>CM067331.1:67335000-68067500 GCA_034376525.1 Nicotiana benthamiana | reverse complement strand
TGGTCCAATTCTGATCGGTAATAAATACCGGGACTTTGCAATATTTGATTGATCACAATTCTATATATTTCATTGACTATAGAAGTTCCCAGGGAATTCATTAGAGAAATGTTTCCGATAAAAATTGTTTGTTCTTGCATATCCCTACTGTTTTTCCAAATTAATCCCGCGGATACATATAATTCAAAAGAATATGTGAGTGATTCATACACAGCATCTCTTTCCTTTATCAAGGGTTCGACCAATTGATATGTTTCCACAAATAATTGAAATTCAATTTCTTGATCTGTATCTTCAATTTTTTAAACTTATAAAGTTCTTCTGTCAAACCTTGATCAATGAACCTACAAAATCCTTCAAATTGTATCTGATTAAATCCAGGTATTATAGATATTCCCTCATATCAATCCTCGAGCAGTTATAATTTCCCATTTATCAAAAAATACCACTATTGGTTCATTTAATTATTTAATCATTTGATCTCCTTTGTGTTAAGCTTATCAATTTTATAAGCATCTGGATATTATTAGAAATGCCCAAAAAAAATAATATTCGTAAAGCAGAAACATAAACGCACTCCTATGAACGTGGAAAATATACCGGATTCGATTGGTCGATTCGAGAATTGTCAAGCCATCCATAACTATTTAGTCAAAACAAGAATTCATTTTGATCGAACCGTTGAATTGCTTGTGAAGTATGTGTGCGTGTATGGCTACTCGCATGATTTGGAATAGAGTAATTAAAATCTTCTAGGTAAAAAATTAAAGAACTCCATCAACCGAGAAAAATTAGGGGGTCATTTTGGTTTTGGGTCTGCGACAAATAGGTTCAAGATATGAGAGAATTAAGGATACCCACAAGAAAGACTAATCCAATTCATAAGGATGCAATAAAAATCGATTTCAACGCTATTTTTTTTTTTGGTTTTTTATGAGTTTAGCCAATTTATCATGAAAGGTAAATGGGGATAAAGGAATGGTGTGTTGATTTTCCTGTAAATATAAGTTGTCTTCCTCCATATGTAAAAAGGAAATAAATAAATCAATTAAATTTCTGGATGCTTCATGAAGTGCTTCTTTCGGAGTTAAACTTCCGTTTGTCCATATTTCGAGAAAAAGTATCTCTTGTTTTTCATTCCCATTCCCATTAGAATGAATACTACGATTCGCGTTCAAACAGGCATGAATACAGCATCTATAGGATAACTTCCATCTTGAAAGTTATGTGGCATTTTTATAAGATATCAATGATTTCTCTCTATTTGTAATCCAATACAAAAATCAATTGGTTCCGTTAAACTGGCTATATGTTGTGTATTATCAACGATTTCTACATAAGGCGGCAAGATGATATCTTGAGCAGTTACAGATCCAGGACCCTTGACACAAATAGATGCGTCAGAAGTTCCATATAGATTACTTCTTAATACAATTTCTTTCAAATTCATTAAAATTTCATGTACCGATTCTTGAATGCCCATTATGGTAGAATATTCATGTGGGACATTCTCAGATTTTACACGTGTGATAGATGTTCCTTCAACCCGATTCACCGCCTACGTGCCCCTTATGCTCAGTCATTCCGAAGAACACTTGCCCCCCCCCCCCGTCTTACCGCGGCTGCTGGCATGGAGTTAGCCGGGGCTTCTTCCTCGAGTCCTGTCATGATCGCGTACTCGACGAAAGAGCTTCTTAAAATTTTTAAATTGATTAAATTATGAAATAACACGACATGTGTATACGTGGTAACTGGAGGGTCCAATTTCCCGTTATTATGACACCTCGTAAGCATGTATCAAAGACTCGGGACTGCGGCCGAAGTTTCCTCCCTCGAGGGCCATCAACGCACGACCCCAAGACAGTACAAACCAACGGTTATGGTGAAAGTAGGGAGTTCCCAAAGCACGTGACTAGAGCTGATAAAGCCTGGTAGACTAGTCCAAAAATGAATCAAGGCATTAAATAGCTATAATATCTCATATCTTTGCAATTAATATATTTATACTATGTTGTGATTCCCCCTTATATATAAGGGGCATCCTTGGAATTTTGTAGACATCTGTTGCTCCATACTAAATAGACATCTCTAACATATTCTCTTGATCTCATTACTTCCATTTATTGCTTGTATTCATTATTCTCATTGTGTTCTATTTATTGTTCATCATTTATTGCTTATTATTGGCCATAAAGAGCCATCGCTGATATTATCATAATTTTTAGTCACCCATAGGCTACACCCGACGAGACATCAGACTCGGCCCCGAGGCCCCAGATAGGTAGGCACGAGGCCCCGATCTCCAACTGTTTGGTTCGATTATCATACCGTCTCCAAGTTATAATATTGATTTCTAACCTTTTACTTAGCATCTATTGCCTAAACAACTAGTATAAAATATATCATGTATTTTTAGAACCTCATAATCAAATTTAATTATTATTACTATTTCCACGGTAAACAGTTTGGTGCCCACCTTGGGGCTAAAAATATAGTGATTATTATCTTGCTGGTTTGCTACATAACGTAGGTTATCTTTCACACTTTTTCTTGTCCAAGATCTTGGATTTCAGGTCATAATGTCTGACTCAGTAAACAATAATCTGGAGAACCATGGAGAGAATATGATGAATGATCCAGGTATTAGTGTACCACAACAAAACCCTGAGGATGCACCAGAACCAATTCCTGTGGATGCGGTCTCACACGATGCACAACACGTCAATATAAGCTCATACACCAATAGGAGCGTACATCAAGGAGAGCAACAAGAAGTCCTTAAAATCCCAACTAAGGAAGAATGGGAGGTTAGCCTTCACATTATTTTTGAAATGTTACAGGCACAATAGCTGGCTATTGCTCAGCTGTAAAGTCATCAGAAAAACCTAGTACGGTAGCACCGGGGATGGTTTCCCCAACCGAGCAGGTACCAGAAAGATCAAACAATAACGGGTCCGCAGCCGACCCCGCCATCACAAAGATGCTCGATGACCTCACAAAGAGGATCGAGTGGGGAAAGAAAAAGATAGAAGACAACGACAACAAGGTAGAGACCTACATATCCAAGGTCGATCAAATTCCAGATGTACCCCCAGTTCTAAAAGGTGTAGATTCGAAGAAGTTTGTGCAAAAGCTGTTTTCGCAGGAAGCAGCCCCAAAACCCATTCCGAAGAAGTTCAGAATGCCCGAGCTTCCGATGTATAAAGGAACCTCAGTTCCCAACGAGCACGTAACTACCTACAATTTTGCAGTGATAGACAATGACCTAAGGGACAACGAGATCGAGTCTCTCATGCTGAAGAAGTTCGGGGAAACACTATCGAAAGGGTCCATGATGTGGTATCACAAACTAGCTTTAAACTCAATAGACTCATTTGCAATGCTGGCAATTCTTTCATAAAGGCACATGTAGGGGCCATCAACGTGGCCACAAGGAAATTCGACGTCTTCAAAATAAAGTAAACGGAGAACGAGATGTTGTGAGAGTTTGTGTCTTGCTTTCAAATGGAACAAATAGAACTACCACCAGTCTCCGACGACTGGGCAGTACAGGCCTTCACTCAAGGTTTGAATGAACAAAGCTCGATGGGTTCGAAGCAGCTGAAATAGAATTTGGTTGAATATCCTACTGTGACTTGGTCGGACGTCAACAACTGGTATCAATCGAAGATCAGGGTCGAGAACAACCAACTAAGAGCCCACTTGGGCTCGCTATACCCAAGCAGGCTTCCGGCTAAGTATCCAAATCCAAAAAAAGAAAGGTACCAGCCATACACCGAAGACAGGAGAAACGCCCCGAGGTAGAACTTACCCTACAATGTTCGAAGGATGGACCGAGGCCAGAACCCTCGAGGACTTGTCAGCAAAGCCGGCTTCGATAGACACACAGGGCCGACGGACGCACCCCACTTGTCAAAATACAACTTCAACGTTGATGTTTCAGACATCGTATTCTCCATCTGTAAAATAAGAGACACCAGGTGGCCAAGGCCTGTGCAATTAGATCCTTCACAAAGGAATCACAACTTAGTGTGTGAATTTCACAACACAAACGGCCACATGACTGAGGATTGCCACCAGCTCTGAGAAGAAGTATCCCGGCTACTCAGCAAAGGTCACCTCAAAGAATTCCTCAATGATCGGGCCAAAAATTAGTTCCAAGAGAGAGAGGCGACCAAGAAGAATTAAAAAAAAAAGATCCGCAACATGTCATCCATATGATCTTGGGCGCCATCGATGCTTCGCATGAGCCCATGATCAGAAGAACAAAAATTTCCATCACTAGAGAAAAGCGAACTTGAGATTATATACTCGAGTATGCTCTCACATTCAGCAATGAAGACATCGAGACCTTGTCTCAGCCTCACAACGACACACTGGTAATCTGTTTCCTTGTAAATACATTTCAAATTAAACGTGTACTTATGGATCCAGGTAGCTCGGCCAATATTATCAGGTCGAGGGTAATAGAGCAGCTCGGGCTGCTTGACCAAATCGTGCCCGCCTCTCGAGTCCTCAACAGATTCAACATGGCGAGCAATACAACAAAAGGGGAAATCACCCTCCTAGTCAACGTGGCCGACATAATCCAATATATCAAATTCCATGTAATCGAAGAAGACATGAGGTACAACGCCTTGCTCGGAAGGCTGTGGATTTACTATATGAGAACAGTACCATCCACCCTCCATCAAATGATAAAATTCCCAACAAAGGATTGGATAAAACCATCTAGAGGGAGCAGTATGCAGCAAAGGAAATGTCTACAGTGCATGATGTGATGGCGACATTAGTACCTCCATGATTGAGGAACCGAAGGATAAGGGAACATTAAAATAATTACAAAAAGCTACGCTCTCAGCTAAGCCTGACTAATTGAAGTTGAGGACCGTACCACATCCTCACAACAAGCGATTGAAACATATCAGGGGCCGAAGCGCCGTCCGCACAAAGGTACGATCATCTCCCTTTTTACAATTATATTTTCTATTAACCTGAGTGCAGATATCCAATAAAAACGGTTGAAGCGCTTTCCAACTCGAAGGCGTTAGGTTTCAAAAGCATAAGTTGCACTCTTTTCCTTCAATTGGGTTTTTATCCTTAGAAGGATTTTACTAGCAAGGTTTTTAACGAGGCAACATCTATATGCTACCTAAGAGGGACTCAATAAAGTATTCAAGGCTTCCTTTAAGTCAACCTCAAATATTGGGGGGCATCCCCCCGAAAGATCGGCTCATCGGAGAAGCCAAGATATGTTGAACAGGGTCTCGATACGAAGATAATGTACCGGGCCAAACGGTTGAATAAGCCGTGTACGGATAGAGTAATCGAGCCCTCAACAGCCAAAACATGTATACTTATGCCAAGTTATCAAAAGAATACTTTCCAAAGCATTTCGCGTTTCGGAAAAGCTCGGCATTTTTACAAAACGACTCTAGAGCCAAAAAAATGTCCCGGACAATCTGGGATTGGCATCAACAGTTCAAAGCATGAATGATCTAGGGGTAGGAATTCCAAACTCATAAGCCCTAAAAGGCAACATAAAATGACTAAATGGCTCCAAAGCCGAAATCGTCCCAAACACTCGAGGACTGGCATCAAGACCTCAAAAACCGCATGACCTATGGGTAAAAAACACCAAAATAGTGAGGCAATACCAAGTTTACAAGTAATGGCTCCCAAGCTAAGGTACCCTCAATGACTCGGTGATAATCTCCAATTAGCACTTATTAAAAACCCGAGGCCATAAGATCCGAAGTGGGCAAACTCGGTCTCGTAAGACATATATAAGGTAAAAACAATATCTATAAGACCTCAAGCAACTCAAAGGCATGTAAAACTTGTGAGACCTTACCAAAGGCATAAAATCGATCCCAATGCTAGGCTATATATAAAACTTGTAAGACCCCTAAAGAGGCATACCCTCGATATAGACGCTGAAACTATTTCACTCGGGACTAAAAGGCTCCAGAAAAACATAAATGACAATAGTCCCAAGGTTGTACCAGGCAAACTAACACGGCTCGAGGATGCCCGGCCGTCGCCACAAAATCGCAGGCCTTCAATTACTTCGAATCTACTTCGAAAAGAACCGGTTAAACAAGCTACCCTCGACATAGGAAAAAGAGCTTCGACCATGTCAGCTCCAAATTACAGGCTTCAAGATACTCAGCCTCTGATCCAAACCTTCAGAAAATGCTCGATCATCACCACATAACGACTCACAATCGAAGTTCTTATCAAACATTCGAAGAGTCAGACAATCACAATATCAAAAATCCTTAACAAAGGAAAAATAAAGCCTAAATTAGAGGTCGCATCGACCCAAAGCATATGAGTCATTGTCGTCATCCCACACAAAAGGTTACATCAACCCAAAGCGTAAGAGCTTCTATTGCCAACCAACACAAAAGGTCGTACCAAACAAACGGCCTAAGGGCCAACTTGAAATTCAAAAACTTAAGGGTCAAATGAGCTCGAGTCGATACCCGACTCAGAGATTGAACCCAAAACAAGTTACCAAACATGCCTAAGAGCAAAAGCATAATAGCTCGAACGTCAGATTATACTAAAAGGTCACATCAGTCAAGCGCATAAGAGCCTACGGGCCAGCCTAATGAGCCCTAGGGCTATACTATGAATCTAAGTATTCCTTTCAACTAAAAGACCAGTTCATCTAGCTAAAATCAAGGAAAAAGGAATGTAGAAGGAATAAAACCGCGAGATATCTTTTTATACATATACACGAAAAACACAAGCTCCATTTACAATGTACATTGAAAGTACTGTATACAGCATCAAAAAAGAAAATCTACATCCCCCTTAGGGACTATGGCCCTTCGCCTCATCATCGCTATCATGTGCATTAGAAAGAAGTGATTTAACACCACATTCGTCCGCCCTCGCCTGCTTCACCGCTTCTAAGAGGTCAAAGCCCCGAAATTGGATCTCCTTGAAGGTTTCCCTTCGAGATTTACACCGAGTATATTCCTTAATCCTACCGTCGTGGTCGAGATTCTTTCTCATCTCAGCTTGAGCATCGGTAGTGTCTTTCAAATAGACTGCCACTTTCTGGTCAGCCTTGGTTCGTCTCATTACGGCTTCTGCCCGGGCATCCATAACCTCAGCCTTTATCTTCAAAAGCTCAGACTCAAGCTTCGTAATGATATCACTTCGAACTGAGCTATTTTCGCGAACTAAGCAAAATTGAACCTCAAAGGCGGAGGCTTTAGCCGGAGCACCCTTCCCACTGAAGCCTGAATGTCCACCTGAGCCTTTAATCCATCATACTTTCTCTTGGATCGACCGGCTTCATTCCGAATTCACTCGAGATCCTCCTAATTTTTCTACAACTGAAATAAATGAAACATTAGCCTCAGGAGCTAAAGGAAGGAACACATACTTACTCGGATCGAAAACTACCTGTTCCTTCAAGTAGCTCTCATAATTCATGCTCTAAATCGCCTCATACCGTAAGCGTTCCAACTCGACTTCCCTTTAATCGTGAAGGAGCCTAAAGGATTTCTCCCCATCTAGAGCTTTCCGCTGCCTGGCCTCACTGCGAAGCAACTTGGACTTAAGCTTGTCAAAGGCTTGCAAAAGAAAACTCAATAAAGAAGGGAAAGCATGAAACTGAAAAAGCCTGTGCCAAAACTCATTGCAGAGTGAAGCCACTGGGCTTCCTCGAAGGTCGAGCGTGCATCTCCTAGTCTATCTCTCTCAGCTCCGAAAAAGTTGACACCGATCGGGGCATAGTCGCTCGATGTATACGATCCAGGGTATCCCTCGAAGTACCTTCAACAGAAAAATAAGATGGTAGCAGAGGAGAAAATGCCTTTCCAAAACCAAAAATTCGGGCGTAGCAGGCTCAGTCAATACTTCCTCTCTGAGCCCCCGGTCAAGGTTCACCTTGCTTTGAGCATCGTCGCCCTGCAAAGGTATTTCTTGCTTATTGTCATCATTCTTTAGCCCAAAAGCTAGCAATCATTCTCCCTCGTGGAGAGGGCACGACCTCACCTTAAAAGACTCCCCAATGCCAATAATAACAGGGACAACACACAGAAAAAGAAAGTGCCTTTCCAAATAAAAAAAAGGGAGGGAACAAATCACACATCACGTACCGTGATGTTTTGCTTCCCATCTTCCCCTAGATAAAGCTCTCCCCTTAAGATCGTCATAATTCGAGTGGGTCGCCAACACCCGAGACCAATCCGGCTGATTAGGGACCTCGCACGACATCCATGAAATTGCGGAAAAAGAGGAAAGGAATCCGCATTTACGAAACACAAATTTGCCTTGAATACAAAAAATATGAAGGCACGAGTGTACCACTTACATGTAAAATTCCATTCCTTAGAGAATATCATAAACTCAACGGGGATAATATCACATTCTGTACTCGAACGAATCGGCTCGTCCACTCCCGATCTCTATCTTCTCCATCATTAATAACAAAAGGCGTGGTCGACCGGCATTGTAAGGTTAGCAGATCTCGATGGTGAAAAGGCCGGTACAGCCGGATAAGATGACTGAGCATGAATTCAAGCCTGCTTTCTCTGCAAATAACCTCATCATCAGTATTATTCGTTAAATGACGGGTGAATATGCGTTAAGTTAACTTGATATTTTCGACAAAAGTCAAGCATAACCCTATCAAGGGGTCCTAATGTAAAAGTATACATGTACACATTCAAAAACCCCTCGGCACGGTCCATGATGCTCTCTGTCGGGGAAGGTATCTACACCCCCATCCACAGTATTTCCTTACCAACTCAAGGTGTCCTTCTCCTATTAAAGAAATAAACTTCAAGGTATGTTCCCAATGACCATTAGCATTGGGAGACCTTTCTGAAGATAAGTCCCTTATCAAAGAAAAATGCCCTGAGGAAGGACCGCCTGGAATCAGTGGCACACCGCAACAAAGCGAAAACCAGAGGCGGAACTCTCTCCTCCTTGCCGAACGGATCTTTATGTAGCAGTCATGATTGAGGTAAAACTCGAAAATTGGAGCAGAAATGTGGGCAAGAGCGCCAGTGCTGAAATGATGGAGGACATAACGTGGGAAAGGAGAACTCTACAAAAGAGCATAACTACTTAGAATAGTGGAATCTTCAAAAGGGTGAAGACAACCCTATATATGGCAAAAGCAGCGACTATCCGCCTGTCTCAAAGGCTAATTAAAAATACCGGCTGAAGCTCTTATCGCTTTGAGAAGATGTGCTGGTAGGATCGCCTCGATTATTTCACGACCATGTCATACACTCGACACTGCTGTCTTAGGATCAGAGATCCCCGCATCAACCAAGTCCCGAGATGGTACCCGATCTCGAGGACCTCTACCAAGAAGAAGATAGGCACTAGAAAGACATCAATATCATTACAAATCCTAAGACGGTATCCGATCTCGTGGACCTCTAATAAGAAGAAGATTGGCTCCAGAAAGCAAATGACATCATTACAAGTTCCGATATGGTACCCGATCTCGAGGACTTCCACCAAGAAGAAGATAGGCTCTAGAAAGCCAATGACATCATTACAAGTCTTGAGATGGTACTCGATCTCGAGGATCTCCACCAAAAAGGAGATAAACTCTAATAACCTACTCATATGGGCTCGACCTCGAGACATCCGAGCAACCCCCGCAGGGTCTAAAAGGTTAAGTCTCGTTCCAAAGGTTCGAAGCCCTACTCTTATTCAACTCAAAGTCGTAGGTCCCGATGAGCAGAGTTTGACAATCCAATACGGGCTCGGTCTAAGGACCGGCAAAGGATGCCATGAGAATTCATGTCAATCAATCAAGATCCGACGGAGATACTCGTATCCTGGCTCAACACTTGCACCAATCAGTAAAATCATACATTCAGATTTTTCAAAAACACGGGTAAAGGGAAGTAAAGCATAGATAAGAAGTATATCAAAGAAATGCCTTTTTTCATTAATAAAAGATGATTACAAAAGCCCATGAGGGGTCCTTACAAATAAACAAAGAAGCAAAAAAGTGTACGTATACTAGAAGCCAAGAGTCTATTCTATTCTCGGGGGCATCATCGGGGCAGCATCTTCAAGCACCATCTCCTCGGGGGCCTCATCTCGATCGTCCAAAGCAGAATCTTCAAGGAAGAAGATGGAGAAGAAAAGTGATGCAGAAGAAGCAAAAAAAAAAGATGAAGAATAAGTCGTAGCCTGCCAAAGAGCAAAATCCTTAACCAGGCCGAGGAAATCACGACCCGATAGAAGACTTGGCGAGCATTGGCCTTACCTGCGGCTACTTTAAGTCCACTTCTTGGGATATTGTGTCGTGCAATTTAAGCGGGTGGTAGTGCCACTTTACCCCACGAAAAGAAAAAGGGATGAAGTGACACACCAGGTCGGAGAAGGGAGGTGAGCGGTGGTGTATAGTCCGAACGCCCTCCCGAGCATCGGTGTAGAGTCCAAACATCCTCTTAAGTCGGAAACAATGGGCCCCCTATCTCATCACCTCGAGCCAACAATGCCAGCAATAACAACAACAACAACAACAACAACAACAACAACAATGATAAGTCAGTGCAACCTCGCTCGATAGGAGAAAGCCCTGGGAAAAGGCCATGGCATGAATGATGAGAACACCGCCATACGCCATTAAGGCTACGGGCCTCAACATGAAAAATAACAACGCATAAGGATGAAGATAAGAAAGGGATGAGAGGCTATTAGAAAGTACTTGAATGAAGAATTGATTCGAGAAAGCTCCCATTTGTAGAAAAAATAGAGCATAATTTACAAGCACAATCAATACTCTTTGAAAACTTAAACAGCAGTGCCATCAATGTCTTTGAAAGACGTATTGGCAGGCGCAATCAATGCATTTTTGAAAATGGACTGACGGTGATATTATTGCTTTGAAGAATAAAAGCCGACAGTGCAGTGAATAATTCTGGAAAAGTGACCGACGGGACGCCTCAGTTATCACAAAGGCTTATATCATCAATATGACATCATTGTGGGAAGTTCAAAGAGATGGATATCAAAGTCATTATCGTTCCACTCTAAGAAACGTGGGGACTATCTGTATACGGCAAAATCGAATGGTCCAATTTCCCGTCATTACGACACCTCGTAAGCACGTCTCGAAGGCTCGATACTACGGCTGAAGTTTTCTCCCTTGGGGGTCATCAACGCTCGACCTTGTGACAGTACAGACCAACGGTTATGGTGAAAGTGGGGAATTCCCAAGGCTCGTGATTAGAGCTGGCAAAGCCAAGTGGACTAGTCCAAAAATGAATCAAGGCATTAAATGGTTGTACCAGACCATATCTTTGTATTTAATACATTTGTACTATGTTGAGATTCTCATATATAAGGGGGATCCTTGTTATTTTATAGATATTTGTTGCTCCGTACTAATTACACAAAATATTCTCTATGCTCTCTAACATATTCTCTTGATCTCATTACTTCCATTTATGGCTTGTATTCATTGTTCCGATTGTGTTCCATTTATTGTTCATCATCTATTGCTTATTATTGGTCATAAAGAGCCATCATTGATATTATCATAAATGTTAGTCACCCATCGGCTATCCCCGGCAAGACATCAAACTCGACCCCGAGGCCCCGGATAGGCAGGCTCGAGGCCCCAGTCCCCAACTATTTCGTTCCATTATCATACCGTCTCCAAGTTATAATCTTGATTTCTAATCTTTTACTTAGCATCTATTGCCTAACCAACTAGCATAAAAATAAATTAAGTATTTTTAAAATCTCATAATCAAAATTAATTGTTATTACCATTTTCACGGTAAATAAGTTTCGTAGAATATTCCTTCAGTATGATCAACATTATTAATTGCATTCATTTTTTGACGACAAGCAATGAACCAACTTAGTTTGTTACTGTTGAGTTAGCTCCAGCTTGGGCTATAGATTTTGGCTTCATATTTTTTTAAAAAAATTTGAAAATATTATTTGCTTATGAAATATGATTATGCGTTGGAAAAAAGATACTGGTTTGGAATAGTTTTTGAGTAAAAAATTTTTATTTCACTCACAAAACTTCAACTTTTCTTCAAATAAAATGTATGTCCAAATATAACTTTAACTTTTAAAAATTATTTTTCAATACAACTTCAAAAATTATTTTTATCAATTTCAATCAAATCTATATCCAAAAGCTAGCTTAATATCCGGAGGTTTGTTATCTCATTCAAATAGTGAAAGGGATTGATTATTGTTTCCTAAAGTTCAAAAGTGAAATAATTCATATTTATTTTTTATCCTTATTTGTGCGTTAATAATTCATAGATTACGTAACTTTATTTTTTATTTGTTGTTCTTGGACTAAATACTAACTTTCCAGTAGATGTGAAGGATATGGACAGGAAGTTCATACTCATATACTTTTAGTAATTCCGTGACCAATTAATTAGTTGAATCCCAGGTTGTACAGGATTAGGTTTCCATTGTTGGTAACAATAAATATATATGGGCTTAATTAAGTCATTTACAAATATCACTCAAAATTACTACAAATAAAGATGGCAGATATAGAGGATTAATGTTGTGCAACAGCTGGTCTTACTTTTCTCACATGCCTGTACTTCATCTTCTATTTGCTGGTTGAATTATTTGTAATCAGTTAAGAACCGGAACTCCTCGGCTTGAGCCGAGTAGGGTGGGGTTTGATATGGCATGCTAGAGAAAGCGCTGAACAATGCTTTTAACATGTTGAGAAAGCTGCAAAAATCAGCTTATTTTGAGAAGTGTTTTTGATTCTCTATCTTAGGTAAGGGTAAGGTCTACGTATAATTTATCCTTTCCAGACCCCACTTGTGGAATTTCACTGTGCTTCTTGTTGTTATTGTTTTTTTTCCTAAAAAGTATTTTTCGCACAAAAACTTTTAGTGATAATCAGTTTGTGTTTGGCTACTTAATTTGAAAAGCATTTTTTAGCAGCAATTAGTGTTTAGCCAAGCTTTTAATAAATGCTTTTAATTGTATTTTTCTCAAAAGTATTTTTGGAAAGAAACTACTTTTTCTGCTTTTCAAAAATTGCTTTTGCTTATTCTCAAA
Source organism: Nicotiana benthamiana (assembly GCA_034376525.1). Lineage (NCBI taxonomy): Eukaryota > Viridiplantae > Streptophyta > Magnoliopsida > Solanales > Solanaceae > Nicotiana > Nicotiana benthamiana. Next base: position 68,054,450 of record CM067331.1, on the reverse strand, counting down.
AGTACTTTTTTTTTCTAAAAGTTTGGTCAAACACTTCAACTTTGAAAAAAAAAACACTTTGTTAAATCTCTGAATGATCCCTACAAGTTCTCCATAAATCTTTACAAATAAAATAAGCTACCAATACCTCTATTTATAATAGTATGAAACTTATTTTAAGTAGAAACATGAAAACTTATTTCTATATACTATAAATCATATTTAAACAGGAAATAAATAAATTAACTTGCAAATACCAAATCCTAAACAACTTTGATTTTCTACTACAACTTTGAATTAGCTTTCCAACACAAAACATTTCAAGTTACAATGACGAGAAGCAACTGCACAATACCAAATGTAATGGCAGCCCGGTGCACTATGCGCGGGGTCCAAAGAAGGGCCGGACCACAAGGGTCTACTATACGCAGCTTACCATGCACTTCTGCAAAAGGCTGCTTCTACGGCTTAAACCCGTGACCTCCTGGTCACATGGCAGCAACTTTACCAATTACGCCAAGGTTCCTCTTCAATACCAAATGTAAATGCAAAATTAGATATACAAATAATGGAACAAGAGGATAAGTAAGATGAGACTAAACAACAACAACAACAACCCAGTAATGTCCCACAAAGTAGGGTCTGGGGAGGGTAATATGTAGATGAGCCTTACCCCTACCCGAAAGGGTAGAGAGGCTCTTTCCAATCGACCCTCGGCTCAGGGAACAAAAGGAACCAAAAAGATGAAGTGGAATGAAAAAAATAAGCTATTTTGAATATTATAGTAGTTGAGAATTCAGTTGTAACTCAGCAAGCAGAGTTGCTATCTTGAATGCCAACGTGCAAGTTTCAGTTCTGTACCTCGCACAGAATATCAAATTTCCTTATAATGTCATAAGAAGATCATCTGCATAAAGTTGAAAGTAGATAATAAGCAAAATCAGAAGCACGTGAACCAGATATTACTATTGCAGTGGATGCAAATTCACGAGTTAAAACAAGCTAAAGTATCTAAAATTAGAGGTGGCCTGGTGCACTAAGCTCCTATATGCGTTGGGTATATGCGTTGGGTTTGGGAAAGGATCGAAGTACAAGAGTCTATTGTACGCAACCTTCACTAAAGAGAGAAAACAAGAAAGAATTTCCATTTATTACATCTCTTTTGTGTGCTTGGCACATCTTAATGACGCTATTTCTTTTCCTTTTTCTTTTTCTTTTTATACCTTTCTGCGCTAGAACAGACATGTGAAACAGCTAAACTAGTTCAGGTAAATAGTCTATCTTGTCAACGCTCGTCATCTTTCTATTTTTTTCAAAAGCTCTATAATCTGATATGCTTCCGGAACTTATCCCAGTGTGAGACAAGTACCACATTTCTTTCAAAAAGACTTTCGGTTATTAGAAACTAAAAGAAGGTTCAGATTTCTAACAAACTTGTAGAGCACACGAAGACAATTTTACTCGACTCTCAAGTCAAAGTGAGTACTTTCCGTTAACTGAAGTGAAGACTAACGACCTAAAGATATCATAATAACATACATGATACAACGCTATAGAAAATTAATTGAGATAACCATATTTAAACCATGAAAATTACCATGGTAGAAGATTGAAGTTTTACCAGCTTAACTCGTCTTGGGCAAGATTGCGACTGTACAAAGGAAACTCAAAAAGGAATACAGTTTTGAACCACGGAGGAAGCTTTCCGTACAATCCAAGGGGCAGCAAAATGAGAGGGCTGAAACATTCAAATATTTCGAATCAATATTACGATTTTCCATCAATAATCAGGAAAAAAGCAGTTAGAATCTATGTGCTGACCTTGTTGTCCTCTTATATACTCTATATTCAGCCACAGTTCCATGTTTCTTGTCTGCTGATTCCTGTTTGATGTACACTTTAATGGTATAAGTTCATGTTTGAAGGGGCACATGTGGTAGGCAAAAGAAATAAGTCGACGATAGCACCTCAAGCAGGGGTATGCCACTAACAAAAAGAAGCAGCAATGTTAAGAATACTGGTCCAAGAATAACGAGCCATTCAGCACCCTCGAGCACTGGTGTCGAAGCCACAAATATTCCCCACCACAAAAGGATCTGAAGACAAATAAAAAAGCGCGATGTAGTTTAATGATAGATGAAACTGGAAAAAGATGAAAAAATACAACAAAAAAATGAAGATTTCAAGAATCCAAATAAGCATTTCCACTCTTCATGTGAAACGCCAAGACTTGTTACGCGAAGAGCACACAATTACAATGGTAGCCTAAAGCAGAAAGTCTTATTGATTTTCCTCAGCCCTCTACCCAAACCAAAAAAACTCTATCCTGTTGATATTTTGATATATAACCACCTCAGCTCATTACGCAGAAAAAGGAACCCTCACCCAGTGGCGTATGTAGTGTAGTATTAACCCATAACTATTGACGCGGAGTAAAATTTTATATGCTAAAATTCACTAAAATTACAAAAAAAAGTAGCCATAACTTTAACAATATAATGGGTTCAATGCTAAACACTTTAAAAGTCAAACCCATAAGATTTAAATCCTGGATTCGCCTCTGCCCTCACCACTCCCTGCTCGCCAAAAGAGGCAATGTATCATTGCTCGAGGCATGAAATAAACACATCACGAAAGGATAAAAAAATATTGTGTGATTGATACCAATGTGCTGTAAGCTTCAGGATTTGATTTGTGCACAGCACTGTGTAAATTGACAACTTGTTGCTATGAATTCGTATTATTCCCATTGTCCCACGTTATTAGTCCTATGTTGACTGGGCAGAGGAAGTTAAAAACTATGGTATTCTAAAGAATGTGAACATAGTAAAGCTGTAGAGTAGAAAATAACGTTACAGGAAGATTGAGATCTTCCATGTACTTATAATCTAAAACATTCCATTTAAGAAAAATGGACCTCATATTGCCACCAACTGAAAAGGGAAGTAGGACCTCAATATTTGAATAAGAGGTAGCCTGGTGCACTAAGCTCCCAGCAATATAAAGAGAAAATTGAGAGTCTGACCTCGCCAAAATAGTTTGGATGACGGGAATACTTCCAAACTCCAACATTGCACCACTTTCCTCTATTCTCTGGGGAGTTCTTGAATGCTAACTTTTGTTGGTCAGCTGTAATCTCTACTGAAAATCCAATAGACCACATAATCCAACCAATAATGTCTACTGCTTGAAGAGATGGCTGGTGATCACTTGCATTAACAACTGTGACCGGTAAACTAACAGTCCATACCCAGATTGCCTGTAATGGAAATGAAACTGTGATTAACATTAACTGAGAAAAATCTTATCTTGCTGTAAGCATAAGCCAAGGATAATTTGGTAAGATGGTCTTGAGAAGGAAACAGAACCTGAAATATCCAAAATACTGCCAATTTACACAGATTATCACGCTTATCATCAAAACGTCTATCCTCACCCCACTGTAATATCCTGATTAGAACAAAAAGGGCAATTAGTATCTGTTACGAACATTCTCACTGGTTTTTCTACAGAACACAATAATTTTGTAATCAAGCAAACTGAAATACCATATCACTTGTGCAAGATTGAGCTATTGCATTCAACACATCTCCAATGTGACTTAAGATGTGTGCATTATTCTTTTTCAAAGAAAAAAAGGAGATCTCCACTGTAACATCCTGATTAAAACATTCACTAATATGGAAAGATGCCTAGAAGTGCAAGTGCAAGTCGACACTAGTGTTACGGACGGCACTATTTTCGCCCCAAAACAGGCTCAAAACAGCTCCAAAATGCTTCCGGAACAGTCCAGCGTGCCCCGGAAGGCCCTGGAAGACTCTAGACTCCTCTAGAGTTATCTTGTATATTCTACTAGGTGTAGAGATTTATAGAGATCTCTAGAGCTCTCTAGAACTCTCTAGAACTCTCTAGAGCTCTCTAGAACTCTCTAGAATTCTCTAGAACTCTCTAGTACACTCTAGAACTCTCTAGAACTCTCTTGTATCTACCTAGAATGTAGTAGAACTCTCTAGAACTCTCCATAGAATTCTAGGACATGTACATAGCTAGAAGGCTATAGAACTCTCTAGAACCTCTAGAGCTTGTAAGCCTCCCCTATAAATATGGGATGGCATTTGGAATCCAAGAAGCAATTAAGCAAAGTTGTAAGCATTCAAAGCATTGTAAAGTTCTCAAAGTTCTCTTAATAAAAGAGTTCTTTCTTCCAACTACTAGTTTCCTTCGCCAAGTTTCTACAAGCTTAGTCTTTCTTAAGTTCTACTAAGCTTCCGGGTAGGCTGACTAGCTAACTTTGGCATTGAAAGTTCGCTAGGCCGGACAGATCGTCGTGTTTAAGTTACGGTCTCGTCACAATTGGTATCAGAGCGTCAGGTTCGTTGGAACATCCAAGGGAGTATGGAAGGCGGCAGTGAAATCACCCAAACCGAAAGGGACAAATCTAAGGGCCAAAGGTCTCGCTCCAGGGACGCCATGGGGGAGTTGGAGACAAGGCTGGCCAAGGTGGAGTTGGCCATTGCCGATGGGCAGGACAAGTTCATGGAGGTCGACCAAAGGTTCGAGGGGGTCGAACAAAGGGTCGAGGAGGGCCTAGACGGATTGCGGGAGGAGATGCAGTCCGCCGTGAATCAAGTCCTGGCACAATGTCTTCAGGCGGTGGAGGAGAAACACCAGGCCGAGATTTTGCTCATGAGGGAAGAGTTAGGGAGGCTTTCACATGAGCTGGAGAACACCAAGGAGGAGCTCAGCTTGTGCAAAAGGGCTCTTGCACAAGGCACTGCCACAACGTCCGAGGTAAGGACTACCCCTTCCACTAGAGATGTTCCCCGACCCAAATACTTCAAAGGGTCTAGAAACGCGAGGGAACTAGACAACTTTGTTTGGAGCATGGAGCAATACTTTAGGGCTCTCGACATGCAAGACGAGGCTCTAAAGGTAAGCATGGGTAGTCTTTTCCTCGAGGACACCGCAATGGTTTGGTGGAGGAGAAGACAAAGCGACATAGAGAAAGGCACCTGCTCTATCAAGACTTGGGCAGATTTCAAGGCAGAACTCAAGAAGCAGTTCTACCCAAGCAACGTCGAGGAGGAAGCTCGTGGCAAGCTAAGGCGTTTGCAGCACAAAGGAACCATCCGGGAGTACGTCAAAGAGTTCACAGAGGTACTTCTCGAAATCCCTGACTACCCTGATAAAGAAGCTTTCTTTGCCTTCATGGACGGGTTGCAGCAGTGGGCAAGGCTTGAAATCCAACGCCGTGGTGCCCAAGACCTGACCACTGCCATATCCATTGCCGAGTCCCTTATTGAGTTTAGGAAAGTGGAGAAACCTAAACCCAAGGACAAGGGCGGCAAGGGAAAGAGCGGGGGAGACCCGCCTAAGGGCAAGGAGGCGTCAGAAAGGGCCAAGGACGTAGAGATTTCCCTCCCAAACCGAAGACCCCGGTCCAATGCTTCTTTTGTAATGGACCGCACTATGCGAGGGATTGCCCCAAAAAGAGTAAGCTTTCGGCCTTAATCGAGGATCACGAGAAGGAGGAAGCAAAGATTGGGGCCATGCGGCTTCTAAGCTCAATTCAAGCAAAAGTTGAGGTGCCCAAGAACGAGAAGAAAGGGAGGTTGTTTGCCGAGGCCAAGATTGGGGAGCATACCGTGAAGGCATTAGTTGACACTGGAGCCGACAGCAACTTCCTCACTTTCCAGCAGGCTAAGAAGATGGGCATCCGGTACGAGACAAGCCGAGGTTGGCTCAAGGGCGTTAATGTTGCACCAACAGAAACCTTTGGAGTTGCCCGCAATGTGCCGGTTCACTTAGGCAATTGGCACGGCCACATAAACTTCTCGATCGTGACCATGGACGATTATCCACTCGTCTTGGGTATTGAGTTCATGGACAGGGTCAAGGCCGTCCCAATTCCCTTTGCGAACTCCTTATGCATCTTGGAGGAGGGCAACACCCATCTAGTTCCACTAGAGCGGGAAACCCGACTCCAAGGAAGACAAATTTCAGCCATGCAACTCTCAAAGGGCATCAAGAAGGAAGAGCCAACCTACCTTGTTGCCTTAAAGGAAGAAGCTGCCATTCCTACAACTGAGTCCATGCCACCCAAGGTCCAGCACGTTTTGGAGGAGTTCCCAGACGTCATGCCACCGGAGCTACCAAAGAGGTTACCACCTAAAAGGGAGGTGGATCATAAGATAGAGCTGGAACCAGGTGCCACCACGCCAGCTGCCGTGCCTTATCGGATGGCGCCTCCGAAGCTTGAGGAATTACGGAGGCAATTGAAGGAGTTGATGGACATGGGCTATATTCGTCTATCAAAAGCACCTTATGGAGCGCCGGTATTGTTCCAGAAGAAGCACGACGGGTCACTTCGACTTTGCATTGACTACCGGGCGCTTAACAAGATCACGGTCAAGAATAAGTACCCGATACCACTCATTGCCGACTTGTTCGATCAGCTTGGGCAAGCTCGTTGGTTCACCAAGCTGGATTTGCGATCGGGGTACTACCAGGTCCGCATTGCGGAGGAAGACGAGCCTAAGACAGCATGCGTCACAAGGTACGGCTCATATGAGTTCCTTGTGATGCCTTTCGGACTCACCAATGCGCCTGCAACGTTTTGCACCCTCATGAACCATGTCCTACAGCCTTTCTTAGACAAGTTCGTCGTGGTGTACTTGGACGACATTGTCATCTATAGCAACACACTGGAGGATCATGTAAATCATCTAAGACAAGTCTTCAAAGTACTCCGCACGAACGAGCTTTATGTCAAGAAGGAGAAATGCGCATTTGCTCGACGAGAAGTCTCCTTCTTAGGACACATTGTTGGTGAGGGAAAGCTACGGATGGATGAGTCCAAGATTCGGGCTATACAGGATTGGGAGCCGCCGAAGAAAGTTCCAGAACTTCGGTCTTTCCTTGGCTTGGCTAACTACTATCGGAAGTTCATCAAAGGCTACTCTTCCATCGCCGCGCCACTCACAGATCTACTGAAGAAGAACCGGACCTGGGAGTGGACTGATAAGGCCCAAACAGCATTTGAGGAGTTAAAGGCCGCCATGATCAAGGAGCTGGTATTGGTTTTGCCCGACCATACCAAGTCTTTCGAGGTGCAGACGGACGCCTCTGACTTTGCCCTGGGAGGCATCCTAATGCAAGAACGGCACCCTGTGGCTTACGAAAGTCGTAAGCTGAATGATGCAGAGAAACGCTACACAGTCCACGAGAAAGAGATGACTGCTGTAGTGCATTGTTTACGGACGTGGAGACATTATCTCCTGGGCAGCAAGTTCATCGTGAGGACGGATAATGTTGCCACCAGTTACTTCCTTAAGCAGAAGAAGCTTACACCAAAACAAATTCGGTGGCAAGCTTTCTTAGCAGAGTTTGATTTCGTGATGGAGTACAAGCCGGGCAAGGGAAATGTTGTGGCCGACGCACTGAGCAGAAAGGCCGAACTTGCCTCCATCACAAGCCCAAATTTCCCTATAGTTGATCGCATCAAGGAAGGGCTGGAGCATGACCCACAAGCCAAAAATTTGTTGGGATTGGCACGTCAAGGGAAGACACGCCAGTTTTGGCTAGAGGACGGGCTGCTCCTCACCAAGGGAAATAGGGTTTACGTACCGAAATGGGGAAGCTTAAGGAAGGAAATCCTCCGAGAAAGTCATGACTCCAGATGGGCGGGCCATCCCGGAGTCCGAAGGACGATGGCGCTGATCGAGCGAGCATACTTTTGGCCCCAAATGCGGGATGACATAGAGCTATACGTAAAAACTTGTCTTGTGTGCCAGCAAGACAAGGTTGAACAACGCTCACCCGCGGGTCTTTTGGAGCCATTGCCTATTGCAGAGAGGCCATGGGAAAGCATTTCCATGGACTTCATCACGTCACTACCCAAGTCCGAAGGCTGCAGCAACATAATGGTTGTAGTGGACCGCTTCAGCAAATATGGCGTATTCATTCCTGGTCCAACAAAGCTTACCGCCGAGGACGCTGCTCGACTATTTTTCAAAAATGTGGTGAAGTATTGGGGCATTCCGAATACCATTATCAGCGAACGGGACCCCCGCTTCACGGGAAGGTTCTGGATGGAGCTTTTTAAAATCATGGGGTCCGAGCTCAACTTCTCTACAGCATTTCACCCTCAAACTGATGGGCAAACGGAACGGGTGAATGCTTTGCTGGAGTTATATCTTCGCCACTGTATCAGCGCCAACCAAAAAGATTGGGCCAAGTTATTGGACATTGCCCAATTTTCTTATAATCTGCAGAAGAGCGAGTCAACAGGGGCAAGTCCGTTCGAGATAGCAACAGGACAACAACCGATGACACCACAAACTTTGGCCATTGGTTACAAAGGGCCCAATCCGTCAGCATACAAGTTTGCCAAAGGCTGGCACGAAAAGGCAGACTTGGCAAAAGCCTACTTAGCAAAGGCAGCGCAGAAAATGAAGAAATGGGCCGATGCTAAGAGGCGTCACTTGGAGTTCGAGGAAGGAGACTTGGTCATGGTAAAACTCCTTCCTCACCAGCGTCGAAGATCCGGCCAGGTTCATAAAGGGCTAGTAAGGCGCTACGAGGGACCGTTTCCAGTAGAGAAACGCATTGGCAAACTAGCCTACCGCTTGACTCTTCCATCACATTTAGAAATGCATCCGGTCTTCCATGTGAGTCTTTTGAAGCCATATCATCAAGACAAGGAAGATCCAAGCCGAGGAGAGTCTAAGCGAGCACCAACGGCCATCACAACGGTGCCAGAGAAAGAAGCAGAAGAGATCCTTGCGCACCGCATCATTCCAAGACGGGGGACTCACCCAAGCTACACTGAATACTTTGTCAAGTGGAAAGGATCTCCCGACAGCGAGGCGAGCTGGGAGCATGAACTAACTTTGTGGAATCACCAAGACCTCATCCAGGCTTACAAGGAGCACGCGCCGAGGTCGTCGCGAGATTGAGCGGGGGAGAATGTTACGGACGGCACTATTTTCGCCCCAAAACAGGCTCAAAACAGCTCCAAAATGCTTCCGGAACAGTCCAGCGTGCCCCGGAAGGCCCTGGAAGACTCTAGACTCCTCTAGAGTTATCATGTATATTCTACTAGGTGTAGAGATTTATAGAGATCTCTAGAGCTCTCTAGAACTCTCTAGAACTCTCTAGAACTCTCTAGAGCTCTCTAGAACTCTCTAGAATTCTCTAGAACTCTCTAGAACACTCTAGAACTCTCTAGAACTCTCTTGTATCTACCTAGAATGTAGTAGAACTCTCTAGAACTCTCCATAGAATTCTAGGACATGTACATAGCTAGAAGGCTATAGAACTCTCTAGAACCTCTTGAGCTTGTAAGCCTCCCCTATAAATATGGGATGGCATTTCGAATCCAAGAAGCAATTAAGCAAAGTTGTAAGCATTCAAAGCATTGTAAAGTTCTCAAAGTTCTCTAAATAAAAGAGTTCTTTCTTCCAACTACTAGTTTCCTTCGCCAAGTTTCTACAAGCTTAGTCTTTCTTAAGTTCTACTAAGCTTCCGGGTAGGCTGACTAGCTAACTTTGGCATTGAAAGTTCGCTAGGCCGGACAGGTCGTCGTGTTTAAGTTACGGTCTCGTCACACTAGTATATGAAGTTGAGAAGGAAAGGATAGAGAGCGCTCAACTGCTCGTGCTGTAAAGAAGCGGAGGAAACATTTCAACAGAAACTTAAATGTGGAGATGGTACCGTTAAGAGTATTTATGAGAGCAGTGTTTCAGTACTATCCACACAGTGTAACATTAAGTTACAAAAATAGGATGCTATACATACAACTAGAGCATGGAAACAATGTCAAAGGATTTTATGAATCTTGAATTGTGAGAGAGACAGAATTAGGATCTAATGTGAAAAGAGAAATTATCCGCTTTCTTGAAAATACTAACACGTGATACACAATAAAATGGTGGTCTTACCTCATTAATAGAAATAGCCCAAGTCGAAGGCCCCATATCACGACAAACACAGACAAAACCACCTGAAAGATAAGCAAAATAGACATTGAAAAAATACATATGCCACAACTTTGGGGCATGCTTAATTATGTATTTAAGCTCATTCTTGATCCAAATATGCCCAAAATGCCACCAATATGTGCAACAAAAACTTAAAAAGCTCGTAAGATTGACTTCATTAGAGTAAGAAATTCTCAAAAAGTGGAGCAATAATGCAGTTCCATTTCAAAGCATGGAAGTGTTGTTGAAAGCAAAGTTCCCCATTTGGACTGACTAAAGGAATATGGGACAAAGAGGAAGGGAAGCTGCTCTTCTTTCTATTCTCTTGTGTGGGGGCTGGGGAAGAGATATCAACAAAAATAACTTGAACCACATTAGACAAACTGCAAAATTAAATCAGAACTGAAGAAAACGACTTACCTGTCGAAAATTCCATGAACCCTTTAGTATCAAAGTTAATATCGCAAGCACAATGAAATTTGTTCCTCCTGTGTGAAGATAATGAGAAAATGAAAGACATCATTAACAAAAAGTGATAAATCATGGTTCATAATTGAGCTTCTATTAGCATTAACATGGTGAACTTCAAAAATAAAATAAAATCCCTTTGGTACCTATGACACCCCAAGCGAATCCTACGTTGACAAAACACGGGAGAGATGCTGGGAAAGCGAAGAGCTACGACACAAGATCAAATGGCACACGCTATTGGGGCTCGAGGTGGCGGGTGTCCCGAAAGAGGGCTTGGTTCTTATTCCGCAATAAATACAGATCCCAATGATATTATTTGAGAATACAAAGTCTTATTGCACCCAAAAATGGATTCGCTATTCTTAAATGCAAACTTCAAGGAACAAAGCGTGCTGATCTTGCTACCCACGTAACACACCTTTTACTTGACTTTGAAAAGCTCCAAAATTGGCACACAGCAGATATTCTTTAAGTAAAACAAATTTCAAACTATTATATTGATTACGCCAAACATAATTTTAGAGGATAAACATTCTTACCCGCGAAATCAGTAACTTTATCAAACTTGAGCAGTGCTGTAATTATAAAAAAGATAAACTGGTAACCAACCTGCCAAAAAAAAGATAATAAACGTGGTGAATTAATTTTCTTTGTTTGTAAAGGAAGAAAAAGGAAGGAGGTGGTTACTGTAACAATGGCAGTTAGTCCCAAGAAATGAGAGTCGATAACTGTCCCCATTGATTGACTCTTCCAACAAATGGTACGTACTACGGTCTGTCTGAATTTCAATTGGTTAATTAATTTGTCTTTGTCTTGCTTAATGGAATCCTTACTATATTGGGTAATTGAAAATGTTCAAATTACGTACTACGTCACCACTAGTATTGTCCTCATAATCTACTGCCTTTTCTGTGGTTAGGATTTATTGTTGAATTTTGCTACTTTTGACGAGTCTTCTGTCATACTTCCTAGATCTTTTCTCATTTATTAACCTTCTCGTTCATAATCTTTGATTCCTTCCTTGTTTACTTTAGCTAGTACTATAAATTTTGATTCCTTCCTTTTGTTTTACACTGCTTCACTGATTTGGAAATCATGAGCATGTTACTTGCGAATCCAGGAATTTATTTTAAAAGTGTCCAAATTTGAAAAAAATAGAAAAAAAGATTCTAAATAATTGGTGTTCAGTATATTTATATATCCCTAAAATCTAATATTTCATCAGTATATACAATATAATTTTTGGACGAAGGTGATAATATAGTATTTTTAGGAACCACTCATTTCAATGCCGTACTTCTGTCCTTGAGAAAGTATAACATGCATATTATTGCTACCCCATTGTTTATTGGATTAGTTACCTCGATATCTTATTTATTTAAATAAATATTTTTAAAAAATTATATTTTATAAATATCTTTTGATTTTTATAGCTAAACACTTATTTATGGTCATTCCTATCCTTAAGCCATAAAATACGCTACCTCTCTTTCTGTCATTCCCTTCTCGGAATAAGGCTGCACGGTGGTCCGGGACCGTGATCTTAGCAAGCCTAGCGGGCCCAATGGGCCAGTCCTGGTGGGCCTGGGCTTAAACAGTGCAAAAAATCGTGGTGGGCCAGTTCAAAAGGTCAGGACCGAGAGCCCGGGACCATTAGGATCGGGACCGCCAGGCGGTCTTGGGCCGGTCCCAACGGGCCCAACGGGCCTGAGCCGGTCCCAACAGTAAAAATTTTTTAAAAAAAGATTAAAATGGACAACTGTCAGATTTTTAAAATCTAGCCGTTGGCCTTCAAAATTTATCCGTTGGCCACTTTTAAAAATAGCAATTTGGTCCCCAAACTTTATTTTAACCCCAAACTTTATATAATTATACTTTTTCTCATTTTCAACAATAAATACCCCCTCATTCTTTCATTTTTACTCACCAGTCTCTCTCATCTCTCTCAATCTCTCTCAATCTCTATTTTATTTCTCTTCTATTACTTTATTTATTATTGCAATTTCATGAAAATTGTGAAGTTGGTGAATTGAAGTATTCAAGTCTTTAAGTCTTCAATAATTTGCAATATTCAAGAAGTTGTTAGGCAATTCGGTACACTCGTTCTAACTCTTAATTTTTATGAATATATTTTTGTGTGTTTTAGTTTGCATAATTGTAATTAATATGGCATTTTCTTTGAAAAAACAATGTTTGGTAGTAAGGGAAAAGCTAAAATTGGTGAAAGTAGTGGTCAACCTACTACCCTCCCCCCGGCTCCCCGACCTTCTTCATTTACCCGTCATGCAGCTCCTATTATTCTTGATAGTGATAACCCTTGTTTTTAATTTTTCGATAGTCAATTTTGCCATAATGTTGCACCGGGTGAACAATTAAATGAAGAATTTATGAATGCTCTTTATCCTAATCAAACTATCTTAGAAAATGATGAGGAAAATGAGAATGTAGATGAAACCCAACCGGATTTAGATGATACACCTACTAGTCCTGTTAATAACCCAACTGATGCCCCGTCCGACCCACCTGTAGAAACCCCTACATTTAATAGACAACCTTCTAAACGCCCCGAAACATCAATTGTTTGGCATTTTTTTACTCAAGAAAGAGAACAAAGTAAGGCTAGCTGTAAAACTTGTGGGAAATTGCTAGTGCATAAATATACTGGAGACCGTAGCGGTACGGGTACTTTGGCTAGGCACATAAAAATACACCCTAGAGATAAAGCTAAATATTTACAAATGAGAGTGCAGCAAGAGGGGACATGTGTAGATACTGAGGCTAACCCTAGTATTGGTTCAAATCTAGTTCAACCAGGAATTAACACTGTGACTGGTGGTATTTTATATTACGATCCTAACAGAAATCTTGAAGAATTAGCAAAGATGGTTACCTTTATGTGCTTTCCCTTTAGTTTTCCATCAAATCCTCATTTTGTGCAATATATATAAAGAATTTTTAATCCTACTTACAAAGGTTGGCCTCGCGCAACAGTTAAGAGTGATATTTATAAATATAAACACGAACATGAACAATATTTGCGTTATTTGTTTACTCATATAACAAATCGGACTTCTATTACTACTGATATTGGTAGAAGTAATAATGATTGTGATTATCTAACCGTTACTAGTCATTGGATAGATGAGGAGTGGATAATGCAAAAACGCATTATTGCTTATAGAATAATAAATTCACGGCATACAGGTAAGTTTATTGCCAACACTGTTACTGATATTTGTAGATATTTTTGCATTAGAGAAAAATAATGGCAATTTCTATAGATAATGCTTCTAGTAACACTAGGCATACTTACAAAAACACTGAATCATGCATTTAGTAATTGCTTCCATGTGAGATGTATTTGTCATATTTACCATTTAATTGTTGATAATGGAATGGGAATTTTAAATTTAGAAATTGAAAAGGTTAGAATGGCTCTTAATTGGCTTTTTTATTCAAACCGTAGAAGTAGAGTTAAAGAATATTTTAAAAAATGTGATGAATATGGCCTTAGAGAAAGAAAGGTCCCTAAACCTTGTCCAACTAGATGGAATTATATGTACGAAAGTTTAGTCGTTACATATGAGTATAAAAACCCAATTAATGCGACATTTAATTCTCGTGTTGGTGGTGAGGATGATCATGAAATCCTTACAAACCAAGATTCGACAAATGTTAAAATTCTTATAGATTTTTTAGAACATTTTCAAATTGCTACTAATGCATTTTCTGGGCAATATTATCCAACTATTTCAAACTGTTTAGTTTATATTGCAGCACTATCTGATTTGTTTTGTTGATTTTTCGGAGGGTGGGGAAATTTATCAACTTGCTATAAATACCATGAAAGAAAAGTTTAAAAAATATTTTTTCTCTATCCCCCATATTTATGGTGTTGCTGCAATGTTAAACCCTACAATGAAATTAGGAGGTCCTCACTTTTGGTACTCAAATATTTATAAGAATTTAGATCTTTCACATGAGGAATTCGCTACACTAGGAGATGCAAAAGCAATCAATTAAAATAAATGTACAAGCAGTCTATAATGCTTATCAACTTGCCTTAGATCATGCTAGGCCAAATGTTCCAACCCCTACTTCGTCCAGTACACAATCGTCTAAAATGGCTGCAGGCCTAAAAGCACTTAAATCTTGGACGAAGTTCAGGGGTTCTCAAGGTGATAATTTTGATGACACTTCACATCTAAATGAGCTTCAATTTTATTTGTCGCAGGGACTTGAAAAGGGAATCTAGACGGCAGCATTGATCTTTTGGAATGGTGGAAGGCAAGGGAATAGCATTTTCCTGTTCTTGCAAGGATGGCTCGGGATATTTTATCTATTCAAGCTTCAACAGTTGCATCAGAGAGCGATGTCGATCAAGTAAGACTTCAAATAGGCGATCATAGAGCATCTATGAGGAATAGCTTGAAAAAATCAGTACTATTCAAAGATTGGATCCGCTCAGAAAGAAGAAACTTTGGACTTGCAGAATCACAATCAGAGATAGAAGACGCTTATGAAGAAATGATAGCGGAACTTGTGGAGGATGCTGCTTCCCCGGAAGCGGTAATGAACAAGCTTCTTTTCCGCCACCACCAACGAAACCTCCTCTGAACCTTGAAGGATTTATGAGATTTGCTAGAGATACAATGCAGAGTATGGTGTAACTTGTACTTTGAAACATCTTCTTTAATTTTTTTTTCTTTTAATGGTGTTATTAGCACCTTGTTATGCTCATTCCATTGGGGAGGGGGGGAAGGAGAGAAGACTAAGAAAGATATGCTATTTTTTGGGTAATAAAAATTATAAGACATTCCCTTTAATATCTCTTTGCAATATTTTTTTGGTCTTTAACTTGCAATTCTTTATAAGCTATAATATATATACATAACATATTATATATATAATATATATAACATACTATATACCATATATACTATATATTAAATATATAATATACTATAATATATATATATATATATATACACACACACATTAAAAGGCTTACCTGAAAGTTTTGTTGCTGCTTTACGAGATGGAAGAAATTTAAATTGAAAAAATTCTTTGATTGGTTCTATATAATCGACTTTGGCTTATGGTGCAATATATTTTAATGCTTATCCAAATTTGAATATTGCGTTAACTGATGTAAATATCTTACAATCATTGATTTTGAATATCAAGATTAATGGATATGATTATTTACCTGGAACAGAAGTTATGTGTATTTGTACTAGAATTGTTTATAGACCTCTTTATACTTTATCTCCTAGATGTCGAATTTCTGAGCAAAATAATGAAACTGTTTTATTTGAAAATAATTTTTCTAAATCTAAAATTATTACTCGTAAATAAATTAAATGGGAAGAAATTAATTTTCCTACTGAATGGATTATAGAAGAAGCTGCAGTTCCTCAAGAGATTACTAGTAATGAGATTTCTGAAATTACTCAGAGTAAGAATGGTAGTATAACTTTAAGATTTAAACCACAGGATATTTCTAAACTAACAAATTCTTCTTCTAGACTAACCAGATTTGTATCCTCTTATATTTCACCAGTAGATTATATTGTAGATATTCCATCAAGAGCATCAACTTCTCAGATTAGAGAAACAAATTTTGATAAAATTGTTTTAGACAATAATAATATTGCTAAAGGTGAAGATCGTTTTAGTGATCCTACAGATTCTGTCATGAATTTTCCAACAGGTTTACATGGATAGTACGAAAATTGATTTTAGTCCAGGTTCTCTGGCACGAAAAAAGATTTCTTTAGAATTTTATAGTCCAAAATGGGAAGAATTTAGAAATTGGTTTTTCTCTGCTTTTAATGGAGAAGAAACAGAATATTTTTCTAAAGATTTTTATAAAGATTTAGAGAAAAGTATTGTTTCATTACCATTCGTCCCTTTGGTTCATGATTAAATATGTGGGATATTACCTATCAGTCATTGAACATGAATATCATTTGTCTAATGGTGATATAATACTTTCTACTTTACCACCGACTCAGTCTTTTGATATCAATAAAGATGGTAAAACTATTAATTTTACTGCTTTTGCAAAATTATCTGAAAATAAAGGAGCTATAGTCACTTGTGAACAAGTCAATTTGATTCTTATACAGCAAAATAATGCTAATTATTATTTAAATATTTTAGGAGAGCATATTATGGCATTGCATAAAAATTTAGACAATTACTTGAAACAAACTCAAGTTTTACAAGAAAAAATAGAAGCTTTTCACAAACCAAAACAAGAATTGAAAATTGTTAAAAATACTTTACAACCTCCTCCTAAAATAAAAAATTTCAAAACTTATTCTTCTGAAGAAATTGAACAGCTTTTAAAAGAAAAATTAAAAAGTATTAATTTTTCTTCCAATATCACTGGAATAAATTTGCAGCCTCAACCTGTTTTATCTGCAAGGCAAGAAGATTTTATTACTCATAATGTTTCACAGGATGCTTTTTTAAACAAAATCAATACTAAATGGGCTGATAAACCCATTCAAAGAATGTATTATTACAATAGACCAACCCCCATGGATGTTTTAAATGAAGAAAGAGATCAGATTTTTAACAATAGTTATAGTAGCAAAGAAATTTATGAATGGAATATTGATGGTTTTAATGATAAACAGATTTTTACTACTGTTCATAGAATGTTGATGTATAGTACTATTTGTAAGATTAATAAGAATCAAGACAGAGATATTGCGGCTATGATAGTAGCTGGTTTCACTGGCCAATTAAAAGGTTGGTGGGATAATTTTTAAACCCAAGAACAAAAGATTACAATTATGAATACAACTAGTGTTCATAAGATTGAAGGGCAATTAGCCTTCAAACTGTTGATTCTACTAGTTCTTCTCAAGTACAACAAAATGTTGTTTATACTTTAGTCACTACCATAACATTTTTGTGGTAGATGGACTGATGAGGCAGAGACTATTAGAACAACATTACAAAATCTACGTTGTAGACAATTATCTGATTTTAGATGGTATAAAGATTTATTTTTAAGTCGTGTTATGGAATTGCATGATTGTAGTCATGAACATTGGAAGTCCAAGTTTATTGATGGTTTACCTTCGATTTTTGCTGAAAGGGTTAGAAGCATTTACGTGGCATTAATAACAAGATTCCTTATGATTCTCTTACTTATGGCAAGATCATTAGTGTTTGCACGCAGGAAGGTTTAGCTTTTTGTAATGATATTAAGATGAATTATCATATCAAAAAGAATAGATTAAATGAAAGAAAGCAATTAGGAGAATTTTGTGATCAATTTGCTTTTGATATCCCTGGTTCTTCAAAAAGGAAAAAGAAGATTTCTACTTCTAAAGATGATAGAAAAAATAGGTATAAGAAAAGGTTGTTTAAATCTAGTGATAAAACTGATTGGGATAAAAAAGATAAGAAGACTTATAGAAAGAAAGGTAAGAAAGATTATAAAAGGCGGATTAAATATCATAAATGTGGTAAATTTGGTCATTATGCAAACGAGTGTAAAACTCAGGAAAAAATTAAGAGTTTAGATTTAGATGAAAAAATAAAAGATTCTTTGTGTAAGATATTACTAAATTCTTATTCTAGTACTGAAGTATCTGATTCTTCCTTTACTGATTACAGCTCTGATGAAAATATAAGGATTTTACATGATGAAGATTTATATTCTGATTCTGATCAATCTTTTTCGGAAGATGAATGTGCTTGTAAGAAAGATGATAGTTTGTATGATTTAATTTCTAATTTTCAAGATATGAATGTGAATATGATCAATGACGAGAAAATAATAAAAATTTTAAAAACTATAGAAGATAAAGATTTGAGGAATAAAATTTTGGATACTGTTTTAACTGACGATTTCAATGATGATATCAGAAGTAATAAGCAAGATAATATATGTCCTTCTTCTAATTTTATCTTAAAACAGCCTGATTATTATTCGACTGCTGAATTAAAAAGGATTTTAATTCAAAGAAATTTTCCAGAAAAAGAAATTACTGTTTCTGATTTAAAACAAGAACTCCTTTATTTAAAGGAAGAAATTGTTTATTTAAAAAATCAGTCTAAAATCCATGATAGAAGAATTTCTAGCTTAGAAGATAATAGGACTTTTAATTTACATTTACAAGCAAACAAGACTGAAGCTTTTAAGGCTGAGACTTCTAAAGCAAATGAGACTGAGATTTCTAAACCTGGTAATGATGAAAAAATTAGCCAAGACCTTACAAAAAATTCTTTTTTGACAAATATTCTCAGTGAGGACAAAAAATGAATTTTTACAAAAAATGAGCATTATTACATCTCAAAAGTTTTATACTAAAATTACTTTACAAATTGATTATAACTTTAGAAAAGAATTTATTGCTTTAGTTGACAGTGGTGCAGATGTAAATTGTGTTCAGGAAGGACTTATTCCTTCTAGATATTTTCATAAAACAACTCATTGTTTAAGATCTGCTAATGGTAGTCGAATGAAGTTGGATTATAAACTACCACAAGCATTTTTATGTAATAATGGTATTTGTTTACCTCAAAGTTTTATGATTGTAGAAGATATTTCTTGTCCAATTATTTTAGGTGTTCCATTCATGCATGCAATATTTCTTTTAAAATGGTGGGATCATATTAAAATAGTAGGAACTTATAAAAATACCGATTTCCAATTGGATTTTATGACTAAACCTTTTACAAAATCCATAAACCAGATTGTTGAAAAAATAATTTTAAAAAATCAACAAGTTAATTTTATAAAACAGGAAATTACTCTTTTAGAAGTAGATATTTGCTGGAAAACCCTAAATTACAGGAAAAAATTAATTTATTAAAAGATCAGTTTACTACTAATATTTGTGATGATCATCCTAGTGCTTTTTGGGATAGAAAAAAAAATATTGTTTCATTACCTTATGAAGATTATTTTAGTGAAGCTAATATTCCTACTAAGGCAAGACCTTGTCAAATGAATTCTGCTCATTTAGATTTGTGCACAAATGAAATTGATAGTTTGTTGAGAAAGAAGTTAATCAAACAGTCCAGTACGGCTTGGTCATGTACTGCTTTTTATGTCAATAAGCATGCTGAACAAGAAAGAGGTGTACCAAGATTAGTTATAAATTATAAACCTCTTAATAAAGTTATAAAATGGATCAGGTATCCTATTCCCAACAAAAAATATTTATTGAATAGATTACATGATGCAATAGTTTTTTCTAAATTTGATTTAAAATCAGGATATTGGCAGATTCAGATTGCTGAACAAGACAGATATAAAACTGCTTTTAATGTTCCAATAGGACAATTTGAATGGAATGTTATGCCTTTTGGATTAAAAAATGCTTCTTCAGAATTTCAAAAGATTATGAATAATATATTTATTCCTTTCACAGATTTTATTATTGTTTTCCATAGATGATATTTTAGTATTTTCTAAAAATATTAAATTGCATTTTAAACATTTAGAATTATTTCAGAAAATAGTTATTCAAAAGGATTGGTTATTTCTAAACCTAAAATGAGTCTTTTTCAAAGTAATATTAGATTTCTTGGTCATAATATTGGAAGAGGGACCATTATACCTATTAATAGATCTATTGACTTTGCTTCGAAATTTCCTGATGTTTTAACTGATAAGACTCAACTACAAAGATTTTTGGGTAGTCTAAACTATATTTCTCCTTTTGTAAAAGTTTTATCAAAAGATACTGCTATTTTATATGAAAGGTTAAAAAAGAATCCTCCTGCATGGAACAATTTACATACTGATGCGATTAAAAAGATAAAATCCAAAGTAAAAGAACTACCTTGTTTAACTTTGGCTAATCCAGATTGGGGAAAAACTGTTGAGACTGATGCTTCAGACATAGGATACGCTGGTATTTTAACTCAGTTTTCCCTGTTTAAAAAAGATATTTTATTATACAATTTTATTCAGGAAAATAGAATGATAGCCAAAAGAATTATGCAACAGTAGCAAAAGAGATTTTAGCTATTGTCAAATGTGGTTTAAAATTCCAAACTGATCTGTACAATCAGAAATTTTTAATAAAAACAGATTGTCAAGCTGCTAAATTTATGTTTAATAAAGATTTTAAGCATAATGTTTCAAAACAAATGTTTGCAAGATGGCAAGCATTATTAGCTCCTTTTGATTTTGAAATAAAATATAAAAAGGGAATTGATAATAGTTTACCAGATTTTCTTACTCGAGAATATTTGATTAATACTTAATATTTAGGTTTTGCAGGATGAGGCCAGGATGGCCAAAAGCCTCTTCTGGAAGAGGCAGAGGAGCTACTCAAAACAGATTTCAGACCTTGGGGCATATTCCTGCTCAAAATAGATTTCTTGAAGAAGGATCTTCATCTAGTATGAGACCTACATTTGCAGAATATCAAAAATATATAGATTTCATTGCCAGCAATGCTGGAACTACTCAAAAATATAAAGATTTCATTGCCAGCAATGCTGGAACTACTGGGGATAGTAATGCTACTATTCAACCCACCTCTGTTTAGGATAACAATAAAGATTATGAAATTGATAATGAATATTCTTATGCCTCAATAATAGGCAAAACTGATAATGAGATTTTTGAAACAAATTCCACAAAGGAGATTATATTATATGTGGATCATAAAGATTTTCAGTGGAAATACAATCCATGGATTATCATGAAGAGATATTTAAATAATGCATTATTTCAATGCAAACTTATAAAACCAGATTACATTTCGAGATGATTCTAACATCTACAGGGTCTGTTGAGATTACTCATAACAATACTGGTGCTCCTAATAAATCCTATTTTTCTTTCTCAAAGATGATTATTAAAAGAATTATTTTACCAGAAGAATTGGGACTAAGTACTTTGAAAGATTGTCAATATGTACATCCAGTACAAAAGATTTCCAGTAACTACAATTATTGGAATTATGTTGGTGCTTTTTCAAAGACATTATTTTATGAAAATGATGACCACAGACATTCTTGGTTCATCAAGATATGTGCACAAGTTTTTAGAAGCACACAGATTCCAACTTGATTCATAAAGTGGTAGTCTTTTTTCGGACCGTCTCGGAATATTTTGACTACGCAATTACAAGATTTATACACCAAATGGGTCGAAGCATCTCCAAAGATTAATGAATTAGACAGAGAAGAAAGACTTTATCTCAGGACTCCAATAATGAATTTTTTTATGGAATTCTCTATTCCTTGGATTTTCCGATGGACTATTGAAGTGGGAACAGATTCAGATGATATTCCTTGTTTATTCAGAAGATTTCATACTAAATTCTGGCCTAAATTAAATTCTAAAGGACCAGATGGTAAATTAATTGGTCAAGAATTATTGGACTCTATTCAGACTGCTTTGACCAGATACAGCAAAAATATTTCAGAAATTCCTATTATAGAAGAAAGCCATTTTGCTAAAATTACTAAGAAAATACAGATTAAAAAATGTGGTATTTTATCTCAAGAGGAATTAATTGCTGCCTAGATGGAACAAGTTAAGCAAGACATTCAGAGACAGATTACAACTGGAGATGATATTTCAATGGGAGATAACAATTTTGAAGACTCCCAAAGTATCAATAGTGTTAACTCTGAAGAATTGGCTGAGATTGTTAGAAAAGCAGAAGAAGAAGTTTTACATCAAAGATAATGAGATTCCCGACAAAAGATGGTGGTGGGGTCTACTAGGACCAACTCTTACTGTATGATTTTTGGATTTTAGTTATTCTAAATTTTTATATAAGGAGACATAGATTTTATTAGAGGGCAGGCTTGGAAAAACCCCTCTCTCTCTCTCTCTAAGATTTCTCTCCCAGATGTCTCTCCCTTCTTCCTATCTTTGTAACTCCGTTATAATATATTTGTGAATAAATAAAAGTTCAAGATCTCTGCATATTCCTGGTAGCCAGGTATTTCTTTATTCTCTTTATTTAAATATTGTTTATATTAAGATTTTGTTATTATAAGAAGCCCAATGATGGACTAAGTTCTTAAGTGTTGAATAATAACTGATATAGCTTGAGGACGATCTTGAAAGGTGATGACCCTAAAATAAAAGCTTTGCCTTGAAGGGGTTACGATTTTAGCATGGGTGGAGTTTAAATAATTTTATAGCAAACTAAGCTTAAATCATGGCGTTGGTAAGCTCTGAAAGGGGTGTTCCCGACATGGTTAGTGATGAATTATATTGGGTATAAACCTTGTAATTCCGTTGGTAAGTCCTGTATGGCTGGTTGAATCGCCTATGGATGTTCCCCGTTGAGTTTATAACGAATAATTCGAGGTTTGCATAAAAACAATTGAACTTAATAAATCCCGGCTTTGTAAAAGTCCTATAGCCCTAAAGAGGTACTGCCCTGATTTGGCACATACTATATATACTATATATATAATATATATAACATACTATAATATATACATACATACTATATATATATAATGTATGTATATATATATATATGTATGTATGTATATAACACACTTTATACTACATAAACTATATATATACACTAATATACTATATATATACTAATACACTACATATACTATATATATATATATATATATATATATATATATATATATATATATATGTATGTATGTATGTATGTATATATGTATACTATATATATGTATGTATGTATGTATGTATATATATATATATATATATATATATATATATATATAAAACATGAAGAAATACACTATATAAACAATATATACTATCACACACACACACACACACATATAAAGCAATATATAATAATATATACACATAATACACCCTATATATATATATATATATATATATATATATATATATATATATATATATATATATATATATATATATATATATATATATATATATATATATATATATATATATATATATATATATATATATACTCTACGTATATATATTATATATATTTATATAGATATATATAAGCAATTTATACTAGTATATATATATAGTTTACAAGAAAGTGCCTTAGAAAAAAAAAATTTTAAAAAGTAGTCCGGAATAAAAATAAAAAAAAAGTTCGTTAGGCCCGTATAGGCCCACGAGCCCGGCCCATTTAGCCCGGGACCATGTGGGCTTAGGACCACCATGGGCCGGTTCCACCCATTGGGACCGTGAAGACCGGGACCGTTTGGCCCGGGACCAGCCCGCCTCAAGCCCGGGACCGCCAGGCCCGGCCTATTTAGGCCCGTTGGGCCCGGGGCCGGCCCAAATTACAGCCTTATCTCGGAACCAAATAGAAAATTCGTGCTTCCAGTCTGCGACGTAACAACTCCCGCTGGCAGAGACGCATGAATCGGGCCGGATTTCAACACATCAACAAACCTATCCTTCTCTGATTTCGAATCCTCAATCTAGCTGACTTAGACGAAGCTCTATATAGATTATCATGCTCGACGGCGGCACTCCACTTTTGACGCTCGGCGATGGATTCGCCGGAAATTAGGGTTATTTCTTGAACAAAGACGACGGAGTTTGGGGCTGAGCAACTTGAATTTTCTGTTAATATATTTCAATGTATCACGTTGTATTTTCATGTATTCATTGTTTTTTTTCATTATATTTCAGTGTATCTCGTTGTATTCCATATATTTCATTGTATTCACTGTCTTTTTTCATTGTATTTTAATGTAACCCGTTGAATTCTATGTATTTCATTGTATCCACTATCCCGCTATATGCCATGAATGCATTCATATGTTTTTTTTAATTAATATAGTTTATGTATTCATATGTATTATATAATTTCTCTGAAGATTCTATTTTTTTTGTGTGTTTTTCGGTTGACAATCTTTTTATTACTGGAAATACAAAATTTGTGTGTTATAATTGAGTTTGTTGAGTTATATTAGTAGTCTATTATGTTAATTAATTCACTTTCGTTTTCAAAATAGTGTATTCCCCTGTTTTACGCCGTGAATACAGTCAATACAATAATCTGTCCAGCTGTAATCCTATGTTTTACGCCATGAATACAGTCGAATACACTCAAATACAAAAATCTGTCTAGATATAATTCCTTATTTCACGCATAGAAATGCTACTGTATTCATGAATATAGTAGCTTAAATACATTGAATACACTCTAAAAAACTGAAAACATAGCTATAGAAAGTAATATAGTAAATGACAGTTACAACTAGCTAATAACCACCCAACATAGTGATTTCTGAAAGTTTCTCTTGTTTATTACTTTAATTACTTTAATGCCCCAATTATGTGTTCCGAGAATAAAATTTCTTAATTTTGATCCTAAATCCGGTTATTAAATCTTTAAAAAAATTTAAAACAAAATTTATATACGTAAAAAGTATTATAAGTCGTAATAATTAACAAAGCAAATATTTAAAATGCATATGCCAAAATCGCTGGACTCTCGAAATATGGAGCACCACCATATAACTTTGGGACGGAGAGAGTGCATTATTTGCGTTTGGGTTAGTTAATGCTTATTGAAGAGGAGAGTTTGAGCTTCTGTTAAGCAACAATTTCCTTTTTAATTACAAAAGAGAATTTCAAGATGAATATACAAAGGGCAGATAGACAATTTTCAGGACTGGGGAACACTGGCAAAAATACTAAAAAGATGAAACAAAAGAATCACCACTGGCTCAATATTATGTGTTTGTCAGGATTTTTTGATGCCTTCCTTTAGTTTCTTGTGCACAAATTTACAATTGTCTAACAAGAGATACTCCCCTTTCCTCCTTCACTAACTCTGATCTGCATTTGGATCTTCTACGATTCGCGACGGCTGACCCTTAACTGGACCTCTGCCAGCCGGTGGTCTTGGTGCCTGTGAACTAATAGGCTTTTGTAGTGGTTTCAAAGCAGCCATAATCTCAGCAAATGAAGGCCGTAAACTCGGATCTCTGCACATAGAAAAGAACATCGTTTAATCATCTATGTTTATCTTAAACTAGTTGCAGTCGGCTATATCAATCATCTATATCCTTTATGTTGTATTCAGAAAAGCATCAACTAAAAATTTACAACCAGCAGGATGCCTGACCAGAATTCAGCAAAAGCTAATGAAAGAATCTACAAGCTGGTCGCCACAGGACTGAAACTTTATAGATACTCACGTTTGCCAGCATTTCCTGATAATGTCTGCAACAGCCGGATCCATGTCCTCTGGTATGTCAAGACGTCGGTGCTGAAATCCCACAGCACCAACAACTTGCATCGGGTTCATTCCTCCCCATGGTTGCTGCAAAGTGCAGAGCTCCCATAGTATGACGCCAAAGCTATATACATCACATCTGCAGCACACAGTTTAATAGTCCAACATCAGAGCATCATATACCAGGAAGATATACACAGAATTTATTTTCGAAAACACCCCCCTATATTTCCTGGAATTTTTCTAAACCATTTGTTTAGACATACTTTTCATTGGAAGGTTCATTTCTCAGCACTTCTGGGGCCATCCACTCTGCCTGAAACAAAATTACTCAAAGAATTATGAGATCTAATGCGGAAAACCACTACATATGTAGCAAAGCATAGAAACCAATCAAATGCTTCCCATTTCAAAAGTACATAAAACCACTTATTTTCCTAACCATGGATCATAGCAACACCATTTTTTCAGGAGAAACATGGCAATAAAAACATCTTCAAAGGCCAGAGAGTATAAGGACCAACAGCGTTGACCTTATCTTCTAAAGGGCTGATATAAAATGATGTGCAATTGTTAGCCAGCACACAGGACAGAAGCATTACAATTTACATCAAGAAAGGCTCTCCAAAGAAACACCCAGGCACGGTGTGGAACAAAAAACACAATATATAAGAGAAATATCAATCATCAGGAAAAAATTAAGTTATACTGCCAAGATCAGCAGCATTAGAATGCAACAAGGAGCTGCTTACCGTCCCAGCAGTCGACCTGGATGAAAGAAATGTGCTGTGCTTCATTCTTGACAATCCAAAATCACATACCTAGAGTCAGAAAAAATCAAAATGCATCGCATGGGTTTTTAGTGAAAAGCAAGCAGCAATATTCCCTAGTTTTAAGAGTTAAAGGAAATTACACCTTCACAACCCAGTTCTTATCTACTAGGAGATTCGGAGACTTCAAATCTCGATGAACTATCATGGGTGTGCAGTTGTGTAGATAGTTCATCCCTCGAGCCTGTTAGTTCAGTAAATCACACAGATCAGAAAGTCACAAACTAATATAGATGGCTTAACATGTGGAGAACTTAAAAATGAAAAAAGTGGAGCATACAGCATCAAGAGCCATCCTCAACCTTCTGCGCTCATCTAACTGATTGTTGGGTCGATGGATTAATCTGTATAAGCTACCTCTGCAGACCAAATAAAATATTTTGAATTCAAGTTATCATTGCCACAGTCCAAATTCCAGCTGACTGATGGTTCTATTTCAGGTTTCCAGGTTAACATACAAACCACCATTTTACATAAACTGATGACTGAAACCACCATAAAAGTGAGGTATATTTCAATTATCTCTGAATTTACCGTAGTAGTTAACATACCTATGAAGAAACTCAGTAACAATTGAAAGATGTGGAGAACGAGTGACAGCTCCCATGAATAAAACAACGTTAGGATGCCTGAGCCTTTTCATGATCCGTACCTTGCAAGCCACAAGATGAATTTAGAGAATACAATCAAATTGTAATCCAGAAGTTAAGGTAAGCAACACATCAGAAGATATCAGAAGATGAAGCACCATGATGCTATCATCACAGCTAGGGGAAACTGGATTGGTATAGTGTCAGAATTCAGAAACCGATTAAAATGGATTGAAGCACACAATACCATCGGCTACACCCTTCAGAAAGAAAATCTCATGAAAACTTTCATCGGCTTTGTTAATAATGCAGCAGAACTATAAATTAAAAAACTATTTTTCTTTGATGTTAAATAAATAATTATACCACCTTGCTATGTGAAGTTTAAACCCGAATTACCTCAAGAACAAAAATGTTCACCAACTTTAACAATAATATGGCAGAACTATTAATGATGACCGCACATCATGCTATGTATATATATTTGATAATTCATGACCACGGCTTATAGCAAGAAAAGCCCGTAGAAGATTATAAACGTGATCAGGAAAAGCAGAACTACAAACCAACAGGTCTATTGATATGCCTTGATTTCACTAAATACCTATGTATCATCAGGCATGAATTAGGAAAAAAGTGACAAAAAGTTTTCGTTTTCTGGTAACTTGAAATTTTGATGAAGCCAACCAAAACAGAAATGAATGCTAAATATCAGGTCGTGTATTGCTGTATATTTGTTCCAAGTAATGTTGGAATACAATTCGGATACAGTATCTGTGGTACGTATTTGTCCCTTGAACTGTTCTGCTTAACAGATAGAAGAATCCTCAGGTCAGGTAGGAGTATGCTAAAAGCAACAAAACTGTTTTCAGTAAGTTACGATTATGCTAAAATTGTACCTGAGGAATTCACATTATGTGGAAATGAATGAAAAGGAATAATTAGGGCATAAAGAGAATACGAGTGTGATTTTAAACGCAACAGGAGTTCGGATTCCAGCGGTGATGCAATGCATGAAGACTGCATTTTCTTCCATTTTATGCAATACTAGACTATATTTAAATCTTAAACTTACTACTGTGTTTGTTAGTGTAGTTTCTTTTAATAATTCAAGTTAGTTATAAGAAAAGGCAAGAGTACGAACTCAGATTCGAGATCGCTGGTATATATAGCTGAGCAACAAGACACTGGGGCGTCGACTAGAAAATTAATAAGAATTAAAAAAAAACGATTGGTCATACGATTTTATACTTCTTTCTACATTTTCCTTTGAATATGTGAATGCTTCTATCAATATGTGCGTTTGACTGAAAACTAGAGCATCTGTCACAGGCTTGCAGCTATAGTTCTAATTGTGCATTTGACTGAAACTTATTCCCTCCACGATTTTGCCATCAGCTTTTAGAACTTATTCAAGAGTAAGATCTCTTGGGAATGATGATAGTTTCAAGCGTTGTAATAGTTAAGAACACTGACAGTGGCCTATGTTAGACAAGGATAATACCTCACTTCTAAATTCTTCGAGGGAGTCGCCGGTTATATCTTGATCCAGGAACTTCTTCACAGCAACTTCCTGAAAATAAGAAGGCTTAATCTTTTTGTATTACTTCAAGTTGAAGAAAATAAGGAACACTTGAGTGCAGTCTATTTGTTTTCATTTATAGTTGATGAATGTAATGAATGAATAAATAACAGAAGCTATTGTACAAGATTACGTGTATGCTACAGATGCATTGACCCAAAACCAGACAGGTCCAGCAAATAACTCAGCAGTCGAAAAAGCAGATACGTCATCATATAAAATAAAATAAAAAGGATAGCTCGGTGCACTAAGCCCCCGCTATGCTCGAGGTGCGGGGAAGGGCCCAACAAAAACAGCAACAACCCAGTATAAACCCACTTAGTGGGGTCTGGGAAGGGTAATGTGTAGGCAGACCTTACCCCTACCCTTGGGTAGAGAGGCTGTTTCCAAATAGACCTCCGGCATCCTTCCCTCCAAGAACTTCCCACCTTGCTCTTGGGAGACTCGAACTCACAACCTCTCGGTTGGAAGTGGGGGTTGCTTACCATCAGAGCAACCTCTCTTGTCTTATCGAATTTGAAATACAGAAATTTAAGCAGATTCTCAAGTGTAAACAGTGTCTAGAACGTAATGGAAATTTGATCCACAAGAGAGTCGCCAAAAGATCAAGGAATCTTCTCATTATTAACGTAATGGAAATTTGATCCACAAGAGAGTCGCCAAAAGATCAAGGAATCTTCTCATTATTAAGTTCTTGAACATTTGACCTACAATTTGGATCTGTTAGCTTTAAATTGCAATCAATATAGTTATTCAGCTAGATAAAAAAGAAAGCTCTGCCTTTTTATGCGTGAAGGAAACAAATAACACGTAAAATTTCTTTTGAACCAACCCCAAAATAAATTAAATGAAACCCCAATTGGAACAAGGATAATGAACTTACAGTTCCATGCCACTCTCCACGATAGACCTCTCCATAGGATCCTAAAACATAGAGATTACGAGAAGTGTCAGATAACAGAGTTTAAATCACCTACACCACAGAAGCTTCAAGTTTGGTAAACATAATGCAGGTCATACCAAGCCCGATACGATCACCCAAGGCGATATCTTCCCATGGAATCTCACAATCTGCCACATCATCAAGTGTCACATCTGATTTAGCGCTATCATTACCGCTTGACCTATCTGATATTCTTTCACCCTCCGAAGTTGCTCCTAGCGCCTCATGCTCTTGATCACCACTACGCTGGTGCTCATAAATGGAAGTATCAGCATCTCCATCAACTCTTCCACAGTCTACATGATTAAGGAAGACAGCAGGATTAACTGGTGAATGGCACATCTCTCCAAAATTTCATTTTGTTACCAAAATGGAACAAACAATTTGTTGACAAGTTGTATATACCTCCTAGTGCCTCGTATTGCCTACTGACAGCTGCAGTTGTTGCTACCACTGCTGCAGCTGTGGCAGTGGCAGCAGCTGCTACAGGGAGGTCCGTATGAGAGTTAGTCTTGGCTGCAGCTACTACCATCGAAGAAGCAACAACAGCTGCTGCTGCAGCCGCGGCAGCAGCAACAGGCATTTGTTTCATAGGTTTAGATGGAGCAACTTCACTCTGTCTGGAGACTTGCTGTTCCCCAACTTCTCCCACATCTGGCTGGGGTTCAAATGCCCCACGTGCATAGCCCTTAGAGTATGAACCGTGATAAGGAAGAGGAGGTAAGAAACGGACACGATTCGCATCAGATTGACCCCTGAATTGAAACTCGCCTCTTTCCTTACTTTCTATTTCCTCTAGTCTGGATTTTCCCTCTACATGAGATACATCTAATGGCTCCGGATACATTTCAGCGAACAGGTTTGGTGGTGCAATAACTCCACTTTCAAGTAAAACAGTGTGAAGTTTTTGAGCTAGCTGTGGATTTTCTTTTGCGGCGTCAATCATGTATTGCGAAGCATCCTTTACTTTCATTCTGCGTACAGCTGGAGAGCTAACACCTTCTGTCCAAGAAGGAGATCTTGCATGTGTAAAAGGAGATCTTGCATGCCCAGCTCTCGAAGAAGTTTCTTGCCCCTGCTCCTTCGTAAAATCATTGAAAGTATTATAACATCCTTTTTCTGCTTTTATTTGCTGTTCCAAATTACTAGAAGAGGTAAATTCATTTCCTGCAGTAGTGCATTCTGCAAACCTGGATCTCTTGTCTGCCATTCCATAATCTGAATTATCTTCCAATGAAGAAGCAATACCACTACAAGAGGAACCCGTATGAGAATCAACATCTTTAGAGGACGGACTGATGGAGAGAATAGATTCTTCATAGTCTCCATGAATTCCAGATGTATCAGATGGAATAAGTGTGCCGGGGTCAGCCATCAAATCGACAATATACTCCCTGCAAATATATCGTCTACTTTGTAAATAGAAAAAGACAACTTCAGAAGAAATTATACTATCAAAAGATTATCTCAAACAAAGTATTCAATGAATCTCTACAGTTCATATACAGCAACAATTTAAGATCATAACATGCTGATTATGAAGGAAATTGGAGAAACAAATTCACATTCCAAATTAATTACTATAGGTTTTGGAAACGTTTTATCAACTAAACCAAACAAACTTTTCAAGAATTCTATCTCAAATTTTGAACATTATGCTTCCTACTGCTGTCAAAGGTGTGGGTAAGCCCTAAAGTGAGACGCATGGGCAAACGATGTACATTACCTGGCTTGGGTGGTGCTCCAGTGAAAGTGCTATGCTGTGCACCTTAAACCAGCCAAACAACTGCTTTTTAAAAGTTTAGGGTAATATATGAGCCTCAGAGGCCTGGAAAGAACAGTAAATGAAGCTTGCGAAACGATATAGTAATTTTAAGGAAACTTTATAAATGAGTACCTTAGCAATTAGGAAGAGGCACTTTAAAATTCAGTACAAGAGAATTAGTTACTAGTTAGAAACTTAAAACGGTATCTTGCATCTGATCAAAAGCTTAAGAAGGCTTTTACTTCATACAGTTCACTTCATTCCACTTCTTTTTCAACTTCCCTGATAATAATAGTGATGTTTATGTTTGTAGTTTTTCTTTTCAATTATGTAAAAGTTTTTTCTTCATTCTGCGCCTTTTCTTCATTAAAGCACGTGCCTTAAGCTGCTCCTACCTTGGCAGTTTGCTACTATATTTCGTGTTATAAGGCTGATGCTTGCTCTGACTAACTCATAAGATGTATTCTTGCAATGCATACCAACCAAGGAAGAATATCCAAGAAAAGCGAAAACTCTGACCAAGCCCCAATATGTTTACTACTGACGAAACATAAACAAAGAGATCGCAACTATAGCATCAAGGAAAGAAGATAAGGTGAATAGCAGCAACCTTCCATCAATTTTCACATAGTTCATTGCAACATCATCTGAACCCGTATACTGCTTTCCTTTTACTAATCGGCAAGGGATCCCCACACTATCAGCCAAAACCTATACAATTTTCAGAAGTCAAAAGAATGTTATGGCGTTATAGTCAAATCGTACAAAATGAAAGGGTAAGGTTGACCAGTAGCAAGCGGAAGAGAAAATATCCAAAATAAAAATAATAATGATGATGACGATCAGGTACGATGATAATGGTGATGATGATGATGATGTAAAACAGTCAAAAGTACTATATCTGCAATGCAATAGGACTCTTTGTTGTTCATGGCTCTAACTTTAATTATTATAATTAAAGTACATATAAAAGAAGTGGGCAGAGGGGAAGGGGATATCTAGCAGATTTGACAAACAAAAGCACCCTTGAGATGCTAATGGACCAAACATAAACAAAATCTGTGGACGAATGTCATAGTACAGACACAACTAATCTCTACAAAAAGGATGAAACAGAACAAGGAGATACAAAGGCAGAAGCAAGGATATAGAATACTGACAAGTAGTTGGAAGGATTGAGAACTTGGGGACAAATACTGGAGTTAAATCAGGTTAGAAGTGAACTCAGACCAAATGATGTATCCAAGGCCCTCAGCTGACGTTCTGCCTAAATGAGTTTATCGTTCTATATTAAGATTGTACACTCTCCATCCACAGAACCAATCATTTTTCTCGATGAGTAGATATCTTCTTCACTAACCCAAAGAAGGCCATCGCCATATATTCACAGTCTTCGCTAACTAAAAAGTTAATTAGGCTTTGGAAGTGAGATAAGGGTATTCAGATATCTCATGCATTTTCATTGTCAACAAGCAAGAGACCAAAAAAATCCATCACAGTCTAATAAAAATCAAATAAGCTGTAGGTTTTAGAGTCCAAAATGCTTAGTACCTTGAATAAAAGTGCACGATGACGAGCCAATCCAATGGTCAAAGAACCAAGAGGCAAAACCATACTCCCCAGAGTTGCCTTTAAATTAAAACTAAGACTTCTCCACGCAAGCAACATGCTGTCCGGATCCGCAACTGGGCCCCCCATGTGGTCAGAAACTAGCACAGCAAGCTTCTGCATCAAACTGCTGTCTGAAAAATCTATAAGTTTTGACCTCAGCCCAACAGCAATCTCTAGAGCTCTCTGTTCAAGTTTCAACAACTTGGAATCTGCAGCTTTACTGACAAGGATGGCTTCCCAACTGATATGATCTGATACTTCTGTTCTTTGCAGATCAATGAGGGATGGCATTTTTGAAGAATTGGACTCCATCAGGACGCCATACAGATCATAAAATCCATCCAGGATCTTGTCATCATAACTTAGAGCATTGTAATTCTGTGAAGCATTGATAAATCTATAATATGAGATATGTCATGTGTTAGAGAGGAATAGGACTAGAAAGGGAAATTTTTGCACAACTAGAAACTAATTGATGAAACAACATAGCACTTATACACCACAAAATAAGCCTCTCTACATTTCAGACAATCTAGCTGCCTACAATACCACTTTCTGGTTGTTAAAGACAAAAAACCTATAGGTACCACTTTAATACCATACAAAGAATATAGGGAAAAAAACAGGGAATATGTGCAGAGCAATGACTATGATATCTCCACAGCACAATATAGATTCAAACTATAGACTTTTGCCTTTGGGAGATCCTATTTGCACAATGAAGGTGCTTGTAATGTACTGAGAAACATCTGTCATATGAGCTAGCAGGAAACGCTACACTGAGATGGCGCCTAACATGTGACAAGGTGGGTTTTGAGTGTAGTAAAGATTACCCTCCCAATACTATCAAAGTAAAAAATGTAAATTTCTTGCGAATGTGAACCTTCCCAGATGGCATGTCAACATTGCAAAAGAAAGTTTGCTCTTCATGTGTAGTCTTTGGCAGTGTTACCTCTAAACCCATATTTCTAAGATTATTGCTATTCTAATTTTTTGGAGTAATTTTAAGTCCAATAATGTCAGTAGTGTTTGTACTTGGCATCTCTCTCTCCTCACTTATATCCATCAAGTATTTATACTCATTGATCACATAATTCCTCAGTCAAGCTAAACTCGCCTTTTTCCCGCTACTTTCACTACAGCATTTTGAATTCTCATATTTCCAGTAACTTATATGTGTTACTAATAGGTTCTCATCCAAAACACAACTCAGGACCTCATGATATGAGTGTTTGTGTTGGTTTCCTTCCATGAGAAGACAATACACCTCCTAATTGCTGCAAGTCGAACTTTTCTTTTAAGTTCTTCCATTTTGTTTTTCTTTTTTTGTGACAATAGTGGTGTCCAAACCAGATTTCGCACACCTCGACTATTCCACTGGGTACTAGGTACCTCCCACCAGCATAGGTACCGAGTACCTTTGCCCATGAAGGATTAGGCAGATGAGAAGATGAGAAGAAATCACCTGGTGGTTTTTGTCTCTATGGGAATTTGAACCCTGTCATGTAAAATTCATGCTCCAGTCAGCTTGAGGGCCAAGAGCCTAAGTGCTTTTTTTCAGCATTAGGATTAACGAATCTAATAACCAACGCCTTGAGGAATGAGAAATACGATCAGCAGGAAGACAACTACCACTACCATTACACAAACAATGCTGGAATTCTTAAGGCTGAATTTCATAAACAACTAAAAAGTAGATGCCTGTTCAACAGTATTTCAACCAAAATCCACAGAAAAGATAAACAAACTTCAAAGGCATACTCGATTTATTACATCAAAGTAAAATCAATATATGCTCAGCCAGATCATAAGGGATTGAATGGCATAGCCATTTCCTTTCAACTTCTTGTTTTGGTGTAATGAAATCGATATACAATATATTTACCTAGAAGATTGCTAAGCTATGCCTTAAAGTGCATAAAGCAAAGTAAACTAAGAGTTGGAATATGAACGGAACCAAATAGATAGCGACCAACATACCCAATACCGATATGCTACAACTTCTGCTGGAGCATTCTCTGGGGCAGAAGAGCCTAAACTGATCTGCTTAACAGCCTCAATCTGCACCGCCTCAGGGTCTTCCTTCGCACTCAACTCCAGCGCCAACTGAATTTGATACTCTTCCTCTACACCGGGATCCCTCGAGTTGCTAGACTCTGAATCACGCTGTACAGCATCTAAAGCAGCATCCAATTCACCAATAGTCACAGAGTCAGAATGTTCCATCCAGTTCCCTCTACTCACATTTGAGGAAGACGGAGGACTAGGACTTTTCCGATTTGTAACTGAATTTAACCATCCTGAAATTGCTGAAAAAGTTTTATTATCAGACCCCTGAGAGTTTCTAGAGTTTGAATTCCCATCAGGAGATGAAACATCACTCAGTCTCTTGCTCTTTGAGTATGATGTTGACCCTTCTGAATCCTCTGATTGATTGGACCCAATATGCAGTTTCTTGAGGAAATTTTTCATGTTGAGTTCACTATTTACTAAACCACAATACTTAATACTAAAGAAACAAAAAAGCTGGCCATAAACCTCTCCATTGTCGCACTCCAATCATGAATCAATCTCAATTACAAATCACTTACCTTAAAAACAGTAATAACAAGAATTAAGCTTTTCCAATAAACCTTCTAAGTCAACATCCAAAAACTTGACCAAAATCAAATCCAAGAACCGAACTTTGCTTCACCTCTGAATAGACCCCAGTAGCCACTTCTCTCCTGAACAGCAAAAAGAGTCAATCGTGTAAACAAATCAAGAATTCGCCCTAAAGAATATTCATATATTCTGTACACACAAAACCAATCTACAATCTTGAAAAAGGCTACTCCTTTATTGCCTTAACAACAAGAGCAAACCAATAAAGGGATAGGTAATAAAAGATAGAGAAAATGGTGCTTAAATGGACATGGAGAAGAAAGACTAAGTATAGTCGAAATTATAAATGTGTAATTAAAGTGAAAAGGGGTTCAGTGGTCAGATTGGGAAAGGTGTTAAGGGGCAAAGACAGCAAAGACCAACTAGTGGGGAGTAGGACCTCAATAATCAGAGATGACCCACTAGGTTTTTCTGAGGTTAATGTACACCACTGGTCCAAGAAAAAAGTTTGTACTACCAAGTATTAAAAAAAAATGGAGTACTAGTACTAAAGTATTTTGCTGGGGAAGAAAACCAACTTGCTTGCTTTGGATCTCTCTCTCTCCTACACACACGCGCGCACTACTGAATGGCTATTGGCTGTTTTTGCTCCCAACATCAGTACTAGAAGTTTGCAACTATGAGAGAGGCAATAAGTGGTAAACTTGCGTTTACAAAGAGTATAATTAATATTGGAAAAGCACAACTCTTTACGTTTCCATAAAATGAAGAGGCAAAACCCAATTAACTCATAAGTAGCTCTTTTAAAATTCTATAAAATAGTTGAATTTATAGTGTGCTTTATACATTAATTTATTTTCAAAATGATAAATAAGTTAAATAAAATACAAGTTTAGCATTAAAATTGAGATAAGATAGTAGACATCTTGGTTCCAGCAGCAACCTTCCGCATGCGACAATAAGAATATTGATAGACAAAAAATAATGTATTATTTTTCCTGAAATAATGTGTAGCATAAGTTTGTCAGAAATTTGTGTCTTACCATGCATGTTGAAGTCACTATTTATAGCTAAACCTAGAGAATAAGGTTCTAGGATCAAACCACTCCTAAATGACAATAATAAGGACCATTGATCGATATGCAACAGCAGACTATGAATGCCAAGATTTTCTAAAATGAATGTATATTTGACGTTGAGGAATACTCATTATTGAATGTCATCTGGTGATAAATATCTGTTTGTCTCACTTGATAATGCTCTTTTCGTGATCTACATGATGTCAAACGAAGGTGTTGTCTTCGACCTTGACTTCCATTTGTTTCGTTTTCCGCATATCTCTGGTTTCAAGTGTCATTTTCTTATTCGAGTATTTAATATGAACCGATTTTACGCTATATAAAACTTTGTTACTCTTTTGTTTCAATTTAGATATCTTACTTTCATTTTTAACTTGTTTTACAAAAAAATATCATCTTTCTATAGTTAGGAACATATTTAAGAGATTGAAAGGGTTTATATTATGAATCTACAACAATAAAGAATAGTGGCGGAGTAGAATTCTCTCTCTCTACTGAATGGTGAATGGCTATTGGCTGTTTTTGTTCCGACATAGTACTAGGAATTTGCAAATAGGAGAGTGGCAACAAGCGGTAAACTTGATGTGAGAGTAAGAGATTGGAAAAGAAACCAACTTTTCTTTACCGTAGTACTATTTCTATTAATGACCGGCCAAAACTCGTCCTCCTCTATTGTACTTTGTATGACACAATTATTATTTACAAAATCAAACTTTATTCATGATTTTATTAATTATTATCGTAATTTTTACATATTTTTAGAAAACTTTTAAATATATAAAGTTTATATTTTAAGAAAATTGTCTGAATTTACACTTAAAATCAAATAGTATGACCACGATTAGAAACTCGGTCAAATCGACCAAAAAACTTACTGATGTCGCTTGACTTCTTTTGGCGCAAAAACTATTTTACCATCTCCAAAATTTACTTTTTAAGAAACCAGCCGAAATCGGCTGATTTTTCATATAAGATAAGTTAAAATTAATATTCAGAAAATCGATTGATTTCTGTCAATTATTTAAGTCAGTCATTTTAAAAAATCGCCCGACTTCTGTCGGTAATTTTATGTTCTTAATAAAATCGACCGAAATCAGTCGGTTATTTTCGCACATAAATACAATTAAAGAGTAGAAATAAATTAAAATAAAGTTTTAAACCAAAATCTACTAATAGTCTAGTGGTAGAATAGTGTCATGGCACAATACAAACCCTCGTTCGAGTCTCAGACAGTACATTTTTTTAATTGCATATTTAATGCAGGACTGCAAGGTCATTGCCTATGCTTCGCGGCAATTGAAGATTCATGAGAAGAACTATCTAGTTCATGACTTAGAGTTGGCAACCATTGTTCACGCATTGAAGATTTAGAGGCATTACATGCATGGCGTGGCATGTGAGGTGTTATCGGATCATAAGAGTCTGCAGTACTTGTTCAAGCAAAAGGAGTTGAATTTGAGGGGGGGGAGGTGGTTGGAGTTGTTGAAGGATTATGATATTACTATCTTATATCACCGAGGGAAGGCCAATATGATGGTCAATGCTTTGAGTAGAAAGTCAGCCAATATGGGCAGTGTTGCTTATATTCTGGTCGATGAGAGGCCGCTTCTTTGGATGTTCAGGCTTTTGCCAATCGATTTGTGAGGTTGGATATTTCTGAGCCTAGTCGAGTATTAGCTTTCTTGGTCTTTCGTTCTTCATTATTGGAGCATATCCGTGATCGGCAGTTTGATGATCCCTATTTATGAGTCCTTAGAGACACGGTGCAGCATGAAGACGCCAAGCAGGTTACCTTAGAGGATGATGGAGTTTTGAGATTGCAGGGGCGAGTTTTTGTGCCTAATATGGATGGTCTTTGAGAGTTGATTTTAGAGGAGGCCCATAGTTCCTAGTATTCTTTTCATCCGGGCACCGCGAAGATGTATCAGGATTTTTTATTGGTGGCGTAGAATGAAGAAAGATATTGTGGCATACGTGGCTCGATGTTTTAATTGTCTGTAGGTTAAGTATGAGCATCAGAGGCCTGGTGGATTATTTCAAAGGATTGAGCTTCCCGAGTGAAAGTGGGAGCAAATCACTGTGGACTTTGTTACTGGCTTCTGCAGGCTCGGAAGAAGTTCGACACAGTATGAGTTATTGTTGATAGGCTATCCAAGTCAGTGCATTTCATTCATGTGTAGTCTTCTATTCTTCTGAGTGGTTAGCTGGGATCTATATTAGGGAGATTGTTCGCCTTTATGGTGTGCCCTTATCCATCATTTCGGTACTGGGGTATGCAGTTTACTTCGCGCTTCTGGAGGAGCAGTGTAGCGAGATTTGAACACCTATTTTGAGTTGAGTACAACATTTCATCCTCAGATGGACGGGCAGTACGAGCGGACTATTCAGATTTTGGAGGATATACTCCACGCTTGTATTATTGACTTTGGAGGTTCCTGGGATCAGTTTTTGCCTTTAGCAGAGTTTGCCTACAACAACAACTGCCAGTCGAGTATCTAGATGGCTCCCTATGAGGCTTTATATGGTAGACGGTGTCGATCTTCGGTTGGATGGTTTGAGCCGGGAGAGGCTTAGTTGTTGGGTACGGGTCTGGTTCGGGAGGCCTTGGTCAAGTCATGATCATTCGGGATAGGCTTCGTAGAGCTCAGTCCAGGAAAAAGAGTTTTGCAAACCGCAAGGTTCGAGATGTGCCTTTATGGTTGGTGAGTGGGTATTGCTCCGAGTGTCGCTTATGAAGGACTTGATGACATTTGGGAAGAAGGGCAAGCTTAGACTAGGATTTATTGATCCTTTTGAGATCCTTGATCGAGTGGGAGAGGTGGCTTATAGACTTGCATTGCCTCCAAGCATATCAGTCGTACATCTAGTGTTTCATGTGTCCATGCTTCAAAGGTATCACGATAATCCATCTCACGTGTTAGATTTCAGCATGTCCACTTGGACATAGACTTGTCTTACAAGGAGGAGCCAGTGGCTATTCTAGACCGGTAGGTCCGTCAGTTGAGGTCAAAGAGTTTTCCTTCTGTTCCTGTTCAGTAGAGAGGTCAGCCTGCTGAGCCATCGACCTGGGGAGTCTGAGTCTGATATGCAAAGCCGTTATCCCCATCTTGTTCCCGACTCATGTACTTCCTTCTTATGTCCGATCAAGTAAGAACAATTATTTTAGAGGTGGAGAATGTGTTGATACAAACAGCCATCACTTGTTTTAAATTAAATTATATGACTCCGAGGCCTTGAAAACCTCATTTAAAGTCGCCTCGATATGCATGCGTAGTCCGGGAACGTACTCGAAAAGCTTAAATATGAAATTCTGTTAAAAAAAAGCTAAGTGTTGATGTTAAAATATATAAATTTGACTTTGGTCAACATTTTTGGGCAAACAGACTTGGACCTGTGATTCGATGGTCCCGAAGGTTCCCTAGGAAAATATGGGACTTGGGCGTATGCCCGGAATTGAATTCCGAGGTCTCAAGCCCAAGAAATGAATGTTTAAGTAAAATTATTTTCTAAAATTATTTAAGGAAATATGAAATGAAATTTGATTAGAACGTGTTGGTATCGGGCCTGTATATTAGTTCAGGTGCCCGGTACAGGTCTTATATATGTTTTAAGTTCTTCCTGTAAAATTTGGTTAAAAACGAACGTCGTATAACGTGATTCAGATTTGAATTTCTAAATTTGAAACTTGATGAAGTTTGAGGAAAAGTTCTTGATTTTGAGGTTTGATTCATTATTTTTGAGGTCATTTAGGCAATTTCATCGCACAGACAAGTTCGGATGATGTTGTTGAGTTAGTACGAGTGTTTGGTCAAGATCCCCAAGGTCTAAAGAGTGTTTTAGATGTGATTCGGGAGGTTCTTAACTTATAAACAAATTGCAAGTTTTGCTGATTCAGCCTAGGGACATTGTTCTTCGCGTTCGCATGGGCCCTCTCGCGAACGCATAAGGCAAATCTCCCAGGTTCCAAACTTCTTCTTTGAGAATGTGAAGCTCGAGTCGCGAACGCGAGGCTAAAGGGGGATACCCTTCGTGATCGCGGCACAGCACACGCGAACGCGATGGCTTGTGAGCCTGGGCAGGGGGACGGGTATTAAACCTTCGGAACGCGATCATAGGGCCGCGAATGCGAAGGCTATGGGTGCTGATGCTCCACGCGAGCCGTTTATCCCAAACGCGAAGGTAACTTAAGCTGGCTTCATCCCGAACGCGACAAGCCTATCGTGAACGCGATGAAGTCATGTGTAGTGATTTTTAAAATAGAACAAAAAATGGGATTTCATAAAATTTTCATTAACCCTTTATTCTCCAAAGTTCCTAGGAGATATTTGAAGCACTTCTTCACTAAAGTTTCTTGGATAAGCATTGTTTAACTTGTTTTCTTCATTTTTCATCAACACCCACTAGAATTCTAGGCCTAAAACATGTGATTAAGGGTTGAAAATTAGGATTTTGGATAGAGTTAGAGCTTATTGATTATTCATGATTTAGACCTTGTTTTGAGGTCGAATTTGAAAATAAATTATATATTCGGGCTCGTGTTTGGTCTGAACCTCGTATTTTGACCAAGCGGGCCTATGGTCGATTTTTGGAATTTTGGAAAGAATGATTGGAAGGTTATAATTGAACATTGGAAATGATTGTTTAGCATTTATTGATGTTATGAAGTCGATTATGTATAGATACAATTGATTTGGATCCGAATTCGAGAGGAAAAACCGGTGTTCGAGGCTTGAGTTAGCCATGGAAGTTCGAGATAAGTGTTTGGTCTAACCTTAGCTTGAGGGATTAGGGTTGTGTTTTATTTGTTATTTGCTTCTTGTTGAGTACTACGTATAAGCATGGTGACGAGTATCTATACGTTGGTGTCAAGCATGACCGTGGGTCTTATATTGTGATTTTCTTGACTTCGTTTTATTATTCATGTCTTGATGAAAGTTTCTATTTGTTTTGTAAAGTTGTGGAAAGAATTGTGACCTATTGACAATGAGGAGCGTTGGCTCCAGTTGTATAACGAGTTGTGAAAGTATAAGTGATAATTGAAACTCGAAAGTATTGGCTCGAGTTGTGAAATGAATTGTGAAGTAAACTTGACAAAGAGAAGATATCATTTGTTGCCCCCTTGCCGGTGTCATACCTCCTTTTTACACACCACCCCGAAGGATAAATGTATAAAGGAGTTTTTCCAATTTATGTGACATTATTCAAAATGAGATTATTTATTTAGTTAGAGTCGCCACTTGGGATAGGCTTGGCTTTTGGTGTCCCAAGTCATCGGTTTGTTTTGAATCCCAAATAATTATTTATGCATTTTGACCATTAATGTTGGATCTATGAGTCAGTGTTTGGATTCCTGATTCAAAACAAACAGGTAACTTGGGACACCAAAAGCCAAGCCTATCCCAAGTGGAGACTCTAAATAAATAAATAATCCCATTTTGAATAATGTCACTTACATTGGAAAAACTTTTTTATACATTTATCCTTCGGGGTGGTGTGTAAAAAGGAGGTGTGACACTTGTGATTTTGAATCAAATTTGAGCAGTCTGCATCTTTTCTTTTTCAATCACTCCGAGTTAACTTCTTTTGTCATTTTCTTCTGGATTGAGATTCACTCTTCCCCTCATCTCAAATCTTGTGCCTTAAGGCAAAACCTTCTCGGACACCAAAACAAACAAACAAAATTGTTTGCCCCTGTTTTCACTGGGAAGATTTTGTGTGTTATTTGCAACACAAATCTAAGCTATTTATTTACTGGAAACAATAAAAGTCTGGATTTTTATCTTTCAGAAAGACTGCCAGGTTATGTTGGCAAACTTCCGGGTTATGCCGGAAAAGAAAAATGGTCCCTACTGGGGATAAAAGGAGGATCCACGGGTTATATCGGGATAGGATTAAAGAGTCCCTGCTAGGAATGAACAGAAAAAAGATCCGCGGGTTATGCCGGGATGAAATGAAAAAGATTCCTAGATTATGCCAGGGAGATCCGCGAGGTATGCCGGGATAGGAGGAAAAAGGTTCCTGGGATATGACGGGGGGGTGTCCCCTGGTTATGCTGGGATAGGAAGAAAAAGACTCCTGGGCTATGCCAGAGGGATCCACGGGTTATGCCGGGATAGGAAGAAAAATGCTCCTGGGTTATGCCAGTGGGATCCACGGGTTATGCCGGGATAGGAAGAAAAAAGGCTTCTCGCTTATGCAGGGAGATCCACGGGTTATGCCGGGATAGGAATAAAAAGGCTCCTAGGTTATGCCAAGGAGATCCGCGGGTTATGCCGGGATAGGAAGAAAAGGCTCCTGGGTTATGCTGGGATAGGAAGAAGGCTCCTGGGTTATGTCAGGGAGATCCACGGGTTATGCCGAGATAGGAAGAAAAAGGGCTTCTGGGTTATTCCAGGGAGATCCATGGGTTTTGCCGGGATAGGTAGGAAAAGGGGTCCTGGGTTATGCCAGGGGGATCCGCAAGTTATGCCGGGATTGGAACAACGGCTCTTTGGTTATGCCCGGAGGACCCGCGGGATATGCTGGGATGGGAATAAAAATGCTCCTGGGTTACGCCAGGGGATC
The DNA here is from genome assembly GCA_034376525.1 of Nicotiana benthamiana. Classification (NCBI taxonomy): domain Eukaryota; kingdom Viridiplantae; phylum Streptophyta; class Magnoliopsida; order Solanales; family Solanaceae; genus Nicotiana; species Nicotiana benthamiana. The sequence goes on along the minus strand of CM067331.1, from coordinate 68,011,273 downwards.
CACGGGTTATGCTGGGATGGGAAGAAAAATGCTCCTGGGTTATGCCAGGGGATCCACGGGTTATGCCGGAATGAGAAGAAAAATGCTCCTGGGTTATGCCAAGGGATCCATGGGTTATGCCGGAATAGGAATAAATAGAGGTCTACTGGGGATAGAAAGAAAATGATCCTCGAGTTACACCGAGGGAAAAAGGAAAAAGACCCTCAGGTTATGTTAGGGATAAAAGGAAAATGACCCTCGGGTTATGCCGAGGAATGAAAGAAAAGGGGTCCTTAGGTAATGCTGGGGAGAAAGAAAAATGATCCTCGGGTTATGCCGGGGAAAGAAGGAAAGAGGTCCTCAGGTTATGTGGGGAGAAAGGAAACGATCCTCGGGTTATGCCGGGGAAGTCCGCAGGTTATGTTGGGTATAAAAGGAAAATGACCCTGTGGTAATGCCAGGGAGTGAAAGAAAGGGGTCCTCAGGTTATGCTGGGGAGAAGAGGAAAATGACCCTTAGGATATGCTAGGGAAGCCCACAGGTTATGCTGGGGACACCTAGGGGATGTGGTCCTAGGTTTGAAGGGATGGAGTTAAGGATCGGGGGTCCTATGATACCATGATTTTTGTGATTCTCTTTTCTTCTTTCTTTTATTAAGACCGCGAGAAAGGATTTGAAGACAACTTCCCCTTTTGGTGGACCATTGTTGCAAAGTTGTTTCTAGCTCTTGCGCATTTCCTTTGGTTTCATCTGCTATTTGCACGATTGCTTTGGATTACACATGTACAGATTTTCAAACGAATCATGATTGTTAGTTTGAAACGGTGGTTGGTTTTGTGGCCTTGATTACTTGATCCCAACCTCGTTTTCTGTTGAAAAGACCTTTAACTGTCCGGAATTTGCCTTGTATGTTAGTCGTGGGAACTTATCTCTCAGATTTATTTCTCCTTCGTAGGCCTCTCAGTTGTGATTTCTTTACCCCCAACTCCATTTTCAAAACCTTTGGGTACCTTGGCGTTTGCAACTTTGTCGAGACAATTAACCCACCGGGACTCGACCTTTCTAACTTCATTTTGCTTTCGTGGGCATTTTGGCTTCGATTTTCTTTTCTTTCAAACCCTTCCTGCTTCCGAAGCATCAGCCATCATGGCCAGCCAGGATCGGCTAGATGCGCCCGCTGAGACTGGCTATTTACCTCGATCCTTGCCAGGCGAGCCTTGTGAAACAAGACTTGCCACCTTTTCTTTTGTAATTGTCATGGAATCAGAGTTAAATCGAAATGGATTCAAGGAAGAAGTATATAATCAATCATATGAGTTTAAAGAGAAGCATCCCTTTCGGGGAAAGAGAAGGACTTATCTGGGGGGTGCATGCTGACTTCAAATGAACATGACATGCTTTTCAGACTGGATGCCCGACCCGCGCAAAATTTCCAGCTTCTTATGAACCGCATTTCCACATTTCAAAACGAGGGAACCTTTCCTTTAGCGGTGAGATACCTTCTTTTCGACCGATAGCGCCCTTTGCGGGTTTTCCCCAATCGACCTCTCTCATTTCTCTTCTCATCGTTGCCTGATAGTGCCCTTTACGAGTTTTCACTAAGCGGACTCTCTCATTTTTAGTTTCTCTACTTGCCATCGCCTTATGGTGCCTGAAGGTTTTCACCGATAAGACTCTCTCATTTAATTTCTCTCAATTTGAATTGTATCAGATTCCAACAATGCCGTTTTTCGCTTCCCTACCTTTGCCAATCGATCGGAAGGACTTGGACAAGGTTTTGGTAGAAGGATTTCGGGCGGAACTACAACTTTGGAATTGTTTTGGTGGGTTCATGGTCGAACCATTATATCATCTGCCCCAGTATTTAATTTTTGGGGAATTGGGATTTTTGTTTTGGTGTGACTGAACCTCAGCGAGAGGCTGCCTACGTATCATTTCGGAATCAAGTCAGACGTAGTTCAGGAGTATTTCCTAAACTACTTTTGTTTTGTTTTTTTTCATTTTCATCACTTTTTTTATTTATTTTGTTTTTGTTTTTTTATTCAAAAATATTTCCAGGTTCCAAAGAGGGTGGTCAAGGAAACGTAACCGGCTCAAAGGGTTTGCGAAAGATTAATAGTGTTTTGGGTAGCGGGAAGGAAAAGCCTTCGTCATCTCAACCGTACTGAATCATTGCTGCAGGAAGCCTAAATGTAGTACCTCTTTGTTGCATCTACATTCACTGCTGCCTCGGGATAGCCCCCTTCGATGTCGCCAGGTACAATGCTCCTTTGGGCAGTATCGTTTTGATAATGTATGGGCCTTTCTAGTTAGGAGCAAATTTTCCTTTTGCATCCTGATGGTGAGGGAGAATGCACCTTAATACAAGTTGTCCTACCTCAAAGTTCCTGGGGCACACTTTCTCGTTATAAGCTCGGGCCATTCTATGTTGGTACAACTGCCCGTGACAAACCGCGACCATTCATTTTTCATCAATTAATGATAACCGTTCCATCTGAGTCTTGACCACTCACTATCCTCAATTGTTTTTTCAACGATTGTCTGGAGTGAAGGGATTTCTACCTCTGCGGTATAACAGCTTCAGTTTCATAGACCAATAAGTATGGGGTTTCTCCTACTGATGTGTGCACCGTCGATATCCAAGTAATGCAAAATGCAGATTTTGATGCCATTGTCTGGAGTATTGAATCATTTTTCTTATAATCTTCTTGATGTTCTTGTTAGTTGCTTCGACGACACCATTGGCTTTGGGCCGGTAGGTGGTGGAGTTTCTATGTATGATCTTGAATTATTCGCATATTTCTCCCATCAAAGGACTATTCAGGTTGGCAGCATTATCTGTGATGATATTGCAGGAATCCCAAAATGGCAAATGAGGTTGGAATGCACAAAGTCCACCACAGCTTTCTTGGTGACTGATTTAAGTGTGATGGCTTCAACCCACTTCGTAAAGTAGTCAATAGCAACCAATATGAATCTATGTCCATTTGAGGCTTTTGGCTCGATTGGTCCAATGATGTCCATGCCCCAGGCAACGAATGGCCAAGGTGCTGACATAGGATGCAGTTCAGTTGGTGGTGCATGAATCAAATCACCGAGCACCTGACATTGATGACTTCGAACAAAGCTGAAGCAGTCCTTCTCCATGGTTATCCAGTAATACCCCGCCCGAAGTATTTTCTTTGCCAACAATACTCGTTCATATGGGGCCCGCACACTCCCTCGTGTACTTCATGCACAATCTTTCCGGCTTCCTCGGCATCAACATATCTTAGCAAATTGAGATTCTGGGTCCTTTTATACAAGACATCTCCGCTCAAGAAGAAACCATTTGCATGTCGTCCAATGGTTCTCTTTTGATCTCCAATGGATTGCTCGGGAAATTCTTGTGTTTTTAGAAATCTCTTGATATCATAATACCATGGCTGAGTGCTGGGTTCAACCTCCACCGCATTACAGTACCAATGCCTTTCCCTGATTTGGATTTCCAAGGGATCGATATAGGCATTTCCTGGATAAGGCAACATCGAGGCCAAAGTAGCAAGTGCATCGACTAACTCATTCTGACAGCGAGGGATGTACCTGAACTCTACCGTCTTGAACCGTTTGCTGAGATCTTCCACATGCTGCTGATAAGGGATGAGTTTGACATCCCGCGTTTCCTACTCCCCTTGAGCTTGATGGATGATTAAATCTGAATCCCCCATGATCAATAGTTCCCTGACATCTTGGTTGATTGCCATATTCATGCCCATGATGCAGCCTTCATATTCGGCTTTGTTGTTTGTGCAAAAAGATCGAAGCTGAGCCGTGGCTGGATAGTGTTGACCGGTGGGTGAAATTAAGATTTCCCCAATTCCTACACCTTTTGTATTTACCGCTCCATCAATGAACATTTTCCAAGTAGTGACGCCTTCGGTCGTTACCTCCACCGAATTCACCTCTTTGTTAGGGAATAAGTATTCAGGGGTTGGTATCATCATCAACCGGGTTCTCGGCTAAATGATCAACTAATGCCTGGGCCTTCATTGCTGCGCGAGTGACATACACTATGTCGAACTCGGTGAGCAGGATTTTCCATTTTGCCAACCTCCCTTTAGGCATCGATTTTCGAATATGTATTTCAGAGGATCCAGTCTGGTTATAAGGTAGGTGGTGTGGGCTTGTAGGCAATGTCTCAATTTCTAAGCGACCCAAGTTAAGGCACAACAAGTTCTTTCTAGCAGGGTGTATTTGGCCTCGTAACTGGTAAACTTCTTGCTCAGGTAGTATATGGCCTGTTATTTCTTTCCAGTGATGTTATGCTGCCCAAGAATGCACCAAAGGAGTTCTCCAGGACTGTCTGATATAGAAACAATGGCCTTCCTGGTTCCGGCGGGACCAAGACTGGTGGATTGGACAACTAATCTTTAATCTTATCAAATGCCTCCTGACACTCGTCCGTCCATTTGATTGCTGCATCTTTCTTAGCAATTTGATTATGGGCTCGCATGTGGAAGTCAGCTGAGCTATGAATTGACTAATATAATTTAGTCTCCCCAACAAGCTCATTACATCCTTCTTGGTTTTCGGAGAAGGTAGATCTCGAATAGACTTTTTCTTTGTTGGATCTAATTCAATACCCCTCCGGCTGACTATGAACCCTAGAAGTTTGCCTGATGGGACCCGAAATGCACATTTGGCTGTGTTCAATTTTAAATCGTACTTGCGCAGCCTTTCGAAGAACTTTCTGTCCCGCAATTGGACTTGATAATCACGTCATCTACATATACTTCTATTTCCTGATGCATCATGTCATGGAAGATAGTGGTCATGGCTCTCATATACATTGCTCCAGTGTTCTTCAACCCGAAAGGCATAACCCTGTAGCAATAGGTCCCCCAAGGTGTGGTAAAGGAAGTTTTCTCGGCATCCTCCTCATCCATCAACACCTGGTGATATCCTGTGTAGCAGTCCATGAAAGATTGTATCTCGTGTTTGGCGCAGTTATCAACAATGATGTGGATATTGGACAAGAATTGCTTTGTTCAAATCTCTGTAATCCACACACACTCGGGTTTTCCCATATTTCTTTGGCATCGGAACTACATTGGCCATCCAGGTGGTGTACCGAACCAGTCGGATTACTCCTGTTCCCAACTATTTTGTGATCTCTTCTTTGATCTTATCACTGATATCAGTTTTAAATTTCCTCTGTTTTTGTTTGACTAAGGGCACTCGAGGTAAGTAGTCAAATTGTGAACAACCAAATCAACACTCAACCCTGGCATATCGTTGTATGACCAAGCAAACACGTCTTTGAATTCAAACAAGAGTTGGATCAGTGTGTCCCAAATTTTCTCATTTTCGTGGATGCTTATTTGGGTTCCCTGATTTCCCCGAGACCACCCAATTTAATCGTATTGGTATCGTTTAGATTTGGCTTAGATTTATTTTCAAAATATTTTAGTTCTCGATTGATTTTCCTAAAAGCCTCTTCTTTATCGTACTCCAGTTCTTGGTTCATTATTTCACAATTAGGCGGTATGTTTGGGTCAGGGCACGAAGTCCGCGGGCATGTCATGTTATTTGAAGCCGCAATATTAGAACTAAAAGAAATGAATAAAAGGAAAACAACAAGAATCAGAAAGGATAAAGTAACATAGACGATGAAATATTGGTTTTATTTCTTTGGAATTGTAAGATAACAAGGTTTACATTTGAAAAATTAAAAGGAAAAATACCCGAGTTACACCCTGAGATAACTTGGGATGCATAAAAGATGGCAAGCCAGGACTACCGGGAGTCCCGCCTAGTTGGAAATGGCGTAGCCTTCCAATTTCGCAACTTGGCGTCTGGTCCTATGTATACCACCTCTGCGGTGCTCGAGCCTTCTCCCAGCTGAACCATGTGGGTTTCATATAATAGTTTTCTCACCACTGTACATATTTCCTCGATCTCTTCAGCTGTGAAGGCCTCATCTTCTTCCTCCTTATTGTACTTTGGCCTTACGAATGTTTTATACAAGTGTGGTAGTGGTTGAGGCAAAGCCCATCCGTCATGTTTTCTACGGTTCGCCCATGTTACATCCTCTGGCATCGGGTGGAAGCCTAACCCGATGAACTTCTCTCTAGTGGGAAAAGCAATAGGATCAGCTATCCCTTGCAAAGACCTTCCAAGTCCCTTCCCCGGTTTCAATCCATGTCGTATCATTTCTCTAGCCACCATGATTGAGGCATTGGAGAGGAAAGGTTGGGGACATGGTTTGCCCTCTTCGTGCTATCACCCACCACAATTTTGAAGCCTGATAAACTATATGCTCACTACCTTCTTTGGCTTCGAGCCAGGGGACAGAGGGATCGCGATAAATTGAATGCTCATATTCACCATGGACCATGATTTCTTGGTCCTCATGTTCAAATTTTATCATCTGATGCAGAGTAGAAGGCACAACTACCGCTGCGTGAATCTATTGCCTTCCCGGGAGGTAATTATAAGACCTGTCCATATCTAACACTTGAAAGGTTACCTCGAAGTCAGCTGGGCCAATGGTTAAGACCAGATAAATCTCTCCAATTGTGTCTCTTTTGATTCCATTGAAGGCTCGAACACATACATTGTTGGGACGAATCCTCTCCGTCCCGATTTCCATTCGCTGTTATGTTAAAAGCGGGCATATGTCTACCCTAGAGCCTTCGTCTATCATTACCCTTTTTACATAATAACCTTCACATTTGACCGTTAAATGCAGAGCTTTGTTGTGGGCGGCTCCTTCTAGGGGAAAGTCATTTTTACTGAATGTGATATGACTGACAGCGAAGAATCTTTCTGCCATCCTTTCTAATTGTTTCGCCGAGGTTTGAGCTGGCACGTAGGCCTCATTGCGAGTTTTGGCTAGTACCTTCTGGTGCTTAGGAGATTCCATCACCAAGGAGACTTTTTCAAGGGATTTCCGAAGCTTGTCCACTACCTCATAGTTTGCCATTTTCATCATTTGAAAGAAAGCTTCCACCTCTTCGGCACTCACTGATTTCCTGGGTGGGAATCGCCTCTTGGTGGTGCTGTTCATTTCTTCCAAGTTAGATTATTTCTTCACAGGGTAACTTTCTTGAGTTTCTCCAGAGATTTCTTTGCCTTTATATGTCACCACCGTTTCATGATAATTCCAAGGGACTGCAGAAGGGTCTGTCATAGGCCTCTGAGGTGCGCGACCAACCACCACGGGGTCACTCAGCCTTGGTGGATTAGTTGGCCCTCGCACCACATAGGTTCCTTTGGGAACGTACATATGAGTAGTCCTGTTCAACTCAAATATCTTTGGGAGACTCAGAATCAACTGCTTTTCTCGATGACCTTGTAGGACATAAAGGACAGCTTCTTTGATGGGTGTCACCTCAGTTTTAACCTCAACTTTCTTTTCAATTTCAGGGTGCGTGGTTTTGTTATTCATTTCCTTTTCATCTTTCTTGAGGGATGATCTTAGCTTTCTGTCCGCGTCAGCAATAGCAATTATGGCTTTCAAGGCTGGGTCGAATTCTTTGTCCTTATAGATCATCCTGATTACCGGTCAGTTATTGTGGGATGGAAACGGGTTGTTAGTCACATTAGGGACATCCTTATCCCTCAAAAATATTTTCCTTTGCTCTATCAGATGTTCCATAGCTCACTTCAAAGTCCAGCAATTCTCTGTGTCGTGCCCTTCAGCCCCTAAATGATAAGCACACCGGGCACCCTGTTGGTAAGAAGGTGATTCGGGATTTTGTCTGTTCGGAGGTACAGGTTGCAACAGACCCAACTGGACAAGTTTTGGGAACAGACTGGAATAGGACTCCTCGATTGGCGTAAATTTTTGCCTTCTAGGTGGCTCACGGGACAAAAATTATTTTGAGGAGGGTGAGGGTTGTAGTGATTTTGATGGGGAGGCTGGTTTCTCGGAGCTTGGTTCATGTTATCCTGCAGTTGCAATCGTGCAAATGGATGAGCGTTCATAACTGCCTATGGCTGAAGAGAATAAGGCGTGTCTTGGTGAGGATAATAATGTTGAGGGGTTCTTCCCGAGAACATGGGCCTAGGAGCATGATGTCTTCTCATACTTGATGTTGCCATCGAGGTTTCTTCCTTCTTTTTGCCCCTTGTGACTCCTCCAGCGCTACCTTGGATGGACTCGGAGGTTGCTTTGATGGCCGATTGACTCAAAATCCTTCTAGTTTTCAAACTGTTTTCTACCATTTCGCCAATCTTGATTGCCTCTGCAAAAGGCTTGCCCATGGCCAACATCATGTTTTGAAAGTAATCTGCTTCCTGGGCCTGAAGGAAAACAGTGACCGTTTCTATTTCATCCATGGGAGGGTTCACCCTCGATGCATGTCCGTGCCACTTAATAGCATATTCTCTTAAACTCTTTGAAGGCTTCTTCTTCAGATTTGCAGGGGAATTCCTGTCAGGTGCGATGTCGATGTTTTGTTGAAATTGTGGTACAAAATCTCTGGCAAGATTGTCCCAAATATGCCATCGTGAGACGTCTTGGTCCATATACCACTCTGAAGGAATGCTTACTAAGCTTTCTCCAAAGTACGCCATAAACAACTCTTCTTTTCCGCCATCTTCGTGCAGTCGGTTGTAATACTTCTTTAGATGAGCAATGGGATCGCCATGCCTATCATATTTCTCAAACTTTGGCATTTTAAATCCCATGGGTAGGTGCACGTGAGGAAACATGCACATGTCTGTGTAAGAAACACTCTTTTGCCCACTCAAGCGTTGCATATTCTTCAAACTCTTCTCAAGGCTCCTAATTCTTTTCACCATCTCGTCTTGTTCAGGAGCATTGGAAGTTTTAGCTTGTGCTGGTGTAAGCTCATATGGTTGTTGAGGGTAAGTGTAGATGGGGTATTGAAGAGTCTCAGTTTGGTAAGTGGGTGTTTGGACTGTGAAGGCCAATGGATCAAACGTGGGTCTAGGCAAGTTGGGCTGTGTAGTTGCCGCACATGGGGGAGCCGTAAAGATATTGGGGACTATGCCGGATGTGAACACCTAGGGGCGGATTTCAGAAGGTGGTCCAACAAAATTGGCCGGTATGGTGGGCTGTCTCAATAGGATGTTTGGATGACTAATGGGAATAGTGGAGGTACCCCCTAATCTGGGGAAGATCTCGGGGAATCCAAGGATGGCACTCGGAGTCTCTTTTCCATTCGTCCATGCATCCCACATTTCCATGACCCTCAGGCGTAAGATCATATTTTCCTCGGCTACTGCAGACTCTGAGGCTGGGATGCCTGAAATTGGGCTATCTTCTGAGATGGGAATGGCTGGCAAGGTCATTTCAGACGACATTTCTGTACTTCCTTTTGATCTAGTAAAATATCGATGTGATGCCAGCGTACCAAAAACCAACACCGTTTCTAAAAACCTAAGCTGGTATTGACAGCAACAAATAGTTAGTTTGAGACAAATAACAGATATGGAATCGCACATTGGGGTGTGATGCACCAATATAGTTAAACGAATGTATACATGTTTGCAATGGTTGCATGTGTCATCCCGGCTTTCAATTCCATTTTCTTTCTTTTGATTTCCATTCTTTGTTTTCCTTGCGTTTTCCTCTTTGTTTTTCTTCCTCTCTTATTTCTTCTTTTATTTTCTTCCCTCTTTTGTTATTCTCTTAGGGTTTTCTTTTCTTCTCTTTTTCTTTCTTCCCCCTTTTATCTCTTTTTTAGGGCTATGGTCGAATCCTATGAAGATTGCCTACGTATCATGACCTCGCATGAATCAGACCGAGCATAGTTCGTGTAAATAAATGCAAGAAAAAGGAAACAATTTTTGGGATTCTCAAATTTTCATTAATAAAAGTCTGATTACAAAAGTGCTAGACTATTCTTAAAAGGAAAATCACAATACAGACTCTAAATGACAAAATACATACTCGATGACTAAACTAGGTCAAGTGTACGTTAAACCTTCAAATACTAGGGGCCCGGGGCGTCATTCGGCATCTCCACGGAGCCTACGTGCAAGACCCCTTTGTAACTGCTCCAAATCATTCATAACCTGATGAACAAACATTATCACTGTAGCAAAGAAAGTGGTACGACCCATTCTTTCACCAGTCTGATATTTTATGACAATATAATCTGCAACGCCTCTGATTCTTTCCCTGATCGGCCCTTTTCTTGGAATAGTTGGATTATCTGTTGGTTACGCGCTTCTAACACCTGGGATTCATGGAAGTGATGGTCCCAAAACAATTTTATTTCCTTCTCCATTTTAGCGATTAGCCCATAGCATTGTTCCCTCTCAGCTTGAAATTCCTTGTCCTGTCGGGCTGCCTTCAAAGGTGTTCATTTTTCTCTTCGTATTAGCAATAGTTCCCTCATAATTCCTTTTCATTTACTGTACAAACTGGGATATTTCCTATGTCTTCTTTGCCCATTTTGCACAAAGTTTTGCCATGTTCCCTTCAGATTTCCCCAATTCTTCCTGGCACTCTATGACTTGCTTCTTCAGCCTTTTTATCAGTCTCTCATTAGACCGGCTCCTTTCTTGGTTTTTAGCATCTATTTTCATTTGTTGCATTTAGGCCTTGAGGCTTCATTCTCTTGGGTCAACTTCTTTCTGTCACCTTCATAGGCCGCGTTTTGCAAGCTGTTTTCAAACCGGAGATCCTGAACCTGTTTTTCCACTCCTATTTGGGCCCTATATTCCTTCTCCTTGGCTAACCAATCCCAGTGCATCTGAGCTTCGTCAGTGAATTGCTGAACATGTGGCCTATTGGTGGGCCTCTCAAGAATTTGAAATCTTTTTTCCAAACCAAACCAAGTCTTTGGGGTCTACTTCGCCCCTAGACCGATCTTGCACTATGGTCTAAGGCTCAATATACCTGTATTCATTCCATATTTGGCGAATCTTTCCTTCTAGGAATGCAGCTTTCGGGCCTAATTCGATGACTTGTTTACTCAGATCTTCGTCGCCATAGATGGTTTGGAATCTTCCTAGTTGCCGCAAGACTCGGTAAAGAGCGTAGGGTTGGATGCTCCAAACGCCCATCAAAAGAATATAGGGAACTTCTGCTGATGTGTACGCAACCTCGGTGGCGGGAAGCCATTCAAAAGCCCATTCAATCTTATTCGCCGTCAAAGATCTCAAGCATGACAACCAAGCCTCAGTGCCTTCAGGGAACTCAATACCTTTTACCCGGGTCTCAATTATTCAATGCAACTCAACCCGATCAAACCATAGTTCATGTATCCATTTCGGTGGCAAATATGCTCTTGGATCCATAGTTGTAGCACTAGATTGCAACCCTGAAAGAGTTTCATACCCTCTCGGCACATGGTTAAGGCTCGATACATTTCCGCCATAATCAAAGGAACCACTTTGCTAGTAGGCTTCTTTATGGCAACATCCAACATTCCTACAAGGCCAATGTCTATATGACCGTCTTTTCTTGGACAAACAACGATTACCAGAAAAACTACCATGAATGCCAATCCCCGCCGGGCCTCCCATTTATTGTTTTTTTTCGGCATGTGTCAAACCGGTATTAGGCTCCTCAAAACCTTTCGGGTTGCCATATCGATGGTATAAGAAATGAAACGTGCAACACCCTTCAGATTGATGCTTATCTTGAATGCCCCGACGAATGCTCAAATAGTCCAAGAATTTGTGGATGGTTACCGGTCTTGGTGCCAATGGATATCTACTCCTGAGCTTCCCATTGAGACCGGCATATCCCGCAATCTCCTCTAGTGTGGGTATAAGCTCAAAGTCCTAGAATCTGAATACATTACGAGTTGGGTCCCAGAATGGTATCAGTGATTCAATAATATCTGTTCTTGGTTTGATGTTTAACAATCCGACGAGACCACCCAAAATCTTGACCACGATTTCATTGCTACCTTTTCCCAAGTCATTCCACCATGTGGAGCTTGAAAGGGATATCACTAAGGACTGAGAAGGGTTCAATATTAGTGGTATTCATCCTGCACATTTATTTATTGGGGATTTATTGAATTATTTTGACCTAAAAGAGGAAAAATGGCTATTTTTGAAAAAAATTCTTCATTTATGAAAACAAGGACTTGGTTTTGTCGATATGGCCTTTCAGCACTTCTGAGAGAAGATTTTATGGTTGTGCCCACAAACCATTTAAAAATGACTCAGGGTGACTATTCTTGCAAAAACAGCCTTCCGGCACCATTTTAGGGACATTCAGTTTGTTTTAACAAGAACGATATCACCCGATTTATTTAGGACAACAATTAAAACTTTGGACATTTTTTGGCTACTTTTTTAAAGAAAAGGGGGGGGGGGGGGTTGGACCCGAGAGGGGTTGCCTACGTATCTCACATACGGTGAGAATCAAACCAGCGCAGTTTGGAAAATGTTTTTTTCAAAACCAAATTTGTTAAAAAGTCTTTTCTTTTGTTCTTTTTCAAAAATCCGGCAGCATTTCGGTACTATTTGAACATTGATTTTCCGAAACAAGTGGTTACTCTCATTTAGCCCTAACACTGCTATTTTCTCAATTTTCTCTCCTTATTCCCATGCCGGTCAACATGCAAATCCAAAGCAAATAAATGCACAAGTAGCACGTAAGATGCATCAGGATGGTCTTTTCGTTTCAGGTCACCTGTCCAAGACGGACCCAACCCCTGTGTTGAGTCCCCTAAGTCAAATGCATGTGAGGCAAACAAACGTTCCTACTAGGGATCCGGCATGAGGTTTTGTTATACTAGGTTTAAACCCTAGGTTTATTATTCTAGACCTGGCTTACCCGAGCAGACAGCTCGAGCCGAGGGGGGCAGCATAACGGGGATACAGAAGCTCCGTCGGCTTAGCAACTTATCCAAACCTCGTTCTAAATGGGAAAACACTCTAAGCAGAAGAGAAGTCACACGAAGTGTACCTTTCTGCATGATGTAGAAGACTCAGTGAGAGGAAGGGATTCGTAACAGTTTATATATACAATTCATCCAATATCAAAGCAGTAAAGCATTTAGCACATATAGCATGGAACATATAATAAAATCAAATAAATCCAAATATAACTGTTATACTAAGATCGAGCTCTTGAACCCTGAACCAGAGATTATGGGTTCTATCCCCAGCAGAGTCGCCAGAGCTTTCATAGCTCCTTTTTACATACCACCCCGAAGGATAAATGTATAAAGGAGTTTTTCCAATTTAAGTGACATTATTCGAAATGGGATTATTTATTTATTTAGAGTCGCCACTTGGGATAGGCTTGGCTTTTGGTATCCCAAGTCACCGGTTTGTTTTGAATCCCAAATCGAGGAAATTTTCGAATTCCCAAATGGAGTCTTCGAATCAAAAATTCTAAGTAAGGAATTTTGTTGACCCGGAGAAAAGTTTTAGGCACCCTCGGATCCCGTGGTTATAGCAAGCTTAAATTATTATAATCGGCTAAAAATATTATTTTAATACATGTTTATCCTATAGTGCAATTTTATATTATTTACCGCCTTTAATTGAATTTTTAGGAATGTGAGCATCGTTTAAAACATGTCTTTGGATCACTTCACATGAAATGCCGCCGGATCTGAAACACATTTTATCCAACATTTTGGGATTCGGATTTGGGTCACATGAGATGCACACCCGTATTTAGGAAGGTAAAATTATTAAAAGACACGCCTAAAGCGACAAACATATTATTATCTTTGCGGGAAGCCGTGGAGTTTGCTAAATGGCATGTCCCGAATTTCTAAGTATTTTAATATAAGCATTTAAAGAGGGCCACACAATTGATGAGTTTTATTTGGTGCGACGCACCTCATCTTATGTTTTTAGAAGGCCAACCTAGAGAAACTATTATTTTCTATTGAATTTGTCTCTAATAGGGTCTAATTAATTGACCTTATAGAATTCGGGCCTCAATTTCAAGTCCAGATTCAAATAAAAGGGTGAAACCTCTTAAATCGAATTCGCTACCTAACTTGAAAGCCCAAATTTATAGTTCAATTTTATTTCACTGCCATCATACCCAATATTTAGTGAGTAGATTGAGATCCTCCGCATCCTTGGGCCTTAAACAAGCCTAATATAAAAGCAGTAAACTGGGCTTAAGGCTGTTATTAACTATGGTCGACTATTAAATTCACGCAGACTTAAGATGCATAAGCGCAGATTTCCTGGTTCAAAACCAACGTGTCTATTCAAATTAATACACCAAAATTCCATGCTCTCAATAAACTTTTAAAACTACAGCGACATTGATTTTACTAATAACCCAATATAAGAGCTGATTATAACCATTAGTAAGGTTAAAATCTGCGACTAAGGCTATAATGAACTATAAATTCATTGTTTGAACCATAGATCTTAAAACAGGTTCATATTTGAATACAACTAACGAAAACCTTGAAATGAATCAGTCATGATCCTAGAATCCTGTTATAGCAGTCTATATCTAACTTTTACATGCAACATTCAGGTCATTAGGAAAATGGCTTACAATTAATTCAAAATATTTAAATAGACTTCGAAAACAGTCATGTTCAGTCCAAGTTATACAATCCAAAGTTTATGTAAGTACAAATCAAAATTAAACAATAGTAAACCATTACATATCATTTAAGGTCTATTCAACTATTAACCATTGCATTCCAAACAGGCACAGTTGAGGAAGCAGATGCCTGCGCATTTTCATTTCATTTTCATCTCAAAGCTACACCAAGTCAAGTTCAAATGTGTACCTGGAATGTGTAATGACACAAAGAGAAGAATAAGGTCAGCACCAGTTCAAATAGTAGCAACAAATCACTTCTAAAACCCAGGAACTGATATCAAATAACTCAGGACATGGTTTCAGGAAAGTAAAACCAGTAACAAACCAAAATAGCCACGATTGAACTCCAAACACACTCGAAATCGAATCTAGTAAACCTCTGAAGTTTTAAACCTCACACACATGTATTTCAGGTCATTTTCATCTTATTTAAGCTAGAAGTTCAAACTGATAGCTGGAAATTGGAACTAATCTGAGGGAAAAACTCTAATAAAATAGTATTTTTTTGGGATTTTTCTGAAGATTTAGGATCTAAAAGGACTTTCTAACTCTAAATTTCAGATTTGGCTTTTGGAATTTAAAATTCAAATTTTCAGAGATTCCAAACTTGTGAAAATGTTTGGAGACATTTTCAGGGTTCAAAAACTTGTTCAATAAGGCAATGGTATGCCCTTTTATAGGCAATGCTTAGGGCAGCCTTCCTATTTTGTTTTTTTCCTTTTAGTCCCTCTCTTATTTTTTCAGTTTTACTCAATTAGTCCTTAGATTCCTGATTTGTTACTCAAGTTAGTGCATTAGAGTCTTAAAATTCCGATTGGAACCTCATATAGAATGTTCTAAGGGTTTCCAAATCAGTTATATGCAAGATTTCTCTTATCTAAAACCTATACTGGCCTTTTATGCAACTGAAATCACCAAATCGACCAAACCAACTCTCAAAACTAGCTAACCTTAGTTTAAACTAACCAAGACTAGTCAGCTATATCCAAACCAATAATAGAAATCCTAGCAATTAAACTAATTTGAACAAAAATAAAATTGAACTTTAATTAATACTAATATTCTAAAGCTAAGCCTAGAAGTAAACTATTAATCAAAACAATTATGCATCAAGTAACAAATCAGTAACAAACCTATGATTAGCTAAATCTATTAACCCTTACCAATTCATATTAACAAACCATGGGCAAACATCAATTAAACAAGAATCCAAACACTGACGCGTAGAGCCAACATTAATGGTCAAAAAAAATGAACTACACTAAATGGAAAGAGCCAACATTAACGGTCAAAATTATGAACCACACTAAATGGAAAGAAAATAAAACTAATAAAAGAAATTTAAGAGATCTAAGAGGGAAGTAGATAAGAATTACCAAGAAAAGAGAGAACTAGATTTAAACCTAATTAACAAAAATAAAACTAGAGAACTTACCAACTAGGTTTACATCAAAGCCGATACTCTGATTCGACCCAAACAGTGTTGAGTAGTCTGGAACAACGAAGAGATTCATAGTGATGACCTTGCATGCTCAGGTCAAGTTTGGACTCCCAGGGCTTGAGATTTGATTCGATATTCGAAGAGTTCCAGGCACATTCGAAGGAAGATGTCGACGGATTTGAGACGAGGGATGTTTGGTGGCTTTGGGGTGTTAATGTGGAGGTGATTTGAGACCGGCACCGCCACCGGAGACACAAGGACGGCGCTAGGGTTTTGGAGTTTCGAGGGATTCTGATGGGGTTTGGGGGGAACTAATGGCTGATTCGTGCTGAGGAAGGGGAGGGGGAACTGTGGTGTGAGTTTAATGGCGATTGGCGGTGGCGCCGTCGTAGGCGACGGAACAGTCTCGAACTTGAACGAATATTAGAAGAGGTCGGCTAGGATGTGAAGGGTGGGACTTGGGGCTTTGGAAAAAGGAGGAGAGGATTCGAGGGTGTAATTTTGGGGTTTATCGGAGCATCACCTCCGGCAGAGGATACTTCCGGCCGGCGGTAGATAGTAGAGGGACGGTGGCTGGCGATGACGTTATGTCGGAATTAGAGAGGTGATATGAAAGACGATGGAAGGGGGTAGGGATTATTTGGACATATATATAGTATAAGTCCATCAGTCCCTAACCGTTAGATTGAGAAACCTAGACGGTCAGGATTGATCCTATGCTAAAACGACGTCGTTTTGGTGTCTCTGAAGCTGGACCGGGTTTGTGAGATTGGGTTGGGGTTGAGATGTGTCTAGGAAGGGGTTCGTTTGGGCTGGCCTCAAATTTGGCCCAAAATTACGCTAGCCTAAGGCTCCTTTCCTCCATTTCCATTTCTTTTATTTGTTTTCTTCTTTTTCTCTTTTTATTTGTTTAATTTTTTTTCCATATTTTATTTAGTACAAAAATTAAAATAGACAAGACCATATTTAAATTCTACAATTAAAATTAATTAATTTAATTAATCAAAAATCTAAAATTAGGTCCTAAATGCAAGTATGCTATTTTTATTATTTTCATTTTTTATGACGCCTAAAAATGCACACAAAATGCAAGCAAAACATGAAAATCATGCAATTAATTCCTAATAATTCAAATACTAAAATAAAAATTCTAATTTTAAGAATTCTATAGGAATATTTCATGCGAGGCAAAAATCACGTGCTCACAGCCGTGCTATTATTGAGTTGTGGTTCCCTTGTATTTTGTTCTTAATTGATATTACAGATGCTTAGGTTGATGATTCCTTGTGTTAGGTGTTGTAATAAGTTTAGTTATAGCTAAGTAGTTAGATGTCGCAATGAATTTGGTTATAGTTGAGGTAGTTCGGTGTTGTAACAAGTTTAATTATAGTTGAGGTTGTTAGGTATCGGAATAAGTTTGGTTATAGTTGAGGTTGTTAGATGTTGGAACAAGTTTGGTTATATTTGTTTCTCCATTGCCAGGATAGTGTAGACCTTATTGATCCCTTGTCGCAACTCGCGTTATAATTGCAAAAATTATATATGGATCGATTTGTACGTTGCAACATTATTATATATGGAACGGTTTGCACACTGTAACAATATTATATATGGATCGGGTTGCACACTGCAACAGTAATATATATGGATTGGATTGCACGCCGCAATAGTTATATATGGATCAGGCTGCACACCACAACAGTATTATATGTGAATCGGGTTGTATGCTGTAATAGTATTATATATGGATCGGGTTGCACGCCGCAAAATTATTATATATGGAACGGGTGCACGCCGCAATAATATTATATATGGATCGGGTTGCACGCCCAACAAGATATAATGAAATGGGAGCGGGTGATACGCCTGCCACAAGATATGACAAAAAGGGGGTGGGTGGTACGCCTATGACAAGATGTGAAAAGAAAGTGAAATCTGCCTTTATTTTTCTTACTTTTGTTAGTGGCTGGATTTTGATTTTTTTATAGTTCTTTTAATAACCTGTTCTTACATGTTATTCCCCGAAGCATGTTTACCCCTCTTATCTTTACTTGTTTACTTCTACTTTACTTTTCGTTGTATGTCATATAGCTACGCAGGTTTATTTGGTAGTCTGGTACTAGTCTCGTCACTACTTTGCCGAGGTTAGGCTACGCACATACCAGCACATGGGTCGGTTGTGCTAATACTAAACTCTGCACTGTATGCAGATTCCGGAACAACTTTCGGACAATAGTTAGAGTGCTTCCTTTATCCATTCGGAGACCCAAGGTAGACCAACAGGCGACAGCAGGCCCTGGCGTCTCCCTCTATCTCTATTTCCTGTTTCATTTCTCTCAATTCAGAAACAATGTATTATTATTTCTTCAGACCTTGTATGTAGTAAATCTTAGATAGTCTATGACACTGTGACACCAGGTTTTGGGTATTTGAGGTTTTAAAGGTTGTAATGGATGTAGACTTCAGATATTAAATTGTTAATTTCCGCTTAATTATTTAAGTTCTGGTGTCATTATGTTATCGTCTTATGTTTGCTAAAAAAGGAATGTAGTGAGTAGTAAGGTTTGGCTTGCCTAGCTCTCATTAGTAGGCGCCATCACGACTCCCGATGATGGAAAATCCAAATCGTAATACCAACTGAAATTGGTCGGATATTACGACAGACTTCGGTAGTTATTTTTTGATGACCAACCTAATTTCGACGGATTTAAGTTGGTCGAAAATCGATCAAATTTTCTAATTTTTCAATCTATTTCGATCGATATTTCTGATTTTAGGCAGTTTTCTAATAGTGGACCCTCATATACTAACCTAGTTGAACAATCTCTCTTTCCCTAATCGGTTGGGTAAAGGGGACTTTTATTTTTGGTTATTAGGAGTTTTCAACTTAAATCAAAACATGTATGTAAATTTGCAGATTTTCCAATTCATTAAAAAAAGATACGATAATTAAAAGATGTTTCTCATATGGTTGTAATTATAATTGTATTCAATCGTACTTGAATTGAGATGTCTTGTTATTTGACGTGATTTTATGTCTCGACTAAATTTGTATATTATGTCTTAGAATTTGTTGGTATATTTGGTTGAGATCTCGAGAGCTTCGGGTGAATTTTAAATTATTAACGGATTGGAATTGAGACATAGAAGATTGTTGAAGCATCTGGTGTCATCGCATAATAGATTTTCACAAAATTTTATAGTAAGAGGTCAAGTGCAAGTTTTGTTATGTACACTCTCCAATCCATTATAGTTCTCATATTACACGTCTCTTAAAAACTATTAAGTATTAATATGAACTATTGTTTGATTATTTTACTTTTATTTATTTCTCTTGTTTAGATTTTCTATGCAATAAAAAAATAATTAATTATATTTTGATTTTTCAAAATGACAAGTATTGTGGGTCAATTATTTTTAGTAATTCTGACAACAAAAATGGACGGGGGAGTATAACTCAAAATTCTTCTTTTTTAGGATGTCTTATTGAGACATTTATAAAGACATTGTTTCTCACCCCAAATTTATCCCTTGTTTGAATTGACACAACTTGTTATAAAGAAATTTTCGTCACAAAAAGACAACAACGATAAGGATGAAAAATCAACGCAAGATGGAATTGAAGGAAAGATATAGTTCCCCCACCACACTCGCCTCCTACTTTTATCATTTATTATAGACATTTTTAGCCTCTAACTTTCTCTCTTTATTAAAAAAAATAATGAAACACTCCAAAATGTCAAATAAAAATGACTTCATCACACCCACCAACCGAAATGGAAAATATAATAGAAGAATCTCTTTTATGTTCTCATGCCAGACTTATCTTTTTCTCATTGTTTCTTGAAAGGATAAAAATGATAGTAGAAACTTAGGAAGAGAATATGAAAGTGACATTTAGCTTAATTTGCACATGAAGTTCTATTTATGTCTTTATTAAGATGAGCTGTAGTGAAAGTACTCTTTGGGGTCGTAAATGCACAAAAGGAATTCTTTCTCTCTCTTTTTTTACTGTTAAAAGTTGTGACTATATAAATATGAACCGTTCATCCTTAACTAAATATATTAAATTTGAGGTGGGAATGCTAAAAATCATAATAAGGAGCACTTCCTCTTTAATGGCCATATATGTGACGCGAATCGGATGCGAAAAATTTATAAATGGCTAATCTTCTGTTTGTTCTTTTAAATTTAGCCACATAATCAAAGGTTAACGATATTTAGCCGCAAAATTAGTACGATAATAATATATTGACTAAAATACCCCTACTCTATTTATTAAAGCCCCATTTGGCCATATATTCTGGCAATATTTTTTCAAATCTTTTTTGAAAAAATTATTTGTTCATAGATTAATGATCTATTTTTAAAAATTTTCTAAAATTATTTTTCAAGTTCCTAAAATATAGTTTATGGAAGATTTTGGATGAAACTTGTTCTTCCACTCACAAAACTTTAATTTTTTTTCCAAATAAAATGCAAGTCAAACATAATTTCAACTTCCGAAAATTATTTTTCAAAATTACTTCAAAAATTACTTCAAACGCTAGCTAAATTTAAGCGACTTGATCTCATATTCTTCTTTAGCATTATCTTGCAGCGTCAATCTGCAACTCGAAGTAAGCTCTCTCAATTATTTGTCTGATTATTTGAATTAACTAGTTTGAATTTCTTCTATGATCACAAATTTAATTGTGATACTCTACGATTCTTCTCTTTGTAATTCAAAGTATCAGGAAAATAATTTTGTGAAGAATCAGAAAATTCTTCTAATTCTTCGAATTTTCTTGTTTGTTTTAATGCTTTAATCTGTGTTAATGTCTAATTTTCTCAATGCGTTAATTTGTGCTTAATTGTATTATATATCTTCTTTTCTCTAATTTATATCGTAACTAATAAAATTAACATTTTTCAAAATCCCAAAAAATAATATAAAATTCTGCATAACATAACGCCAGTATAATTTGCTGGAGTTTTCTAAATTAATATTTAAAGCTGAGATACTTCTAGCTTATTATACTGAAAATATCTCATAAAATGCTTTTACAGTGCTTGATTTAAAAAATAAATAAAACACAAGTACAATACGCCGAGCTTTTCTTATTAATTTGAAAAACTCAAAAAACTCCAATATATTACACTACAAGTATCTTTCATTCAAACTATTATAAAAAATTATAAATAAAATGGTATAGAATAAAACATTAGTATAGAATATTGGATGTTTGTTAATTTAATATGTGAAACTTAGACACTTCCAGTATGTTATATTGGAAGTATGTGTGACTCCAATAACCCCAGTATAATCCTGTAAAATTATGATATCCAACTTATTATCTAAAATGTAATTATTAGTATAACACAACTCCCAACATATAATATAATTTGTGGCTTTAAATGCATAAAAGACTGTACCAAATGGTCATGAAGTAATAACGAAATGATTAAATATTATAGATAACTATACTAGAGTGACTTGTATCATACGCCATAAAATAGCAAAGGGGGTAATCAAAATTGATCATAAGTAGCATTTGCAGCATAATTTAAAGGGAGTAACCAAAATTGGTCAAATTTAGGATAAACAAATTCTGAATTTTTCACATCCAGTATTAAATAGGGGACATAGTGGTTTAAAAATATATACCTCCAGTGTAATATACAGGAAATAAAATATTAAATTATTTTATTCCAGTAAATTATTCTAAATATCACATTTTCACTATTTTCTACTTCTTCATTATAATATACTGGCTTATATCCCTTTATAAGTAGCATTTCCAACATATTTTATAGGGAGTAACCAAAATTGTACTAACTTAGGATAAAATTTTTTGGATTTTTCACCGTCAGTATTAAATACTGGACATTATGTTTAACAATATATACCTCCAGTGTAATATACAGGAAACAAAATATTTAAATTATTTTATTCCAGTAAATTATTCTATTTTACCAAGTTTTCACTATTTTCCACTTCTCCATTATAATATACTGGTTTATCTCCCTTCATAAGTAGCATTTGCAGTATAATTTATAGGGAATGACAAAAATTGATCAAATTTAGGGTAAAAAATCTAGATTTTTCATGTCCAGAATTAAATACGAGATATATTGGATTAGCAATATATCTCCAGTGTAATATACAGGAAATAAAATATTAAATTATTTATTTCAGTAAATTATTCTGAATACCATGTTTCCACTATATTCTACTTCTCAGTTGCATTTCCAGCATATTTTATAAGGATTACCTAAAATTGAACTAATTTACAGTAAATAATTCTAGATTTTTCATGTCCAGTATTAAATAATGGACGTTATGTTTTAGCAATATATATCTCCAGTGTAATATACATGAAACAGAATATTAAATTATTTAATTTCAGTAAATTGTTCTAGATACCAAGTTCCCACTATATTCCACTTCCCCATTATAATATACTAGCTTATATCCCTTTATAAGTAGCATTTTCAGCATATTTTATAGGAAGTAAACAAAATTGGTCAAATTTAGCATAAAAAATTCTGAATTTTTCACGTCAAGTATTAAATACGGAAAATAGTGGTTTAAAATATATAACCCCACTGTAATATACAGAAAATAAAATATTAATTTATTTAATTCCAACATATTATTCAAGATACCAATTCACTATTTTTCATTTTCTCATTATAATATAATGACTTATATCCCTTCCTAAGTAGCATTTCCAACATATTTTATTGGGAGTAACCAAAATTTATCAAATTAAGCGTAAAAAATTCTGGACTTTTTACGTCCAGTATTAAATACGGGCAATAGTGGTTTAACAATATGTATCTCCAGTGTAATATACAGGAAACAAAATATTAAATTATTTAATTTCAGTAAATTGTTCTAGATACCAAGTTTTCACTAGTTTGCACTTCTTCATTATAATATACTGACTTATATCCCTTCATAAGTAGCATTTCCAGCATATTTTATAGGGAGTAACCAAAATTGGACGAATTTAGGGTGAAAAACTCTGGATTATTCATGTCCAGTATTAAATACCAGACATTATGGTTTAATAATATATACCTCCAGTGTAATATACAGGAAACAAAATATTAAATTATTTAATTCTAGTAAATTATTCTAGATACTAAGTTTTCGCTATTTTTTTCTTTACTTCTCCATTATAATATACTTGCTTATATTCCTTCATAAGTAGCATTTTTAGCATATTAAAGACGGAATTTTTCACGTTCACTATTAAATATGGGACATAGTGGTTTAACAATATATAACTCCAGTATAATATACATGAAATAAAATATTAAATTATTTAATTCCAGTAAATTGTTTTGTCCCCTAACCAGTCATACTCTGATCAGGCTTCGAAAAACTTCGAGATCATCGAGTTTCTCAGGAATTGAGGTGTCAAGAGCCTAATCAGGTCCCGTCACCAAGTTTTCACTATTTTTAACTTCTCCATTATAATATACTAGCTTATATCCCTTTATAAGTAACATTTCTAACATATTTTATTGGGAGTAACCAAAAGTGGATGGATTTAGGATATACGATTCTAGATTATTCACGTCCATTATTAAATACTAGACATTATGGTTTTAAAATATATGCCTCCAGTGAAATGTACAGGACACAAAATATTAAATTATTTAATTCCAGTAAATTGTTCTAGATACCAAATTTTCACTATTTTCAACTTCTCCATTATAATATACTGGCTTATATACCCTCATAAGTAGCATTTCCAGCATAATTTATAACGAGCAATACTGGATAATATGATTTCAAATCATAGATCTACAACCAAATATACAGGAAATAAAATTTTTGTAGTCTTTAATTCTAGCATAATATACAACATATTAATCTGTATTTCAATCAAAAATATGTAGTCAATTACAGCAAAGAAGAAAAAACTATTCCTTTGTCTTTATCTTGCGCCTCTTTGAAACGGAAGGTTTATCTAGTTTTCATGTGGCCTCATCTTCACTAAGCAAATATTCCAGCTTCTTCTTCTTACCATAATTGTATAATAATGTTGCATATCTGAATCGAAGACGTGTAGGATCAAAGATGTTCTTGTCAGCTGGTATCTTCTTGCCTTCAATACAATACTTTGCAAATGCAGAACAATATACACCACAATCACTACAATAAAACACATATTAAGAAAGAATAAGATAAAATAATAAAGGACATATTAGTATAAACAGAACTCATCCAGTATAATATACTGGAGAAAAAACTTACACACAGCAGACGTCCCGTAAAATATACAGGATGAAACAAAACTCAACTATGTTATAATATTCATCCAGTATAACATACTGGAAGATAAGCATTCACCTGACAAACTTCCAGCATAATATACTGGTTAAAATTTTACTAAATTTAATAAACAAAAAACATTATCAAAACCCACACAGCAGACGTCTATTATTCACATACAGCAGAAGAACCGTAAAATATACTGGAATGAAATGAGACTCAACTATATTATAATATTCTTCTAGTATGTTATACTGAAAAACAAATATTTACATGACAGACTTCCAGTATAATATATTGGACAAAAAATATAATCCAAATTTGACAAGAACTTGAGAAATCTAAAATGTAGATGAAGCAAGAAAATACTTGAAACTTAACTCTAATATACGAAGACTAGAAAAAATTTGAGAAACTTATAAAAATAAATTACACAATGATTATAACATTACAACATAAATGTCATGACCCCAGTTCGCTCTCCGTGAACATGTCGTGACGGCACCTAGTCCTTACGACTAGGTAAGCCTAACAATGCGGAAAAGAATAACTTGCAAAAATTATAACTCAAATCAAGATTTACCAGAATGGACAACAGAAATGTAGAATGCCACTTGGCAGATACATCACAATATCTCAACTACTACAACACTATCCCAAAACCCGGAAACTTATGGGAACACAACTAAAAAAATGTAACACACTACTCTAACTCCAAAATATCTAAAACAACAGTACAAAAGGAAAGCTAACTGCTAAAGCTAAAATAAGATAGAGACTCCTGGTCTACAGACGTACCTCGAAGTCTCTACTAGATCTTTCTACCTTGAGGATAATATGCCTAGATGGAGGTGCCTGTATCTGCACAAGAAAAACATGCGCAGAAGGGGCTTGAGTACACCACAACGGTATTTAGTAAGTGCCAAGCCTAACCTCGACCGGGTAGTGACGAGGAAGGTCAGGGCCCTACTGAGAATAAACATAATAATAAATCTTGCAAAAATATGAAATAAATAGGAATAATGAGTACAACTATAAAATAAGACAGGTTATACAAGGCAACAAATATCATATCCTAAGGGGAAAGTCCCCCACAAAAGGCTAGACAAGCCACTTACCTCGAACCGGTTCTAAAATCAAATCGAAATCACACTTTTTCCACGAGTATCCAACTCCAAATTGACCAAATCTATTCAATACAATTACATATATTATATAATATCTCATACAGCCGATTCTACTATCTAATTCAAAGCTAAGACGCAAAATTAGGTAAAATGACCAAAACTCCCCTCAAATCACCGACTCAGATGAAACTTATATTTTCGGAGACCTCATACTCTCACGAGTCTATACATAACAAGAACATAAAAGTCGGAGTTCAAATGATCCTTCAAATTCTAGATAAAAATTTAAAAATCTCAAGCCCTGGTTCTTCCCCTTTCAGTTAAATTTCATGCATTTCTAGGCTAATTTCATAATAAAATCACGTTTTTGGTTCATAAAATTTACCTCCAATCGATTCTCCTTGAATCTCTCTTCAACTCACTTCAAATAGCTCTCAAAATACTTAACTCTGGAGGAAAAATGGTTAAGACTCGCGGATGAAATGTTTAAAAACCTCATTCCCCGGTCCTGTAATTCCTTCATCGCAATCGCGGCCAAGGCCTCGCGATCGCGAAGGGAAAAAATTCCAAATTCCCAAAACTACACTATGCGAACGTGATAGGGGCTCTGCGAATGTGAAGCTTCCACTCACAAAGTTATGCGAACGCGTGACCATATGCGCGAATGCGAAGAGTAATAGCACTAGACCCTCAATTACTAATACGCGATCGTGAACTCTTCTCTGCAAACGTGAATCAGCACTAACTAACTTTCCGTGATCGCGAACCCTATAATGCGAACACGAAGAGCATTAACCTGGCCTGCCAAAATCCTTCTATGTGATTGCGCCCCAGGCTCGCGAAGGCCAAATTACACGTGCATTGCTGCTGCAATTTTCTGCAAATCTTCAAAGTCTCAAACTTCTCGTTAGCCATACGAAATCACCCCGAGGCCCCCGGGACCTCAATCAAAAGTGCCAACACATCCTAAAACCTCATTCAAACTTGTTCCAATCATCAAAACACCTCAAACAACACCAAATCCATCAATTCACATCGATTCAAGCCTAAGTTTTCAAAAAACGTCCAAAAAACACTTTTCGGAATTCCAAATCACATAACAAAGCTACAACAACTCTCGAAATTCCATTCCGACCCTCGGATCAAAATCTCACATATCAACCGGAAACTTCAAAAATTTAAATTTCTGCATTTCAAGCCTAAATTAGCTATAGACCATCTAAAACACATTCGAAACACGCTCCTAACCCCGAAATCACCTAAAAGAGCTAATGGAAACATTGGTTTTGCACTCCGAGGATGTCTTCACACTGTTCCTACTATGAACAACTTTCCAACACATAAGCTCTTATTTAGGGACTAAGTGTCCCAAAACTATCCGAAACTCAAAAACGACCGTCCTAGCAAATCAAATAAGGAGAAAAAACTTAGGGAATGCAATTAATAGGGGGATCAGGGAATTAATTATTAAGATAACCGACCGGGTCGTCACATCCTCCTACACGTAAACATTCGTTCGTCCTCGAACGAGCATAAAGAAATACATGATGTAGTGAAAAGATGAGGGTAACTACTGCGCATATCCTGCTCGGTCTCCCAGGTAGCCTCTTCGGCCGACTGACCCCGCCACCAATCCTTTGCTGAAGCAATGTTCTTTGACCTCAACTTTCTGACCTGCTTGTCCAATATAGCCACTAGCTCCTTAGCATAGGATAGATCCTTGTCCAACTGGACTGAACTAAAATCCAACACGTGGGACGAATCACAGTGATACCTATAGAGAATCGAAACATGAAATACTGGATGAACCCCTGCCAGGCAAGGAGGTCAGGCAAGCTCATAAGCAACCTCCTCAACACAATTTAATATCTCAAAAGGGCCAAGGAACCTCGGACTCAACTTCCCCTTCTTCCCAAATCGCATGACGCCCTTCATAGGCGAAACTTGGAGCAGAACCCGCTCTCCAAACATAAAGGAAACATCACGAACCTATCCAGTCCGCATAGCTCTTCTGTCTGGACTGGGTTGTACGGAGTCTATCCTGAATTACCTTAACTTTCTCCAAAGCATCTTGAACAAAATCTGTGCCCAATAGTCTGGCCTCGCCTGGCTCGAACCAACCCACCAGAGATCTACACTGCCTACCATACAAGGCCTCATACAGTGCCATCTGAATGCTGGACTGGTAGCTGTTGTTGTAAGGAAACTCCACCAATGGAAAGAACTTATCCCAAGACCCTCCAAACTCAATCATGCATGTGCGGAGCATATCCTCAAGAATCTGAATTGTGCGCTCGGACTGTCCGTCCGTCCGTCTGGGGATGTACTGTGCTCAACTCCACCCGAGTACCCAACCCCTGCTGAACAGCCCTCCAGAACTGTGATGTAAACTAAGTGCCTCTGTCTGAAATAATAGAAACTAGAATATCATGCAGGCGGACAATCTCCCGGATGCAACTCCAACAACCGCTCCGAAGAATAAGTGGTACACACAGGAATGAAATGAGTGGACTTGGTCAGTCGATCCACAATAACCCAGATAGCAGCAAACTTCTTCAAGGTCAATGGGAATCCAATACAAAGTCCATAGTAATCCACTCCCACTTCCACTATGGAATCTCTATCTGCTGAATCAACCCACTCGGTCTCTAGTGCTCGTACTTCACCTAGTGGAAGTTGAGGCATCTAGCTAAATATCCAACTATATCCTTTTTCATTTGCCTCTACCAATAGTGCTGCCTCAAATCCTGATACATCTTTGCGGTACCCGAATGGATGGAATACCGCAAACTGTGGGCCTCCTCTAGAATCAGCTCTAGTAGCCCACCGACATTGGGTATACAAACCC
This sequence comes from Nicotiana benthamiana, assembly GCA_034376525.1. Taxonomy (NCBI): domain Eukaryota; kingdom Viridiplantae; phylum Streptophyta; class Magnoliopsida; order Solanales; family Solanaceae; genus Nicotiana; species Nicotiana benthamiana. The sequence goes on along the minus strand of CM067331.1, from coordinate 67,983,103 downwards.
GCCCCTGCATCCTCAATACTCTATCCTCGCCAATGGTTATATCTCTGGCATCACCATGTTGAACCCTGTCCTTAAGGACAAGAAAATGAGGGTCACCGTACTGTTTCTCCCTGATGCGATCAAATAATGAAGACCGAGAAACCATGCAAGCTAGAACTCGGCTGGGCTCTGAAAGATCTAATATCACAAACTGGCTGGCTAAGGCCTGAACATCCATTGCCATAGGCCTCTCCGATACTGGTAGATATGCCAAACTCCCCAAACTCTCCTCCCGGCGACTCAAGGCATCAGCCACTATATTAGCCTTGCGCGGATGATATAAAATAGTGATGTCATAATCCTTCTGCAACTCTAATCACCTCATCTTGCGCTAATTTAGATCTTTCTGCTTGAACAAATGCTACAAACTCCTATGATCAGTATAAATTTCACAAGGCACACCGTATAGATAATGGCGCCAAATCATCAGGCGTGCATAATGGCAGCTAATTAAAGATCATGGACATGATAATTCTTCTCATGTATCTTCAACTGTCTGGATGCGTAGGCAATCACCCTGCCATCCTGCATCAGTACTGCTCTAAGGCCAACACTCGGGGCATGACATTAGACGGTATAAGACCCTGAACCTATAGGCAATCCCAAAACTGGGGCTGTAGTCAAAGTTGTCTTGAGATTTTTAAAGCTTGCCTCACACTCCTCTGTCCACTGAAATGGAGCACCCTTCTGGGTCAATCTAGTCATAGGGGCTGCAATCGATGAAAACCCCTCCAAAAAACGACAGTAGTAGCCTGCCAAACCAAGGAAACTACGAATATCTATAGTTGAGGACGGGCTGGGCCAACTCTGCATAGCCTCTACCTTCTTCGGATCCACCCGAATGCCCTCACTTGATACTACGTGGCCTACGAATGCCACTAAATCCAACCAAAATTCACATTTCGAGAACATTGCATATAACTTCTTCTCTCTCAGAGTCTGGAGCATTGTCCTCAGATGCTGCTCATGATTTTCCCTACTCCAGGAATAAACTAGAATGTAATCAATAAAGACAATGATAAAAGAATCAATATATGGTCGAAATACATTATGCATCAAATGCATGAAGGCTGCTGGGGAATTGGTCAACCCAAATGACCTAACATGAAACTCATAATGACTATACCAAGTCATGAAAGCGGTCTTTGCGATATCTGGCTCCCGAATCTTCAGTTGGTGGTAACCTGACGCAAATCAATCTTAGAAAACACCTGTGCACCCTGAAGCTGGTCGAATAGATCATCAATACGAGGAAAAGGATAACGCTTCTTCACTGTGACCTTGTTCAACTGGCGATAATTAATACACATGGACATGGAACTATCCTTTTTCTTTACAAACAAGACAGGAGCATCCGAAGGTGAAACACTAGGTCGAATAAAGCCCTTATCAAGCAATTCCTGTAGCTGATCCTTCAACTCCTTCAACTCATGAGCAGCCATATGATATGGAGGGATAGAAATGGGCTGAGTGCCCGGGAACAAATCAATGTCTCTACAGGTGTCATGCCCGGAAGATCACTTAGAAATACATTGGGATAATCCTGCACCATTGGGGCTAAATAAACAGAAGGGGTATCAACACTGACATCTCTCACATAAGCTAAATATGTGGCACACCCCTTCTCAATCATACGGTGAGCTTTAAGAAAAGAGATAACTCTGCTGAGAATGTGATCTAAAGTATCACGCTACTCAACACATGGTACATCTGGCATAGCCAGTGTCACGATTTTGGCATGACAATCAAGAATAGCAAAATGGGACGACAACCAATCCATGCCCCAAATAATATCAAAATCCACCATGCTGAGTAGAAATAAGTCTACTCTGGTCTCAAAACAAAAAATAGTAACCAAACATGAATGATAAACTTGGTCCACAACAAGTAAATACCCCACAAGAATAAAAACATAAACATGGGAACTCAAAAAATCCCGAGATACCACCAAATGCGGAGCAAAATAAGAGGACATATAAGAGTTAGTAGAGCCTGGATCAAATAGAACCGATGCATCTATGTGGCAAACCAATATAATATATATGATAAGAGAACCAGAGGCAACAACCTCGGCACGAACGGGAAGGGCATAGTATCTGGCTTGGCCTCCCCCTCGAGGGTGACCTATACCTCCTCGGCCTCTACCTCTAGCTGGTTGAGCGGGTGGGGGCAGCAACTAGAGCTGTAACCATAGCCTGGGAACTCCGTGAGGCATGCTGTGGCTGAGAAGTCGGTGAAGATGTACGCCTCTTACGTTTGGGCAATACCTAACCATGTGGCATATGTCATCACACTTAAAATAAGCTTTGGGAGGACGTGGTGGTTGCGACAAGCTAGGTCCAGGTCTGCTATACTAACCTCTGGAAACACGATGTGCAGGAGGCGCATTAAAAATTGGAGGTGCATAGTAATGCTCCTGAGGCCTAAGAGGAGCTGAAGTTGGAGCACTGCTAGCTGCTGGAAGAGCTTAATGAACGGGGCGACCCATATAGCCCTTACCATGACGACCTGTACGCACACCAAAATAGTAGCCCGACTCTCGAGACCTCTTGGCCTCTCTCTTCTCTATCTCCCTAGCATGCATACTCTCAATCCTCCCAGAAATGATCACTACCTACTGATAAGAATCATTCGTCTCCAACTCACGAGCCATGTTAGATCTGATGCTAGGAATAAGCCCCTTAATAAACCAGTGAACCCTCTCGCGAACAGAAGCAACCCAGGCTGGTGCATGCCTAGCCAAACTGGTCTAATAGACAGCATGCTCTAAAACAGTCATAGTACCCCCGATGCAAATGCTCAAACTCTACGCGCCATGCGTCCCTGAGGCTCTAAGGAACATAATCTCGCAAAAACAAAATTGAAAATTGAGTCCAAGTCAGTGAAGCAGCCTCATATGGACTATCTAACTCATAGGTGCGCCACCACTTATAGGTGGCCCCTTGAAGCTGGAAGGTGGTGAAAGAAACCCCATTGATCCTGAAATACCCATGGAATGGAGAATCGTTAACACTCATCTAGAAAACCCAAGCATCCTCCAATGCTAGACTGTTGAATACAGGAGGCTTATACTTCTTGAACCTCTCAAGCCTCAATTGCTCATCCTCGGAAGCCGCTGCCCTGTCCCGGGGCTGATCTAATACTGCAGGTGGCACATGTATAAACTCTAAGACCTGCTCAACATGCACTCATTGCTGATGAGTGCGGGCGGTGGGAGTATGTTCTCCTCCCCTACCCTGGGATGTGGCTGCAGCAAGGGAAAGCAACCATGCCTGAGCCAAGATGGTGTACATGCTCATGAACTGTGCTAGAGTCTCCTGGAGAGCTGGAGTAGTGTTGGTAGTAGTAGTAGGCGTGTTATGTGCTTGGACTCTAGCTGGATCTGTTGATGGTACCTCGACAGTAGATCGCACAAGTGTTTTTTCTGCACCATGTGCGCATCCTCGACCTTTACCCCGGCCCAGCTTCTAACAACTGCAGTAGGGGGCATGGGTGCCTAATCATCTCGAGTAGCACGTGTCTTCACCATCTATGAGAGAATAGAAAGATAGAATTTTAATTGTGATATCAAAAAGCTCGCACGACAAGAAAATCAAATGAAGTGGAATTTTTCCTAACAGTCACATAGCCTCTCGTAGATAAGTACAGACATCTCCTTACCAATTAACGAGACTCAAATAAACCGGCATGTGTTCCGTGACTCCTATGAACCTAGAGCTCTGATACCAACTTTTCACGATCCCAGTTAGCCCTTCCTGAACATGTCGTGACGACACCTAGTCCCTATGACTAGGTAAACCTAACAATGCGAAAACAAATAACTTGCAGAAATTATAACTCAAATCAAGATTTACCAAAAATGGAAAGCGAAAATGTAGAATGCCACTTGACACATACAACACAATATCCCAAAACTCGAAAACTCACGGGAACACAAGCTAACAAAATGTAATACACTGCTCTAACTCCAGAATATCTAAAACAACAGTACGAAAGGAAAGCTATCTGCTAAAGCTAAAATAAGATAAAGACTCATGGTCTGTGGACACGACAGATGTACCTCAAAGTCTCTGCTAGATCTCTCATCCTCAAGAATAATACGCCTGGATGGAGGTACCCAGATCTGCACATGAAAATCATGCGTAGAAGGGGCATGAGTACACCACAAAGGTACTCAGTAAGTGCCAAGCCTAACCTCGGTCAGGTAGTGACGAGGAAGGTCAGGGCCCTACTGAGAATAAACATAATAAATCTTTCAACAGTATGAAATAAACAGGAATAATGAGTACAACTATGAAGTAAGACAGGTTATATAAGACAACAAATAACACAAAAAAATAAGGTAACACGGAGTAAACGACTCAATACCAGTACCAACAATGAGAATCTCCCAAGATACAGTCTTTTAGTCTATTTCATCAACTTCCAAGGATCTCCCGGGATAACGTCCTGTAGTCCAACTATCAATGTGTAGAGGGATTTATCAGGAATCGAACCCACAGTCCCTAAGTAAATATGCAGGGGAATCTATCGGGAATCGAACCCGCAGTCCCAAAGTAAATATGCTGGGGGATCTATTCGAAATCGAACCTGCAGTCCCAAAGTAAATATGCAGGAGGATCTACCGGATATCTAACTCGTAGTACCAAAGTAAATGTGCAGGGGGATCTACTGGGAATCTAACCCGTAGTCCCAAAGTAAACAAATAAGGGTTATGGGAAGCTACCGAAATCCCACATCCGTCGTCCCAATGTAAATACGCATCCACAACAAGAAGATATTCAGCAATGAAGTTCAAGAAATACAAGGCAACTGGTAGTTCTAGCTTAACATGCTTCACGTAGTACAAACAGGGCAACTTAAGCAAATAGGTCATTTAGATCAACTAATCATGCTTTTCTAAACTAACACATGCTATAATTGCAAGTAGAAATAAGCAGGAAACTCAATCTAACTATTTAGGTAAAACTGGATTTTCAACAATTAGCTCAAGTACGCACTTGTCACCTCACATATATGGCATTAAATTACCAGACATCATATCGTAAGGGGAAAGTCTCCCACACAAGGTTAGACAAGCCACTTACCTCGAACCGGCTCCAAAATCAACTTGAAATCACACTTTTTCCATGAGTATCTGACTCCAAATGACCCAAATCTATTCAATTCAATTACATGTCATAAATAACTTCTCAAACAACTGATCCTACTAGTTAATTCAAAGCTAAGACGCAAAATTAGGTAAAATAACCAAAATGCCCCTTAGGCCAGTGTCTCGGAATCGGATGAAACTTATATTTTCGGAAACCTCATACTCTCACGAGTCTATTCATAAAAAGAACGCAAAAATTGGAGTTTAAATGACTCCTTAAATCCAGATCAAAATTTAAAAATCTCACGCCCGAGTTCTTCCCCTTTCAGTTAACTTTTATGAATTTTTGGGCTAATTTCACAATAAAATCACATTTTTAGTTCATAAAACTTACCTCCAATAGATTCTCCTTGAATCTCTCTTTAACTCCATTCAAAGGCTCTCAAAATACTTATCTATGGAGGAAAAATGGATAAGACTCGCGGATGAAATGCTTAAAAACCTCACTGCCCAGTCCTGTAATTCCTTCACCGCGATCGCGGCCAAGGCCTCGCGATCGCGAAGGGAAAAAATTCTAAGTTCCTAAACCTACACTATGCTAACACGACAGGGGCTCTGCGAACGCGAATCTTCCACTTACAAGGGTATGCGAACTCGTGACCATACACGCGAACGCGAAGAGTAATAGCACTGGACCTTCAATTATTAATACGCGATCGCGAACTCTTTTTTGCGAACGTGAAGCACCGGTAACTAACCTTCCGTGATCGCGAACCCTATAACGCGAAGAGCATTAACCTGGCCTACCAAAATCCTTCTATGCGATCGCGGCCCCAGGCTCGCGATCGTGAAGGCCAAATTACACCTACATTGCAGCTGCAATTTTCTTCAAATCTTCGAAGTCTCAAACTTACCCTTAGCCATTCGAAATCACCCAGAGGCCCCCGGGACCTCAACCAAAAGTGCAAACACATACTAAAACATCATTCAAACTTGTTTCAATCATCAAAACACCTCAGACAACACCAAATCTGGCAATTCGCATCGAATTCAAGCCTAAGTTTTCTAAAAACTTCTGAAACACGCTTTTGATAAAAAAAACCCAAGCAAACCACCTCCGAATGATCTGGAATATTTCACACATATCCCAAATCACATAACGAAGCTACAACAACTCTCGAAATTCCATTCTGACCCTCAGATCAAAATCTCACCTATCAACCAGAAACTTCAAAAATTCAAATTTCGGCATTTTACGCCTAAACTAGCTACAAACCTCCAATACACATTCCGAACACGCTTCTAACCCCGAAATCACCTAACAAAACTAAAGGAATCATCAGTTTTTCATTCCGAGTCCTTCTTCACACTATTTCAACTATGGACAACTTTCCAACACTTAAGCTCTCATTTATGAACTAAGTGTCCAAAAACTCTCCGAAAAATAAAACCGAACTTCCTGGAAAATCAAATAAGCAAAAATAAACTTGGGAAAAGCAGTTAATAGGGGATTCTTAGGAAAATCGGGCGAGTCGTCATAATAAAACTAATAACAGAGTGACAAAATTACCATAAATAAGACAAACTAATGAACAGAGAAAAAATCATAAAAGTTAAAATACAACAAATATTTAAACCCTAATAGTACATAAATGAAAACTAAACCTAAAGAACCAACAATAACAACGAAAATTCAAACACATTATCATAAAAAGACAAAACTCACCCATAATTTTGAAGAAAAATTGGACCTAACGTAGACAAATTTGAAGAAAAGTGCTCTCTCAGAAAAGCGAAATCTATACAACTGCCGTAAAAATAAAGAGAAAGGCGATAAAAAGTAACTAAACAATATGTTAAAAAGGTCAAGGGAAATTATGTCATTTTTCAATATATTTTAAGTTAAAAGGCTAGAAATCGATTACATTTAGATCGATGGCTATTTTTCAATAGCCAACTGTAAAACCGGCTACACCATATAATTTTAACGAATTGGATTTGTCTGGGCCCAACGAACAAAACAAGATACTTCATCCGTCTCAATTTATGTATTATAGTTTGAATTTCGAGAGTCAAATTTTTTAATTTTAATTATAAATTCAAATATAGAATCTTTAAGTCTTTTAAAAATAAAATTTACATATTTAAAAACTACGAAAATAATATATATTAGTATTAGTTACAATAATTAATAATTTAAAGAATTTAAAAGCTATATAAAAAAATTATAATTTTTTTTAACTCTTGAAATCTGATTCCGGCACATTAATTAGGACGGAGGGAATAGTATGTTTTTGACATGTGGTTGCATGCCCTTTTTAAAGGTTTCTACTTGTAGTTCACTTGCTATACCTACTTTCAGTAGGCTTTCCTTAAAAAGCTTTATAGGGCTGAATAAGCTTGTGATGCCTTCCTTTTTAGTCCAAACATAGGATATATAGGAGGGAAAGGTGCCTCATCTGGATAACTATCACTGTGATACTCCCCTTTCCTTCTACAGTCCTACTTGGTTGAGAGAACCTTTGATCCCTAATCCCTTTTGACGGAGAATTAAAAATCACTGGGGAATGTTTGTTTCATAGTTAATCCTGCCTTGGTTTATTGACAAGAAGAATTCTGAATTCATATCTTATTAATTTCATCTCAATAAGAGTATTATGTACAAACTAAGCATGGATAGTAATTGGATACATGAATTAGTAGAAGATAGCAAGTAATCGTACGTTGAATTTGCTAAGATGTGAGTGTTTACCTTCAAAATATGAGTAATAATTAAATTTAATTTGTGGTTTTAAAGATAGTAATTTAGTTCTATACCAATTAATAATATAAAAGAGACAAATGAATCAAAAGAGTGTCACTCAACAGCAATGACCTCATACCTAGTGACCTCGAGGCGGGCTTAGAACAATAGGAACAATTAAGTAAGAAAAGTAAGATAATAACAGTAAAGCTAAAAGACAATTCTGATGAGCAATAGACAAAACGTAGAGAGTATATTCTTTGTTCAATGATATGTCATGTTACAAATGATTGTGCCTCATTTATATAATAGGGGAACCTAAATAAAAACCATTTCTATTTACAGTAGGGAATATTCTTGATACAACTGTCTAACCGCCTAATACGGAATCGTACAATCCTATTTTGAAATTTGCGCTATGATTTTGGGGACGTAGCAGGAATCTAGCTTATTCCGTTGTACGTCCATAACAGTCTATTTTCGGGGTCGAGCATACTCAACCCCTGGTACTCCTCGTACTCCTATCTCTCGAGCATTACACTTCGTCTTCGAGCTCGAATCTGATTCATCGGGCTCGAGCTCGACTTCGCTCGGACTGGGGCCTAGAATGGACCCTCGAGCCTACAAATCGGAAGCATATAATTTTAACTTTATACAGTATTATAATTCGAATGGTCGTGGATAAAAGGAATGGAATATTGCCCTTAGTCAATTTATCAAAGACAATAATCTATTTAATATTATGAACGATTAGTTAAGGATGGACTGTTTCAATTCATGAATTTAGTCCGACCTTTATATATATATATATATATATATATATATATATATATATATATATATATATATATATATATATATAATTTTTTTTCTTTTATCTTCGTGCCTATAACACTATAGGAGTTTATTTAACACTCCATTATATTACGGATGACTAGAATAGTTAAGGAGGGCCACTTTGTTTCATAAGTTAGTCCAACCTAAGTATTATTTTCCCATCAAGTCCTATTAATTACACTGTAATTAGATTGGTTCCCTAGGATTAGTCTTAGGACGAAACTGTTGACTTAATTGTAATATCTATAAATTGGCCTTGTTTGTATTTGGAAGGTAGAAATTTCTAGCGCCGCAATTTCTACTCTATTAAGAGTGACGCTCACAATCAAATCTCTCTTCGTTGTCAAAGAAAAAAGGAAAATTTCGGAATTATCTCTCAAGATAAGCACTAATTAGGTAATAATATAACTTTTTGGAAGCTATCATCAAAGAGTGTGAAGAGATGAATGACATCTCTTCTCTTTTACCATCTCGAATACGAGCCCTGAAAATATAAAACCTCTAATTATAAAGAGCATTATCCCTTTAATAAATCCTATCGTGCGAAATCCAAATTAGTCAGATTAGTATAATTCAAATACCAAATAAATAAAATAAATTCTTGGAGACGTTGTATCGTACTTCATGCAGCAATAAGATGGTGTGACTGAAACAATGACACAATAATAACAGATGCAGTGAATTAATGTATAGAAGGAGGAGTTTGGTTCCCAAAAATAAGGTTATTGACACTCTAAAAAGGGAAAAAAAGAGAGCTATAGGCAAAGAGTGATAGATGTTATGAAATAATATAAAGACAAGAACAATATAGAGAGAAAAGGGAGAGAGAGGAGTATTCTTATTGATACTTGGGATGGTTTACAATGGTAGAAGACCCCTTTATTTATAGGGATAAGTAAACCCTAGAATCTCTCTAATTATGGACATTCACCTAAAATAGGAGATTTTATAACACTCCCCCTTGAATGTCTATTCAATAATGTGCCTCGTTAAAACCTTAACTAGAACAAAACCCAATGGGAAAAAAATTATAGAAAAGGAAAAAGAGTACACATGTTTGAATATGCGCCTATTGGTTGCCTCGTTAAAAACCTTGCAAGGAAAACCCAGTTGGGACAAAACCTTGTAAGGAAAAAAGAGTGCAACGCGCATTAACTCCCCCTGAATAGAGCATCAATTCACATCCTTTAGCATTTGCATTCCAATCTTGTGCATCATCTTCAAAACGCTCTTTGATAGAGATTTGATAAATAAATCAACCATATTGACTTGAATAAATATTCCGCACCTTGAAATTATCATTCTTGATAGATATGAACATCTTCATATAGTGTCGTGGAATGACTCTTCAATATCTCCATAGATGTATTCTCAATGCCATCATGCTTATAGTTATAGCAAGATACATATGTACACAAATTGTACTTAGAATGTGGTACTTCAGGACCAAGAATTGCATATGCTTCAAGCAACTTAAATCTTTCAAGTTAAGTCATGTAAGTCACATAATAGACTTTAGATGCATATCAAGTTTTCATGTCATGCTAAACAAATAAGATATCGAAAACTGATTATACATACCTTTGACTTTATACTTTCAAGTATTTGAACTACATGTCCAAATCTACATGTCTTTCATATGGAATCAAGTATTTGTCTATACGCTTTAAGCGTATCAAAGACTTTCTGGGACTTAATATGAGTATTTGTAGTGAGAATATAGTTACTTTCTTTGGGTCAGCAAATGCGTATAGCATGCTTTGCAATATGTTGTAATTGAATTATCCCTTTTATGAACTTCAGGTTCATATCATGATATTTGGGGATTTACATATACAAATGATAATTCATCCCATGTAACCTCTTCTCAAGTGTTTATCATGTCTCCCCCTCATGTTAGAAAAGCTAACTTGTTTCTTCAACTTTGGGAAATCATCTTTGTGCATTATCATGTCAATATACACAGCACATTAATAATAAGATGAAATTATTTGGTTCCTGACCCTGAACCACTTGTGAGGGGAGAATATACTCTCGTATACAACTTATATCAAACTGATATATATAACTTTGTTCTCATAAGAAACAATTTAGCTATTAAGTGGAAGCACTCAATAATTATTTTGCTAAACCAACTTTGATATAAACCAACTTATCAAGATGAACTATCTTGAGTAGAGAATCTGGAAATTATGCTCGAAGTTAGATTACTGAGCAATTTACCTCGCAAGCACCGGCCAGGCTGCGGGTTAATAACAATTGCGCATGTAACCATTTCATAGATGCATCATATGTGGTATACATGGCAGGTGAATGGGCCCATATTCACCTTTGATATTTCCAGAATTTATGGGCTTCAACCCGAACTCTTTAGTTGGTCAGTTCATTAATGAGAACAAGTGATACAAGAGAATTCGTAAAGAACTTTCTAGTTCTTTAATATTCACCTATGTGAATTTGCACATCATACTTAAAATGAGATGGCTAACACGAACGCCAACTGAATAAATTATCAATATTGGTAAACTTCAAATTTACACCATGACATGTGCACTTATCAATAAACTTCAGGTTTATTATGACATGGGTTTTTATACCAATAGATATCCACTTTATTGTGGCATTCTTTCGTTTGTGTAGTACAAACTGGAGAACAAAGCGGGTAGCTTTTCATATACAAATTACCCCGCTACAAGTTGTAGTAATAGGAGATATCAAATCCTTCCTTTATTTATGGTCTCAATATAATCAATCGCTTTCGCGTGTACTTTGGAAACTGAATAAGTTTCTTTGAGACTTACTACAGCACAATACTCAATTGTCTTTCTCCAACATAGTAATAATTGGCTCTTCTAGAGCTCTCAATTAATTTTGTACTACCACAGATTCATCAACATCCATGTGGTGAATATCTTTCTTAAAGAGAAAGTTATACCATTATGGTCATGTCAAACTTACATGCAATATATGTTTCTTGCATTATCGTTGTCCTTTAATAGTCATATTTTCAAAATACTTTGGCGTACAATAGGTACGTGACCAACGATCATTCATGCCATATATATAGCCAACAGGCTTAACACCATTAGGTGTTTCAACTATAGGGCCAAAAACTTCACGTTTTGCCAGCGAATTCAATTCTGATTGAATTGCTTCTTGCCACTTTGGCCAATCCTGTCTTTTTCGACATTCTTCAACAGATTGAGGTTCGAGATCCTCACATTCTTGCATAATGCTAGATGCGACATTATAAGCAAAGGCATTATCCACCACAATATCCACTCGATTAATATTTGCCTCAATATTAATTGGATTTAGGGATAGTCCGTATTTTCCAGAGTCTCGGGCTCAATGGATTCTTCATGAATCTCAGAATTTGTTAAATCATGAATTTCCTCATGAGATTCTTTCGTGGTGTCATTTTGATCATTCTTTTTCCTCTTTCTAGGATTTCGATCTTTGGAACCTAATGGTCTGCCACGCTTCAGGCGTGCATTCGACTCATTGGATATGACACTAGATGATTGTCCAACAGGGACATCAATACGGATTGGGACATTTTCCGCGGGGATGTGGGATTTCGTTATCCTTTTCAAGTCCGTAAATGCGCCAGGCATTTGATTTGCTATTCTTTGCAAATGGATAATCTTTTGTACCTCTCTTTCACAAATAGAGGTATGTGGATCAAGATGATATAGTGATGCATTTTTCCATAAAATTTCCCGTTTGGTTTCACCAACTTCTCCCCCTAATTTTGGGAAAAGTGTCTCATCAAATTGACAGTCTGCAAATCGTGCAAATCTCTTGTCAATGTTTCGAGGTAGCGAATTAATGGAGGGCGATTCAAACTCAACATATATTCCTAACCTTCTTTGCGGACCCATTTTGGTGCGGGATGCGGTGCTACAGGCACATATACTGCGCATCCAACAATTCTTAAATGGGATATATTAGGTTCATGACCCAAAACTAATTGCAACAGGGAATATTTGTGACAATTCGTCAGTTAGAGACGAACTAGCATTGCTGGATGCAAAATGGCGTGACCCCAAACCGAAGTGGGCAGCCAACGAATTAGCATTGCTGCATGCAAAATGGCGTGACCCCAAACCGAAGTGGGCAGCCGACGAACTAGCATTGCTGCATGGCGTGACCCCAAACCGAAGTGGGCAGCCTCGTTTTCATGAGTAAATGAAGTATTCAAGATTATTCTCATCTATTGTCTCAACATGATATCCATTTTGAATGATATCTTTAAAACTCAACAAGTTCCTCTTAGACTTGGAGGAGAATATTGCATTCTCTATGATAAATATTGTTCATTTAGGCAGAGTTATAGTTGCACTTCCGTAGCCTTCAATCAATTTACTACTACCAGAAATTGTAGTAACATCTGCCTTACACATACTTAAATGAGAGAAATATTTCTTCTCCTTGAATATTGTATGTGTGGTACATGAATCAATTTAAGAAGTATATTGTACAGAAAATCTGACATACAGTGAACAGTATAGCAAAGAACTGAGCACATGGAACAGAGTTACATGATATTGACTACGTCAGTAGTTAAAAGCATTACATTACACACTGACATGCCAAAAAAATAGTAGATGCTTGACATTGAAGAATATACAAATCAGTAGTAACAAGTGGTGCGTTTATGCACTAAAATGTGGTAGTGATAAAATACAATTTGTAATTTGTGCGAAGATGTAGCATCACATGTATCATAGTGCATATTACATGAAGTACAGTACAAGAAACAACATTACTACCAAACAATACAACGACATTTGTAGGTAAAAGGTAACAACAAACAGAAGAAAGTCAGTTTACAAGTTAAAAATGTAAATTACATCGAAACATGATAATGGCATGTATAATACGCATATGTTGTACAGTAAACAGAAATGATAAACGTACAAATTTGCATTGAATTATAAGATAAATGTGTAATCTAAAGTTATATATTTTAAAACCATAATACAGATAAGTAAAATAAAATCAAATAACTCAATTTTCCTTAATCACAGATCCATCACCGATTAAGTGGTCTATTTTCCCTTAAGGGTGCTCAAAGAAGTCTGCCACATCTAAGTGGGTGATGTCAAAGTTGTCGTCAGAGATAACATTTGTTTTAGGGCCTTTACTCTTTAGGGATGCTTGATAAAGCTCAACCAAATGTCTTGGTACACGGTAAATTTTCGCCCAGTGCCCTTTTCCACCGCAACGATAACATATAGTTTATGAACTATTTGCTTTTGGATTCTCATCGTATCGTGCTTGTGGCAGAGTGACCAACTTCAGGTTGTCATATCTCTTCTTTAAGCCATTTCACAAGATGGATGGATCTTTGATTGTGATATATTCAATTTTCAAACCTTCATCAAGGTGATGGCGCAAGAGAATCAAGGCCTTAGCATAGTTTAGGGTGGATGCATTATTTCTGTCTTTAATGGCGTCTCCAGAACCCATTGCATCCAAGTGGATTTCAGCATCCAACACCCATGTCATATAGTTCTTGCCCGAAATTTCAAGGGCAACGAACTTTCTTTTCATAATGTCAGACATAAAGCAAAATTACATCAAGAGCGTGTTCATACTTATGGGCTCTATTACAATTATCACATTCACTTCAGGGAATGGATCATAATCATCTGTATGTGCTATACACAATCTCATGTCAAATATTACTTTCATAAAGTGAAAGATTATTTTGAGAATCTTTATTATTCTCATTATCACAATAATGACGATTATAATTTCGTCTATTGCCACGTCCACATCCATTGATACCTTCACGGTAATAATTTGGTCTTCTTTCAGACTTATCACATACTGCTACCACATTCTCTAGAGGGAATGGAGCAAATTTAATTTGGACGGATTTTCAATTCTTTGCCCACAATCATACATGAATTTAATCATGGCAGGACATAGAGATTTTACCACTTCACGTAGTTATAATTTCTTACAAACTCCATTAGAGTTATAATCAAACTTTGTTGTCTATGTTTGTATATGAAATCAAATCGTAGAATTTGAAAGAAAAGTAAATTACTTACCTTTAAGGTATACCAATAAATATTGTGATATCAAATATACCTCTTCTATTTTTCCGTATAGAAAATCGATTCGTGTGACAATTCTTTATATATGCCTCCAATCTCAATTTCACGCCCAATACTGAAATCAAATTCAATTGGTTAGAGACTCGTGCTGATAACGTGTTATGAAATAATATAAAGACTAGAACAATATAGAGAGAAAAGGGAGAGAGAGGAGTATTCTTATTGATACTTGGGATGGTTTACAATGATAGAAGACCCCTTTATTTATAGGGAAAAGTAAACCCTAGAATCTCTCTAATTATGGACATTCACCTAAAATAGGAGATTTTATAACAATAGAAGAGAAGAGTAATTATAAACCATTTTAAGTAAGAACCGAAGAAATCATTTCTGGTGAAACAACATATCTGAACATTCACATGATTTATTGTCCCTTCTCGTAATTTAACGTTTGGGTACACCCAATTACCCCACGTGGGTTATGGTTGCGGTTTTCTGTCCTTGTGAATTTTACCACCATTTGACTTGCTTATTTTTATCAAAATATTTAGCTAACCGAAATTTGAAAAAAAAATAATTTAAAAGTTAAAATTGTGTTTGAATATACATTTACTTGAAAAACATTTAAAGTTCCGTGAGTAGACACTTCAAAAATTACTCTAGAACTATTTTTAACGGTTCAAATATATAAAGTAATTAACCAATAAAATTTTGAAAAAAACTCTAAAATTTTTTAGTAAAACGGAAGCTTAAAATATTCTGACCATACGTGCAGGCTTATCTCGAACTCTTATGATAACTGCTTTATTGGATATCGTTGTTTTTTTAGTACTACTAGATACAAGAGACTGACTAAAAAGTATATCTTGGATTAAAAAAAAAATTGTTAGTAGTATATAATATTTTTTGTTGGCTAAAAAGGGGATATATTATGAATGGCAAATGCTTTATTCATGTCATGGGTTGATCATCCTCGTCATACCACTATAGCAGAATGCAGATCACTTACTCTCCAGTTGATTATTGCCATTATAATATGAGATTTGGGTCAACTCTAATCTAAGCTGTAAGCATCCTAATCCTTTATTTCTCATCAAATAATGGCTCGAATTCGTCCCACATCAGCTACTTCTCAACCATATATATACTATTATTATGCCTAGTAGGTCCTCATCCTGACCAACAATTGAACATCAAGATCACGTTCAAACTCAATGATTATAAACTATGTACGTACCGAAGAGATAAACCTTCACCACTTTAAGAAGGATTTTGTAAATTCCATTTATGTTAAAGCGTGGAGTGAAAGTGGGAATTTTCGAGAATATTGGCGGATGCACAAAGCAACAAAACTTAAAGAAGCCATCAAATGATAAAAGGAGAATATTGGGGGTAGGAAAGTTTTAAAAAATCAGTTTGGTGTACTAAGCTTTCATTATGCGTGGGGTTCGAAAAAATCGAACTATAAAAATCTATTGTAGGAGGCCTTATCTTGTATTTTTGCAAGTGATTATTTCTACAGCTTGAACACGTAATTCTGTAAGCACATTGCAATAATTTTTTCAGCTATTGGGGATTTTTTAGGAATTTTTTTTGGGATTTTTCTTTCTCTTTTTTTGTTTTTGAATTCTTATTTGGTTGGATCGAACTGTGAGGCTGCCTACGTATTATTTTTAAAGGAATCAAGTTGAACATAGTTCAAACATCTTACCTAACTATTTTTTTTTCATAGTTCTTTCTGTTTCTTTTTTCTTTTCTTTCTCATTTTTTTCTTCTTTTTAAAACAAGTTGCCCCAGCTTCTATCTTTTTGGGTATGGACCATTGATAATTTTTTTTTTCACTTGAACTTTTTAAAAGCTGCCCCAGTTTGTAATCTTGGGGCATGAACTTTTTTTCCATCATTTTCTCATTTTCATTTTTTATTGGACTTTTAGCTCTAAACTTGATTCTAAAAAAGAGTTGTCAAAAAAAATAAAATATGCTCAGAAGGGGTAACAAATGGTATAAAGTGTTTGGATAGCAGAAAAAGGACCTCCCAGACTCGAGAACGCTAATTATTATCCTTTTGCGATCATATCATTGATGAGTATGCCTGTCTTCTTGGGTCTTTTCAGTGTAAAACTATATGAGCAATATTTTCCTCGCTGTGAATGACTTTTGTCAATTTGGGTGAATTTTCATGGATTTTATCTTGATGTAGAAGATGCATTTTGCCACTAACTGATCCATTTCAAGTTGTTTGAATATATCTTCTATTGAAAAACACTTTTTATCTCTTAGTGCTAAACATACTTCAACCCGTCTGATTATCCTTTGGCCCGATCTTCTCAATAATTTAAAAGGTAGAGATCTTTAACTTCCATGAGCATAATTGTTTTGGTTTACATATAATTGGCTCATGCTTATTTTTCAAATGTTTTATGTCTTTATTCATCTTCAAAAGTGTCTCTTTTTCACTTGTCCAATTCAAGATTAAATTAGTTTTCTAAGATCTGGCCAAAAATTCCGCATGCATGTCATGTCACTAAAACTAGCGAGAAAAGAACTATACATAAAATGGACACAACATGAATGGCTGTTTTTTTTTAATTGAATAAAGGATAGGAGGGTCCGGTAACACAAAAGAAGAAGAAAAAATGATAAAATAAGCTATCATGGCTAAAAGTGGTGTGAATTTTCAGTTAATAAGTGATATCTTAGCCACACATTCACACATCAACATTACCACAACATTTGACCATTTTAATTGCTTTGGATTCAGCACTCAAATTTTTACAATCATCCCGAGTAGCCCATGTCCTATTGTTCAAAATCGGTAAAGTCAACCCCACATTTGCCTCTATTTTTAATTTTTCATGGCCAGCTTGCTTGCTTGCCTTCTTGTGACCTTGGATCAACAACAATGGTACTTGTTCCATTGGTTGAGAAGTTGCATTTATTTTCAAGAGATCTTGGATTGTTTTTATGACATGCCATTACAAACCAAAAAACCACCACCCTTGACTATCTTTTATTTCAAAACAACAAAAATATTAGAATAAACACTCTCCCGGCGGGTTTGCTTAGATGCTTAGTAAAGTACGAGCAGTTGTCCACAGAACTTTCAAGATGGGCTGAGTCTTATTTTCTTCTTCTTTTTTTCTTTCTCTCTTTTCTCTTTTCTTTTTGATTTTTTTAACCATTCGATCGAACCCGATATGAGTTATGCCTGCATATCACGTGGGAACATGAATTAGATCTTGCGTAGTTGAAAAGATTAGGAATAAATTGAATACACTAACTCGTTTTTTTTATATTGGACTTTTTTTCAAAAGAAAAACTTAAAAAGAAGAAATAAAATATTTTTGCATTTCAATTTGTTTGTTTTTTTTTAAAATTTTTGAAAAGAGATTTCTAAGAAGAAAGAAAAAATATATAAATATTTTTTTAATTTTGACTTTTTTTTTTGAAATTTCAAAATGAAAACATCTAAAAGAGAAAGGAAATTTTTTTGGATTTTTAAAATTTTATTTTGAATTTATGAAAAAATGCCTCTTAAAAAAATATTTTGAATCTTGAATGTCCTTTTCAATTTTTAAAAGAAGAATGAAAATATTTTGGATTTCGAGAAAAAACTAAAAGAAAGTATTTTTGTATTTTTAAAAAAATTGGGGTCTAAAAGAAAGACTTTCTTAAAAAGCAAGTAATGGAAAATATATTTAGATTTTTTTGAAAAAGATTATGGGCCAGAATCGATGAGGTTTGCCTACGTATCTCACATCTGGTCAGAATCAGACCGCGTAGTTCTTCATTTTTGATATAATTGAAAAAATTATGATATATACTCACTTTCAATTTTTTTGAAATACATTTTACCACTTTTATTTGAAACGAATCACGCGCATGTGTATTGATTTTGTTTGGTGCGTCATGAATCATGTCACGCGTATGTATACACAATTAATCACGCTTTGTTGTTAATAAAAATTTTTTGTTTAAAGTTACGCGAATGCATACTCCGATTTTATTTTTAGGATCGTAATTATGTCATGCGAATGTGTACACAATCACAATTTCTATTAAATCACCTAAAGCAAGCCACGAATATTCATGTGTTATTTATTCTAAAACTAGTTTAAGATTAATGTGAGGCCAAATTTATGAACAAGATATTATTGGGACAGCTAACATGATCTATTACTTGGCCAGATTCCTTATGGCTCAAGACCTACGTTATGGTTAATTCTTATTCCTTGTCAAGAAAGAAATAAAAGATTAATTGAAACAATTTAAAGGAAAACAAAGACATGTTACTCAAACAACGTAGAATCACAAATCAACCAACACGCGCACCAAGCTATCATAACAACATGAAATGAGAATGAGAATTGAGAAGTGGACCTTTTACTGATAAACAAAGTTAAAAATTACAAATTAATCGGGCAAAACAAAGCAATAATTCTTGAACTAGAACACCGAAATCATAAATCGAAATCTCGAATCGATAATGGAATGCTCAAACTCGGACTCCCACTTCCTCAAACGCTAACACTTCCGCTTAAACAAAATAATGAGCTAGCTCGTAAGTTCACTTAACACATTATTGGACCTTTTCCGGGAATCCAGAGAAAAAGAATGAATCATTGGATGAGTCAATTTATTATGTACATTGCTCGTATTCTCCAATATATTTGTACTCTGACCCTCCATTCTCATTAAGCAAATCGGAGCCTACTGTAAGGATTTGGATAGAGGAAGATTTGACGACCAGATGTTCGAATTTGAGCAGCTGAATACTTAAGCTTATCTAAGTTGAGAAATTGCCAAAAATCAGTCAAACAAATCTTATCAAGCTTAGGTGTCGTCGGTTTTGGATGAAGTTGCTGTCGACATTCGGAGAAGAGGGGAATTGCATAAAGTGAAACAATTGAGAAATTGAGCAACTTTAATGGTGATGACTGTTGTACTAGTTTGAATTGAAGAAAAAGAAGACGAGGGAGATTGAGGCCAGAAAGAGTGAAAGGTTGACTCGGCTGGGGACTGTTGCTGTTGCGCAGCTTCTCTTCCTTAGTTATTTTTGGAATTAGCTTAGCCCTAGGTCTTAGGTCTAGGATTTAGACATTATTTTATAGATTATAGGAATTATGTTAGGTCCAATGGGGAATGGGTATGGACTCAATGTTTTGGATTATTCGAAATTGGACATTTTCAGTTAAGACCAAACAAAATTAGTCCCAATTTCATACAATTTTTTTTAAAATATGATAAAAAATACTACATCATTTACTAATTAATTCTACTTTATGTAAAATAATAAGATTAACCATTAAAACAAACCTATTTTTTGGTATTTTCAAATATCATACAAAAAGATAAAAAATGAAATTAGATTAAGATCATTGCAAAAATTAAAATAATATTCCTAAAAATAAGGTGTAACTATTTTTGTATTATTTGAATTTTATGTAAAATAAATAAATTAAAAGTAACTAGATTAGCTATAAAAAGAAAATATTTTTGTAGTTTTTATTTTTATAATAATATAAAGTAAAAGGGTCAGAATTAGCTAAAATATCAATATTAGACCTAAACTAAATAGTTATATGCTAAAATATGTAAATGTCACGGCCCCAAACCGGACCCGATCGTGATGGCGCCTCTCGTGAAGACAAAGCCATCCAACTAGTCCCAATTCAATTTCTTAAAACAGTTAAACATTAATAAACAGTCTAAGCATGGGTAAATAAGCCAATGACTAAGCAAAAGATAGTATAATGTGCGGAATACAACCAAAACACAATCCGATATCGGGGTGTCACAAGTCACGAGCATCTACTATGGTTTAAATACAACTAAAAAGTCTGAAATGTACAAGATACAAACTAAGGAAAAGGAGAGGGAGAAAAGCAGTGCTGCAAACGCCGGCAGCTACCTTGCTAAACTCCTATGACTCTACCTCCGATCAGCCAATACCCGCTACCAGGTTTAGAAATACCTAAATCTGCACACAAGGTGCAGAGAATAAAGTGAGTACTCCAACTCAGTGAGTAATAATCATAACTAAAGTCTGAATGGTAAGAAATCACGAAAAGTGCATCAACATGATGTATAGAAGTAGTTCAAAAACCAGTAAGAAACCAATAAAGCTGTAAAATCCCATAAAATATCTTAGCTCAGTTTAAACTTCTTTGAAAATGACTCTTTCAACAGTTACACAAATGAATGCAGAATAAGCACAAAATCTTCCCTTTGGCATAAATACACCATTAAACAGGTAAATGATAGGTAAATATGAAAGATAAATATATAAAGGTTCACCCCTCGAGAACAATGTCAACAACTCCGCCCCTTGAGCAATATCTCAGATCAATACCAGCCCCGCGGGCAATCACATAGAACATTACCGGACCCTCGAGCAAACACACAGAACAATACCAACCCCTCAGGTGATATCTCACATCACAATGGGTACCCAAGCTCACTGGGGGTGTGCAGACTGTGGGAGGGGTCTTTACGGCCCAAGTGCAATATCAAGCTACCTTGTGGCATCATAAATAGGCTCTCGGTCTCATATCAATATAAACAAGCCACCTCGTGGTGTACGTATCTTAGGCCCTCGGCCTCATAATCAGCCAGTGTTTCACTGTTGCGGCGTGCAGCCCGACCCAAAAGATATCCTCATATTGCAGACCCTCGGCCTTACTCATTCAAAAATCACATAAGCCACTCGGGAAACAGTAAAACATAATGCTCAGCCCAAAATATTATTGAATTATCATTTCAAGTGTTAAAGCATAATAAACTTGGTTGAGTTTTTAAAACAGTGAAAAATAACATGATTGAGTTCAAGTATAGAGTCAAAATAGTGAGAAAATATCAACAAAAAGCCCCGAAGGGTTCAAATAGTTGGCACGAAGCCCAAATATGACATTCAGCCCAAATAATGATGATAAAAAATAGATTTAAGTTAAATATGCGGTAAAATCATCAATCGGGATGGACCAAGTCATAGTCCCCAATAGTGAATGATCCTACGCTCGTCATCAAGCGTGTGCCTTACCTGAATATAGCACTACAGTGTGCAATCCGGGCTTTCAAACCCTCAAAACATCATTTATAATCATTACTCACCTCGATCTGGTCTAAACTCTAGCTCATGATGCCTCGCCTACATTACTCGACCTATGAATGCTCCAAATCTAGCCACAATAAGTACATAATCATTAAAATATGCTAAGGGAGCAAAGTCCACTCTAAATTATCCAATTTAACATCAAAATCTCAAAATTGCTCAAACCGAGCCCCCGAGCCCACGTCTCGAAATTTGACAAAATTAGCACAAATGGAATCCTCATCCTCTCACGAATTAATACATATAAAATTTACCAAAATCCGACCTCATATAGTCACTCAAATTCTAAAAATTCACTCTCCAATTTCAAGCCTAAAATTCCCAACTCTTCCTCTAATTTCCCACAAATTTTCATGATCAAACATTGATATAATAACCATAAACACAAGGTATAAATCCCAAGTAGTTTACCTCTGTGGATACACTTGATCCCCTCTTGAAATCACAACTTGGATCTCCAAATTGCACAAAATGGTGAACAAATGACCGAAAATCGCGAAGGGGCATTTTTTATACCTTCTGCCCAGCTCTTTTGCACCTGCGATCCTATAAGCGCATCTGCCTTCTCTTTTGTGTAAAAACATCCGCTTCTACGGATTTCACTTATGACACCAGGACCCACATCTGAGGTCAACCCATGCATATGCGGTACCGCATTTGCGGTCTCTCGTCCGCTTCTACGGAATCATTTAACTGCAAAAATTACGCATCTACGATCATACTTTCGTATCTGCGCCTTCGGAGATGTAGTCTAGATAGACACTTCTGCAGTTCCTGTTAGGATTTATGCCCGTCACTAGAGGGGGGGTGAATAGTGCAGCACGAGAATATTGATAAATATTGTGAAATTAAAATTGCAGGAATAAAATAAATTCGGTAATTAAAATAACAAGGAAAGAACGCACCGAATTTATCCTGGTTCATTACAACTTGTGGCTATTCCAACCCCGAGAGACTCTCTCGAGATTCCACTAACTCCGTTAAGCTTACGGGTGCCTAAAAAACCGTTACAATTGCTCGTAGATGTACACTCTACAAGACTTCAACTTGCTCGAGGATACCGCACCTCAAGACTTCACTTTGCTCGTGGGTACCGCACCACAAGACTTCAACCACTAAGACTTAGGGTACTTAGCGAACCCGAAAATCAATGAGAAGATATATTCTTCTCAAACACCTTTCTCTTCTTACAACAAGACTCTCTCAAAGGAGTAGATAAAGAGATACAAATTTAGCTCTATGAACAACACAAAGTTGTCTCTCAAATGGCTCAACAAAAGCTCTAAAATGATGCTCAAATAATGTCAATATGTATTGGGAGGTGTTGTGTGTTTAAAATCAGCTCAAAAGACCTCTTTTTATAGGTGAAAAAGGGTGCATGACCGTTGCTTAATTGACAATTAATTATGCTGATTTTGTGCTGAGATAATCGATTATTTATATCACATAATCGATTATTTGTTAACGTTACAAAATCGGAATCAGATTCTGCTCACATATAATCGATTATGCCTCTAACGTTCCGAAAATCAGAATCCCCGATTTTCTGCCAAATAATTGATTATTTGATAGAGATAATCGATTATGTCTAACGTTCCGAAAATCAAAAGCTGATTCTCCACTGGATAATCGATTATCTAATTGATATAATCGATTATATTGAGACAGTGTTTCAAACACTTTGGCAACGGTAATCACATAATCGATTATGCACTTTGTATAATCGATTATTCTGTGGCAGTGTTCAAACACTGGCCACTGTTATAACATAATCGATTATGCTGATTTGTATAATCGATTATTTTAGTCCAGTATTGAAAACTTACTTCAAAACCATTTTGGTTAAAATGAAAACTTTAACATCATTTTGTTTGAAGTATTTAAAATATGTTTATGATAAATATGATTGAATAAAATATGTTTATGATAAATATGATTTAATAAAATAATTTTATGCATATTTATGATGATCTATGTTGAGCCAAAAGACGAGATAACTTAAACGTTGCTCTTACATTGGTTCTACCTAACGACCTATGCCTTGGGTCTTCGATCTTGAACATTTGAGCTCGTCTTTGGCTTGTCTATGCAATTTCGTCATCAATATGCTTCTCGCCATTCAATCTCGATTTTTTGTCATATAATATCGTTGTTTGACACTTGACTTCATTGTTTGTCATTCATCAAAACCTATACCTGAAAATCATGCTCATACAACCAAAGCGCACATATCATAGATAGAGTGATTTTCTACAGTTCCTATTCCTCAATCCCTTTCCGCTTCTGTGCTAAAACTCTACTTATGCGGCGCCCCACCTGCGGTCCCCAATCTGTAGGTGCGAAAATCCCAAAAGTAGCAAATTCAACAGCCGCAAAAAAAATCCAAACTTCTTTGTTAATCATCCGAAATTACCCTAAGGCCCAGGGACCTAAACCAAAAGCACAAACATATTCTAATACCTTATTCAAACTTGTTCCAATCGTCAAAACACCTCAAAAAACAACAAATCACACAAAACACATCGGATTCAAGCCAAACTTTCTAAAATCTTCCAAATTCCTCTTTTGATAAAAAATCCAACCAAACCACGTCCGAATAATCTAAAACTTTGCACATACATCCCAAATGACACCACGATGCTACTACCACCCTCGAAATTCCATTCCGTGTTACAACCCATATCCACACGCGTTTGTTCATTCCATTCGTTAGTTAACATAAATCCAAGAATGAATTATCCTTGAGATGATAAGAAGTTAATCATATTGATCTTAAGTTATACAAGAGTGTATAAGGGTGATTAACAAGTATTAGAAGTTAAACGAATCAAGGATGTTGTAACTCGTATTTTCGGGAAAACCTCTAGGTGCTTAATACACTCAAGAGGTCATGTTGTAAGGCATTTGAATCATATAATATCCGTTTCATAGTATTGACGTCAAACGAGTTATGAAATAATAGTCGACAAAAGTAGTCGCAACTTAGGTTCATGGTTTTACTTAATGTTTAGGTCAAATGTCATTAAGCTTTTCTCCCAATATACTTGGAATTACGGGGTGATCTACCCACCAAATTTAACATCTATAAGTCTAGTTTCCAACTCATTAAACCATTTATCAATACGATATCGGAGTAGAGAGATATAGGCATTTTCGTGAGACTACACAAGCTGCTAGGTGACAAGTAGGTGTGCCACCTACTTGGTAAAATGATAGCCCAAAAAAGGGAAATTTCGGATCGGCTATTGATACCATTTAAAGGTTTATATCCTGAAATATAACCCTCAATATATCTCACAAATAGTCAGACCTAAGCCCATGAAAACCTCATCCCAAAAATCCCACACAAACCATAATCGATTTTTCCTCTCTTCAAGTTCTAATTGAGGGTAAAATCAAGTAATGCTTTATTTCATACATTATTTCTGCTGTGAGCTCATGGTAATTCGTTTAATACATGTAAGAACTCATGGGACGGTGATCCGAAGCCGTGAGTTCGAGTTATTCACTTGTAGCGGACTGTTTTGTGGACTTTTTTGTGTTGCTGTTGGGCTGCGTGTTTTACTAATATTTTGTGGAGTTTTGGAGGAGGAAGTGTGTTTAGAAATACCATATAGATGTAGGGTTTTGGGCTAGTAGTTCTTCGTAATATTTCCGGGTCGTTTGACACGACTACGGTGGCCGTCGTATGTGGGAAATGATTAGGTTGTGCATGGATTATTTTGGGAGGCTCAATATGATTATTATTGATGTTGTTTGGGCTTTGGTGATTGTTTGGAATTGTGTGAAGTCATATATAGGGAAGGTTCTGTCCATTTCATCGTAAAATAGGTTGTTGTTGATGTATAATAGTTATGACGCTTAAATGATAACGATAGTATCGTTTCTCTTATTGTAGACTAAGGAGTTGTGACAATTGCATTGCTTGATATTGGGCAGTATATACATGGTATGTGAGGCAATCAATTTCGTTCTTTTGCACGACTCTGATTTTTCATAATGTATTGAACGAGCTTCCAAAGATACTCTATTCTTAGAAGCTAGCGGTACTTACATTGTTTCCCCTTTTATAGAACGGTTGAAATTAATGTTGCTTCTCTTATTCTTAATGTTATCAATGTTGTTGGTACTTCCTGATTCTTATACGGTTCATGGTGAAGAGTTAGTCCTAATAACGTGTACAAAGGATACCGACCTTACGTCACTCCGAAAGGTCTAGAACGTGTTTCCACGAGTCGAGCATGCATTATATTTATGTATCTATTTTACTCTACCGAGCCGCACTATAGTCGGACAGGTACGACACTTATTGTGCAACCACTAATCAGTTGGGTTTTATCGAGCTCCACGTGGCCGGGTATGATTCTGCCAATCCTAATGATGGCCGGGTATGTTTTTACCGAGCTTATTACGGCCGGGTACTATATGAGGATAATGATGCCTACAGAAGCGTATGTTTTAAAAGTTTATGTATTTATGCACATGTATCGTGCATTTCATGTCAGTAGCCCTCAGAGGTACTCAGATGTTACAGGTTGTATATTCTCTATTCCTGCTTACATTACTGTTCATTTTTATGGTTCCCTGCCTTACATACTCAGTACTTTATTCGTACTGACGTCCTTTTATTTGTGGACGTTGCATGTCGTGCTGCAGATCCTGATAGACAGGCAGGTGCATCGCCCCACCACAGTAGGTGTCCAGTTCAGCGGTGATTGGTGAGATCCCATATCCGGACTTGCCGTGGTCTTTGTATGCATTTTTGTTATAGAAATTATGGGTATGTCGGGGCCTTGTTCTGGCAATGTTACAGAATTTATGTTCCTTTAGAGGCTCATAGATATGTGTTGACTCATGTATAGTTTGGCATGCCCTGTCAACTTGTTTTTGTTGTATAGTCTTTCATGGTATCGTGGTAGCTCGTACCTTATATATAGTTTCTTGATTGTCTGACCACCCCATGTTATGTATGTTTATGCCATAATCTTTTATGTTTGGTTGTCCGTGATCCATGGATACCATTTATATTGATATCGTTGTCCCTAAAAGATAATAAAGAAGGTTAGGTAAAATGTACGTTGGTACGCGGCAAGTATGGCGGGGTGCTAGTCATGGACCTCCAGGTTGGGTCGTGAAAAACTTGGTATCAGAGCCGGTCTGTCCTAGGAATTGTCTATGAGCCGTTTCTAGTAGAGTCTTGATTATGGGTGTAGCGCGCGGAATTTATAATTAGGAGGCTACATGACATCTAGGGTTGTTACCTTTATCCTGAATATAGATCATGCATAGAGTTGAGTCATAAGTGTTCGTCTCTAATATTCACCTTGTTTTCTTTCAGCGGTGCTTTCGACTAGGAAGCAAACAATTAGTAGACGTCTTGATATAGCCACGGGAGAGTGTACCAGTTAGGTGCCCCAAGCCAGAGTAGGCCAAAGTGAGGCTCAGAGTGAGATTCTGTCTCATACCTCATCTACTTCGTCTCCTCCAGAGGATATTTGGAGGAACCCAGCACCTCCAGTTCATCTGTCTGGCACTACAAACCAGGATATGTGGAGTGCTTTGCAGTTATTGACTAGCTTGGCAGTTGCTAAGGCTCAAAGGCAGAATACAGGTGATGCTGATAAACCAGTTAGTACGAGAGTTCGTGATTTTATTAATTTAGACCCTCCAGTGTTTACCGAATCAGACCCCAAGGAGGACCCCTAGACTTTTATATACCAGGTTCATCATACATTGTGGGTTATACATGTTTGTGATACAGAGGTAGTAGAGTTGGCTTCTTATCAACTACGAGATTTAGCGGTTCTCTGGTATGATAGTTAGGAGAGATCCAGGGGTCCGAACACTCTTCTAGCTGTGTGGAAGGAATTTTCTGAGGCCTTTCTTTGTCACTACTTTCCAGTTGAGATACGACGAGCTAGAGCTGATAAGTTCTTGAACCTTAGACAAGGTAATATGAGTGTGCGAGAGTACAATATGCAGTTTGATTCATTAGCAGGGTATGCTCCCCATGTGGTGGCCAAGATGAGTGATAGGGTGCATTTGTTCGTGAACGGGTTGGGACCAGATCTGATAAATGAGTGCACGGCAACCTCCTTGGTGGAGGGCATGGATATTTCCCATATTCAGGCTTATGCCCAGACCCTAGAGGATCGTAAGTGCCAACAGAGGGCAGATAGGGAGCAGGATAGGGGCCATCATAAGAGGGCGAGCTTTGCAAGGTATCTTGATGACTTCAGAGGCAGCGTCAGGCCCCAGTCTTCGAGGAGTTCGACGCCACTTATAGCTAGTGCTCCTCCAAAATTTCAGAGGCCTCGATATGATCGATCCTATTATGGTCCAGGTCAGAGTTTGCGGGCATCTATCTTGCAATATCACAGGGATACTAGTCAGATGAGACCCCCAACACCACGTTCTGATCAATGCGGTAAGGCCCACCTTGGACTGTGCCGTCGAGGTTCTGATGCATGTTATTCTTGCGGACAGCGTGGCCATATGATGAGGGATTTTCCTAATAGAGGCGGTTATGGTATGGCTCAGCCAACAACATCTGTGTCTGGTTCTTCCTCATCAGTTTAACCTCCAGCATGGGGTTTTCAGCAGTCGACAGGTCGTGGTAGAGGAAGAGGTGCAAGGCCGAGTTAGAGCGGTGCTCGAAGCCGAACCTATGCTCTAGTAGGTCGACAGGATTTTGATTCATCTCCAGATGTTATTACAGGTATATTGTCTATGTTTTCTTATGATGTATACACGCTGATTGATCCGGGATCCACATTATCATATGTTACACCCTTTGTGGCTAATAAGTTTCGCATTGAACCTGAATTGATAAGTAAACCCCTTGCGGTATCTACTCCAATAGGAGATTCTGTAATTGCTAGAAGGGTATATAAAGGTTGAACTGCGATCTTTTTTAGTCATCAAACCTCGGCAAATTTATTTGAGTTAGAAATGGTTGATTTCGATGTGATAATGGGAATGAACTGGTTGTCCTCATGCTATGCAAATGTTGATTGTTGTACAACGATTGTCAAGTTTCAATTTCCCGGTGAACCCTTTATTGAATGGAAGGGAACATTGCTACACCAAAAGGTAATTTTATTTCCTATCTTAAGGCAAGGAAATTGATCTCAAAAGGTTATATTTATCATCTCGTTTGCGTTAGGGACGACGATCGATCCTCGTGGTCAATGAATTTCCAGATGTTTTCCCAGATGAACTCCCAGGCCTTCTTCCTGAAAGGGAGATCGAGTTTAATATTGATGTGTTGCCTGACACTCAACCGATCTCTATCCCTCCATACAGAATGGCCCCGGCAGAGTTGCAAGAGTTGAAGGCGCAGTTGAAGGACTTGCTGGATAAGGGCTTCATTAGGACTAGCACTTCACCTTGGGATGCGCTAGTTCTATTCGTGCGGAAGAAAGGGTCGTTACGGATGTGTATCGACTATCAACAGTAGAATAAGTTTACTATAAAGAAAAAATATCCACTTCCAAGAATTGACAACGTTTTTGACCAACTCCAGGGTGCCAAGTGTTTCTCTAAGATTGACAAACGTTTAGGGTATCATCAGGTGAGGCTTAAGGAGAAGGATGTTCCAAAGACGGCCTTCCGGACAAGATATGGGCACTTTGAGTTCTCGGTGATGTCGTTCGAGCAAACAAATGCCCCATCAGATTTTATGGATCTCATGAATACAGTATTCAGGCCCTATATTGACGTGTTCGCGATTGTATTCATTGATGACATTCTGGTGTATTCTCGTTCGGAGTCGGAACATGCGGGCCACTTGCGGATAGTATCACAGACGCTTCAGGATCATAAGTCATATGATAGTTTATCCAAATGTGAATTCTAGATGAACACAGTAGCATTCCTTGGCCATGTGATATTTGATAAGGGTATTAGTGTCGACACTCAGAAGATCCATGCAGCAAAGAATTGGTCAATACCTACAACACCATCAGAAGTTCTCAGCTTCCTAGGGATAGCAGTATATTATAGGCGATTTGTAGAAGCGTTTTCTTCCATATCAGCACCATTGACTAAGTTAACACAAAAATCTACCAAGTTCCAGTGGTCTGACACTTGTGAACATAGTTTCTGGAACTGAAGAATCGATTGACATCCGCACCAATGCTCACTCTCCCTAAAGGAACAGAAGGATATGTGGTATACTGTGATTCCTTAGGTATAGATTTGGGGTGCGTATTGATGCAACGTGGAAAGGTGATTGCTTATGCATCAAGACAATTGAAGAAGCATGAAAAGAATTACCCGACCCATGATTTGGAATTGGCTGCAGTAATATATGCTTTGAAGATATGGCGGAACTACTTATACGGTGTCCATGTTGATATATATATATATATATATATATATATATATATATATATATATATATATATATATATATATATATATATATAGATCACAATATTTTACAATACATCTTCAAGTAGAAAGAGTTGAATTTGAGGCAGCGTAGGTGGCTTGAATTACTGAAAGACTACGACGTCGAGATATTGTATCATCTCGGTAAAGCCAATGTTGTGGCAGACACTCACAACTTTAAGTCAATGGGAAGCTTAGTACACATTAAGGCAGTTCGATGGGGGTTTACTAAAGAGCTTCATTAGCTAGCCAATATGAGAATCATATTATTAGACTCTGATGACGGAGGTCTTACTGTACATAATACATCCGAATCATCTTTGGTAGCCGAGGTAAAAGCACGACAATATGAAGATCCTATCTTAGTACGATTGAGAGAGAGAGAGAGCATTGAGCAGTGCAAAACTTTGGCTTTTGAGAATGGAAGAGATGGGGCACTGAGATACCGGGCCGGTTATGTGTGCCTAATGTGGCAGGGTTGTGAGAAAAGATTATGAATGAGATTTATCAATCCCGATATTCTATCCATCCTGGCTTGACAAAGATGTGTCATGATATCAAGGAGCAGTATTGGTGGGATAATATGAAGAAGTCTATTGCAGAATTTGTAGCCCAATGTCCCAATTTTCAACAAGTAATGATAAACCATCAGAAACCCGGTGGATTGCTTCAGAATATAGATATTTTGACCTGGAAATGGGAGGTGATTAATATGGATTTCCTTATTGGATTACCTCGCTCTTATCATAAATTTGACTCCATCCGGGTGATAATTGATCGACTTACAAATATGCCCATTTTCTACCAGTTAAGACTACTTAGATGGCTGAAGATTATGCGAAGTTATATATCAAGGAGATTGTTAGGTTTCATGGTGTGCTGGTATCTATTATATCAGACCGAGGAGCTCAATTTACGGCTAACTTTTGGAGGTCTTTTCAAAGGGGTTTAGGCACACAAGTGAATCTCAGCACTGCATTTCATCCGCAGACAGACGGACAGGCTGAACGTACTATTCAGACACTGGAAGATATGCTACGAGCATGTGTTCTAGATTTTAAGGTTAGTTGGGTGACCATCTTCCACTCATAGAATTCTCCTACATTAATAGCTACCATTCCAGTATTAAAATGCCCCTTATGAGGCACTATACGGGAGAAGATGTAGATCACCAATTGGACGATTCGAAATCAGTGTAATAGAATTATATGGGCCAGATTTGATTCACCAAGCCATTGAGAAGGTGAAGGTGATACAGGAATGATTGAGGATGGCACAAAGCAGGCAAAAGTCTTATTCCAATGTCTGACGTCGTGATTTGGAATTTGAGGTTGGTAATTGGGTTTTCTTGAGGATCTTACCAATGAAGGGTGTTATGCGTTTTAGGAAGAAAGGTAAACTGAGTCCAAGGTATATCGGTCCGTATAAAATTCTTCAATGAATTGGACAAGTTGCTTATGAGTTGGAATTGCCATCCGAATTGGAAATTCTCCACCTAGTATTCTATGTATCTATGTTGAGAAAATGTATTGGAGACTCTTCTCAAGTTGTCCCTATCAAAGATGTACAAGTTACAGAGGATCTATCATAAAAAATCTTCCAAATTCCACTTTTGATAAAAAATTCAACCAAACCACGTCCGAATAATCGAAAACTTTGCACATACATCCCAAATGACACCACGAAGATACTACCACCCTCGAAATTCCATTCCGTGTTACAACCCATATCCACACGCGTTAGTTCATGCCAATCGCTAGTTAACATAAATCCAACAAGGAATTATCCTTGAGATACTAAGAAGTTAATCCTATTGATCTTAAGTGATACAAGGGTGCATAAGGGTGATTAACAAGTATTAGAAGTTAAATGAATCAAGTATGTTGTAACTCGTATTTTCGGGTAAACCTATAGGTGCTTAATACACTCAAGAGGTAATATTTTAAGGTATTTGAATCATATAATATCTGTTTCATAGTCTTGAAGTCAAACGAGTTATGAAACAAAAGTCAATAGAAGTCGTCGCAACTTAGGTTCATGGTTTTACTTAAACTTTAGGTCAAATGTCATTTAGATTTTCTCCCAATATACTTAGAATTACAAGGGGTTCTACCCACAAAATTGAACATCTATAAGTCCAGTTTCCAATGCATTAAACCGTTTATCAATATGACATCGGAGTAGAGATAAATAGGCATTTTCGTGAGACTACACAAGCTGCTAGGTGACAAGTAGGTGTGTCACCTACTTGGTAAAATGATAGCCCAAAAAGGGAAATTTCGGTTCGGATATTAAGCTCATTTAAAGGGATATATCCTGAAATATGACCCACAATATGCCTCACAAATAGTCATACCTAAACCCCTGAAAACCTCCTCCCAAAAATCCCACACAAACCCTAATCGATTTTTCCTCTCTTTCAAGTTCTAATTGAGGGTAAAATCAAGAGTTTGAAGAACCAAGGGAAGGGCTGAGTTATCTAATGAGTAAGGTAAGTTTAATGCTCTATTTCATATATTATTTCTGCTGTGAACTCATGGTAATTTGTTCAATACATGTAAGAACTCACAGGACGGTGATCCGAAGCCGTGAGTTCGAGTTATTCACTTGTAGCGGACTGTTTTGTGGACTGTTTTGTGTTGCTGTTGGGCTCCGAGTTTTAATAATATTTGGTAGAGTTTTGTGGAGGTTTTGAGTAGGAAGTGTGTGGAGAAATGACATATAGATGTAGGGTTGTGGTCTGGTAATTCTGCATAATATTTTCGGGTCGTTCGACACGACTACGGTGGCTGTTGATGTGGGAAGTGATTAGGTTTTGCATGGACTATTTTGGGAGGCTCAATGTGATTATTATTGATGTTGTTTGGGCTGTCTAGTGATTTTTTGGAATTGTGGGAAGTCATATATATAGAAATGGTTCTGTCCGTTTCATCGTAAAATAAGTTGTTGTTGATATATAATAGTTATGACGCTTAAATGATAACTATAGTATCATTTCTCTATTGTAGACTAAGGAGTTGTGACAATTGTATAGCTTGAGATAGGGGCAGTATATACAAGGTATGTGAGGCTATCCCTTTCCTTCTTCTGCACGACTCCGATTGTACATAATGTAATGAACGAGCTTCCAAAGATACTCTATTCTTAGAAGCTAGCGGTACTTACATTGTTTCCCCTCTTATGGAACGATTGATGTTAATGTTGCTTCTCTTATTCTTAATTTTATCAATGTTGTTGGTACTTCCTGATTCTTATAAGGTTCATAGTGAAATGTTTGTCCTAATAATGTGTACAAAGGATGTCGACCTTACGTCACTCCAAAAGGTCTAGAACGTGTTTTCACGAGTCGAGCATGCATTATATATATGTATCTATTTTACTCTCCCGAGCCTCACTATAGTCGGTCGAGTATGACACCTATTTTGGAACCACTGATCAGTTGGGTTTTACCGAGCTCCACGTGGCCGGATACGATTCTACTGAGCCTTATGATAGCCGGGTATGTTTTTACCGAGCCTATTATAGTCGGCTACGATACGATGTTGATACCCACTGAGGCGTATGTTTTAAAAGTTTATGTATTTATACACATGTATCATGCATTTCATGTCAGTAGCCCTCAGAGGTACTCAGATGTTACAGTTTGTATAGTTTCTATTCCTGCTTACATTACTGTTCGTATTTATGGTTCCCTGCCTTACACACTCAGTACTTTATTCGTACTGACGTTCTTTTTTCAGGACGTTGTATGTCGTGCTGC
The DNA here is from genome assembly GCA_034376525.1 of Nicotiana benthamiana. Classification (NCBI taxonomy): domain Eukaryota; kingdom Viridiplantae; phylum Streptophyta; class Magnoliopsida; order Solanales; family Solanaceae; genus Nicotiana; species Nicotiana benthamiana. Next base: position 67,949,055 of record CM067331.1, on the reverse strand, counting down.
AGGTGCTGATAGACAGGCAGGTGTAGCTCCCCCGCCACAGTAGGCTGTCCAGTTCGGCGGTGATTGGCGAGATCCCTTCTTCGGACTTGCCGTGGTCTTGGTATGCATTTTGTTATAGACATTATGGGTATGTCGGGGCCCTGTTCTGGCTATGTTGCAGAACTTATGTTCCTTTAGATGCTCATAGATAGGTGTCGACTCATGTATAATTTTGTATGGCTTGTCTACTGGTTTTTGTTGTATAGTCTTCATGGTATTGTGGTAGCTCGTACCTTATATATAGTTTCTTTATTGTATTGCCACCCCATGATACGTATGTTTATGCCATCATCTTTTATGGATGGTTGTCTGTGATCAATAGATACCATTTATATTGATCTCGTTGACCCTAAAAGATAATAAAGAAGGTTAGGTAAAATATACATTGGTGCGCGGCAAGTATGGATGGGTGCTAGTTATGGCCCTCCAATTTGGGTCATGACATTCTGATCCCTATATCCAAATCTCTCATACTAATCGGAAATTGCCAAAATCTCAATTTTGCCAATTCAAGACTAACCTTCCACGGACTTCCAAAATGCATTCCAATTACGCTCCTAAGTCCCAAATAACTTAATGGAGCTAACAAAATCATAAATTTTTTGATCCACGATCATATACAAGCAAGTCAAATATTGGTAAAACCTTTTAGAGTTCAAGCTTCAAACTGGGAACTGTTCTTCCAATTTCATTCCGATTATCCTGAAAACCAAAACCAAAAATTTACATGAGTCGTACAACATCACACAGGGCCAGTCATGCCCAGGAACTAATGAACAAAGTGTAAAAGCTGAAAATGACTGGTCGGGTTGTTACATCCTCCCCCACTTAAACATATATTCATTCGCGAATGTGCCGAGAGTTGTTCTAAAACCCAACCAATCGCTGAATAAACTTACCATGCATATACACGGGGGAGATCCCATGTCACCCTATCTCATATAGGTCTGATAACACATTGTAACTGAAATTTCACAACCCAATCTAGCCCATAAACCATTGAACCACATTTCCACTACTAAAATCATCCATACGGTCGGAATCTCATATTTATACTGTGAATAAGTCTGAACAAGCTGTAACAAACCACATCTGCTATCTCAGGTGCAATTAGATGATATCCACACAACTCAAATACTTGTAGTGACAGCAGTTGCACACAACATTCGAATATCGATAGAAAACTCTTATCAACTAAAGTCTCATCCCAACACTTTCATATACTGCCAATGATCACTAAAACACGCGGTAAGCCATAACCATTTCCCAGACCAACTATTTATGAAGCTACTTCTCCTTTGGCAAATACCACAACAAATTTCTTAGACGATGCTCGATATTATCCTTACAACCTACTGAAATCAAAGCCGTTTGTATTCATTAATGATTCTCCTCTAATCCAACACACTACTCTGGTGACATGACACATCACTACAGGCCTAAGCCACAACTTGAACAATACGCGCACCAATAAGCAACAGTCGGAACATACTCAATCATGAAAATGACTCAAATGAAAGAGCTGTAACTCAAGCTCACCAATACCGCCACAACACAAGGCTGAGTACTCATCCGACATTATATGAATAGAACACACGAATGCCGCAAGGTCATACCTCTGCTTAACTTCGCTACAATGCGTGACCCTATCCAAACGCTGCTCCACATGAAACACCTCAAGTCACTCTGTTTGAAATTGATGACCTCGTGCAATTGATGTCTAGAGCCAAAGTAAATCATCATAACCACAGTAAAGAAAATACATAACACCGCACAACCCGAAAGGGAAAAACTGATGCGCCATCCGCCAAGAAAATTCCAATATTTCTCCCGCTCGAATTCTACTGAAAGACCCTAATAACACTGTACCATATGTGCCGTAACCAAAAAATCCTAATGCCTCGCAACACGAAAAGGTAACTCATAGATCTCCCCATATTACTAGTAAGCTCAATAATAATCGAATCAACACTTCCCTCAACAATACAATTTGGAGCCAACCAAGCCGACTCAAGCTAGAACACACATCCACATTGTCACACCTCCATTTTACCCCACCCACTAAGGGCGGTATATAAGAGAGTTTTTCAATTAAAGTGACAATCTTGAGATAGTTTATTTTTTGGTGTCTCAAGTCACCGATTTATTTTAAATCCCAAATCGAGGAAAATTTTGACTTTCCTTTTGAAGTCTACGAACCAAAAATTCTAAATACGAAATTCTGTTAACCCAGGGGAAGGTGTTTGGCACCCCCCGAATTCTGTGGTTCTAGCATGGTCGCTTAATCTATCATAATTGGCCTATTATCTGATTTTAATACATAATTTAGCCTATGGTACAATTTGTTAACTTATTAACTGCTTTTAATTAATTTTAAGAAAGATTTCAACGTCATCTAATATGCGTCTTTGACCAACGCCACATGAGACGCACCCGCATTTCGATACACATTTTATTTAACGTTGTTGTATTTAAATTTGGGTCACATGAAATGCACACCCGAGTTTAAGAAAGTAATTTTTTTTAAAAAATAATAGCGCGCCTAAAGCAACTATGCACTTTCAACTTTGCGAGGGCCATGGAAAATTTCAACTAAATGGCACGCCTCGATTTCTAGGGATTCACAATCAATAACTTAAAAGGGCTAGGTGGATTTATAAGTTATTCTAAAGCAGGATGCTCAAGCTCAATTGATGATCAAGGGATTTGGGCTTGCAAACAGATCCAATTACTATGCACACGATTTGGGCCAATAGCAGCATTTAATTGAGGTAGTTGGTTCGATAAAGTACACATGCCTATGCATGACGTACAATAAATTCCTACTCGCAAATGACTTCTAACTTGGGCCTGGAATGAGCCCAAGTTTTAGTGTGAGAGTGGACTCGAGTTCGAGTCTGAATGGAGACAAATCAACTTGGGCATCAAAGAAACCCTAGACTCCCAATGGAACTATAATATCCAAGCCCAAAGTACGTTACTTGGTATCAGTATTATGAACAAACAAACCATTAATTGCTCGAAGTACCCATGTACATAAAATTTAAGCGCCATTCAATTAAACTTCTAAAGCTGTTGTTATAATTCTCATACACAATCATTTTACCAAACAATCTATGCACTAGCATGAACCGCAAATATAGAATACATATATTACCATATGCTAATCTCTATCCCATTCTTCCACCTAAAATACTCATTACTAATGACTTTGGATCAACAGTTAATTTCCAAAATAAACATTCTGCTACTCACAATAACATTTGCCTCTAATAAGTGCTCAATTTATAGACAGTATTCATGAAGCTTCTCACAACGTGATCTTAAGCCTCTCCTTCACGACAAACAAATCATGCTTCTTAAACCATTTATTAAAAAAAATCTCAAGGCCTTTTTATTCAAAAAAAATAAATAAATAACAGTAACCACTAGTTGGTTGTATATAAAAAACCTTCAACTAAATACTATTAGCTAATTTTCATATGATTCTAAGTACATACAGCACAGAAATAAACTCCATTCAACAGGAATGTATCACAGTAATTAAATTATGGTGAAATGAGTAAAAGCAAAGAAAGAGAATCAGACTACATAGCCTAGAAGAAATGTGCAAAAATAAAGTCCTAACAAAGAACAAGTTTTGATTGATTTCAAACTAAGAAACAGGTCTTTCGATCCAAATTCAGCACCTCATTTCCAAATTCATGGTTCAAAGTAGTACCTGGCAATAAAAGGAAATAAGAGAAGTGAAGAATCAACATAGCAGAATCATCAATACAAAACCAGATTCAACAATAACATCACCCCAAACCAAAACAGCTTAAACCAAACTCCGTACTACCCAAAATTCAAACCATTTCTTTGCATATACAAGAGTTTGTGATTTGTAGAAGTTATAGCTAAGCAGAAAAGTCAGAAATCCAGAAACAAGACCAAATTTGAGCAATTTTCAACCAAGAAGAGCAGAGAAATCAGGGTTTTCAGCTTGAATAAAATACCCAGCCGTTTTTACGTTTTAGTGTTTTTTATCTCTAAAATATCTGACTTGAGCTTGAAGAAAAAAAAAAAGTGCCTTTATAAGCAAGGTTTTAGGGCTGCAGAAATACATTTAGTTTTGCCACCTAAATCCTTTTGAAATTTTCATTTTTGCTTATGTAACCTTAGCGCAAAAAATCAGTTTTCATTTAGGTCCCCATGACAGCTTCTAGGAAGCTTCCTAATTCAGGCCGTTTTTACGTTTTAGTATTTTTTATCTCTAAAATATCTGACTTGATCTTGAAGAAAAATTGCCTTGATGATCAAGGTTTTAGGTCGGCAGAAATACATTTAGTTTTGCACCTAAATCCTTTTGAAATTTTCATTTTTGCTTATGTAACCTTAGCAGAAAAAATCACTTTTCATTTAGGTCCCCATGATAGCTTCTAGGAAGCTTCCTAATTCAGTTACTGAGATTTCCCCCACCTAGAGTTCCTAAATTACCCCTTTAAGCCTTGTTATTCACCCTTAAAACCAAATAGATATGGGTCATGGGTCAAATGACCCAATAGTTATACCAATTGTGGGTTCAATTCTGACCCAATAACCTAAATCAACCCCGTGGGTTGAATTCTAAAGTGGCTTCAAAGCCTAAACAACAAAATGAGACAAATCAAATCAGTGAACAAACAGAGGGAAAACACTTAAATGATTTCGAAACCGAAACTACACTAATTGAATGATTACTAAACTCAAGTTAGCAGGATTGACTAAGTTATTAAAATAAACCTAATTAAATTAACTAGGTGACTAAACGAGAGATGAAATTATAACTTTAATCATGTTGTTAACATGAAAGACTAAACACACCAAGAAAAATCAGGGAACAAGATTTAGAAAAGAAAACTAAAAAGGTATAAAAATGACATTACTTAATATAGACTAGAAACTTTGGTCAAGTTTCAGTTGAATTAACCAAAGGAAAAGAAGGAGAGATGAAGAACGAAAGTTGAAATAACACAAAAATGAACACAAAACAAAGGAAAACTCACTGTCCAAAGCTCGAACTCGAGACTGATATTTCGATTTAAATCCCCAAATGATGTCAATTCTTTGTCAAGAACAAGCGAATACCTTTATTTTGTGATAAAACCGACCCTGAATACGTAGGAAAACTGGAGAAATAGCCTTGTATGTATAGATTTGGCTTTGGGATTTTAGGGTTCGAACTTTAGATTTAAGATTCGAGAAGCTCTATAAGATTCGAGGAAAATGGAGTGAGGATTTGGAATGAGGGGGTGATGGTGGTTATGAGTTATTGATTTGGGGTCAATTTGGTGGTGGCGCTGCCACCAGAGGATGGTGGAATCATGGGTCAACTTCTAGGGTTCTGTTTTTTTATATGAAGAGGGGAGTTGAGAGAGACGAGTGAGAGAGGGGAGGGTCACACAATTAAATATTATGGGGTGCCCAGTTCCGGACCATTTGATCAACTAAGATCAATGGTCCAGATGGAAAATGACTGAGACGGGGTTGTTAGGTAATTGAGCAGGGTCTGACCGGGTAGAGGGAGGATTTGGGTTGGTTTTTGGACGGTTTTAATGGGGAATTTCGTTTGGGCTGAGAAATTTGAGTTCTTGGCACAAAATCCGAATTTCTTCACTTCCTTTTCCTTTTTTTATTTCTTTTTCTAATTTCTTTTAAATTAAAACTAGAAATAAAACCTAAATTAATTCCTAAATTAAATTATCCTACCAAATTAAATTAATTAACTCTAGCAATTACCACAACTAATTAAATAGCAAATTAAAAGAAAAATTCCCAAAATTTTATACTGAAATTTAAAATGCAAAAATGAGTTATTTTTTGTGATTTTTTCTATTTTATAAAACAAACTAATTTACTAATTAATCTAAAAATGTAAAATTAATTCCTAAATACAAATTCAATTTATTTTTATATTTTTATGAATTAAATAAAATTAAACATGCACACATAATGCAAATAATTAGGAAAATTCTACAATAATGCCTAAAATAACAAATAATTAGAAGGGAAAAATCTAATTTTGGAATTTTGTAGGAGTAATTCATGTGGGGAAAAAATCACATGCTCACAACTTCCCCTCGTTGCTCGGAGACACAAAGGATTTTCGGACAAAGATAAAATGAGCAATTATAAGGGATTTTTGCCCGTTTGACACTCCATGAGAAGCATTTTCTGAAAAGAGTCTGACCGAACCTTGCTTCAAATTCCTACATATCCTTGGTTATAAAGGAATCAGGTCAGTGTAGTTCTGGAAGTTTTGGTAGCTAAGACTATCGGAAAGATGTGATTGCGCACTATTGTTGGTGCTGCTACTGCTTGCTGAACTCCTTATTACACCAAAATAGAAAATAAAAAGCTAAGCTAGCTAAATCTATCAACTACGAGTTACAAGATTCCTATATATAAATATCTTGAAGCTTGATATTGAGTCTTAGTTGTTTCTAGCATTGGACTTCGATCTGAATCTGGATGCTCATCAGCTATATGTGCTGTTCTTTCTTCTGCCTTGGATCAAGGCGGGACATGCGAAGCTTGTGACTTCAATCATATCATGAGCAGCCAGCATCCTTCTCCACTTCATCACTTTGAGTTCACTTCTTTTTATTATTTTTCTTCTTTTCTTTATTTTGGATTGAGACTCATTCTTTGGGTCATCTCGAATCATGTACCTCGAGGTCAAACCTGCTCAGACACCAAAACAAACAAACGAATGAAAATTTTCCTGCCCCAATTTTCCCTAGGAAAATTTCGTGAGTTATTTGCAACAAAAATCTAAGCTATTTATTTATTGAAAGCAATAAAAATCACGATGGTATATCCTTGGGAATAGGGAGTGAAGCCCTTAATTGGGTAGATCGCCAGGTTATGCCGGAGAGATGACCGGGTTATGCCACAAAAAGAAAAAGTGTCCTCGGGTTATTCTGGGACCTTAACTCTCTCATTTTGATTTTTCTCTACTTACCACGCCTTACGGTGCCCATGTGGGTTTTCACAAATAAGGCTCTCTCATTTTATTTTTCTTAATTTGGATTGCATCTGATCCAAGTAGTTGTATTCTCTTATCCTTGAACATTCTCAACGATTGATCGGAAGGACGTGAACAGGGTTTGGGTATAGAGGATCTGGATTGAGTTACAACTTTGGAACCTTTTTTGGCGGGATCATTGCCGAACCATTATAACATCTGTCCCAATTTTACTTTTTAGGAGACTTTGGATTTTTATTTTGGTGTGGCTGAACCCCAGAGAGAGGCTGCCTACATAACCTTTCAGAATCAAGTCGAACATAGTTCAGGAAACTTTGTTCTTGGATTTCCTTTTGTGTTTCTGTTTTGTTTTGTTCTCTCTTTCTTTTTCCTTCTTTTTCATTTAATTTTATTTTTTCTTTTCTTCATTTTTTTCCTTTTGCATCTTTCTCTTATTTATTTTTATTTTTTTTGCCTTTTTTTAATATTTTTTTTTCATTCATTTTCCAATAACACTTCCAGGTTCCAAAGAGGATAATCAAAGAATGGGAGCCGGTTCAAAGGGTTGATAGTGAGCAAGAAAGAACACATTCGTCATCCCAACCGGAGAATATTAGAACTATACGGAGGATTCAACATAGTACCTTTTTACTACATTTGCATTGACAGTTGTTTTAGGGATATTTCCTTCGATGTGTCCCAAGTTCAACGCACTCTTTTGGTAGTACCTTTGTTGTAATGTATGGACATTTCCAATTTTGGAATCAATTTTCCTTCAGCTATTCCAACTTTTTGTTTAATTTCCTTATCCTTTATCCTAATTGGGATCTAATCCTTGATTCATTATTTGGAGGTTTGACAGCCTTTACGGTCCAGGCATGAAGTCCACAAGCATGTAACATTATTGAAATCTGCATTTAATGGAACTGAAAAGAGAATAAGAAAAGTGACAAGATTAAGAAAAGAGAATTTCTGGACAATGAAATATTAATTTCATTTGATTTTGATTTTTTTCTCAATTTCTTTTCAATTTTTTAAGATAGAAAGTTTATATCAGAAAGTAAGACAATAAAGTATAATATCCCGATCACACCTTGAGATAATCCGGACACAGAAATGATAGGAAGACTGGCTACTGAGACTCCCATATGATGGGGAACTTTCAGGCTTGGAAACTATTTTTTAGCTTTTCTTCTGTCTCGGTAATGGCTGCAATGGCCTTCAATACTGGATCAAGTTCCTTATATTCACAAATTATTCCGACTATTGGTCTGATGTCATGGGCAGGCAACAAATTGTTCATCACATCTGGAGCATCTTCTAAGACAATTCTTTCCGCTTCAATCAAATCTTCAACTTCCCTTTTGAGGGTTTATCAGTCCTCTATATTGTGTCCCACTGCTCTAGAGTGGTATCCACATATAGCGTTAGCTCGATGCGAGGAGGACTCAGTGTTCGGCTAGTTCGGGGCCACCGACTGCAATTGATTTAGCGTGATTAGATTTTGGAACAAGTTTGAATACGACTCACCAATAGGGGTGAACTGATTCTTTTTGAAAGGCTCTCTTAGGCGAGGATTGTATTGGGAATCATTTTATTGAGGATTATATGGAGCTTGGTAAGGATGTGTATTTTTGGGAGTTGGAGCTCGATTTTGTGTATGATGTTGTGGCTGCATGTAAGATTGCACACTTATCATCGCATAAGGAGGCGGTGCCATGACATAAGCATCATCTTGAATTGGATAATAGTGTGGTGGGACGATGGGAGGCATATATGATTAGCTGAATGGCATGCAGGTCCCCTTTATGTTTGAATCCTTCATGACTCCCTCTTCACTCCCATTTCTATTTATCAAATCCTCAGGACCATTTTGAGCAGACTATGATGTGACCTTAAAAGCAACATGACTTAAGATTCGACCTGTTTTTAAACCGTTTTCAACCATTTTCCCGATTTTAATAGCCCCATCAAATGGCTTACCCACAACAAACATCATGTTATGGAAGTAGTCAACCTCTTGGGCCTGCAGAAAGACTGTGATCATTTCAATTTCGTCCATTGGAGGCTTTACCCTGCCAGCTTGCTCGCGCCATTTGACAGTATATTCGTAGAAGCTTTCCGCGGTTTTCTTTTCAAATTGGACAAAGTGTTCCTATAAGTATTGATGTCTACATTATACTGGAATTAACGGACAAAATCTCGAGCCATATAATTCCACACATGCCAATGAGCAATTTACCACTCAGAAGCGATTTCGGTGAGGCTTTCCCCAAAATAGGCCATTAGTAGCTCCTCTTTTCCGCCAGCACCCCTCAACTGGTCACAATATCGTTTAAGATGAGCGACCGGGTCTCCATGCCCATCATACTTTTCAACTTTTGGCATCTTGAAGCCAACTAGCAAGTGTACATGGGGAAACATACAGAGGTCAGAGTATGAGATACTATTTTAGCCACTCAGACCTTGCATATTTTTCAAGCTTTTTTCCAGGCTTTTCATCTTTCGAGAAATTTCCTCTTGCTCGGGACTTTTAAAACCTTTTCTTGCTCCACCGAGAGATCATATCGTGGAGGTTGAGTGAAAGAGTAAGGGGTCACATATGTTATATCCGATTGAAGCTGTGGATCCTGAAAGGTGAACATTGGAGGCGGTGCCTGAGGGCGAACCGCAGAAGGCATGTCAGGATCATTGGAGGGAATTGGAGGATACCTGCATGGGATGAGCGGGTTGGGCACATGGGCATTCGTAACCTCACATCACATGGGGATCAATTTAGGGAACCCAGGGATTGCATTTGGCAGTTCCCTATCATTAGGCCAGGAATCCTACATTTCCCATATGAGGAGATGCAACATCTTATTCTCTTCAACAACTATTGAATAGCCTATGCTGGGCTATCCCCAGGACCGATGATTGGTAGATTGCTTACGGAGGACATCTCTACCTGTGGATGTCGTGAAGGAGGGGATGCTAGACTACCAACAAAACCAACCACCAAAACTGGCTAGTTTGCAAATCCAACAACCTTTTTAGTATTGAAATATTTAACATATAGGAAATCTCACTTTGGGATGCAATGCACCTAACCGTTAAGAACTATGTGTTTGAACAGTTGCATGTTTCATCCCGGCCTTAACTAACTCTTTCAGTATGAACCTCTTTTTTTCATCATTGTTTTTCCCTAATCACTCTTGACTTTTGTTTTCTTTTTGCCACTCTTTTATTTTTGGCACTCTTTCATTTCTTGTCACTCTTTTTTACCCCTTTTTTCTCAACTTCTATTTTTCTCTTTTTCACTCGATTTTTCTCTCTTTTTTTCAGTTTAATTTTTCACTCAATTTATTTTATAGCTGTGATTGAATCCGATGGGGATTGCCTACGTATCATCACGTCGCATGAATCAGATCTTGCGTAGTTCAGAAAGACTGAGGATGGAGTAAGTAACTTTTTTTTAACTTTTTATAAAAATTATGAAAGCTTTAAGGGAAAAGAAAAATATTTTTTAATTTCTGATTCCTTTTTTTTGGGAATTTTCGAAAGAAATACTTTTAAAGAAGAAAAAAACTCTTCTTTTTTCGATTTTTGATTTTGTTTTTTTTTTTATTTTTTGAAAGAAGGACTTTTAAAAGTTACCTTTTCTGATTTAAACTTTGGAAATTTCAAAAGTAAAAAGAAAAATATTTTTGTTATAATTTTCATTTGTTTTACCTTTTTTAAAGAAGAAAGAAAATATTTTTTAAAATTTTGGATGTTGCCTCTTAATTTTCAAAAGAAGGACTTTTAAAAAATGTTTTTAATTTCTGAGTTTTTATTTATTTACAAAAGTAATTCTAAAGAAAAGCAAAAATATTTTTGAACTTCAATTTTTCCAAAATTGTTATGGACATTTACAATAAATAAGACATCTAAAGAAGAAAAAGAATATTTTTAGATTTTTTGTTACTGATGTTTTTTGAAATTTTTGGGAAAAATACTTCAAGATAATGAAAACCCGTATTTTAAATTTTGATTTTTGGGGATTTTGTTTTGTTTCTGTTTCCATATGAAAGACTTCAGAAAGAAGGAAATTATGTTTTTGAGTTTTAAAAAAATTCTTCTCTTTTTCTAATGATTTCTAAAGAAGGAACTAATGGAAAATATTTTTACACTTTTTTAAAATTGGGGTCGGAACCGATGAGGTTTGCCTACGTATTTCATATCCGGCATGAATCAGACCCAGGTAGTTTGGTCAATTTAGACGTATCAAAGGAAATGTGACACTTAAAAATTTTGGCTCATTTTGGAATGACTTTTCTATTTTTTTTTTTCCAAAATTCTGGCAGAGTTTCAGAATTTTCTAAATACCTACCTCTCACTTTTTTTTTTTGATTTTTCCTTTTTTTTCACTTTCTTTCCCTATTTTAGAAGCCGTTCAACATGCAAGTGGAAAAAAAATAGATGCGCAAGTAGCATGTAAGATGCATTAGGATAGTCTATTAATTCGGATACACCGGTCTTAGACGGACTCAACCCCTATGTTGAGTCCCAAAGGTCAAATGCATGTGATGCAAACAAACTTTCCTACTAGGGATTCGGCATGAGGCTTTGTTATACTAGGTTTAACAACCTGGGTGTATTGTTCTAGATCTAGCTTACCCGAGTGGACAACTCGAGTGGGGGGGGGGGGGGAGCATACCAGGAATGCATAATCTTTACTGGCTTTGCAACTTATTCGAACCTTGTTCTAAAATTGGATATGACCCTAACAGAAGAGAAGTCAAACGAAGTTCATACTCCCTATATGATTTAGAAGACTTAGATAGAAGAATGGTTTCATAACAGTTTATATACAGTTCACACAATATCAAAGCGGTAAAGAGCAGCATTTATCACATTAGGCTCAAACATGCAAAAACATCAGTTAATAAATAAAGCCAACTATAACAACTCTTTTAAGCTTGAATTCTTGAACCCTGAACCGAAGTTCTGGGTTTGCATCCCAAGTAGAATTGCTAGATCTGTCACACTTCCTTTTTACTCCACTCGCCGATGGCAGTATATAGGGGAGTTTTTTAAATTAAAGTGACAAAAATCGAGATGGGATTATTTAGTTATTTTCAGAGTCGCCACTTAGGATAGATTATTTTTTTGTGTCCAAGTCACTGATTTATTTTAAATCCCAAATTGGGAAAATTTTGACTTTCCTTTTGAAGTCTGCGAACCAAAAATTGTGAATACGGAATTCTTTAATCCAGGGGAAGGTGTTTGGCACCCCCAAATTTTGTGGTTCTAGCATGGTCGCTTAATCTATCATAATTGGTTTATTATCTATTTTTAATACATGTTTCAGCCTATGGTACAATTTGTTAAGTTATTAACCGCTTTTAATTAATTTTAAGGAAGATTTCTGCGTCATCTAAAACGTGTCTTTGGACCATGCCACATGAAATGCACCCGCAGTTTGAGATACAGTTTATTTAACGATTTTGAGATTTGGATTTGGTCACATGAAATGCACACTCGATTTTAAGAAAGTAACTTTTTTAAACAAGAATAACGTGTCTAAAGTAACTACGCACTTTCAACTTTGCGACATACATGAAAAATTTCAACTAAATAGCATATCTCGATTTCTAATGATTCACAATTAATTACTTAGAAGGCTAGGGGAATGTCTAATTTATTATAAAGCGAGATGCTCAAGTTCAACTGATGAGTAAGGGATTTGGGCTTGCAAATATATCTAATTAATCTGCACACAATTTGAGCCAACAACAACATTTAATTAAGGTAGCTGATTCGAGAAAGTACATAGGCCTATGCATGACGAACGTACACAAAATTCCTACTCGAAAATGACTCCTAACTTGGGCTTAGAATGAGCCCATGTTTTAGTGCGAGAGTGGACTCAAGTTCGAGTCTGAATGGAGCCAAACCAACTTGGGCATCAAAAAAACCCTGGACTCCCAATGGCCATTATAAAATCCAAACCCAAAGTAAGTTACTTGGTTTCAGTATTATGAACAAACAAACCATTAACTGCTCGAAGTACCCAAGTAGATAAAATTTAAGGGCCATTCAATTGAACTTCTAAAGCTGCTGTTCTAATTCTCATACACAATCATTTTAGCAAACAATCTATGCACTAGCGTGATCCCCAAATATAGAATACATATATTAGCATATGCTCATCTCTATCCCATCCCCCCACCTAAAATCCTCATTACAAATGACTTTAGATCAATAGTTAATTTCCAAAATAAGCATTCTACTACTAATAATAACATGTGCATCTAATAATTGCTCAATCTACGGACAGTATTCATGAAGCTTCTCACAACCTGAGCTTAAACCTCTCCTTCAAGACAATCAAATCATGCTTCTGAAACAATTTATATAAAAAAATCTCAAGACCTTATTTTTAAAAAAAAAAATATCACTAACCACTAGTTGGCTGTATATAAAAAAACGTTCAACTAAACGCTATTAGCTAATTTTCATATGATTCTAAGAACATACATCACACAAACAATGTCCATTCAACAGGGATGTATCACAGTAATTAAAACATGGTGAAATGAGTAAAAGCTAAGATAGAAAATCAGACTACATAGCGTAGAAGAAATGTTCAAAAATAAAGTCCTAAACAAAGAACAAGTTCTAATTGATTTCAAACTAAGAAACAAGTCTTTTGATTCACATTCAGCACCTCATTACAAAATTTATGGTTCAAAGTATTACCTAGCAACAAAAGGAAACAAGCGAAGTGAAGAATCAGTAGAGCAGCAACAGCAATACAGAACCAGATTAAAAAATAAACAACACCCCAAATCAAAGTAGCTTATACCAGACTCCCTACTAAACAAAACTCAAACTATTTCTTTATAGCTAGAAGAGTTTGTGATTCCCAGAGGTTATAGCTAAGCAGGAAAGTCAGAAAACCAGAAACAACACTAAATTTGAGCAGTTTTCAACCAAGAGAGCAGAGCATTCAGGGTTTTTATTTTTAGTGTTTTTTTATCTCTCTAAAATCTGACTTGAGCTTAAAGAAAAAGTGCCTTGATAAGCAAGGTTTTAGGGCTCCAGAAATGCATTTAGTTTTGCACCTAAATCCTTTTGAAATTTTTGTTTTTGCTTAAGTAACATTTGCTCAAAATATCAGCTTTAATTTAGGTCCCCATGACAACTTCTAGGAAGTTTCCTAATTCAGTTACTGAGATTTCCCCCACCTAGAGTTCCTAAATTACCCCTTTAAGCCCTGTTATTTACCCCTAAAACCAGATAGATATGGGTCATGGGTCAAATTGACAAAATAGTTAAACCAAATATGGGCTCAATTCTGACCCAATGACCTAATAAACCCCTTGGGTTGAATTCTGAAGTGGTTTCAAAGCCCAAATAACAAAATGAGCCAAATCAAATCAGTCAACAAACAGAGGGCAAAAACTTAAATGATTTCGAAACCAAACCTACACTAACTTTATGATTACTAAACACAAGTAAGTAGGAAATTGAATAAGTTATCAAAATAAACCTAATTAAATTAACTAGGTGACTAAACGTGAGATGAAATCAGAACTTTAATCATGGTGTTAACAAGAAAGACTAAACAGACCAAGAAAAATCAGGGAACAAGATTTGGAAAAAAACTAAAAAGGAACAAAAAGGACATTATTTAATCTCGACCAGAAACTTTGGTAGAGTTTTAGTTGAATTAACCAAAGAAAAAGAAGGAGAGATGAAGAAGAACGAAAGTTGAAATAACACAAAAATGAACAAAGAATGAAGGAAAACTCACCGATCGAAGCTCGAACTCAAGACTGATATTCCGATTTAAACCCCCAAATAATGTCAATCGTGTTTTCTTTGTCTAGGACAAGCTAATAACATTATTTTGTGATAAAACCAGCCCTGAATACTCACGAAAACTGGAGAAACAACCTTGTATGTATAGATTTGGCTTTGGGGTTTTAGGGCTCGAACATTAGATTTAAGATTCGAGAAGCTCTAGCAAGATTCAAGAGAAATGGATTGAGGATGTGGAATGAGGGGGTCATGGTGGTTATGTGGTATTGATTTGGGGTCAATTTGGTGGTGGCTCCACCACCGAAGGACGGTGGAATCATGGGTCAGCTTTTAGGTTTCTACTTGTTCTCTGAAGAGGGGAGTTGAGAGAGACAAGTGAGAGAAGGGAGGGGTAGGCTTCAGACACTTAAATATTATAGGGTGCCCAGTTCCGGACCATTTGATCAACTGAGATCAACGGTCCAGATGGAAAATGACTGAGATGGGGTCATTTGGTAGCTAAACGTGGTCGTTCGGTAATTGAGCGGGGTCAGACCGGGTAGAGGGCAGACTTTGGATGGTTTTTGGACGGGTTTAACTGGGAAATTGGTTTGGGCTTGAGAAATTTGAAGACTTGGCCCAAAATTAGAATTTCTTTAATTTCCTTTCCCTTTTCTATTTTTTCTAATTTCTTTTAAATTAAAAGTAGAAATAAAACCTAAATTAATTCCTAAATCAAATTATCTTACCAAATTAAATTAATTAACTCTAACAAATACCATATTTAATTAAATACCAAATTAAAAGAAAAATTCTCAAAATTCAAAACTCTAATTAAGAATGCAAAAATGAGCTATTTTTTGTGATTTTTTTTCATTTTTATAAAACAAACTACTTTATTAATTAATCTAAAAAGTAAAATTAAATCCTAAATGAAAATATACTAATTTTTTGTATTTTTTATAAATTAAATAAAATTTAACATGCACATAGAATGCAAACATTCTAGAAAATTCTGCAATAATTCCTAAAATAATAAATAATTAAAAAGGGAAAAAAATATAATTTTGGAATTCTATTGGAGTAATTCATGTGGGGCAAAAATCACGTGCTCACAAACATTGGCCTGCCAACAAACTCCTTATCAAGGAAACCTGAAGCTACTCCTTCCACTCCTATAACTTTGTTGGTGCCATACGATACTGTTCCTGACACCAAATTATTACCGAAATGAACAACCTTGCCCGGCGGCATGCCCGGCCATAAGAAAAACATTCGAAATGTCTCTCACCACTGGAAATGAATCAATGGTAGAAGCCTCTACACTGACATCCGTCATAAGAACCCAAATAAGGAAGATAATCCTTCCCAGCCGTCCGTTGGGTATTCGAAATACAAAACCACCCTACTAGAGCATGAAATTCGTCAAACCTCGGCACTCAATTTGCAATATTCCTAGCATAGCCGACAGCGCTTCCTTAGCACAATAGCCTAGAATAATATAGCACAGAGACAACCAATCTGCACCTAATACCAAGTCCAAAATCTGACATACTAAGCAACAAATGATCCACTCAGGTCTCCAAACCTAGTTAGTTGCTAAACAATGCCGATGCTCGTAACTCACAACCACAACATAGCCTGAACGCGAGTCTCCTAGTATCCAACTCCATATAGAACACAAATAACCATATCCGATCCCAATAATTCGTTGAGAGATACTCTAAAATTATTCCGTGCCACCAAGAAAACTCGAATATCACCAGTCAATCTAACAAGAAAGTTCCGCAATACCACCGAAGTACCATCAAATTGATCACGTTGCCTTTTTCTGAAACATATAGCCTCGTCATATTACTCCAATTGGAAATACCATTTCCTTAATCATCTAAAACTCATTTTCCTATTTATCCAAAACTGCTGCTACCTAAGAGTTTTATGATCTTCCTTTCAGAACTGAACTGTAACCTTACACGCACAATCTCAATCCTCCATAACATAGCGCATATGCCATACCATCCCAAGATAACGTGAGAACTTCATATTTCTTCCGAGCCACAAGCCACTATGTACTCAACCAATCAAAAACTTTCCATTGATCCCAACCTGGAGAAAATTACTATACATCCCATGCTCCTCACTCTAGTAGAAATATACATCTCTAACCATGGTAGAAACCAACAAGAACTCTCCGACTCCCCTTTGCACAAGCAAGTCCATCAATACTAAATCTTTCAAACTTAATCAATCTACGCAGGCCACTAGTACCTAAGAGCATTGCCACGAAATACCCACAGAAACTCATTACCTCGTAAACACCCAATGAACTAATCTTATCCTTACCATACCGATATGGCCTACTACCAAGTTATCCCATTCATCCGAGCTCCATTCCGATTTACCTTCAACTTGACACTCCTTCTTGTTATAGTGTCACAATTTTTCAACCCATACTTACCACACGGAACCCATGTATCACGCCACACCGTCTAAGGCTCATAAGCCACTGAATACTTTCTCAGATATTCCCAAAAGCACCACGTTAAAAATTCTTTGCTCTAAGAGACTTTCTACGAATTCAAGCCATTACCTTTGCCTTCTTGATACTGATATACAGAACCCAATAATTAATATAGAAAATACCCCAAGTCCTGACATCTTCCAATGAAACTCACTTTCTAACCACGTATACAACTTGAAGACACCCAACTGTTACATGTTGAATCTTGAACACATTACAACCATTCTCGAGAGTCATCCACTCTACTCAAACTGCAATTAGCCTGATCCAACAAACCAAACAACTCATGCCTCATTTGCAGTCTAACACCGTAGAATTTGACATTATTCCATTACAACCAAGCAGTTTCCTGCTCTATGCACCGAGCATCCTTTACCAACAACAACTCAAGACATCCAATGATTCTCACGCACCTATGAAGCATACAATAGCCTTTAATAAGAATTTTCCTTTACACAAGCCATCCTCGGTCTCAATCTCGGTAGGCCATATCTAATTCACCTGAACACCTCAAACTGGAACCGACGTACCACATAAACTTGCAATCAACTAATCAATAGCAGACTCCCTCACTTGGTTCGAAGCCATAGATCACACACAATAATTCATAACACTTATACTCTATTGATGCCATAATACCATAGTGAGATTTTACTCAAATCTTTTATAAGCATGTGAAAACACAAATCATCTAGAATTTTAACTCTTTTACAAATCTCGCATTCACTCTCGCAACAGTTAACCAACTCTCTAAGAGACCAATTTAAATTACAACACATATCTTTCACTTGAAAATAAGATCTTCTAACAAACAACATAAAGATCGCACAAACCTTCGATCATTCCGCAGGAGATAACCCACCTGCTTTGCCTTGAACTAACCTTTTTGCATACCTCCCACTTTCATAAACTTTACACAGTCACTTAGTATTCCTGAGTCTGAACTCATACTGCAACATGAAATTTACTTCACTCGCAACTGGGAAACGTGAAAAGATTCTTCACACGCCTATAACTTGGGGCTATACCTCAATCAAGATGGAAATAAAGCACCTAATAGTTCTTCTATCCTCCAGTAGACCTTTCTCGTCGTTTCCAAATCATATGGATACATCTCGCAGTACAACTATACTCATCACATAGCCATCCAACCGTCATTTCCACTAACAGGGACAGTACCGAATGTATAATTTAAAAAACACTTGCTCATACAATCAGCACCCCGGTGCTCAAGCTATATGCAAAAATCCGGTCTTAAGTCCTCTAGATTGGCCGAACATCAACTCACAAAGATCGCACCTTGCCCCTCGGTCAGGGAATCACAAGACATCGATGCACATCTGATAGTAAGCGCTCATGCGAGCATACAGACGCATGGAAGGAATTTCAAGAGTTACTTTTCAAGCTGATCAAGGACGCACAATAAGAATTTAAGAATGTGAAGTTGTTCCTAATGGTTCTGCAGCCTCTCGAGGATAAATACAGATGTCTCTGTACCGATCCGCAAGACTCTACAGAACCTGCTCATGACTCGTGAGACCTATGTAACCTAGGCTCTAATACTAACTTGTCACGACCTCATACCGGACCTGGTCGTGATGACGCCTCTCGTGAAGACAAGGCCTGCCAACTAGTCCCAATTTAATTTTTTAAAATAGTTAATCATTAATAAATAGTCTACGCATGGGTAAATAAACCAATGACTAAGCAAAAAGATAGTGTAATGTGCGGAATACAACCCAAACACAGCCCGATACTGGAGTGTCACAAGTCACGAGCATCTACTAGGGTTGAAATATGACTGAAAAATCTGAAATGTACAAGATACAGATTAAGGAAATGGAGAGGGAGAAATGTAGTGCTGCAAACGCCGACATCTACCTTGCTATACTCCGATAACTCTGCCTTCGATCAGCAAATACCCACAACCGGGTTCAGAAATAATGAATCTGCACACAAGGTTCATGGAGTAAAGTGAGTACTCCAACTTAGTGAGTAATAATCATAACTAATGTCTGAATGGTAAGAAATCACGAAAAGTGCATCAACATGCTGTATAGAAGCAGTTCAAAAATTAGTAAGAAAGCAATGGAGCTGTAAAATCCTTTAAAACATCTAAGCTCAATTTAAACTTCATTGAAAATGACTCTTTCAACAGTTACACAAATGAATGCAGAACAACTAGTGCAGATAAGAACAGAAATCCGTCGCTCAGGCAGAAATACACCATTAAACAGGTAAATAATAGGTAAATATGAAAGATAAACACATAAAGGTTCGCCCCTCAGGGCACAATGTCAACGACTCTGCCCCTCGGGCAGTATCTCATATCAATACCAGCCCCTCGAGGAATCACATCGAATGGTACCAGCCCCTCGGGCAAACATGTAGAACAATACCAGCCCCTCAGGCTATATCTCACATCAAAATGGGTACACGCGCTCACAGGGGGTGTGCAAACTCTCGGAGGGGCCCTTTACGACCCAATCGCAATATGTAGCCACTTCATGGCATCATAAACAGGCTCTCAGCCTCATATTAATATCAACAAGCCACCTCGTGGCATACATATCTCAGGCCCCCGGTCTTCTAATCAAATCAGTGTATCACTGGCGCGCGTGTAGCCCGACCCAAAAGATATCCTCACAACACATGCCCTCAGCCTTACTTAGTCAAAAATCTCATAAGCCACTCGGGCAACAGTAAAACATGATACTCAGCCTAAATATTATTGAATTATCATTTCAACTGTTAAAGCATTGTAAACTTGGCTGAGTTTTGAAAGCAATGGAAAATAACATGAGTGAGTTCAAGTATAAAGTCAAAATAGTGAGAAACTATCAACAAAAAACCCTAAGGGTTCAAATAGTTAGCATAAAGCCCAAATATGGTATTCAGCCAAATAATGATAACAAATGGATCTAAGTCAAATACGCGGTAAATTCATCGATCGGGACGGACCAAGTCAAGGTTCCCTATAGTGCACGTCCCCACGCTCGTCATCAAGCATGTACCTCACCTCAATATAGCACTACGATGTGCAATCCAGGGTTTCAAACCCTCTGAACATCATTTACAATTATTACTCACCTCGATCCGGTCTAAACTCTACCCCGCGATGCCTCGCTCGCATGAATCGACCTCTGGATGCTCCAAATCTAGTCACAATCAGTACATAATCATTAAAATATGCTAAGGGAGCGAAGCTCACTCGAAAATATCCAAGCTAACATCAAAATCCCGAAATTGCTCAACCCCGACCCCTAGGCGCACATCTCAAAATCTGACAAAATTAACATAAATGGAATCCTCATCCTCTCACGAGATCATACATATCAAATTTACAAAAGTCCAACCTCACATGGTCACACAAATTCAAAAAATTCACTCTCCAATTTCAAGACCTAAATTACCAACTCTTCCTATAATTTTCCACAAATTTTCATGATTAAACAATGATATAATCACCATAAACACAAGGTATAAATCCCAAGTAGCTTACCTCCGTGGATACACTTGATCCCCTCTTGAAATCACAGCTTGAAGCTCTAAAATCGCACAAAATGGTGAACAAATGACTAAAAATCATGAAGGGGCATTTTTATACCTTCTGCCCAGCTCTTTCGCACCTGCGATCCTATAAGCGCATCTGCGCTTCCGCTTTAGGGGAAAAATTTCAGCTTCTGCGGATTTTACTTATGACACTAGGACACGCATCTGCGATTAATTCTCACACCTGCGCTACTGTCACAATCCCAAACGACCCGGTTGTTATGGCGCCTCTCGTGAATACTAGGCCAGTCGACACAATACTCACATCAACTCTTTAATCATTAAGAGTCATTTTTAAACCTTTAATTAGAGCAATATTTCGTAATATAAATTTGAAGGAAAATAGTGCGGAATTACTATATAAGCCCAACATCAGGGTGTCACTAGTCATGAGCATCTATCAAGGTCTGAATACAACAAGAAGTCTAAAATAATGTACTAATTATAGTAATATTAATGTGAGGAAGGGAGCGGTGCTGCAAAAGTCATGCAGCCACCTGCTAACTCTAATGACTCCGCGTCTGAGCAAATCAACACCCACTATCGGGTTCCGATATACTTGCATCTGCACACGAGGTGTAGATAGTAATGTGAGTACTCCAACCCAGTAAGATAAGTTTAA
Organism: Nicotiana benthamiana; assembly: GCA_034376525.1. Classification (NCBI taxonomy): domain Eukaryota; kingdom Viridiplantae; phylum Streptophyta; class Magnoliopsida; order Solanales; family Solanaceae; genus Nicotiana; species Nicotiana benthamiana. Next base: position 67,927,566 of record CM067331.1, on the reverse strand, counting down.
ATAAAGACTGAGCAGTAGGAAATAATGAATTCACATTTACGTTAGGATCAATAAACACAACAGGCTTTCAAATCATAATACGAGTCAACCTTCCCTTATGAAGTCCGGCGTTTAGTAAAAATCATTATTAAATACTTTCCAGCAGTTTCTGTAGGGGTTCAATACCATTCAAAATGATAATACAGATTAAAACAATAATCAGCCCCCCGGCAAAACATAGCTCGAAAAACAGCTCCTCGGGCAAAACAATAATCATAAACACTTTATAACTTGAAAATCTCAGTGGAAATCGCCAAATACAAAATCAGTGATTAATTTTTGAACATCTCGTAAACTCCATTTTAAACCAAAGTTATTTTAAACATTTGTTCAACTTTTCAACAGAGCTCAACATAAAGTTGAGTGAAAACAGTCAATAAATAAAAATATTCGATAGAAACTCACTTTAAAGAGGAGTGAAATTAGTAAGTTCATAAACATGACTTTCAGGCAAAGTATGACTTATGTGCATGTATATATCTATGACCACTCGGGCTAGCCTCTTTGTAACTCCTGACTCATCTCTTGCCAATCAATACTCGCACTCAACATTCACGCTCTATAGGTTCCATATGTCGCTACAGCGTGCAGCCCGATCCATATACTTCATTGATGGCGCTCACTGGGGGTGTGCAGACTTCGTGAGGGGCTCCTACAACCCAAGCTCTATATCACTGCGGCATGTAGCCTAATCCTACATATCGCTGCGGCTTCCATCCCGATCCATATAAGTATCGCTGCTATGTGTAGCTTGATTTGTATACATCTATATATATGTTGCTACGGCATACAACCCGATCCGTATATATTTATATACATATTGCTGCGACGTGCAGCTCGATCCAGGATATATACTCCTCACAACTAGTCCCTCGGCCTCTCTCAGTCATTAACCTTACCATCAAATTCTCAATCTATCTTAGTCATCAATCTCACCATCAGACCCTCGGTCTATCTCAGTAAAACAGGGAAATCAGCCCAAAAGCAATTTCCACACTTTTAAGAATATAGTGATAAAGCCAGATTTGAGTAATAAATAGGTAAAACATGACTGAGGATATGCTTCCAAACAAGTAGAGTCAGGAAGATAGTAAAAATGCCCCTAAGGGACTCAACAAGTCTGCACAAAGCCCCAAACATGACATACAACCCAAAATATAATAACATCAAACAATTAACTATCAAATACACATGAAAATAATCATTCGGGATGGACTAGGTCACAATCCCCAGTGGTGCTCTACCCCACGCTCGTCATCTAGCATGTAAGTCACCTCAAAGTAACAATACAACGTGTAATCAGGGGTTTCAAAGCCTCAGTACAATATTTACAATCATTACTTATCTAAAACCAGCAAAATCTCTAGGTCTCAATGCCTTCACCCCTCAAATCGGCCTCCACGCATGTTGAATCTACCCAAAATAAGAAGGAATACGTTACAATATGCTAAGGGAACAAAGCCCAAGCTAAAACAATCAATATCGGGCACAAAATCCCGAAATTATCAAAACCCGAGCCCCTAGCCCACTTTTCAAAACTCAAAAATTTTCACATCAATGGGTTCCTTATCCTCCCACGAATCCATACATACCAAAATTTCTAAAATCCGACCTCAAATGGTTCGTCAAATCCCAATTTAAAAGTCCAATTTCTCAAGCCATAGTTCTTCAATTTTAGGCTTAGCTTCCATGAATTTCTAGGTGCATTTCACAATAAAAATGAGTTTTAAGCTCCAGAAACATACCTCCAAACGTTTCCTCTTGAATCTGTCTTCAATAACCTTCAAAAACCCTTCAAAACGAGCAGCTACGGTGAAAAAATTCCTTTAAAACATTCTGCCAAGGCAATATTTCTTCTATGCGATCGCGGGAAACACTTTGCAATCGCGAAGCACAAAACTCAACTCCCAGAATTAACCCTATGCGAATGCAACAGATCTCATGCAAATGCAACAGATCTCATGCGAACGCAATGCACTGCCAAATTACACTATGTGATCATGGACCGCACTCCGCCTTCGCGATGAACAAATTTTCAATCAATACCTCAGGTCCTTTTCACTCTATGCAAACGCAGCCTTCGCTATGCGTTCGCGAAGAACAATTTCACCTAACTGGCGATATTCCCTTATTTGCAGATTCAATAGCACCGATTATGAACTCGGAAAGAGAAGAGCACCATTTACTCATACTGTCACACCGGCAAGGATTTTCACTATGCAATCGCATCCCAGCTTGTGCGAACGCGAAGAAATAAAATGGACTGCCCCCAAAAGCTTCTACACGATCACAATAGCACTAATGCGATCGCAATGAACAACATACCAGCAACTGAAGCCTGCAATTTCTGCCATCTTTTAAGGCACAAAATGGTCTGATTGACAATCCGAAACTCACTCGAGGCCCTCGAGACCTCAACCAAACATAACAACATAATCCATATCATCATTCAAACTTGTTTTAATCACGAAAATACCCCAAACAACATCAAATTATTCAAAACTTATCGAATTCAAGCCTAAGTTTCCAAAAATTTCCGAAATACACTTTCGATTGAAAACCCGACCAAACGACGCCCGAATAACCTGAAATTTTGGACATACACCCCAAATGACATAAAGAAGCTACTGCAACTCTCGAAATTCGATTCTGAATTCTATATCAAAATATCACCTATCAACCAGAATTTGCCAAAATACTAACTTTGCCAATTCAAGCCAAATCCTTTCACGGGCTTCCAAAATGCATTCTGATCGTGCTCCTAAGTCATAAATCACCAAAAAGCTAACCAAATTATAAAAGCTCATACACAAATAAGTCAATTCTTGGTCAAACATTTCAAATTCAAAGCTTTCAGCTGAGAGTGTTCTTTCAAATTCATTCTAAATTTTCCTGAAAACCAAAACCCACGATCTATATCAATCATAATACATTTCGCAGAGAAAGTCATGCTTGAGAACTGACGATCAAAGTACAAAAGCTCAAAATGACCGGTAGGGTCGTTACATCCTCCCCTACTTGATCACACGTTCATCCTCGAGCGTACCAAAAGTTGTTCTAAAAGCCAACCAATCGCTGAATAACCTTACCATGAATATACCAAGGGGAGCTCTTATGTCACCCTATCTCATATAGGTCCAAATGCACGATATAACTAAAATTTCATAATCCACTATAGGCCATAAACCATAGAACCACATTTCTTCTACTAAAACCCTCAATACGATCCAAATCTCACATTTATACTCTGAATAAGTCCTAAACAAGCTGTAGCAAACCATATCTGCTATCTTAGGCACAATTACCTAATATACTGCATAACTCAAACACTTGTGGCAATAACTTATAATCCCAACAGTTGTACTAGACAACCGAATACCGGTAGAAAACTTCTTAACTACTAAAGTCTCATTCCAACACTTCCACATACTGCCAATGATAAAGGAAACACATAATAAGTCATAACCATTTCTCAGATCAACCATCCATAAGGCTACTTCTCCTTTGGCAAGGACCATAGAAAATTTCTAAGCAGAACTTCGATATTTATCTATCAAACAAGCTGAAATCGAATCCGTCCGTATTCATTAATGATCCCGACGATCTTCTCAAGTCCAACACACCACTCTGGCGATACAATACATCAATAGAGGCCTAAGCCACAACTAGCATAATACGCGCGCCAATAGGCAACGATCTGAACATGCTCAAATCATGGAAATGTCTCAAATGAAAGAGCTATAACTCAAGCTCACTAGTACCACCACAACACAAGCCTGAGAGGCCATCTCACATAATAGAATAGAACACATGAATCTAACTCGCAAGATCATATCTCTACATAGCTACGCTGCAATGCGCGGTCCTATCCTAATACTGCTCCATATGGGACTCTTAAGTCGCTATGCTCGAAATTGACAACCACGCAAAATCTGATGTCTGGAACCAAAGCAAATCATTATGCCCATGGTGAAACAAATGACATGTATCACGTAAATCGATAGAACATATCCAATACACCATTCACCGAGCAACTCCCAATTATACTTCCACTCGACTTACATTCTGAAATTTCGATAAAACCATACCATAGGTGTCTATAACCAACAGATCATAACCTCTCACATCACTAAAAGGTAACTCAAAGACCCCCTTGACTGCTAATATCTCAAAAACAACCGAATCAATACATCCTCCGCCAACAGCAACTCGAAGTCAACAAATCCATCTCGATGCCGGACACATATCCATATAGTTCTACCAACGGGCCATATATAAGCTATAGTACTCACAACAGATAAATAATCCTTCGAAGGTTCACAATGACTAAATCATAGCACACACAAACATCTGACTAACTTACCCACATTTTCCATCCACAACTACGAGCTAGCATGTATATGTGAACTTGCAGTCTCCAAGTCCATAAGGCACACAAATTACTATATTTGATCTCGATTCTGCCACTAGCATACACATTACCTTTAGACTTAATCTTTTCATGAGATATACTCTACAATTCTTTTGTGCTGCTAAGCAAACTCGAATGTCAGCATCTGATCTAACAAGAAAGTGCCTTAATACTACCTAAGTACCATTGACTTAATCGCATCGTCTTTTCTGAAATATATACCGTCGTCAAATCACCCCAATTAGCAATACCACTTCCTTAATCATCTAAAATTGCCCGTGCTACCTAAGAATTTCATGAACTTCCTTTCAGAATCGAACCGTAATTCTACACATTAAAATATCGATCCTCATAACATACCGCATATACCGTACCGTCCTAGGATAACATGAGGACTTCGTCTCTCTTTCGAGCCACAGACCACTACGCACTCCACTAGTTAGGAACTTCTAGTTGGTCCCATCTAGAAAGAAAATCACCATACATCCCATGCTCCACATGCTCATAGAAAATACATATCTCCAAACCATGGAAAAAACCATCAAGAACTCTTTGTGTTCCCCTTGCACAAATCCGACCTGTCAGGACTGAATCCTTCTCACTCAATCGAGATAAGAAATCCATCAAAACCTAAGAGCATCACTGTAAAATGCCTGAAAGAACTCATTTCCTAGAACACACACAAGGAATTATTCATATCCTTACTATACCAACTCGTTCTACTATCAAGCTAATGCATCTATCTAAATTTCCTTCTGATTAAATTTTCACTTGATACCCCCTCTTGCTGTAGCACCATAATTTCTCAACTGGGTTTACCACACGAGGACCAAGCATTAATCCACACTATCTAAGACCCATAAGGCGCTAAATACTCTCTTAAATGTTCCCCAAAGCACCAGATTCCAAAAAACTTCTTGTGAATCTAAATGTGTTACCTTTATCTTCCTGATACTTATACATACCAGTGATTCATTGGCACTTTTGAGACTGCAGCTTATACCCTTTCCTTAGTCACAATTTCCTTTACTCAAGCTGTCATCAGGCTCAATCTTCGTACCCAGAACTGATTCACCACACGCCTCAAATCAGAACCAACATAGCACATAACCGAGCAATCAGCTAATCAATAGCAAACTCCCCCAGTTGGCTTGATGCCATAGGTCAGAATACATTTAATAAATCATAAACTTATACTCTATTGATGCCACAATATAGTGAGATTGAACTCAAATCCTTTGTAAGCTTGTGCAAGAACAAATCATCTAGTACGTTAAATCTTTTACAAATCTCGCAACAGTTAAGCCACCCTCTTAAGCGACCCAAAATTTCAAATCCCACTCTTTTTTACATTTCACTTGCACATAAGATCTTCTAACAATCACATAAGGGTCACACAACCCCAAAACTCTTCGCTGAAGATAGCCCACCTGCTTTGTGTTCAGTTAACATTTTTTATACCGTCTACCGCTATAAACAGTACGCAGTCACTTAGTCTTCCTGAGTCTAATCTCATACCGCAACATAAATTTTACTTCACTCTCAACTGGAAAATATGAAAGATCATTCACACTCTCACAACCCGGGGCTATACCTCGAATCCCAACGGAATTCAAACACCTAATAGTTCTTCTATCATCCAACAGACCTTCCTTGTCAGTTGCAAGTCACATAGATACATCTCGCAGTACTAACATACTCATCATATAGCTCTCCAGTCGTCACTCCCACTGATAGGGACAATACCTAACATATATGTTCAAAACACTTGCTCACACAACCAGCACCTCGGTGCTCAAGTCAAAGGCAAAGTTTCGGTCGTAAGTCCTCTGGACCAGCCCAACATCGAACTCACTGAGATCACGTCTCACCCCTCGATCTGGGAATCACAAGCCATCAAGGCACATCTGATACTGAGCGCTCATGTGCACATAAAAACGCGTGAAGGAATTTCAAAAGTTACTTTTCAAGCTGAATTAGGGACGCATAATAAAAATTTAAGAATGTGGAATTTTCTTAAAGGTTTTGCAGCCTCTCGAGGATAAATACAGACGTCTCCATACCAATCCATGAGACTCTACTAAACCTGCTCATTACTCGTGAGACCTAGCAAGCTAGGCTCTGATACCAACTTGTCACGACCCCAAACGGCCTGGTCGTGATGACACCTCTCGTGAAGACAAGGCCAACCGACACAACACTCACATCAACCCTTTAATGATTAAGAGTAATTTTTAAATCTTTAATTAGATCAATATTTCGTAATATAAATCTGAAGGAAGACAATGCGGAATTACTCTACAAGCCCGACATCAGGTGTCACCAGTCATGAGCATCATTCAAGGTCTGAATACAACAAGAAGTCTAAATTAGTGTACTAATTATAGTAATAGAGATGTGAGGAAGGGAGCGGTGCTACAACGTCATGTGGCCACCTGCTAACTCTGATGGCTCATCGTCTGAGAAAATCAACACCCGTTATTGAGTTCTGATATACCTGCATATGCACACGAGGTGTAGTGAGTAAAGTGAGTACTCCAACCCAGTAAGTAATAAAAGTAAATAAAGACTGACCAGTAGGAAATAATGAATCCACATTCATGTTAGGTTCAATAAACACAACATGCTTTCAAATCATTATACGAGTCAACCTTCCCTTATAAAGTCCGACTTTTAGTAAAAATCATTTTGAAATACTTTCCAGCAGTTTCAGTAGGGGTTCAATACCATTCAAAATGATACTAGAGATTGTCACACCTCCTTTTTTACACAGCTACCCCGAAGGGTAAATGTATAAGGGAGTTTTTCCATTTAAATTGACATTATTCGAAATGAGATTATGTATTTATTTCAGAGTTTCCACTTAGGATAAGTTTGACTTTTGGTATCCCAAGTAACTGGTTTATCTTGAATCCCAAATCGAGGAAATTTTTGATATTGCAAGTGAAGTCTACGAACTAGAAATTCTTGAGTAAGGAATTCTGTTAACCCGAGGGAAGGTGTTAGGCACCCTCAGATTCCGTGGTTCTAGCAAGGTCGCTTAAACTAACATAATTGGCTAATTATCTAATTTTAAACATGTTTATCCTATAGTGCAATTTAAAATTATTTACCGCTTTTAATTGAAAAGTTTTATGAAATTGAACGTCGTTTAAAACATACTTTTGGATGACGTAACATGAAATGCACCCGGATCCTCGACATATTTTATTCAACATTTTGGGATTCGGATTTGGGTCATATGAAATGCACACCCGAATTTAGGAAGGTAAAATTATTAAAGAACGCGCCTAAAATGACTAGCATGTTATTACCTTTGGGGGAGGCCATGATTATTCGCTAAATGGCATGTCCCATGTTCTAAATATTTTAGATGAAGTAGTTCAAGAGGGCTATGCAGTTAGCAATTTTATTTTGCGCGGCACACCTCAAAATTATATTAAAAGCTAACCTAAAGGAACTATGATTTTCTATTAGGTGTTGTCTCTAAAAGGCCTTAGTTAATTAGCATTAGCGATTACTATTATTAAAAGCAAACAAGGAATTTGGGCTTCAAGTTCAAGTCCACATATGAACAAAAGGAAAACCTATTAATTCAAGTGTGCTACTTAACTCAGAAGGCCCAACACTTATGTTACAAAATTAATCCAATAACCTATGAATTCAAGCCTTCAGTATTCTTGGGATTCAAAATTAGCCCAGGAAAAAGGGAACAAAAATGATCAGCTTTATGAGGAGGTGACTCGCGTCGGGCCTTATACAAACAAATTCTAAGCCCAAATCCTATTTTAATAAAAGGCTGCAACGTTTCGGCTCCTGATGGGCCCATAACTAATATTGACTTTACCCAGATTACTAATTTTAATTCATACACAAGGATTCATGATTTATAAACAAATAGACGATTGTGAATTTTAGTATTGCATGCAGTTAATATGTGAAATCTCAACTTGTTCATATCCAATTAGCTAAAACAAATGCTGAATTCAAAATATCAAAGCCAAATCAGTTTTAATCAACACATTATCATGATTTTATGCAGGAATTGAGCCTGTAAACGAACAACAAAATTATCCAATGTACTTATACCCAGAAAATGCTTGATTTTACACTGATAATCGTGCAATCTAGTTCAAATTCAACTCCTAACCAGTAAATTAATAGATCTAAATAAATTCATACTACCGCTGACGTCTGTTAACTACTCACAACAATTCGAGTGCCCAATTATTAAGTAAATATGAGGATCCAGAATCAGTTTTCAAATTTATTCTGTTTACTAATATTGAAAATTAAACTAATCACCAAAATGAAACTATACTAAGTTAATGAATGATCAACAGTTCAAACAGTCCTAATTATGCAAATTGTTCAAGTTATTTCCAGTAAGTACTGGTTTACATGACTTTTGCAGCTAAGTATTTGAAACTAGTCATGACTAGAGGAAAATCAAAATGAAACGCCAAATACTTTTCATTATCGATTTCACAAGTAGTTTATACACATTGATTCAAACTTCCAGATCATTGGATGCCAGAAAGTGTACCTGAAAATTACAACAAGTAAAAAGGAGATGTAAATCAGCTAAAGCATCAGCCCAACAACAGTAAAGAGAAACAATTTAAAAAACCCAAACGATGCTACCAAGACCCCAGGAACGAGTGACAGAGGTACAACACCAACAAAATACCCAGAATGAACTTGATTAATCCTAAATACACTCGAAATTAACCAAGGAAAACTCCTGAAAAACTTTGGCAATCAACCCTTAATCTAGAAGATCCAAATCAACCACTAAACTCGAAATTAACCCTAAAAATTTTCAATAGAATAGTGTTTTTAAAGTTTTATGTTTTTAGAAGTTCAAAGCTTATGGAAATTTTATGGGAAATTTTCAGATTTTCTGTCAAACTCCCTCCAAATTTATGGGGAATTTTTCAGATTGTATCCAAACGTTTTTTTAAAAAAACAAGGCAATAGGCGTGCCTTTTATAGGCAAACTTAGGGCAACCTTCAGATTTAGTTTTACATCCTTAGTCCCTCCTTATTTTTCAGATTTTAGCTCATTAGGCTTTTTATTTATGCAGTTAATTTCCTAAATTCCAAGTTAGAACCTAATCTAGAGTATTCCAGGGTGTTCCAGTTCTGTTATCTGTAGGATTCTCTAAGTAAATTACCCAAATTACCCTTGAAAATACCTAAAATTACTAACCTAGGTTAAAACTTAAAACTAACCTCATCCCCTTAAGCTTAGTCAAATGACCATGGTTTACTATTTATCAAGGTTGGAAATTTTAGCTATATCCAAACAATTTTAGCTATATCTAAACTTAGTGAAGCATTAGTGCCTTAAGGTTAAAAATAGTAGAGTAACTGACAAGTAAAATTTTAAAATTCACGTCATGTGATACACAAAAATATGAATCGACTGAATTTCCATTAATTCTAACAACACTGAAGATAAACAGAAAAACAATCAAATCAACTAAACTAAACAATAAAAACTAAACCCTGGATTAACTAAACAAACCAATACCTACACTAAAAATCAAAATAACGCCAAACAGAATTAACACATATGGAAAATAATGAAAAATAAGAAAGAAAACTTACTGATTTTGGCTTTAAACTGATTGACCCCAACTCTGGCCGGTCTTTTTGATACTATTTGGATTGTAATCGTCCTGACATAATTAGGGGCTATTATAGCCTAGAACACATTATCTTTCTATTTTGACAAAAATAGGGTTTTGACACAAATTTCGATCAAAGATATGAGGTGTTTGAGGAAGATTCGAGGGCAAGGGGTTGCAGATTTGGATGAACAGGCTATGGTGGTCATGGGGTGTAAATTTGGTGGGGTTTGGCATCGGCGCCGCCGTGGGCGATGGAGCATCCTCAACTTTGAATGGATATTCGAAAAGGTTAGCTATGATTTGAATGCTGGTATTTGCAGCGTTGGAAAGAGGAGGGGGAGAGGATTCGAGGGTGTAAATTTGGTAGCATTTGGACGAATGCCAACGGCGGAGGCGATTTCCAGCCGGCGGCAGACGGCGGAGGGACGGTGGCTGGCGGCGACGTTACATCGGCACAGTTAGTTTAAAGAGAAAAATGGTACGAGATTTTTTATGGGGAAGGGGGGTGATTAGAACATTTATATATTAATCCTACCCTAGCTTTGGCACCGTTGGATCAAAGGAGATGGACAACTATGATTAAAACGTTCAAACGACGTCGTTTTGATTTTTATGAGGTTGAACCAGGTTTTGAGATTGGGCTGGGATTGAGACGGGTCTGGGAAGGGGTTTTGGCTTGGGCTAGTCCAAAAATGTGGTATTTAATTAAGACCTTTAATTCTTTGAATTTTTTCTTCTTTTTCTGATTTTTTTAGATTTTTGTTAAATACAAAATTGAAAATAAAAAACTAGATTCACTAAGATAAATTACTTTTTCTAAGAATTAATTAAATCCTTATTTGAAAAGAAAACTATGACAAATCCGAAAATTAAAAGTAAAATTGCGAAAGAGCTAATTTTTTGTTATTTTCTCTTATTTTTGCAATGTCAATTAACTAATAAACCTAAGGAAAATATAAAATTGGGTCAATGTAAATGTGCTATTTTTGTATTTTTATGAATAATATCAACTAACATGCACAAAAATGCATACAAACGCAAAATCATACAATTAATTCCTTAAAATTCAAATAATAAAAGAAAATTCCTACTTTTAAGAATTCTATAGCAATATTTCAAGCGAGGCAAAAATCAAGTGCTCACAGCTGCCCCTCTTTGCTCGGAGACATGAAGGGTTTTCGAGCGAAGAAAAATGAGCAAACATGGGAGATTTTTGCCAGCTTGGAACTCCGTGAGAAGCATTTTTGAAAACCACCAGACCGAACCTTGCTTTAAATGTTGCCTACATATCCTTGGCTATAAAGGAATCAGGTCAGTGCAGTTCTGGAAGTTTCTGTAGCTGAGACTACCAGGGGCGGTGATTTCACTGCAGATGCAGCTGCTACTACTTGCTGACCTCCTTATTACACCAATAGGAAAATCAAAAGCTAAGCTAGCTATGCCAATCAAATATGAGTTACAAGATTCCTATCTATAAATCTCTTGAAACTTGATCTTGAGTCTCAGCTGGATTTGCCATGGACTTGATCTGAATCTTGATGCTCGTAAGCTGTAAGTGCCAGTTCTTTCTTCAGCATTTTAGCGGAGTGGGCCATGCGGAACTTGTGATTTTGAATGAAATTTGAGCAGTCCATATCTTTCTTCTTCAATCACTCTAGATATGTTTCTTTTTCTTATTTTCTTAGTTCCATATTGAGACTCATTCTTTTGGTCGCATCGAATCCTGTGTCTTGAGGTAAAGACCTGTCCAGACACCAAAAACAAACAAATGAACAAACGTTTCTGCCCCAGTTTTCACTGGGAGAATTTCGTGAGTTATTTTCAAAGTGAGTTTAAGCTATTTCTTTATTGAAAACAGTAAAACCTCGGATTGTGTATCCTTTGGAAAGATTGCCTGGTTATGCTGGCAGATGGACAGGTTATACTGGGAAAGAAATAGGGTCCTTGCTGGGGATAAGAAGAGGATCCACGGGTTATGCCAGGATAAGAATAAAGGTTCCCTACTGGGGATGAAAGGGAAAATCCACATGCTATACCGGGATGAAATAAAAAAATTTCCTGGGTTATGCCAGGGGGATCAGCGGGTTATGCCGGGATAGGAAGAGAAGGCTCCCAGGTTGTAACGAGATAGGAAGAAAAACGTTCCTTAGGGGATCCACGGGTTATGCCAGGATACGAAGAAAAAGGCTCCTGGGTTATTCCAGGGTATCCACGGGTTATGCCGGGATAGGAAGAAAGAGGCTCCTGGGTTATTCCAGGGGGATCCACGGGTTATGCCGGGACAAGAAGAAAAAGTCTCCTAGGTTATGCTAGGGGGATCCACGGGTTATGCCGGGATAGGAATAAAAAGGCTCCTGGGTTATGCTAGGGGATCCACGGGTTATGATGAGATAGGAAGAAAAAGACTCATGGGTTATGCTAGGGATCCACGGGTTATGTTGGGATAAAAAGAAAAAGGCTCCTAGGTTATGCCAGGAGGATCTGTAGGTTATGCCGGGATAAGAAGAAAAAGGCTCCTGGGTTAGTCCAGGGGATCCACGGGCTATGCCGGGATAGGAAGAAAAAAGCTCCTGGGTTATGCCAGGGGATCCACAGGTTATGTCGGGATCGGAAGAAAAAGGCTCCTGGGTTATACCGGAATAAAAATAAATTATGCTATGGAGAAGATACAGAACATGGTCCGATGTTTGGAAGGATGGAGTTAGGGATTGGAGGCTTTATTCTACCATTATTTTTTATGATTTCCCTTTCCTTATTTCCTCTTTTAGTAAAACTGTGGGAAAGGATTTGTAGGAAATTTGGGGCTGATTGTTTTCAGTGAAGCCGCTCCTATATATTGCATTATTTTAGTTGCATTTGCCTTTTGCATGATTTCTTTTGATTGCGCATGTTTCAAATTTTCAAAGAAAGCAAGATTGGTAGTTTGAAACGGTGGTTGGTTTTGCGGCCTTGATTGCTTGATCCCGTCCCTGCTTCTATTGAGAAGACCTCAAACTTTCCAATTTTTGCGTTATTAGTAGATCATGAGGACTCAACTTTCTGATTTATTTCGCCTTCATAGGCCTTTGATTTCTTTACCCCAACTGTCGTTTCAGAACCTTTGGGTACCTTTGTTTTTGAAACTTCGCCGAGCCGATTAGCGCAATGGAACTCGACCTTTTACTTCTCATTGCCTTTGTGGGCATTTTGACTTCGATTTTCTTTCTTTTCAAACCCTTTCTGCTTTAGAAGAATCATCCATCATGGCTAGTCGGGATCGGCTAGATGCATCCACTGAGACTGGGTATTCAACTTCTCTCAGGCAGAGTCCTGTAAAGCAAGATCTTGCCATCTTTTCTTTGTATTAGTCTTGGGAAACAACAAAAGGGATTCAAGGTAGAGTAAACAAGAAGGAGTGAATCTAACGAGAAGCATCCCGTTCGGAGAGAGAGGAGGACTTATCTGGGGTGCATGCAGACTTCAAATAGACGTGGCATGATTCTTGGGCTGGGTGCCTGACCCGCACAAAACCTCCCCTACTTTTTATAAACTCATTGACCCGCATTTCGAAGCAAGGTGTGAGCAAATAATTTTTGCGCTATACGAATTACTTCCATAAATTCGAGCAAAAATAATTTCTTTTGTGGGTTGAAATTTTGTGGATTTTTATGGCATTTTATGTCAATTGCTCGCATGTCGTCAATGTATTTTAATTCATATAAAAAAACAAAAAATATATGCATCTCATTGAGGGTTTGATTTTACTTATTTTTTTGAATTAATCAGCAATTAGGAGTTTCAAAAATACAAAATCACAAAAAATAGTTTATTTTGTTTTAATTTTGACATTTGGAATTTTGGAAGTTTTTCTTATTAATCTGGTGTTTGATTAAGTTGAGATAATTATTGGGATCAATTAATTGGATTTTGTTTGCTAGTTTAACTTTAGAATTAATTTAGGATTTTTCGTTTTATTTTGAAAAAGAAGAGAAGAAATTGAATTTTTTTTTTGAAAAGAATTAAAAATAGGGGTTGGAACATAGGGTCTTATTTAAAATATCCAAATTTGAGACATGTGATTAAAGCCACCCAGGCGCAGACCTCAAACCTGTTGCCCCAGCCCAAACCCATGTCCCCAGACCCAATCTAGTCCCCACTTCTCCGAAACGATGTAGTTTTTGAGAAGAAATCACAGCCGTAGAGGTAACTCGATCTAACGGTTGGGAACTGGGGTTTAAGTTGACATATATATGTCCAAACCTAGCCCTACCCCCCAAGCCTCCTGTTTCTAACCCCCAAACCCAGAAACCCTAATGCCATTCGTCTCCCCGCCGCCGGCCAAAAATTATCGGTGGTGGTGGAAAGTCTCCAATGCCACCCAAAATTACACCGCATCACCTTCTCAACCTCCTCTTTCCAACCCCACCGCCTGTTTCCATCAAACATTCCCCAGCCTTGTCGAATAAATCTCCAAACTCAGCTACTCCGCCGCTCATGGCGGCGGCCGGCCAGAAATCCCTCCAAGAATTACACTATGAATACTCCTCCCCCCTCCTCTTTCCATATACGGGTTTGGTTTCCCTCAAATCATAACTAAACCTTTAGAATCTTGAATTAAATCTCCGGCCAAAACCCTAACTTAACTAAACGCGTACAAACTAACACCTTTGAATCCTTTTGCCCTCTTCATTCCAAAACTCCGGTCTATCCCTTCATAGCCTTGTTGAACCGCTTGAATATCAAATTCGGGATTCGAACCTTTGAATCCAAGGCCAGATCAACTCGCCCGAGCACCTTTCCTAGTATCCATGAATATCAGGGCATATCATTTGTCAATGCCCTAATAGAAATGTTCAAATCAAATGGTGAGTTTTCTTTCTTTTACTTTTATTTCCTCTTCTGTTTCTTTTCTATCTTTCATCTTTTCTTTTTCTATTCGAATAGTCAAATTTCTGCCCTTTTCCTTTGTTTCTTTTAGTTTGAGGTGTGCAAGTTTATAGTTGTGGTTGGTTTTGATGGAATCTGCTATGCGACCGAATTGTAGTCAAAGGCATGAATACTGACTTAATTAGATTTCAAGAATAATTAAAATCAGTAGGTTTCATATGATGCACAGCCAAGGTACAATTCTAATTCACTTCTCGTTTGGGTCTGGGTGAAGGCCCACGACCGGCTAGTTTTGTAAAGCTGGACAGAGATTCCTCTTCTTTGGGCTTATCTCGAAGCCCAATGGCTTGAACTTAGTTTAGGGCTACTATTTGATTTGCATTAGGCAAGTAGCAGATTAAATAGGCCTTGTGGAAACAATGCTTAATAGTAAACCATAGTCCTTTTAGGATATCCTTTTAAAAATAAATGAGGTGTGCCGGGCCAAATAAAATTACAAATCGCGTGGCCCTTTTCAAATGTGCATTAAATATCTAGACCTCAGGACGTACCATTTACAAAATTTCATGGCCTCCCGCAAAATTAATCATATGCTAGTTGCTTTAGGCCCTCCCGTTTAATAATATTACCTTCTTATGCTCGGGAGCGCATTTATGTGACCCAAATCCAAATCTCAATGAAGTTGAAATGTGTCAAAAACCACGGGTGCATTTATGTAAAGTGGTCCAAGGCATGTTTTAATGACGCTGCAATTTTCTTTAAAAATAATAATAAAAGTTTGAAAGTTAAATTTTGCACATGGGTTCATAATTGTATATAATTAGATAATTAAGCCGAATATGCCAGTTGAGCGACCGTGCTAGAACCACAGAACCCATGAATACCTAACACCTTCTCCTGGGTTAACAAAATTCCCTACCAAGATTTTTTGTTCGCTGACTATTAAACAGAATAAAACCTTCCTCGATTCGGGATTTAAACCGGTGACTTGGGATACCATTAATTATCCCAAGTGGCGACTCTGAAAATCTGTTAAATAATTAGATCCCGTTTTTATTGTCCTTAAATTGGAAAAACTCCCTATCCACTCCCTTCGTCGGGTTGTAGTAGTAAAAAGGAGGCGTGACAGCTCTGGTGACTCCGCTGGGGATCGAACCTAGAATCTTTGGTTCAGGGTTTAAGAATTCGAGCCTTAAATAACTGTTGTATCTGACCTTATTATTATCTAGTTTTATTGTATCATTGTACAATGTGTTAAAAGTTGTTTTACCGCGTTAATATTATTTTGACTGTACATATAAACTATTACGGGACCCCTCTCTTCTTATCTTCGGGGATGTGCTCACTGGTCGAGACTCCCTATTCTATTAGTGTCATACCTTGAAATAAGAAAGAGGCTCGGACAAGTTACTAAGCCGGATGAACTTGGGGGTCCCCGGTATGTAGCCCCCCTCCTCGATTCGAGTGGTCCGCTCGGGTACACAGTCTAGAAAAAATACCTAGGTTTTAAACATAGACTAACTTAACCTCATATCGGATCCTAGTATGAACTTTCCTTACCATTTTTATTTTTTGATTGTTGTATGAGTGAACCACTTTCTGTTTACATGTTTAAAATTAAAAGAAAAAACGAGAGAAAAAAAAAAAGATTGGTCAATTCATATTGTTTCTAGTTTTGTGATAAGTTTCCCATCAATCCCCTCCCTTGTCGTTTCATTTGTTTTAGAAAGGAAAAGTTTCTAATTGATTGAAAAATTCGTTTAGTCCATTATCCCTGAATCGAATTTAGATTTAGGCTCTATTAATCAGAAGGCCCAAGAGGTAATTGATTTGGGTCTATTCAGACCTATTAATTTGGGTCAATTGGACCCGGGTTCTGTCTGGCACATAGGGGTAAATAACTGAATCTAAAAGGTCATTTTGGGTAGTTTAAGTAAAAAAATCTCTAAATAGCTACCATAGGAAGCTTCTTAGAAGCTGGAAAACAGCCTTACTTTGCATGCAAGCAATAATCTAGGGATTTCTATGCAAAAAAATGAAAATTCGAAAGGATTAAAGGGAAAAACCTAGGCCATTTCTACTGCCCTAATAGCTTTCCTATAAAGGCATTGCTGAGGAAAGATAAAATCACATTTTAGAGATTGAAAAGGGTATAAAATTTCAGAAAAAATTAAAGCAGCTAAAATTTCACAAAGATACCGTTCCATTAAATTCTCCTTAGTGATTTTTTGAAGTTTCCGAATTCTAAAACATATTCTGATTCATCTGCGGTCAAAAATGGATTGAGTCTAGTTTTAAAAGTTTGGTTCTGAAGTTATCCTGGGGTTATTGTTCGATTGGGAGTTTGTTTGGACGGCGTCATATCTTTTTTTTGGGTTGAAATGGGTTGTTGGTGTTGAATCCTGCTATATTGATGTTGTTGTTGCTACTACTGAACCACCATTTTTTCTTTTTTGTTTTGAATTTCGGGTATTTACTTGGCTTTTAAGTGACATATGAAGTGCAAATCTGAAAACATATAACCTAGCTAGAAGATTTGAGGATGAACCTCAATTTTATTGAATATCAGTCTATGTTCATTAGAGTTTTTCCTTTTTAATGTGTTAATTTCATTTCTTTTATCAGTTTGCAACTAAACTTTGTTAATATTCTTATATTTCATCTTCAAATTATGTTTTAGGCTTTTTTAACGCATCATGTTGTTTCTGTGATTGAGCTGAAGGATTTTGTATTTGAACATTTAAAGGATCTGAATGTTTATGTAGTGCATGCCTAAGCCAGTTAAGGAATATCATATTAGTTTGGTTTAAATTTGCTTAAGTTAATGTTTGAATATCAGTTCATCATTAGTATATGGCATGATTACATTGCTTTAGGTATTTTTAGGATTTGGTTCTAAGTTTGCATCATTTCGAGGATTATAATTCAAGCATGGGATTACATGTTCGATAATCATTGTGAAATTAAGCTAGTTAAGTATTGAGTGTGATACAAGAATGATTAATTAGTAATTTAAAATCCCAGGTGTCTATTGTCAGTAGAATATTTCCAAAGGATATGAAGCTTGTTATTGGAATGTTAAAGTATTAGATCTTGTTATAAAACAATAAAAGAACAAGAGCAATATTGCAGAGAAAGAGAGAGAAAATTCTTATTGAATTTTGGGGTGGTTTACAATGGGGTAAGACCCCTCTATTTATAGGAGGAAAAATAACTTAGCCTCAAAGTAAAACTCTCTACAAGATAGACATTCACTCTAATTAGAATTCTATTCTTAACACTCCCCCTTGAATGTCTACTCAATAAGTAATGTGCCTCATTAAAAACCATAACTAAAATAAAATCCAATGGGAAAAAAATTCTAGAAAAGGAAAAAGAGTACACATATTTAGAAATGCGCCTATTGGTTGCCTCGTTAAAAACCTTGC
This sequence comes from Nicotiana benthamiana, assembly GCA_034376525.1. Taxonomy (NCBI): domain Eukaryota; kingdom Viridiplantae; phylum Streptophyta; class Magnoliopsida; order Solanales; family Solanaceae; genus Nicotiana; species Nicotiana benthamiana. Next base: position 67,909,186 of record CM067331.1, on the reverse strand, counting down.
AAGGAAAACCCAGTGGGACAAAACCTTGTAAGGGAAAAAGAGTGCAACGCGTATTAACTCCCCCTGAAAAGAGCATCACTTCACATCCTTGAGCCTTCGCATTCCAATCTTGTGTACCAGCTTCTTGAAGGTTGACGTTGGTAGAGATTTTGTGAACAAATCAGCCTTATTATCACTTGAACGAATTTGTTGCACATTGATATCACCATTCTTTTGAAGATCATGTGTGAAAAATAACTTTGGTGAAATATGCTTTGTTCTGTCTCCTTTTATGAATCCTCCCTTCAATTGGGCTATGAATGCTGTATTGACTTCATACAAAATCGTGGGTAGTTTGTCACATTTCAAACCACATTTGTCTTGAATATGATGTATTATAGACCTCAACCACACACACTCTCGACTTGCTTCATGAATAGCGATTATCTCAGCATGATTAGATGTAGTAGCCACAATTGATTGCTTAGTCGATCGCCAAGTTATGGCAGTGCCTCCACAGATAAACACATAACCTATTTGAGAACGAGCCTTGTGTGGGTCAGATAAATATCCAGCATCAGCATAACCAACAAGATCAGGACTGCAATTATTGCTATAAAATAAGCCCATATCGGTAGTCCCTTTTAGATACCGCAATATATGTTTGATTCCATTCCAATGTCTCCTTGTGGGAGCAGAGCTATATCTTGCTAAGACATTAACTGAAAAAGTTATGTCAGGCCTTGTAGTATTTGCAAGATACATTAGTGCGCCAATTGCACTAAGATATGGTACTTCAGGACCAAGTAGCTCTTCATTCTTTTCTTGTGGTCGGAATGGATCCTTATTCACATCAAGTGATCGAACAACCATCGGAGTACTTAAAGGATATGCTCCATCCATGTAAAACCGTTTCAATACCTTTTCTATATAGGCAGATTGATGAACAAAAATTCCGTTTGCCAAATATTCGATTTGCAAACCAAGACATAATTTTGTCTTTCCGAGATCTTTCATCTCGAATTCCTTCTTTAAATAATCAATTGCCTTTTGGAGTTCTATGGGAGTTCCAATAAGGTTTATGTCATCGACATATACGGCAAGTACAACAAATTCCGATGTTGTTTTCTTTATAAAAACACATGGGCAAATGACATCATTTATATAGCCTTCCTTTAATAAATACTCACTAAGACGATTATACCACATTCGTCCTGATTGATTTAGACCATACAAAGATCTTTGCAATTTGATTGAAAACATTTCCCAGGACTTTGAATTATGAGTGTTTGGCATTTTGAATCCATCGGGAATTTTCATGTATATCTCATTATCAAGTGAGCCATAAAGATAGGCAGTAACCACATCCATTAAATGCATGTCTAGCTTTTCAACGACAGCAAAACTTATGAGATAACGGAAAGTTATAGCATCCATTACGGATGAATATGTCTCTTCATAATCGACACCAGGCCTTTGAGAAAATCCTTGTGCAACAAGGCGTGCCTTATATCTTTGTACCTTGTTTTTCTCATTTCTCTTGCGTACAAAGACCCATCTATAGCCAACAGGCTTAACACCATTAGGTGTTTCAACTATAGGCCCAAAAACTTCACGTTTTGCAAGTGAATTCAATTCTGATTGGATTGCTTCTTGCCATTTTGGCCAATCAAGTCTTTGTCGACATTCTCCAACAGATTGAGGTTCAAGATCCTCACTTTCTTGCATAATGCTAGATGCAACATTATATGCAAAGACATAATCCACCACTATATCCACTCGATTAAAATTTGTCTCAATATCGATTGGATTTATTGATAGTTCCTTATTTTCCTGAGTCTCGGGCTCAATGGATTCTTCATGAATCTCAGAATTTATTAAATCGTGAATTTCCTCATGAGATTCTTTCGTAGTGTCATTTTGATCATTTGCTTTCCTTTTTCTAGGATTTTGATCTTTGGAACCTAATGGCCTGCCACGTTTTATGCGTGCTTTCGACTCATTAGATATGACACTAGAAGATTGTCCAATAGGGACATCAATACGGATTGGAACATTCTCTGCGGGGATGTGAGATTTTCTTATCCTTTTCAAGTCCGTGAATGCATCAGGCATTTGATTTGCTATTCTTTGCAAATGGATAATATTTTGCACCTCTTTTTCACAAATAGAGGTATGTGGATCAAGATGAGATAATGATGGATTTTTCCACAAAATTTCCCGTTTGGTTTCACCAACTTCTCCCCCTAATTTTGGGAAAAGTGTCTCATCGAATCGACAGTCTGCAAATCGTGCAGTGAACAAATCCCCTGTCAATGTTTCGAGGTAGCGAATAATGGAGGGCAATTCAAACCCCACATATATTCCTAACCTTCTTTGCGGACCCATTTTGGTGCGGTATAGCGGTGCTACAGGCACATATACTTTGCATACAAAAATTCTTAAATATGATATATTAGGTTCATGACCCAAAACTAATTGCAACGGGGAATATTTGTGATAATTCGTCGGTCTGAGACGAACTAGCATTGCTGCATGCAAAATGGCGTGACCCCAAACCGAAGTGGGCAGCCTCATTTTCATGAGTAATGGTCTTGCAATCAACTGCAGATGTTTAATTAAATATTCTGCAAGACCATTTTGAGTGTGAACATGAGCTACAGGATGTTCCACTTTTATCCCAATTGATAAGCAATAATCATTAAATGCTTGGGATGAAAACTCAGCAGCATTATCTAGTCTAATAGACTTAATTGGATTATCAGGAAATTGTGTACGTAATCGTATTATTTGTGCCATTAATTTTGCAAACGCAAGGTTGCGTGATGACAATAGGCACACATGAGACCATCTAGAGGATGCGTCTATTAAGACCATAAAATATCTAAAGGACCCACTAGGTGGGTGAATAGTCCACAAGTATCCCCTTGTATACGTTCCAAAAACGTAGGTGACTCAGTTCCAACCTTTGTTGGTGATGGTCTAATAATTAACTTGCCTTGATAACAAGAAGTGCAAGAAAATTCATTATTTAAAAGAATCTTTAAATTCTTTAATGGATGCCCATATGAGTTTTCTATAATCCGTCTCATCATAATTGATCCAGGTGTCCCAATCGATCATGCCAAAGTACAAAAGTATTGGAATCAGTAACCTTTTGGTTTACTGTGGAATGTGCCTCAATTGCACTAATTTTTGTCCAATACAGGCCACAAGATAAAGTTGGGAACTTCTCAATAACCCTCTTTTGGCCAGAGACATTCTTTGTAATGATGAGGTATTCAAGATTATTCTCATCTATTGTCTCAATATGATATCCATTTTGACAGATATCTTTAAAACTCAACAAGTTCCTCTTGGACTTGGAAGAGAACATTGCATTCTCTATGATAAATATTGTTCCTTTAGGCAGAGTTATAGTTGCTCTTCCGGAGCCTTCAATCAATTTACTACTACCAGAAATTATAGTAACATCTGCCTTACACATACTTAAATGAGAGAAATATTTCTTCTCTTTGAATATCGTATGTGTGGTACATGAATCAATTAAAGAAATATTTTTACAATTGAACTTTGATCAAAGTTTGTTTTGTGAGATATCCATATTTGCTTCTCATAGTTTGACATGCAAAAGAAATATATGAATTAACATTAGTATTTTCAGAGAAAAAAAATAATAACATAGTTAAATCAATAATTCAATAAAGATTTTTGTATTGAATTTTGAGCAAACTCTGGGTCTGATTCAAACAATTATATATAATTATACGTTAATTTTAGGTTGTCATATGGTTTAAAATACAGAAAACTTAAAGTCATACACATAAAACAATAAGTGCGTAAATAATAGTAGCTAAAATCATACTTTATTTCAACAGCTACTTTTTTCACCTAAAATCACTGCTCAAACATATACCAAAAGTTCAATCAAACTGGCTAACACTAAAAGAAAATAGCTCACCTCCCAGTCAGTTCTGATTTAAATTTGTACAAAAAGATTCTTCCATTATCTCAACCCTAGCATTTCAAGCTGAATCGTTCTTCAAATATACATAGCAAAAACTTCACAGAGAGACCAAAATATGAAACCTATTAAATAAATATGAAAGGGGTTCAAACGCATCACAGTTCCACGTTAAAAATTTAAGAAAGACGCTACCTTTTTCACTAAAAATTATTGCTCAAGCATACACACCAAAAAAAATTATTCACTAATTGACAAAATATTCTAATCAATTAACTGTAAAACGAAAAGGGCTCGTCCCAATTCAGTTGTGATATAAATATTTGAAGAAAAGCTTTTCTTTACATGAATTAAACCAACTGAAGACTAGTTAAAAGAAAATAAATCAAGCATAAATTATACTTATTAATCTTTGTTACATTAGTATAAAAAAAATTAAAAGATATAAGTTTCAATTCAGTTCTAATTAAGGAAAGCTTATGTTTTTACGTCAATTAATCCAATTAAAGACAAGCTAAAGGAAATCAAGTAGAAATTATACTTAATACATTATCGAGTTGAATTATTAGTATAAAAAAAACATTAAAGGGCATAAGCTAGTGATACTTAATTGGAGGAGAAGGGGAAGAGAGAAAGCCAATCAATTCTTCTAGCTCCGTTGCCATTGCTGTTTTTCCTTTGTTTCAGTTGGCGGCAGTAGCTTAATCTTCTCAAAAGAACTTCTTGAGACGGTAGAGTCTCGTTCTGATAACGTGTTATAAAACAATAAAAGAACAAGAGCAATATTGCAGAGAAAGAGAGAAAATTCTTATTGAATTTTGGGGTGGTTTACAATGGGGTAAGACCCCTCTATTTGTAGGAGGAAAAGTAACTTAGCCTCAAAGTAAAACTCTCTACAAAATAGACATTCACTCTAATTAGAATTCTATTCTTAACAATCTTGCATTTATCTTATCATATATTGATTTTATTGGAGCTTTACTTAAGCTAGGTTGATTTGTTTGTGCCGAGTTTGAGGTGAGAATTCAATCCCAGGTCCATGTGTTTGGGTATTTATCCACCCGTGGAATTTAGGCTCAATTTGGGCCTAGATTCTGAATGCATTTGCAAATAGGATAATGGCCTATTTGGATCGTATCTGGTTCTGCTTCAAGCAGACTCACTGATGGCCATCGTGAGCCCAAATTAGTTTCAAGTAATTGGGTTATCCTTACATGTTATGATTCCTTTAAGTGTTAAGACAAACACTCACTGAAATAATTTTTGTTTTAAAAATTTTCTCTATGCTTCTAGTCAATTAGTTAATCACTTTTATTAATATAGGTGAACCATATTAGACGATATACATAGCATATGACCCTCCAAAGTATGTTTAATTTCCCTTTTAAAATTGAATCAAGGTGCGCCACGCCAAATATAACCCCAAATGTGTGGCCCTCATTTCACTATTTTTCTTAAATCCTTAGAATTAGAGGCGTTCCATTTAGCAAATCTCCATGGCCCTCGCAAAGTGAAAAATGCGTAGTTGCTTTAGGCGCATTATTTTAATAACATCACCTTCCTAAACTCGGGTGCGCATTTCATGTGACCCAAATCCAAATCTCATAATGTTAAATAAAATATGTATCAGACTGCCGGTGCATTTCATGTGGTGTGGTCAAAAGACGTATTTTAAATGACGTTGAAATCCTCTTAAAATTAATTGTAAGTGGTTAATAAGGTTAAAATTGTACCATAAGGTAAAACATGTATTAAAACCAGATAATAGGCCAATTGTAATAAGCGACTGTTCTAGAACCACAGAATTCGAAGGTGCCTAACACCATCCCTCGGGTTAATAGAATTCCTTGTTCAGAATTTCTGGTTCGCAGACGTCACAAAGAAAGTCAAATTTTCCTCGATTTGGGATATAAAATAAACCGATGACTTGGGTAACCAGAAAACAAACATATCCCAAGTGGCGACTCTGAATAAAAATAAGTAAATAATCCCATTTTGACTAATGTTACTTAAATTGGAAAAAGTTCCTTATATACTACCTTTCGAGTTGGTGTGTAATGAAAAAAAAGGTGTGACACACTCAAATTATACTTTACTTAAATAGTGCAAGGAGGTCAGTGTCAAATATAATCACCCAACAAGGTTGGGGTCGAATACCACATGTAATAGGCGTGAAAAGGATACTCGAGTAGTGTGTTAATTGACTTAAGTCGTAATTCGATTCAGTTAATTATAATAAAATCATGATATGATTGTGATTTGAAGAAATGACCAATTGTAATGTTGAGAATGTAATTAATTTTGATTAAGGAAACCAAGGTTGTGTCCCCTTCAATGAAATGTAATGTTATCGGTGTTAATATGATATATTTCTTATGGAAAGTTCTTTAGATATACAAATGATTTCTAAATGACTACCCAATATTTTTCAATAGCTAAGTAGTATTTCCTCTTTATGATTAAATATAAAAGATTTGCAATTAAGAACAATCAATATATGCCAAATAAAACTCACTTATTTCGAAGTGATTCTATTAAACAATGTTTAAAGCCTTGGGTCTTTGATATTAACTTTTACCAAATTTTAACTCCACTTTTCCAAGTAAAGAAAGAATTTAATGGCACTTGTTAATGTTTGCAACCACCAACAATAAATGAAGAATGAGAAATAAATAAATCAATAAATATATATATATATATATATCAACCAACCATTATATATATATATATATATTCAATGTTAAACGCACATTAACATAAGACCCATTTAGGGTCCACAACCTTAGTATTTAAAGTTTGCTACAAATGCTAAAATACGAAGAGATGAGAATATGAAATATTATAAATCTTACAAAGTGCAAGATTCTTCACTCAAAAGCATCCAAAAGAGAGGAATATTAAAGACTTGGAATGTAGCTCCAAAAAAAGACAAGCTACCCCCACAAAACCCCAATAAATCTATTTATAGTGGGTAAAAACTCGGTTGCAAAAAGGTCGAAAATACCCTTCCAGATCAATTATGTGACCGCATGTCTGTCGCATAACAGACATGTATTTGTAAGGCCCCATGAAAATTTTGCTCAAAAACCAGAGATCTAGTTGTGCCAATTAGGAATATGTGTTAGAAATTTTTTATGTATTAAAATGTTACAAAAAAAATGTTTGTCAGAAGAGCGCATTTTTGCGGTCCATTATGCGGTCGCATAATAGCTCTGCGGACCACATAGTCGCTGCAAAGTGAAGCAGTGTGTTGGTCAATATTGAGGTTAACTATGCGTCCACTTATGCGATCGCATAATAAATTTGCGGGCCGCATAATCATCCCATAATCTACTTGAAATTTTACGAGGGGAAGTTCTGCGATGCATAATGTGACCGCAAAATATGTATGCGAAACGCTTTCTTGTCGCATAACTGGGCAGTATGTTTATAATTTAGGAGCCCTTTTGCGGGCCGCAAGTCAATAATGCAATAACAAATGCGATCCCAGATCTGTTCCGGGGCTCTAAATTTCTAATTTTCTTACTTGACCCATGTCTATATATTACATGCTACCCTTCATTTTAGGCCTGTTTTATGATGCATTTAGAGAGAGAGAGAGAGGGTCAAATAGGGAGAAGGGATTCTTCATTAAAATTTCTCCTAAGATCTTGCATAATCCTTGAAGATTTGTCACGAAAGGCACCTAGGTCTTCTTCCTAAGAGGTAAGGTTCTATAACCCAAGCTCTTAATTACTGAGTATAACTAGTGTAGGCCATTAGAAGGGTAATTGATGAGGATAGAAGTGGATATCTTGCATACATGAGTTTTTGAAAGTATTTGGTTAGGTCTTGAGCTAGGGATGGGATAGGGGATGGTAGGATCTTTCACAAAATTAGTTTTAAAAGCATAATGCATACTTAGTGTTCGAGAATATGCTCAAACGAGCTAGAACTATGATCACCTCTCTAATTTGTTGTTCAATTTGTTATGTTCCTAAAAGATTGACGTTGCTAAGAGTCGCGGGGTATAGTACGACTTCAGAAAAGCTCAATAGAGGTATGTAGGCTAAAATTTCTCTCTCGGAAGTGAATTCCATATTGTTTTGTGAGCTTAAGTATGGTTTGTCTACCAAAATGGTATAGCCTTGAGTCACATTTTTTTCAAATGAAGGTTAGTATACTAATTGGGCGAGAAGAAATCGATATGTTTATTGTTCCTAGATGCTCTTATTTGTATTAAATGCCTTGATTGAATATGTCTACTTGTTGATAAATTGTAAAGATGTATGGAAATAAATCGAATGAAAAAATGTGAAACAATTATGAAATAAGTCTTGACCCCATCATTATGAAGTAACTTCAATGTGTATTTCAATTGTTGATTGACATGTCCCTCTTTGGGAAGAATCCCTTGTGTTTGATGATTCTATTACTATTGGACTTGAATATATATATGATTTCCGGAATATTTGGTACATTCATATTTGTTGGTGATAGTTTGAAATAAAGGAGATGAAAATGTGAAAAATCATATGCGGCCTTCGTGCCATGAGAAAGATGAACCTTGTGAAAGGCCCAAAGGGTCAAAGAGATATTGTTATCGATAGAGATTGAGAACGTTAATAAAAGCTATAAAATATGAAAGGTATTGAGATAAGCATGGTTGCATTTATCTATATTTGAATACATGTATTATACTACAATTGTGTGAAATTTTAAATCGATTAAATTTTTTTTTGAGAGTATCATTAGCAATACTGAGAAACGGTGGGAAATAAGGCCCACACTTGAAACTACACTGTGAGCATGTGATTTTTTCCTACACGAATTACTCCTATAAATTGAAACAAAATCATTTCTTTTATTTGTTTGCATTTTCTGTGGATTTTGTGGCATTTTCGTTAATTGTTTGCATTTTACTTATGTATTTTAATTAGTGAAAATATACAAAATATGTCGCACGTGCATTTAGAAGTTTATTTGGTCATTTTTCATGATTTAATTAGAAATTGGTCATTTTATAAAAAGGGAAAAATAAAAAAAATGGTTTAATTTGCTCTTTTAATTGTAATTTTGATTTTCAGATGATTTTGCCTTTAATTTTATTTTAATTATTTATGATAATAATTATGTAGGAACAATTAGCAATTTATAGTTAAATTTAGGAATTATAATTAATTTAGGATTTTAAAAAAAAATTATTAATGATGAAAAAAGAAAAAGAAGTCTAGAAAATCTGAAAAATAAAAGAAAAAGAATAAATTGGGCCAGTTATTTCAAAAAATACCCAGCCCAAAACTCACAAACCCGGTCCAGCCCAACCTTTGACCTGGTCCAGCACCCCCACGAATCAAAACGACGTCGTTTGGATTAGTTCAATCCAAGTCGTCTATGTTTTCAGATCCAACGGTCCAGAAGCCCACACCCCTTAATATATATATGTCCAAACCCTACCCCCACCCCCCAAACCCCCCTCCCTCACCAATCTCTAACCCGTCTCACAGAAACCCTAGCACCACCCCGTCTCCGCCGCCCACCACCGTCAGCCGCCGGCCGAAAATTGCCCACTGCGACAGCAAAACTCCATGTGCCCCAAATTTACACCATTGATCCTCCTCCTCCTCATCCTCTACCCAAATCTATAATCATCTTATCTCGAATCCGACCCCAGCTCCTCGAACCTTAGCCAGAAATTCTGACCCTCTGTCGTGTACGATGATACCACCACCAACCGGTCCCAAATTAACACCAAATAGCTCCCGCTTCTCCCTCATGCCAAATCCACACTCAATCTCCCTCAAACGTCCCTACAACTGCTCGAAACCTAAATCTAAGGTTTTTCGGAATCTTCAAGGTGGTGCATGAAGACTGCGCTCAAGCTAAGTTTTCTAGCTTTTTTACAATTTCCCTCTGCTCTATCTCCCTTCTGCTAATTTGTTTTCACGAGTTTAGTCAAGTGGTATCAATATTGTTTGGTTAATACTTGAGTTGAATAATTAATTTGGGGTTAATAGAATCTCATTTGTTTAATCAGTTTGGATTCGAATTGCATTAATATTTTTTGTTGAATGACTTGTATGTGTAACCCTTAATGTTTAAATTAGGTAATCCTATGAGTGTGTGTGTCTAATTCATGTTACAATTTTTGATTTTCTGCATTTTTGTATTTGGAATTTTATTTGCTTGAACTCGTTTGAAGCTTCAGAATCTAATTTGTCAAGGGGTAGAAAGTAATTAGTAGGACACATTAGGGTAGTTTAGGCATTTGGATAAGGGCATCTTTTATAACAGAAATAGGAAGCCTTTAGTAGGGGCTTCCTGCTAATTTTGATGTAAAAAACTGTGTCCACAAGTTAAAAACTAAAGGACTAACCGTGCCTTTCAAGGAAAGGTTTTTGAGGTTGGGTGAGGGATAAAATCCAGAAAAAAGGCTAAGAAGCTAAGATATTGAAATTACCGTTTTCATTGATTTCTATACAAATTTTTTAGAATATTCAATCTCTGAAATACTTTCTGGTTGGTTTGAGATCTAGTATGGGTGGATGTTAGGTTTCTATGAAAGTTTGTGGTTCAAGCTAATTGAACACTATAATTTTATTGGGTGAAGCTGAATTCCTTATTCTAAGTTTGCTGAATCTAGGTTCATCTCTGTTGTTCCTCTGTTGATTCATGTTGCTATGGTGATAACTTACTTTTATTTTGCTTCCTTTAAACCCAGGTACATGCCTTTGAACTTTGATGGTTGTAATTTTAATGATGAAGATGCAATGAGAACTTGAAGCATGGAACCAAGTCTACATTATTTTTCTTTTACTTCTTTCGTGATACTCATATTCTCAATCATCTACTTTAATGTGATATAGTTGTTTCCAGTTGGATTAGATAGGTTGTTGTATTGCAATCGAACCATGGACTGTTATTTTTATTTGGATTAGATAGGTTGTAATTGAACTATGGACTCTTATAATTTAGGACTGTTAGAGACTTTCAGTAATATATCTCTTCACAAGATATGTTAGCTTTAAAGTGCTTTAGAATATATGTTATGTTCATGTGTGATTTTATACTCGAACATTTCCTGGTGGTGACCATATGGTTTAACATGTTAGAAATACTATGATATATTGTTAAGTTTAAATGGGTTATTAAGTAATCATGTGTTCATAGCAGCTATATGTTAATTTAATTGAAAGTTTTTAATTCCCTTACAAATAAAGCTTCTCTGTCTCACTTCCTTGTTCAGGTACTCATATCCAGAGTGGAAACTAGCCCAAGAATGTAATAGAAGTGATGGTCATGTTTGTTTGCATATTGGAGGGCCTTTGATAGGGTCTAGTCGTGAGTCTTTCATTTACAACAGTGAACTCATTAGTAGTTGGGCCCAAATGGGCCTAATTTTCATTTAAATGTAATAATGCATTATAGTGCTAGCTTAGTCTTGCAAGTAACATGTTGTGTTCTATTTGTAGAAATGGAATCCTGTCCATAAGTGGAATAAGAGATCTATTAGCTTTGCTATTTAGCTTTATTGTTGAACCGAAATCCATTCTTTATATCCTCTTTAGATTCATTTACTTTGTCAACCTCCCACAATAATATGCATAATCGTGCCTTGCAATAATCTAGAAATAATTTAGAAGACTTCTCGAAACATGTGTAGTTTGTTTTAGTTGAGTAGAACCCTTTGGAATAATTTGAGGCATGCCATTTCAAGTGAAATCCCCCAGCGTGGCCCCCTTTTAATTATTAGTTTTAACTTAACTCAGAACTCGAGGTGCCGTTTAACAAACTTCCATGGCCCTCGCAACTTTGCAAAACGTGTATTTATTTTAGGTGCTCTAGTAAAAAATTTACTTTCCTAAATACGGGTGCGCATTTATGTGACCCAAATCCAAATCCTAACAATATTGAAAAATGTCAAACACTACGGGCGAATTTATGTGACGTGGTTCAAAGCTTATTTTAACAACGTTGCAATCTTCTTAAAAAAAATGTGGTTACAGAGTTAAAGTTGGAACATAGGTACAAGTATATTAAAATCAGATCATTAAGCCAAATATAATAATTGAGCGACCGTGCTAGAACCACGGAACTCGGGAATGCCTAACACCTTCTCTCGAGTTAACAGAATTCCTTACTTGGATTTCTGGCTCGCAGACTGCATTATAGAGTTAAATCTTCCTCGATTTGGGATTTAAACCGGTGACTTGGGACACCATTAATTATCAAGTGGCGACTCTGAAATCTTTAAATAAATAAATCCTGTTTCGATTGTCCTTTAATTGAAAAAACTCCCTTATCTACGCCCTTCACGGGGTTTAGTGTGTAAAAGGGAGGTGTGACAACTCTGGCGACTCTGATGGGGATCAAGCCCAGAATCTTTGGTTCAGGGTTCAAAATCCGAGCTTATAATAATTGTGATATCTGGCTTTATTATTATCTGATTTTATTATATGATTATGCCTAATGTGCTAAATTTTGTTTTCACCGCTTTAATATTAATTAAACTGTATATAAACTTCCACGAAACCCCTCTCTTTCTCATCTTCGGGTATGTGCTCGCTGGTCGACAGTCCTTACTCCGTTAGTGTCATACCATTAAATAAGAAAGAGGCTCGGACATGTTGCAAAGCCGGATGGCCTTTCGGTTCCTAGTATGTAGTCCTCTCCTCGACTCGAGTTGTCCGCTCAGGTACACAGTCTAAACCATATACCATGGTTTTGAACCTAGAATAACTTATACTCACGTTGCAACCCTAGTAGGAATGCTTATTTGCATCATGCATTTAACTTAGGGGACTCAACACAGGATTTGGGTTCATCCAGGACAGGTGCACCCAAAATATTGGAACATCCTGATGCATTTTGCGTGCTACTTGTGTATTTATTTCGAATTTGCATGCCGACCGGTTTCTGCAGATAAAGAGAAAAAAAGAGAGAGAAAAAGGAGAAAAGAGGGAAATTAAAAAATAATAGCAGTGTGAGGGGTGACAAAGAAATTTATTCGTTTCAAAATCGGTACTGAAATGCTGCCACAATTTTGAAAAAAAAAACCAAAGAAATGTGTCTGTTTTGGAAAAGAAAAATAGAAAAAGGAAAGGATTTTTTATTCTGTCAAAATTGCTCGAACTATGTCAGTTTGATTCTCACAGGGCAACCTCTACCGGGCCAAACTTTATTTTTCCAAAAAAGCGAAAAAGAACCACATTTAGTTTATGATTATTAAATAAAGCAATTTTTGACATACTTAGCTGAGTGTCCTCGAAAGTGCGCCAGAAGGCTGTTTATGCAAGAACAACCACCTTGGATTATTTTATAAATCGTGGCTTGTAGTAGGCACAACCTTAAAATCTTCCCCCGAAAGTGCTGAAAGGCCGTATTTGTGAAGCCGGGATTTTATTTTTGGAATGAAAATTTGAAAAAAATTTAATTTTGTTTTTGAGTCCAATAAATCATGAATTTTGCTTAATCACCCTAGTAAATGTGCAGAATGAGCACAAATAAAAATTTGCCAATAAAAGTCAAGAATAAGACCCCTTTGGAGTTGCATATGTGGTGAAATGATTAGGTGAATCGGGGCAAAACAAGGTCAGTGCGCACTTGGGAGGACTCACCGGGTTGTTGAAGATCAATCCTCGAGGAGATATCATAAAGGCGTTGGTTACATTCTGGGACCCGGACCATAACGTATTTCACTTCCCGAACTTTGAACTCACCCCAACCCTAGAAGAATAAATTGATATATCGGGGTTCCCAAAATTCCTCTAAGACATCAGTATTTGATTGCGCTAAGTGTCGAAAAAGAGATGCATAGAGGAATTTTATACCAGAGTTGATGTGTTGAGATTACCAAAGGGGGTTACAGAATGGGTATCTTACTCCGTACCATAAGTGCTAGTCAAATAGAGTTGATATTCGGGTGGCTCCCTACTGATGAAATTATATATATGCCAGCTACCGGGCCTCATATTGTTTTGATGGGCCTCCGAGTATCAAACCTTATGCTCCATACAGAGTGCTAAGATAGCTAGGGAGGTACCAAATGGTTCTCAGGGAAGAAGTCATTAGCCGCCATGTAGTCGAGATTGGTCCCAACGGTCAGTTTCACGAAGAAACAGTCGGATAGATTTGGAGCGAAAGTCAGTACTTGGTGGCAGACACTTGAGTAGATGACCTTTCTAAAGGACAGGTTGCACCAGGGTACCTTTCTTGGTATAAAAAGGAAATAGAGTTTGGAGGGCCGGCCAAGAGGCCACATCTCCAGGAATTTGCAGAGGCGTCACAAGAACTATGGAATTGGTTGGCTAAGGAAAAAAAATACAAGGCCGCAATGGGGAAAATGGAAAAGCAAGTCAAAGACCTTCAATTAGGGAATGGTTTGCAAGCTATAGAAGATGAGTGGGAAAAGAAAAGAGTGGCCAAAGAAAATGAAGATTTGCGAGCCTAGATTCATGAAATGAAAGTAGCCGCAGAGAATCCCGCCAAGAGTGCGAAGGTTGAAAAGATTATAGGCAAATTGAGACGGAAAGTAGGAGAATATGGTTTTGACTTAAACAAAGCATATAGGGAGATGTACAGAGCTCGAAAACAACTGGCCAAAAATGCATAGGAGCGAGCACGCATGATTGAACAATTAAATGATAGGTATGACAACGAGGTTGCAGGTTTGAAAAAGAAGGTCATCATGGTTGAGAACAAAATGTTTAAACAGGCAAAAGACCTTAAGGCTGAAAGAGAGCATTGCTACACAACAATAGCACGACGGAAAAGAGATTTGCAACAATTCCAAGAACTAAATCATGTAGAGGCCAGCGCCCAGCAGATAGGGTGACTGTTGCAAGAAACAGGTGCTATAAGAGAGAGGGTACGGATGATCGCTGATAACATCACAACAAAGTGTAGCCACTGTGAAGATATGAAAATATCTATGTTATTTTCCACCGCAATGATCTTTGTTCGTCAAGTAATGGAAGACCTCAACTACCTCCAAGGGGATTTAGCACACAGGACTGTGGCGAGATTGAATGATGACCCGCATGCCCCAGGAGCATTAGAGGCTTTAATGTATTCATGAGTTTCAAATCTATTGGTCCATTTGTGAAGTCTCTATTTTCTTTGAGTTTGTAGTAGGTTGTCGAGTGAGTTGTTTTCATTTTAAGTTATAGTCTATTGTTTATGGTTGAGTCGGAGTCTGTTTATTTCTTTTATTAAAATATGTTAGTAGTTGAAATGAAGTTTTTTATTTTATGAAAACTAAAAAAATTCCAAAATATTATCTGTATTTCTTTGTCAGAACTACGCTTGGTCCGATTCATGTAGGGTCATAATACGTAGGTAATCTCCATAGGATTTGACCATAACCAAAATAAGGAAAAGAAAGAGAAAAAAAAAAGAAAGAAAATCATGAGATAAACTGTGGTAAAATAAAGGAGAGAATAATAAAGCAAAAGAAGGTAGGAAAAATAAGTTGAGAAAAAGACAAGGGGAACAAGACAGAGAAAACAGGAAAAGAAAAGTGCCATTGGATAACAGGTGGGATGGCACAAGCAACCGATCTATGTGCATAATAGAAACCGATAACTACTTAGGTGCATTCATCCCTGAATATGTGACTACATACATGTTGAAGCCTAACCGCTAACAATTTTGGTGTTGTCTCTTCCAGTTCAGACAGATGGTTAGTTTTTGCAGCATTCTAGCAACCCACCCCTACAACACTCGGTCCAAAAGTAAGCTGATTATGGCCAATCAAGAAACCGATGCACGTATTGTTGATCCCTGGAAGAGGTGGAAGAGTTGGATGTTAATGCAATGAAAGTTGAGTTATGCAAACTGAAACATCAGATAGTTGAAATGTATCAAGCATGGGTGAGAGGGCAGCCACCACCAGCCTATCCTGCTAATCCAACCTTCATCCCACCATTAGCCCAGTCACATGACCACCCTACCACTTATCCACCCCCAAGCTTCCCCATCAACCTACAATACCAGGGTACAACTTCTCAAGCACCCCTAGCTTCACCACCCAAAGTTGTTCCTCACCCTCCACTAGTTGCTCCTATTTATGTGGCACCTCCTCCCCTCTCACTCCACAGATTATTCAGTGAGCCTTTGCTCCAAGCTCATCACAACCAGTATTACCCACAAAAACCCGTTTATAAAGCCCATGAACCCTACTCATATGATCATGTTTTGAAATCCTTGTTGAGGCTGAAAACCCATTCAAAAACCCCGAGCAAGAGGAGGTACTTAGAAAAATCGAAAGTCTATAGTAGTCATTCAGAGATACGAGAGGATTAGGTGGCCAAGTGAGTGTGGCATACAAGGATCTCTATTTTTTCCCAGATGTACAATTGCCTCTACACTTTAAGATGCTCAAGTTTGACTTATATGGTGTACATGGTGACCCAGTGGCACACCTAAGGGGTTTTCGTAGCAAGATGAGAGGTGCAGGTGGAAAGGATGAATTGCTAATGGAATACTTTAGTCAAAGTTTGAGTGGTTTAGTGTTGGAATGATACACCCGACAAGATCATGTTCAGTGGTACACATGGAACGATCTAGCACAAGCATTTGCTTCTCATTTCAGTACAATCTTGAAATTGTTCTGGATCGTATATCATTGACAAAAATGGAAAAGAAGCACAATGATAGTTTGAGAGAGTATGGCTTCCGTTGGAGGGAGCAGGCTGCAAGAGTTAACCCGCCAATGAAGGAAAGCGAAATGGTATATTACTTCTTGCAAGCTTTGGAGCCTGCATACTTTGGTTGGTATCAGCAGTGGGAAAATCCTTCAATGAGGTAGTAAAAATGGAGAGTACGGTCGAAAAAGGGGACAAATCCAACAAGATCATGAGTTATTCTGCAATCAAAGCAACCACCCAGGCTATCCAAAGCAGTACCGGAGGATCAATTGGAAAGAAGAAGAAGGAAGAGGTATCAACAGTTGATTCAAGGACTTGGTTTGGGCCCCGGAGTCCATCCTATTACAAGCAGCCCCGACCTCACCATCCACCCTATCCACACACTCCATATAGCCTACCACAACTTTACTACCCACCTCCTGATCCCCATTTTTCCATCCATCATGCACAAATATATACTCAACCTCCCGCCCACGCACAGTGGCTTACGCTAACCCCACAAAATAATTACCCAGCTCCACAAAATAACTACCCCCCAAAAGCCTACCAACAACCCTCGAGACTAGCTTTCCGGGCCAACCATGTTTTAAGGACTGAGAGAACATAGAAGAAGAAATAATTACTCCATTGGGAGAGTCATACACTACCTTATTCCACAGATTGAGGTAGTTAGATATGTTAAGGCCGATTGAAGAAAAATTGCCAAACACTCTTCCAAGAAATCTTGACTATTCTGTCACTTGTGAGTATTGTAATGGAGCCCCGAGGCATGACACTGAGAAATGTTTGCATCTGAAGTGTACTATTAAGTAACTCATTGATTTGCATCGGATTGAGGTGCAAACTACGGAAGTGCCCAATATTAATCAAAATCCATTGCCTGCTCATCAAGAGAGAAATATCATAGAGATAGTGCACAGAGAGGGAGAGCCCAAGAAGCCTTCACAAACTATCATGGTGATCCGAGCGAGTGAACGAACAATGGTTGAGAATTTGACAAGCGAGGTGTCAACGCTCAAGTTGAGTGCAGCAAGTATTAAGCCTTTTGTTGTAGCCGAGAAGGAATTCCCAAAAGACAGGATGTTGAAATAGGAAAATGCAAAAGTGGTTTTATCGGGGGTAGCAAGCAAGCACGTGGTTATCGTGGAAGCCGCTCATCAGAACCTGTCATTATCAATCCTGCAACTCAGTTGCCAATGATCAGTAGCAAGGCCGTACGTTGGAATTGACTGAGTAACAATGACTTACAAAGGGAAAGAGGTTAGAGAAGATGTTTGTGAGACCCACGAATTAACTTGATAAGGGAGGTGTTTTTCCCCCGAAGAATTGAGAAAAGCAAAACCAACCAAAGATAACACGGTGCTGGTGAAGAAAAATGTAAGTGAAGAGCAGGCAGAAGAGTTTATGAAGAAGATGAAAATGCAGGATTATTCTATTGTTGAACAATTGAGAAAGACTCCTACTCGAATCTTGCTGTTATCATTGTTGATTCATTCGGCCAAGAATCGTCGGGCATTAATGAAGATGCTGTACAAGCCCCACGTTCCTGATAAAATCACAGTCAACCACTTGGAGAAGATAGCGAATAAGATTTTTGACGTGAACAGTGTCACTTTTTCTGACGATGAATTTCCCATAGAAAGCTCTGAGTATAATAGAGCACTCTACCTCACGGTAAAGTGCGAAGATTATTTGATCATTTGAGTGTTGGTTGATAATGGTTCAAGCACAAATATACTCCCTCTCTTAATTTTGAGCAAGTTTGGTCGGTGACATAGTGCTCAAATTGACAATTTGACCAGTTTATTTTACCATGAAGTTACAGGTGCTTGATGTGGATGTCTCTTACAACCTATTGTTGCGATGACCTTGGATCCATGCTGCTAGAGAAGTCCCCTCAACTTTGCATCTAATGGTGAAATTTGAATGGGATCGACAAGAAATAGTTGTGCATGGCGAGGACCACCTGTATGCCCATTGTGATGCTATCGTACCATTCATTGAGGCAGATGATGACAAGGGGCCTTGGGTGTATTAGATTTATGAATCGGTGTCAGTGAGAAAGGTTTCAGAGAGAGAGTATGTTCCAAAACCGAAGTTAGCCGCTAGATCAGTCATGGTGGCCGTAGAAATGTTAAATAGTGGGTTTGTTCCAGAAAAAGGTTTGGGGCCATCGCTTCAGGGTATCATACGACCAGTATCTCTCTGAAAAAACATAGAAACCTTTGGTTAGGGATTCAAGCCTACAAGTAAATATATCAAGAGAGCAAGAAAGTTGAAGTAGAGAGCATGCGTCCTTCCCAATCCCATGTCGCATCTATTCAAATCATTTGTGAAGCCTGGCCCTAAAAAGCAGCTAACAACAAGTACCAGTTCTATAGTCGATCCTGAGAAGGAGTTACTTGAAAAGTACGAAATGTTTTTTGAAGATGTGAATGTGGTAGAAGCTGGAGAGGGCTCTAGTAAGGAAGACGTGCAATTTGTTGGGCCCTATTCAATCGTCAACAGTTGGGAAGCTACTCCTCTCCCGAACAGGAAGGAGTTTTGGTAGTTTGCTTTGATTTTTCTCTCCATTTCTCTGGATTATTCCAGGGTTGAAATCCAGTCTCTATGTTCCGTCCATTTGGATGTGTAAAACCTTGTTATCTTTCAATTTCAATGAAATGCAATTTCCCTTTTTCGTCTGTGCTAATAGTTTCCATTTTTCTTTGCTTTTATTTTCATTATTGTACAGTTATTTTTATGTCGGCTGTAATGATCTGACATGCATAAGGATTCTTCGACCCAGTCTTATAAGTCAATCTAATTCAGAAGTAATAATTCAATAAATAGAACACGAGGATGAACCAGAATATGATGAGGAAAGGGCGTTTGAAGAAATTAGTAAAGAATTGAGTCATTTTGAGGAAAAACCCAAGTGAAACCTGAGTGACACAGAAGCAGTAAATCTAGGGGCCCAGATGATATTAGAGAAACCAAAATAAGTGTCCATCTAGAGCCAAATCTTAGGGAAGAAATAATCGAAACGCTGCTTGAATACAAAGATGTTTTTGCATGGTCTTACGATGATATGCCAGGGCTGAGCACTGACTTGGTGGTTCACAAATTGCCCACTAACCCAGCCTGTCCTCCTATCAAAAAAAAGTTGAGGAAGTTTAAAACTGATGTGAGCATAAAATCAAAGAGGAAGTTACCAAGCAATTTGAGGCAAAGGTCATCCGAGTCACACAATATCCTACCTGGTTAGCTAATGTCGTGCATGTGCCGAAGAAGGATGGTAAAACCAGGGTGTGTATCGATTATCGTGACCTCAACAAAGCAAGCCTGAAAAACAACTTCCCATTGCCAAATATAAAAATATTGATTGACAATTGTGAAAAACATGAGATTGGGTTCTTCATAGGTTGTTACGTAGGCTATCACCAGATTTGATGGATGAGAAGGATGCGCAGAAAACAACATTCATCATACCATCGCGGACATATTGCTACAGAATGATGCCTTACGACCTGAAAAATGCTGGGGCAACCTATATAAGGGGTATGACAACTATATTCCACGATATGATACATTAAGAGATTTAGGACTATGTGGACGATGTAATTGTGAAATCCAGGAAGCAATCCAACCATGTCAAATATCTGAAGAAATTCTTCCAGAGGCTCTGTAGGTATAGCCTCAAACTCAATCCTATGAAATGCACATTTGGTGTGCCATAAAGGAAGTTGCTAGGGTTCATAATCGGCGACTGAGGCATTGAGCTAGACCCATCAAAGATCAAAGCCATATAAGAATTGCCGCCTCAGAGGAACAAAACAGAGGTGATGAGTCTGTTGGGGAGATTAATTTACATCAGTCGATTCATTGCTCTGCTCAAGACAACCTGCGAGCCCATCTTTATGCTGTTAAAAAAGGATAATGCAGCCAAATGGACGGAGGAATGCCATGGGGATTTTGATAAAATAAAAGAGTACTTGTCGAATCCACCAGTATTGATCCTACCGGAATTAAGGAGGCATTTGATCTTATATCTGACAGTCTTGGATAATTCATTCGGATGTGTGTTGGGTTGGAACAATGTAACAAGGAGGAATGAGCAGGCCATATACTACCTCAATAAGAAATTCACAACCTATAAGGTTAAGTACACTCATCTTGAAAGGACGTGATGTACCCTGACTTGGGTAGCACAAAAGTAGAAACACTACTTGTCATCATATACTACCTACCTCATTTCACGCCTGGACCCGTTGAAATACATGTTCTAGAAGCTTATTCCCACGAGGAGGCTTGCATAGTGGAAAATCTTGCTCACCGAGTATGACATTGTCTTTTTGACTAGGACTCTAATGAAAGCACAGGCATTCGCTGATCATTTGTCCAAGAATCCAGTAGATGAATAATATGAACCTTTAAAGACTTACTTCCCGGACGGCGAGGTAATGCATATTTATGAAGTGGAACAGGGCGAGAATCCAGGATGGAAATTATTCTTCGATGGGGCCGCCAACATGAAAGGCGTCGAGATAAGAGCAGTACTCATTTCTAAAATGGGGCACCGTTACATCGTTGCAGCTCAGCTCTACTTCTATTGCACCAACAATATGGCAGAATATGAGGCATGTATTTTGGGTTTGAGGTTAGCTGCAGACATGGGTGTTCAGGAAGTCTTGGTCTTAGGAGACTCAAACTTTCTGGAACACCAAATTCATAGGGAATGGGAAAATGATATTTGAAGCTCATAACATACCAGCAATGTAAGCATGATCTTTGTCAATGATTTCGGTCAGTAGAGTTGAGGAATACCATAAGAATTAACAACGAGGTTGCTGATGCCTTAGCTACTTTGGAATTAATGTTACATCATCCAGTTAAGGCTTATGTTGATCCACTGCATATCCAAGTCCATGACGAACATGCCTAATGTAACGTGGTGGAAGAAGAGCTTGACAGTGAGACTTGGTTTCACGACATCAAAGAATATATCAGGAGGGGTTTGTACCTAGTACACGCCATAAGTGACCAAAAGAGAACAATTCGTCATTTATCAAGCGAGTTTTGCTTCAACAAAGTTGTGCTATACAAAAGAACATTGGATCTTGGGTTGTTGAGATGCATAGATGCTGGACAGGCCATAACCATCATGACTGAGGTACATTCTAGAGTTTGCGAACTGCACATGAGTGGATATGTTTTGGAAAAAAAGATCCTTCGGACAGGGTATTATTGGCTCACGATGGAGCGATATTGTATCAGTTTCGTGCACAAATGTCATCAATGTCAGGTGCATAGAGACTTGATTCACTCCCATCCATCTGAATTACATACAATGTCTGAACCATGGCTCTTTGTTTCTTGGGGCATGGATGTCATCGGGCCCATCGATCCAGCAGCTTCCAACTGACACAGGTTCATCCTAGTTGCTATTGATTATTCACCAAGTGGGTCGAAGCTAAAACTTTCAAGGAGGTGACCAAGAAATCTGTGGTTGACTTTGTGCATTCAATGCACAAATACCATTTGCCAGTTCAGAATCCCGAAGATAATTATCATTGACAATGGAGTAAATCTCAATAGTCATTTTATGAAAGAGGCATGTCAGCAGTTAAAGATTACACATCGCAATTCCATCCTGTACCGCCCCAAGGCGAATGGAGAAGTGGAGGCAGCCATAAGAACATAAAGAAGATACTTTGAAAAATGGTGGAAGGGTCAAGGGAATGGCATGAGAAGCTACCCTTTGCATTGCTAGGCTATCACATTATTATTCGCACTTCAGTAAGGGCAACTCCATATTTGTTGGTGTATGGCACAGAGGCAGTAATCTCAACAGAAATTGAAATCTCGTCTCTTAGAATTGTTGCTGAAGTAGAAATTAATGATGGTGAATATGTCAAAACCGGCAGGAGAAATTGAGTTTGACTGATGAGAGAAGGTTAGCAGCAGTATGTCACGGCTAGTTGAATCAACAGGGAATGGCTACGACATATAACAAGAAGGTTCGCCCAAGAAGGTTTGAAGAATGTCAGTTGGTATTGAAGCACATCCTTTCTCAGCAGACAGAGGCAAAGGTCAAGTTCTCCCCAAATTGGCAAGGGTCGTTCATCGTGTCAAGAGTGTTGTCCAACGGGGCATTATATCTAACAGATGTGGAAGGCAAGTGTGCTGAAATGGTCATCAATTTCGATGCAGTTAAGAGATACTATGTATGATGGTCTTTTGTTAAATCATATTTGTCTATATTTGGCTTATTTTATAGATTGGAATGACAAAGGCATTTTATTCGGCTATCTAAACACTTTAGCCTTTCCTAACCCTTTTGTGCTTTAATTATTTTCTTTTATACCCCTCTTTTGGAATCAGTAACAAAACCCAGAAACGCAAGTGTGAGAAGTCAGTAAAAGGAAAAGAATATGAAAAGAAAGAAAAAGAGAGAAAAAAAGAATAAATAGAAAGAAAATAAAAAAGAGAAGGAAAGTAGAAGAAAAAAAAAAGAAGAAAAAAACATAACAATAAAATAGCCAAACAAGAAAAGAAGAAGGAAGAAACAGAACAAGAAAAAGAGAAAAGGGAAAGGAGGAAAAACACAACAAAAAAAACAAGAAATTTGGATGAACTACGTTTGACCTAATTTCTGTTTAAAGGATACGTAGGCAGCCACACGGTTCGGTCACATTAAAAAAAAAATTCAAAGGTCCCCAAAAAAGAAACTGGGGCAGAAGTTGTGGTTGTTATAAGAAAATCTGATTCCAAAAGTTGTATTTTTTTAACCCATTTGAATTATTTGGATCCTTTAATACCCTTTATTTCCAACCCTATCCAAAAGCATGCATTACGGTCCCAAAAAAGGCCTTCTGACCATTCTTTAAGAAATGCCAAGTCAAGAAAGAAGAGATGATTCATACCCCGAGGCTACACTCTAGTTCAAGCAAGAACATATTAAAATGTGAGAGTCTTATTGGTGAAAACCCTCCCGGGCATCGTAAGAAAACAAGAGTGAGAAATGAAAATGAGAGAGTCTTATCAGTGAAAACCCTCACGAGCACCATACGGCGAAGGCAAGTCTAGAAATAAACAACTAGAAAAGGGTTGTTGGTGGAAGCTTGTTCAGAACACAGGAAGATAAGCAAGGTCAGGGTTGATTAAAGAAATTGGGTTAAGGAAGCTCACGACAACAAAGCATGGCAACTGAAGGCCGATCATTTGGACAGAGTGGGTCGACTAAGCCAAAGTACAGGTGATGATCATGGGAACCAACTATTTACCCACAGATAAGTTTCTCTTCTTTTCCCCTCCAATAGTCGCCAAATTCGGAATTCTTTTATCCTAAAATAAAATAACTCAGAGTCATTGCATTTTATTTTCTTTTGAGTCTCCATTCTTCTAAGGTATTTTGAGAATCAATATTGGTTAAGCAAGCAGGAGAGATATTTCAAAGCTTACTACCAGCTCCCCAGATAGCAAAGCACACGCCGGCTAAAACATAACAAAGGTAGTGAAAGTAAAAAGGCAAAGGGAAGAATCAATAAAAGTTTCGTCTGGGAATTGACTTGGTAATTTCGGGAAGGATGTAAAGATTCTGGCAAAGGGTCAGGAGTGTAACACAATGATTGGGCAATGGAACACCTAGTTCATCTAAGGCCACAGGGTTTAGGGGTCAGCCAAACAAAATAAGGTGACTCATAGCCAGTGCGGGAAAGTTTGACACAACGGAGCGTGACAGTGGGATGGCCATTTTGCATAGAGAATGCCGCAAGCTAACCATCACTTTTCAAACTGACAAGATTTTCTTCGATTAAAACAGGGGCAGAAAATTCTGGAGGTCTCGAGGAAATCTTCCATAAAAAGCAAGCACCTGGCAGGTATGACTATGAACTTCAAGACACTCTTAGAAAATGGGACTCATTTTAAAACTCAACGGGGAACATTATCTGGCACAAATAATTCCCAAATAAGAGTCGTTAGGACCCTCTTGGATAATGGGAAGTGACGTTAAATAGCAATCCACAGCAGAGACAACCGAAGGTTAAAATGGGCATTTAATTTGAAATTCTGAGGACCCTCCTGGAAAATGAGATTCAACTTAAAACTCAAACAGGCACGGGTAACATGGTCAAGCACAAGTATTTCCCCAACAAAAGTCGTCAGCAACCTCCTGGATAATGGGATTTACTTTTAAAGGTTTTCAGGACCCTCCTAGATAATGGCACGTAGCTATAAATACTAATCCCCAACACACATGATATGGATTTAAAATAGTTCTTAAATAAGAGGTTTCAGGATCATCCTGGACAATAGGATGCATCTATAATTACTGATCCCCAGCAGATATGACTTACATAACAAGGCATAGTGGAAGTAATACCTTTGGAGAACATAGTGTAATCTTAATGTTGTCAGTAGTTAACAGTTTTCAGGACCCTCTTGGACAATGTGATTTAGCTTCCAAAGATATTTGGTAATACGATTTTATTAACACTCACATATGCACCCAGCACCAAACTGGGGCAGTAAAATTTCTTGTGTATTGTTTGTCTTGTCGTAATCAGGTTTGGAGGCAGCAGTTTCAGGGAATACGTTTCAGTTTTATTTTCAAGTTTGGTAATCAAGCATCCACATGCATAACAAGGGAATATATGTCATTATCATTCAAGTTTTGGTAATCAGGCGTTCACTTGGAGAACAAGGGAATAAATTTCAGTTTTACTATAAAGTTTGGTAATCAAGCGGCCACCTGGAGAACAAGGGAAAACATTTCAATTTTCTTTTCAAGTTTGGTAATCAGGCGCCCACCTGGAGAATAATAGAATACATTTCAGTTTCAGTCAAGTTTTTGTAATCAGGCACCAACCTGGAGAACAAGGGAATACGTTTCAATTTTGTTGTCAAGTTTGGTAATCAGGCGCCCAGCTGGAGAACAAGGGAATACATGTCATTACAATTTAAGTTTTTGTAATCAGGCGCCCGCCTAGAGATCAACGAAATACATTTTTGTTTTATTTTCAAGTTCGGTAATCAAGCGCCCACATAGAGAACAAGGGAATACATTTAACTTTTATTTTCAATTTTGGTAATCAGGCGCCAACCTGGAGAATAATGGAATACGTTTTAGTTTCACTCAAGTTTTGTTAATTAGGCGCCTACCTAGAGAACAAGGGAGTACGTTTCAGTTATATTTTCAAGTTTGGTAATCAGGCGCCCACCTGTAGAACAAGGGAATACATTCCAGTCCTACATTCAAGCATTGGCAATCAGGCGCCCACCTGGAGAACAAGGGAATAAATTTTAGTTTTATTTTAAAGTTTGGTAATCAGGCGTCCACCTGGAGAACAGGGGATTACATTTTAGTCCTACATTCATGTTTTAGAAATCAGGCGCCCAGCTGGATAACAAGGGAATACATTTCAGTTTTATTTTCAAGTTTGGTAATCAGGTGCCCACCTGGAGAACAAGGAATACATTTCAGTCCTACATTCAAGTTTTGGAAATCAGGCGCCCACCAGGAGAACAAGGGAATACATTTTAATCCTACATTCAAATTTTGGTACTCAGGCGCCCACCTGGGGAACAAGGGAATACATTTCAATTTCACTCAAGTTTTGGTAATCAGGGCCACCTGGAGAACAAGGGAATACAGTTCAGTTTTATTTTCAAGTTTGCTAATCAGGCGCCCACCTGGAGAACAAGGGAATACAGCTCAGTTTTATTTTCAAGTTTGTTCATCAGGCACTCACCTGGAGAACAAGGGAATACATCTCAAGTTTCACGTTTGGCAATCAGGCTCCCACCTAGAGAACAAGGGAATACATGTCATTATCATTCAAGCTTTGGCCATCAGGCGCCCACCTGGAGAACAATGGAATACATTTCAAGTTTCAAGTTTTGGTAATCAGGCGCTCACAAGGAAACAACGCAACAAGGATCGAGAGCAAGTTGGAAGACATATATGTTCTTTTGTAATTCATAGGTCATAGCTTAGTCTAGCTTCTTTTTATTTTTGCATGGTGTAATAAGGGGATCTAGCAAGCATTAGCAGCAGCAGCAGCAACAGTACAACTTTGGTAGTCCCAGCTACCAAACACTCCCGAACTACAGTGACAAAATTCCTCTTTAGCCGAGGATATGTAGGCAACCTCTAAAGCAGGGTGCGGTAAAGTTTTTTAAAATGCTTCTCACGGAGCTCTGAGTATGTGATTTTCGCCCTACACAAATTACTCTTATAAATTCAAACAAAATGATTTTTTTTATTTGTTTGCAATTTTGTCGATTTTGTGGTATTGTTTTGCATTTTGTTTTAGCATTTTAATTAGTCAAAGCATGCAAAATATGTCGCATGCACATTTATAAGCTGATTTGATTATTTTTCAAGAACTAATTAGCAATTAGTCATTTAATAAAAAGGGAAAAATCAAAAAATGTTTTAATTTGCTCTTTTAATTTTAATTTTGATTTTCGCGTGATTTTGCTTTTAATTTTGTTTTAATTATTTATGACAATAATTATGTAGGAATGATTAGCATTTTATAGTTAAATTTAGGATTTATAATTAGTTTATGATTTTTAGTAATTTTAAAAAAATGAAAAATGAAGAAAAAAGAAAAAGAAGTCTAGAAAATCTGAAAAATAAAAGAATAAGAATAAATTGGGCCAGTTATTTCAAAAAATACCAAGCCCAAATCACACAAACTCGGTCCAGCCTAACCTTTAACCCGGTCCAGCACCCCCATGAATCAAAATGACATCGTTCGGATCCGTTCAATCCTAACCGTCTAGGTTCTTAGATCCAATGGTCCAGAAGCTCACACCCCTTAATATATATATGCCCAAACCCCTAGTCTCTAACCCGTCTCATAGAAACCCTAGCACCATCTCGTCTCCGCCGCCCACCGTCGTTCGTTGCCAACCGAAATTCGCCCATGGCGGTGGCGGACCTCCGATCAGCCCCAAATTTACGTTGATCCCCCTCCTCCTCCTCTACTCAAATCTGTAATCATCTTTCCTTGAATCCCACCCCAGTTTCACGAATCTTAGCCAGAAATTCTGACCCTCCCCCGTGTACGGTGGTGCCGCCGCCAACCGATCCCAAAATAACACCAAATGACTCCCGCCTCTCTCTCATACCAAATCCACACTTAATCTCCCTAAGAAATCCCTACAATTGATCAAAACAAGAATCTAAGGTTTTCCGGAATCTTCAACGTGGTGCATGAAGACTGCGCTCAAGCTATGTTTATTTGTTTTCACGAGCTTAGTCAAGTGGTATCAGTCTTGTTTGGTTAATACTTGAGTTGAATAATTAAATTGGGGGTTAATTGAATCTCATTTGTTTAATAAGTTTGGATTCGAATTGCATTAATATTTTTTATTTAACTACGACTATGTGTAATCCTTGAAGTTTAAGTTAGGTCCGGTAGTCTATTAATCGACGTAGGTTTAGGTTAGTTTAACTGTCCATTAGGTAATTCTATGAGTGTGTGTGTCTAATTCATGTGATAATTTTTTATTTCTGCATTATTGTTAAGAATTGTCGCATTTGGAATTTTATTTGCTTGAACTCGTTAGAAGCTTCAGAATCCAATCTGTCAATTGGTAGAAAGTAATTAGTGGGATACTTGAGGTAGTTTAGGAATTTGGTTAAGAGCACCTTTTAATAACTAAAATAGGAAGCCTCTAATAGGGGCTTCCTATTAATTTTGATGTAAAAGACTTGGTACACAAGTTAAAACTAAAGGACTAAATTGAAATGTTAAAACATGAGGTTTGCCCTAATCCTTGCCTATATAAGTCATTCTAACCTTTCCTTTCAAGGCATGTTTTTTGAGGTTGGGCGAGGGATAAAATTCTGAAAAAAGGGCTAAGAAGCTAAGATATTGAAATTATTGTTTTCATTGATTTCTTAACTAATTTTAAAATATTCAAACTCTGAAACACTTTTTGGTTGGTCTGAAATTAAGTATGGGTGGATGTTATTTTTCTCTAAAAATTTGTGGTTCAAGCTGATTGAACACTACAATTTTGTTGGGTTAAGCTGAATTCCTTATTTTATGTTGCTGAATCTGGGTTCATCTCCGATGTTCCTCTATTGATTCCAATTTCTCTGCTGATAACATACTTTTATTTTGCTTCCTTTAAACCCCAGGTACATGCCTTTTAACTTTGATGGTTGCAATTTTATAATGAAGATGCAATAAGAACTTGAAGCATGGCACCAACTCTGCATTTTTTTTCTTTTACTTCTTTCATGTTACTCATATACTCAATCATCTAATTAAATGTGGTCTAGTTGTTTCCAGTTGGATTAGATAGGTTGTTGTATTGCAATGGAACCTTGGACTGTTATTTTTATTTGGATTAGATAGGTTGTAATTGAACTATGGACTGTTATAATTTGGGACTATCAGAGACTTTCAATAATATATCTCTTCACAAGATATTTCAGCTTTAAAGTGGTTTAGAATATGTGTTATGTTCATGTGTGATTTTATACTCGAACATTTCATGGTGGTGACCATATGGTTTAACATCTTAGAAATACTATGATATATTGTTAAGTGTAAACGGGTTATTAGGTAATCATGTGTTCATAGAAGCTTTATGTTTATTTAATTGTCAATTGTTAATTTCCTTACAAATAAAGCTTCCTTGACTCACTTTCTTGTTCAAGTACTCATATCCAGGGTGTACTCACATCCAGGGTGGAAACTAGCCGAAGAATGTAATAAAAGTGATGGTCATGTTTTTCTTTGCATATTGGAGGGCCTTTGAGAGGGTGTAGTCGTGTGTCTTTCATTCATAGCAGTGAACTCATTAGTAGTTGGGCCCAACTTGGGCATGATTTTCATTTAGAAGAGTATATTTTGATTTCTGAATAAAGGTTTCGATAATTGCTGACCTCTGTAATCAGGCCTGATATCTTTAAATGTAATGATGCACTATAGTGCTAGCTTAGTCTTGCATGTAACATGTTGTGTTCCATTTGATAGAAATGGAATCCAGTTCATAAGTGGAATAAGAGATCTATTAGCTTTATTGTTTATCTTTATTGCTGAACTGGAATCCATTCTTTATATACTCTTTAGTTTCATTTACTTTGTCAACCTCCCATAATAATTTGCATAATCGTGCCTTGCAATAATCTCAAAATAGTTTAGGACACATCTCGAAACATGCATAGTTTGTTTTAGTTGAGTAGACCCCTTCGGAATAATTTGAGACATGCCATGTCGAGTGAAATCTCCCATCGCGGCCCCCATTTAATTATTAGGTTTAACTTAACTCAGAACTCGAGGTGCCATTTAATAAATTTTCAAGGCCATCGCAAACTTGCAAAACGCGTATTCATTTTATGTGTGCTAGTTAAACAATTTACTTTTCTAAATAGGGGTATGCATTTATGTGACCCAAATCCAAACCCCAATGATGATGAAACATGTCAAAGTCTACGGATGCATTTATGTGACGTGGTTCAAAACGTATTTTAGCAATGTTGCAATCTTCTTAAAATAAAATAAAAAGTGGTTATAGAGTTAAAGCTGGCACATAGGTACAAGTGTATTAAAAATAGATAATTAAGCAAAATTTAACAATTGAGCGACCGTGCAAGAACCACGGAACTCGGGAATGCCTAACACCTTCATCCAGGTTAACAGAATTCCTTACCTGGATTTCTGGTTCGCATACTGTATTACAAAGTCAAACCTTCCTCGATTCGAGATTTATGCAGGTGACTTGGGACACCATTAATTATCCCAAGTGGAGACTCTGGAATCTTTAAATAAATAAATCTTGTTTCGATTCTTCTTTAATTGGAAAAACTCCCTTATCTACGCCCTTCGTAGGGTGTAGTGTGTTAAAAGGATTACATACACGTGCCAATGTAAGGTGGAGTGTGATTTGGGATGAAATTGAAATATTGGGGAAATATTGACTACAAAGTAAGATGGTCTTTGATGCTTATAGTTCATTTGCTAACAATTGAGTCACCGAGCTACAAGTCCCACAATTTCTTTCTTCATTCTTCTCCACCAATAGTATTGTCTTATATCCTGATACATCTTCATGGCACCCAGATGAATGGAATACCGTAAGCTTTGGGCCTCCTCCAGAATCAAATCCTGAAGCCCATCTACGTTGGACACACATATCCGGCATTGCATCCTCAACACCCCATCATCACCAATTGTCACATCTGTGTCATCATCATGGTGAACTCTATCCTTAATGACAAGCTAATAAGGATCATCATACTGGCACTCACTAATTTGATCATATAAAGAAGACCGAGAAATAACACAAGCCAATACCCGACTAGGCTCCGAAATATCCAACCTCACAAACTGATTGGTCGAGGCCTAAACATCAACTGCAAGAGGTCTCCACCAAATGGAATATATGTCAAACTCCCCATACTCACCTCCTTTTGGCTCAAAGCATCGGCCACTTGGCATTCCCCGGATGGAACAAAATAGTAATATCAACTGCAACCATCTCCGCTGCCTCAAATTATGATCCTTCTGCTTGAACAAGTGCCAGAGGCTATGATCATTAGTAAACACCTCACAAGACACACCATACAAATAATTCCACCAAATTTTCAATGCGTGAACAATGGCAACCAACTCCAAATCATGAACATGGTAGTTCTTCTCATAAGGCTTTAACTGACGAGAACAAAAGCAATAACTCTAACCTCCTGCATCAAAACACACCCACTACCAACTCTTGAAGCATCATAATACACGATATAAGAACCTAAAGCTGATGGCAATAAAAATATTGGAGTTGTGGTCAAGGCGGTCTTGAGCTTCTGAAAGCTCTCCTCACACTCATCTGACCATACAAATGAAGCAACCTTCTGAGTCAACTTGGTCAAGGGCGATGCGATAGATGAAAATCCCTAAACAAACCGGCGATAATAACCCGCCAAACTAAGAAACGTATGAATCTCTGTGGCTGAGGATGATCTGGGCCAACCCTGAACCGCCTCTATCTTCTTCGGATCAACTTGAATACCCTCACTGGACACCACGTGCCATAAGAAAGCCACTGAACCTAGCCAAAACTCACACTTGGGGAACTTTGCATAAAGCTTCTCCTCCCTTAATCTCTACAACACAACCCTCAAATGCTCTGCATGCTCCTCCTGTCTACGCGAGTATACCAAAATATCATCAATGAAGACTATGATCAAAAGTTGAGATACAGCCAGAACAAGTTGTTCATCAAATGCATGAACGCTGCTGGGGCATTGGTCAGCCCAAAGGACATCACCAAGAAATCATAATGACCATATCTGGTCCTAAAAGTTGTCTTAAGAATATCCGAGTCCCTGATCTTTTGCTGGTGATAACCTAAACGAAGATCAATCTTGGAGAACACTCTCTCTCCCTGAAGCTTGTCAAATTAATCATCGATACGAGGCAATGGATACTTGTTATTAATTGTTACTTTGTTCAACTGCCTGTAATCAATGCACATCCTCATAATGCCATCCTTCTTCTTCATAAATAGAACAGAGGCACCTTAAGGTGACATACGGCTAAATAAACCCCATATAAGGGAGTTCCTGAAGCTGCTTCTTTAGCTCCTTCAACTCCACTGGTGGCATACAATACGGCGGAATAGAAATGGGCCGAGTGCCCAAAACCAGATCAATACAAATATCAATATCCTTGTCCGGTGGCATGCCCGGTAGGTCTGCAGGAAACACATTGGGAAAATCCCTCACAATTGGAATAGAACTAATAATGGGAGTCTCTACACCAACATCACTCACAAAGGCTAGATATGAAAGGCAACCCTTCCCAACCATATGTTGGGCCTTCAAGATTGAAATTACCCTACTGGTAACATAATCAGTAGAACCTCACCACTCAACCCGTGGCACACCCGGCATATCTAATGTCACTGTCTTAGCATGACAGTACAAAATAGCATGGCACGTAGATAACCAATCCATGCCAAAAATAATATCAAAATCTACCGTACATAAGAACAATAGATCCACTCGATTCTCCATACCCCCAATAGTCACCACACATGACCGGTACACACGGTCTACGACAACAGTATCGCCCACCATAGTATATATATGAACAGATGAAATAAGAGACTTATGGGGCATATCCGAATAACGAGCAAAATATGATGACACGTAAGAATAAGTGGAATTGGGATGAAATAATACTGAGGCATCTCTGTGGCAGACTGAAACAATACCTGTAATAATAGCATCGGAAGCAATAACATCAGCTCTAGCTAGAAGTGCATAAAAATAAGCCTGATTGCCACTTGAGCGACCTCCCCCTCTAGGGAGACCTCCCCCTCTAGGGCGACCCTTAGCTAACTGACCTCCACCTCTAGTTGGCTGGATGGGTGGCGATAAAGCAATTGTTTCTTAAGCTGATGGTTGACCCCTCTGCTGAGATGTGTCACACCTCCTTTTTAACACTACCACCCCGACGAAGGGCGTAGTTAAGGGAGTTTTTCCAATTAAAGGACAATCAAAATGGAGTTTACTTATTTAAGAGATTTCAGAGTCGCCACTTGCGATAATAAGTTGTGTCCCAAGGCACCGGTTTAAATCCTGAATCGAGGAAGGTTTGACTCTATATACAATCTGCGAGCTAGAAATCCAGTTAAGGAATTTTGTTAACTCGGGAGAAGGTGTTCGGCACTCCTGAGTTCCGTGGTTCTAGCATGTTATATGAACTATTATATATGGCATGATTATCTGATTTTAATACATGTGTACCTATGTGCCAATTTTAACTTTTTAACTGCTTTTAGTCATCTTTTATTTTTTGCAAAAATTGCAACGTTATTAAAACACTTCTCAAACGACGTTACATAAATGCATCCGTGGTTTTTGAGATACTTTAATATCGTTGAGATTTGGATTTGGGTCACATAAATGGGAACCCTTGTTTAGGAAAGTGAATTATTAAAATACACGCCTAAAGCAACTTCGCGTGAGCAATTTGCGAGGGCTATGGAATTTTAGCTAAACGGCACGCCTCGAGTTCTAAGGATCAAAACAAAGATTAATTAAAATGAGGGCCATGCTATTATCATTTTTGTTCGGCATGGAACTCCTCGAATTATTCTAACCAAGTTGCTAACTTAACTTATGAGGGCCATAAATTGCTACGAATTAAGTGACATGGCTCACCTCCACTATATGAAGTGCTTAACTACTTAGACACTGGGGCGTTAGGATTCTTATTATCTTATGAAATTAGGAACTCAATTATGGTGACCAATGTTAACAAAGAATGGACTACATTTAATGACAAAAATGCATCAGTCAAACCTATGAGTGAACACCCACATTGACAGGAGCAATAGCTGAGGAACTGGGCTCCCAGTGAAGCCTAATTTGGTTGCCTAACTGTGAAAGAAATAATGTGGCATTTGGGCCAAATGAAAGTCCAGCGCATAATACATCAAATACAATTTAAATGACTTGTGTTACTTAAAAAAGTCTAGAATTGAACTATTACTGAGGAAATCTAATTCAAATGTACTTAAAACCATCATTTCAACATGAATTCCAAGACCACCCGATTAGAGCGACCTTTTCAGAAATCGTCCACTACTTAGTACCAAAAGAGTTCAAAAGTCACAATTCAAAATAAGCCCTGACTAACACACTCAAATAAAATCATACAATTCAAATGATTAGAGGAAAATCACGTGAGGGATCGAGTTAACTTTGAGAGATTAACCAAAGACGGACAAACAAATTCGGAGTCCGTTTGACATTATATTACTTTTTCCAAAAATAAAAACAGTAAACAATAGGAGCATAATTAATGACAGATTAAAGAACGTTTAACCAGATCCTAAAGTATGCAAATGCAGACCTAAATATGATTGCTGGTTTAACCAATTTCAACAAAACTTGCGATTTGGAAATAACATGCAATTGATCATATAGTTATGAAATCCAAGACCCAAAACCAAATAGCTTTTCTTAGCTATTACCACTCACAGTCCATAATTACTACATGCCTTAGCAAGTCCAAAACACAAATTTCTCATATTCAAACATGTCTATATCCAATATCTAAGACAACTGCATTTCATGATGAAATCTCCAAAAAACAGGCTAACTAAACATGAGCAAAATAAAACTAAACTACACAGTAATTAAGCAGAAACCAATTTGTCTTCATTTAATTGAGATCTCCACATATATTCAGTCATTCCATCTCAGTTGCAGTAGCATACTTGGTAATGGAAAGAACAAAGGGAAAAATGAGGAAACAACAGTATCAAAGGTAGAAATTAGTAGCAGAAGCTAGCCAGTTTCAACAATTATACCCAGCAAAATCAACTCAAAAAAAACCAAGGAAAGATTAATCCTCAACCAGCTTGAATCAAAACTTTCAAAAATCACATATCAATCAATTTTGAATACCACAGTCGGAACTTTTGTTTTTCAGAAAAAAAAAACCATTGAAATTTCAATGGAACAGTAGGAATTTTTGGCTATTTGTTAATTTTCAAAAATTTTTCCCCTTATTGAAAGGCAAGAATGATATGCCTTTATAGGCCTGGCCATAGGGTAATCCCCAGAATCATTTATTCACCTTCTACCCATTTTTTAATTCTTGTTTTAGCTTAGGGATCCCTATACTTCTGACTTGCTACCCAAGTTAACTTACCAAAAGGTCTAAATATCAAAGAACCCCTCCCTAGAAGCCTGTATTTCTGTTATCGGAAGATTCCCTTACTTGAACTACCCATATTATCCCCATGCCCCTGTTAATTACCTTGCTAACCAAACAGACTTGGGTTCAACGAACGGGTATCTAAATTGGGTTATAAATCACTTAATGAGTCCAAACGTGGTTCCAAATCAAACCAAATGGACATTCAAAGACTCATTCTGACCCGAAATTAAAGAATAACTAACAAATTTAAACACAATTGTTGAAAACTAAAGTCGTGTAATTCTGATGATGAAAAGAAACATACATAAACAGAAGGATAATGAACAAATTCAAGAAAACAAACTTAATAACTAAACAGTATTCCAGTGAACTAAAACCAGGCAATTAAAGGTAAAAAACAATATCCAAATGACTGAATAACTAGCTTTAATCAAATCTAATTTTTGACTATTTTAAACACATGCAGATATCCATTGACAAAACTCGGATGAAAAATATACTAAAAGCAAACAAGATAAAGAAGAAATAGAAGGAGAGAGGAAAGCATATTAAAAAAATAGAAATTACTGAGAAATAGAACGGGACTCAGGACTCACCGAAAGTGGGGCTAGATTTAGGAAGAAGAAGGCATAGCAATAGCGTTGTACCACTTTGAGACTGTTTTGGAATGACTTGGTTCTGGCCGGGCTTTTTTAATCAACATTCGAGGAGACCTAGAGATGTTTGGAGGATATTGAGTAGGGATTTGGGATGAGGGAAGGACGGTGGTTCCATGGTGCGATTTTGAGATGATTTTAATGTAGCTTCGCCGTCTACGGCGGTGGAGTCGTATCTTTCGGCTAAGACTCGAGACACTGGGGAATAATTCGAAGGGAACTAGGCATAGAATTGAATAGATCAGGTTGAGGCGGTCAGGTGGTGTTATTTTTGTGGAGTTTGGAATACTGTCACCAGCAGCGACGATTTTCGACCGGCGGTGCACGGCAGAAGGAGGTGGCGTTAGGGTTTTTCTTAGAGACAAGGTACGAGGTCTGTTTCTAGGGGGTGGGGGTTTTGGAGACTTATATATGGCATGCTACCCAGTTCCAGCACCGTCCAATAATAAAAGATGAACGGCCTTGATTAATTCACTATAAAATAACGTCGTTTTGTATTTGGGGTGGGGCGGGTTTGGGCATGGATTGGGCTGGTTCTTGGGGTGTTTTGGGCTGAAATTTTGTTTAAACATGGCCCAATTTATGTCTTCTTTTTTTAATTGAATTTTTAGATTTCTTTTCACTTTTTTTTCATTTTTATTTTTATTTTCCAAAATTATTAAATATCTAAATTAGGTTATAAATCCCAAACAACCTATAAAACGCTAACTCATCTTGTATAATTATTTTTACACAAAATTAAAAGAAACATAACCTAAGAATTCAAAAATTAAAAGTAAAAGAGCAAATTGAACCTATTTTTGATTTTTTCATTCATAAAATACACAGGGTAATTCTTTTCATGAACCTTTAGCTCATACTAACCATATGCGATAACTCCCCCCTCCTGCATCAATACACATCCTAAACAAACGTGACATGTGTCGCAATATACTGAATACATCCATGAACCGGAAGGCAACACCAGAACTGGTGTTGTAGTCAAAGCCGTCTTGAGCTTCTAGAAGCTCTCCTCACAATCATCGAACCAACTGAATGGGGAACCCTTCTGGGTCAATCTAATCAAAGGTGCTGCAACAGATGAAATGCCATGCACGAACTGCCGGTACTAACCTGCTAGCCCTAGGAAGCTCCTGATCTCGATCACTGGAGTAGGACGTGGCAAACTCTGAACTGCCTTAATCTTCTTGGGATCTACCTTAATACCCTCTCCTGATACAACATGCCCCAAGAATGCCACTGACTCTAGCCAAAATTTACGCTTGGAGAACTTAGCATACAGCTTCTGCTCTCGCAAGGTCTGAAGTGCTACTCTCAAATACTACTCGTGCTCCCCAATGGGGGCGTGACTATATCAAGATGTCATCAATGAAGACGACAACAAAGGAATCAATATAAGGCATGAATACCATATTCATCAAATCCATAAATGTTGTCAGGGAACTAGTCAAGCTAAAGGACATCACCAGAAACTCATAATGGCCATATTTAGTCTGGAATACAGCCCTCGGAACATCTAAGTCCCGAATTTTCAGCTGATGATACCTTGACATCATGTCGATCTTAGAGAACACCCTAGAACCTTGCAACTAGTTGAACAAATCATCAATACGAGGCAATAGAGAATTTTTCTTGATGGTGACTTTGTTCAACTGGCGATAATCAATGCACATCTGTATAGTCTCATCCTTCTTCTTCACAAATGACACTGGCGCACCCCAAGGCGACACACTGGGCCTAAAAAACCCCTTTTCCAACAACTCCTCAAACTGCTCCTCCAACTCTTTAGGAGCCATACGGTGCAGGGGAATAGATATAGGTTGGGTGCCTGGAGCCAAATCCATACAGAAATCAATATCACGATCCGGAGGCATGCCAGTAAGATCAGAAGGAAAACCATCGGTGGACTCTCAAACTACTGGGACTGTATCAATCGTCCGAGACTCTACAGTGGTGTCACGAACAAAAACTAAATAAGCTAAGCACCCTTTATCTACCATATGTTGAGCCTTCAGGAAAGAAATAACCTTACTAGGTGTACCAACGGTAGAACCCTTCTACTCTAACCTCGGCAACCCTAGCATTACTAATGAAACAGTCTTGGCATGGAAACCAAGGACGGCGTGATATGGAGATAACCAACCATGCCTAGGATGACCTCGAAATCGATCAAATCAAGCAACAGAAGATCTGCTCTAGTCTCGAAACCAAAGAAGGTGACCACACAGGACAGGTAGACCCGATTCATAACCACAGAATCACCTACATGAGTGGACACATGAACGGGAGTGCCAAAAGGCTCAGGAGAAATAACTAGGAAATAAGATAAACACAGACGACACGTATGAGTAAGTAGACCCTGGATCAAATAATACCGAAGGGTCTCTACCACCAACGAAAATAATACATGTGATGACAGCATCTGAGGCCAATACATCTAGCCTGGCCGGAAGGGCATAGAATCTGACTGGAGCACTAGCTGATTGGCCTCCACCTGGCCTCCACCTCTGGGACGGCCTCAACTGTCCTCCATCTCTAGGTGGCTGGGTAGCTGGTGCTGAAATCATGGGCTGCTGACCCTGCTGCACTGCCTTGCCCCAAAGTCTGGGGAAGTATCTCGTCATATGACTAGGGTCTCTGCACTAAAAACA
Organism: Nicotiana benthamiana; assembly: GCA_034376525.1. Classification (NCBI taxonomy): domain Eukaryota; kingdom Viridiplantae; phylum Streptophyta; class Magnoliopsida; order Solanales; family Solanaceae; genus Nicotiana; species Nicotiana benthamiana. The sequence goes on along the minus strand of CM067331.1, from coordinate 67,870,633 downwards.
ACAACGTGGTGCGGTGACCTTCTACCCTAATGGCTGACTCTAAAAACCCTTAGATCCACTGGAAGAATCCTGGATAGCCAGTGGACGGTATGAACTCTCCGGCATAGCACTAAAGTAGGAATGAGAAGAGTCTAGAGGACCTGAATACCTAATTTAGGAACCCTGAATAGTTGGCAGGCAATAAGAACTCTTTGGCATGGCACTGAAATAGGGGCACGCTGGAGCATCCCGAGTAGGTGGTGGTGCTAAATGTAGGGGCCTGCTGGGCTGACCCCTCCCAGAGTTGCCTCTACCCCTGGCTGGGGCGCCTTTGAACTCTCCTAAATCTAGCCCTCTTATCCTGCTACATCTGCTCTCTACCCCTGTGGCGGTACCCCTCAATCCTGCGAGCAATCTCAATCACTAGCTGGTACCCAGTACCCATCTCGACCTCTCAGGCCATGCTCGATCGGATAGCGAGGTGTAACCCTGCAACAAATCTTCGCACTCTCTCAGCCTCTGTGGGAAGTATCATAAGGTCATGGTGAGACAACTTAGAGACCTCACCTCATAATCGATCACCAACATCTGGACCTACTCAAGATGCTCAAACTGATACCGACCTCTTCCCTCTCAGAGTCTGGAATATACTGATCCAGGAATAACTGTCTGAACTGACCCCAAGTGAGGGGAGGAGAGCCTGCTGGCCTGTCACCATCTACGAGCCCTGCACTCCAGCTGATAAGTAGTCAAATCCACTCCATGCGACTCCAATATCCTCATGTTATGCAGTCTGTCCCTGCACTTGTCGATGAAGTCCTGGACATCCTCATGTTTCTCACCCCCAAAGATGGGAGGGTAAAGCCTGGCCCATCTATCTAATAACTTCTGTGGGTCTCCCTCCGCAGTTGGCATGGGATGGGGTGCCACTGCAGCAACTGGCTGAGCCCCATCCATGGGTAGTGCACCCAAAGTCTGATACACTACAGCAGTATGTTCTGGATCCTAAGCAGTAGGGGTCTATGCTCCCCCTCTTGCTTGTTAGGTAGACGATCTGTTGGATATAAACCAGCCTGAGTCATAGTATCCATGAACTGTAGCATGCAGCCCATAATCTCCTAAAATTCCGGTTTTGTCATAAAATCTATTGGGGTAAGGTTAGCTGCGGGACCTCGCCCTACTCCTTAATGATAGGATATCCTGCGGGATCTGCTAGTGGCGCTACTGGAATAGATCTGGGGTGCTCTCGTCCCTGACTCTACTTCAACCTCTAGAAACAACGGAGGGGGGAGTGGCTCTGCCCGGATCTGGAACATCAGTCGTGCGTGTCCTCACAATCTGTGAGAGAATAGAAGAGGGAAATTTAGTATACCAACCTTTACATGATAGGAAGTGAATAAAGAGTAGTCTTTCCTAATACCCTATAGCCTCTCAAAGATAAATACAGATGTTTTTGCACCAATCTACAAGGGGTTGCCCATGACTTGTGAGACCTACATAACCTAGTGCTTTGATACCTTGTTGTCATAACCATTTTGCATAATAGGTCATGATAGCGCCTGACACCGTTGTCAGGCTAGCCAACGCGGAAACATAATTGAGATCTTAACTTAACTTTGCCAAAAATATTTATGAAACCAATCCTCCCATTTAAAGTTAAAGCCAAAAGAGATCAATACGATATGAAAGAAAGGATTATACAACTCAAACTAAAAGTCTACTACTGTGTGTACCAAGACCTGGAGTCACAAGTATGGGCATCAAGTAAAATATACAAAAGAATATCTCTATCTTACTTTCTGAGATAGAAAAGACAGCAAAAGTAAAGAAAGAATCCATCCAGCTGTTGAACGGCATAGGAAAGAAGCTGCTCACCGTGAAAGTCTCAGTCACTATCTCAAGGGCGCGCACTATACTGGTAACCAGATGTATCTGCCTTAGATCATGTACAATTGAGTACAGAAGTGTCATATATGTACATAAACAATATATACCCAGTAAGTGTCACGTCTAATCTCGAAGAAGTAGAGACGAGAGGTCGAATTGATACTTATTAGGGTCAAAATAATATAATGATGTGCTATGCTAAGCATGAGAATCAATAATAATCAACAGTTTACAACGAAGAGCAATAATCATCTTCTTGACCATGTTTCAGTTGGCTATTAACATTTTTCAAATACTTAGCAAGAAAACATGTCATGCATATGCTCCAATTAATGTATCATGCACAATCATGTTGAGGTCGACGGCCCGCTCCAACAGAAAATAAATTGTGCACTGGCGAGGGTCAAATGGCACGAACCATAAATGCATCTATTTACACCGAGGTGATAGGTATGATCCATAAATATCAAGAAAACATAAGGAATACACAGGAAGGCGCATTTATATACAAATAAAGGGTTTAACAAGTTCACATGTTCACTTTTATTTCTCCCAAGTCTCTAACATATCATAAATGATCATATTAGCAAGTTATTATAATGATATTCAAAAGTTAGGCATGATGTGAATCCTAAAATTTCCAAGCAATTAAAATCATAGTAGCTATGCACGGACTCTCGTCACCTAGTACGTACGTAGCCTCCGCATTTAGTAGCAAATTCTCAATTATTATACCTATGGGGACAATTCCGTCTAACAAGGTTAGATAATAGATTCACCTCGCTCCCACAAGCACCTCCAAATATCAAGAACAAGTCCAGGCCCTCAATTCGGAGCCGAACAATCCCATACTAGTTAAACGAAATAAAAACTAGTCAATATAGAGTCACAAGATCGAATTCTAGCTATTTAAGAAATTTTCCAACCTTTTACACAAGTTTCCTAAATTCCGACCCCGGGACCACGTGCCTGGATTCCGAGATTTTTCAAAAACAGTTTTCCTCTACAACTTAAGGATCACTAATATATGATTTCTAGTTAATTCCATGACAAATTTTTTGGTTAAATTCATGTTTTATTAAAACCCTAGGTTTAGCTCTAACCCCTTTGATTTCTCCAAATCTTCAGGTGTTAATCTACCCAAAGCTCGAGTATCAAACTTAAATTAAGTAGAAATAACTTACCTTACAATGTTATGTTGAAATCCCTTAAAGCTCCCAAATCGCCCAAGTGTAGAGATAAAATGAAATAAATTATCTAGTTCCCGTTTTAAAAAGTTGTGTCCAACCTCTAATGTCGCATTTGCGATACAAGGCTCGCAAATGTGAAGTCGCAATTGTGACAATATGTTCGTAAATGCGAACTAGGCCTTCTTCTGCCTTGACCGGAATTGCGATAGAGGGGTCGCAAATGCGGACCCTGCTGGGTTCGCAAATGCAAAACAAAAAGTCGCAAATGGGACCACTGCCCCCAGCCAGCCTAATCGCAAATGCGATGCTAACCTCACAATTGCAAGCTCAACAGCAGCAGCAGCAGCAAAAATACCATAAAACTGGTGTGCTTTTCTACGCCCAACCAAACCTGAAACTCACCCGAGCCCTCAGTTCTCCACCCCGAACACTCACACAAGTCCTACAACATTGTACAAACTTGTCCAAGCAGTCAAATCGCCGAAATAACACCTCAAGCCACGGATTCAACACCAAAACACATGAAATCCTTAAGAACATTCAAATCCTATCTTTTCAACCGGACGTCCGAAGCACGTCAATCAGTCCCGTTTCACACCAAATTTCACATAAGAGACTAAAATATTATACCGAACCTGTATCGGACTCCGAAACCAACATACAGATCTGATACCAATATGATCATGCATTTTTCCTTTTTATTAAACTCTTAGAATCTCAATTTAACAGTTTTTAATAAAAATTCATTACTCGGGCTAAGGACCTCGAAATTTGATTGCAGACATATGCCCAGGTCCTATATTTTCCCACGGACCCTCTAGGACCATAAAATTATAAATCCGGATCCGTTTTCCCAAAAAGTTGACCTAAATCAAACTTGGCCTTTTAAGAGAATCCTAAGGAAACGAATGGACATATTTCCCTCAAAAATCTTCCAACTCCCGAACCAATCGTCCCAGCAAGTCGTAAATTAGCTAAGGCAAGCACGGGAAGTTTTATTTCAGGGAACGGGGTTCTAAAAGGCAAAACGACCAGGCGGGTCATTACAACATAGTCTACAATAGAGCTTAAACAGGGAAGATAAGATAAGGGAAGAAGCTATAGGCTGCGAACGTCGGCAGCTACCTAGAGAATCTCTGAATCCCCCTAAGTTGGAAGGATCAACACTCGCTACAGGACCTTAAGTGCCTGAATCTGCACGTGAAGTGTAGGGAGCAAAGTAAGTACTCCAATTTAGTGAGCAATAATAAAATGCAGACTGAGTAATAAGAAATCACTTAAGGCACATTGACAGGCTCAAAAGAAGTAGTAAAAGCCAGTAAAAATAATGAAAATAATGAAAATATGAAAAGTCACTTTAGTTCAGTTTAAGCTCCTTTGAAAATGCCTTTTTAACATTAACGAAGTAAAGGAAAGGCAACTCAAACGATAAACACATAAAGAACCGCCCCTCGGGTGAAATACCAACAGAACCAGCCCCATGGGCTATATCTCATATTACAATAGGTACTCGCGCTCACTGAGGGTATACAGACTCCTCGAGGGGCCTCTTACGGCCCAAGCGCAATATCAATCCATCTTGTGGCATAATCAACAGGCCCTGACCTTATATCAATAAGCCACCTCGTGGCATACAATCTCAGGCCCTCGGCCTCAAAATCATAATCAGTGTATCACTGTTGCGGCGTGCAACCCGACCCAAAAGTGTCCTCGCGACACAGGCCCTCGGCCTTACTCAGTCACAATCTCATAAGCCACTCAGGCAACAGTAAAACATGCTGCCCAGCCTAAATATCATTTGGAAATATCATTTAATGTATTAAAAAAGAGTAAACATGGCTGAGTTATGAAAATAGTAGAATATAGCATGACTGAGTGCAAGTATAAAGTCAACTCAGTGAAGAAAAATAAGTAAAAATCTCCTAAGGGTCCAAATAGTTGGCACGAGGAACAAACATGGCATTCAGCCCAAAACATGATGATAACACCGGTTTTAAATCAAATACGCGGTAAAACAATCATTTGGGATGGACTAAGTCACAATCCCTAACAGTGCACGACCCCACGGTCATCATCTAGTGTGTGTGTCACCTCAATATAGCACAACGATGTGAAATCTGGGGTTTCATACCCTCAAGACAATATTTACAGTCAATACTCACCTCAATCCGGCCCAAACTCTAGCTCACAATGCCTTTGCCCCTCGAGTCGGCCTCCGGTTGCTCCAAATCTATGCAAAATCAGAATATAAACATCAAAACATGCTAAGGGAACAAAGCCCATTCGAAAATAATCAAAAAAAAAATGCAAATCGCGAAATTAATTAAACCCGACCCCAAGCCCACGTCTCGAAATTCGATAAATTTTACATCATTACACTCGTTATCTCCCCACGAGTTCATACATATCAATAGTACAAAAATCCGACCACAAAAAAATCCTTCAAATCCTCAATCAAAGGCCTAAGTTTACAAGCCCTAGTTTCACCAACTTTATCCCTTAAATTACATTAATTACAACCCTAATCCGTGAAATAATATCATAATAACGAGTTTCATGTCCAAAATCCTTACCATGTCTGGAATCCCCTTGAAATCCTTCTTCCAATCACCCAAAAAGCTCCAAAAATGACTTAGCAATGGTGGAATAGCTTAAAATCATGAAGGAAATAATTTATGCTTTCTGGCCCAGGAATTTTGCATTTGCGGCCAAAATTTCGCTCCTACGATACTAATTTTTGTGGTCCATGAACTGCATCTGCAGTCCTCACTTACGTCACCCAACTCCGTATTTATGATGCATAATCCACACATGCGCCATCGCAGGTGCGGTTCTTCAACCGCTTATGCGGTTTCTGTCTTCCCAGGCCCCTTTCCGCTTCTACAATTCATGTCTCACTTCTACGAGATCGCATATGCGGTCCCCTAGCTTCAGTTGGGGTTATGACAGCAAATGGGAAACTTCGGCTATCACAACTAACTCTAAATCTTTCCGCCAACCATCCTAAATCACCTCGAGGCCCCCGAGACCTCAACCAAAAGCACAAAAATAACATATACCACCATCCAAACTTATACCAATCTTCAAAGACCTCAAACAACATTGAATCAACCAAACACATTGGATTAAAGCCAAGGAATTCCAAAATCTTCTAAATTATGCTTTTGATCAAAAAGTATAACAAACCACATCCGAATGACATGAAATTTTGCACACACAGCCCAACTGAAACCACGGAACTACTGCAACTCCAGGAATTCCATTCTGACTCTCATATCAAAATGTCACCTATTAACCGAAAAATGCCTAAATTCCATCTTCACCATTCAAGCCTAAATCTATCTCGAACCTCCAAAACACATTTCGAGCATGCTCCTAAGTCTCAAATCACCTCCCAAGGTTATCCGAATCATCGGAACTCACATCCGAGCCCTCTAACATATAATTCAGCATCCGGTTGATTCTTCCAACTTAAGCTTCCTTAAAAGAGACTAAGTGTCTCAAACCTTACCAAAATCTCTCTGAACCTGAGCCAACCAACCCAGTGACACATAGAACCGATAAACAAAGTAATAGAAAGTAGAAATGGGAAAAACAAAGCGGTAAATCATGAGACGGTTGTCCGGGTCGTCACAACTTGTGACAAGGTTTTCTTAACATCTTCACTTTCTTCTACATCTACAATTCACATGCAATATTAATTAGTTAAATATTAAGAATAAAAAAATTTAAACTTAATATATTGGAATTCACAAAAAAAAAATTACCTGTTTGAGTTTGGTAAAAGTCGTGCAGCCAATTTCGAGCAGTAACAAGTGTTTGGACATTTACATGATGGATATAACTTCTGTACTTTGTCATGACACGCCTACTAATGCTAAATGTCGATTCAGATGATACAGGAGTAATGCGAATACTAAGTACATCACGTGCCATCACTAAAAGATCGGGATATTTCTACAATGATCCTTCCAATACATCTCTTGAAACTTCTCAAGATCAAGCTTTGGTTCCTATAATTAAAGTTCCAATTATGACTTTCTATCGCGAGAGGAATTATATATTTTATATTATAAATAAATATTTTTATTAGGCCAACGGCCCGACCTAGCCCAGCCTTAGTCAAGCCTCACATGACCACGTGCTTACTCGAGTCAGGCTTAAAAACCCTGTTTTAAATGGGCTCCAAAAATTCTAGCCCAACACTTTTAAATGACTGGCCTAGCCTAATAGGCCAAGCCCATATGGACGCCTCTACTTTTTAGGGTTAAACAAAGTTTTAACTAGAAACCAACAAGGCTTCTATTACATATATATCTCGAGGGCGAATAATTATACAAATTTCCATGCAGAAGATTTGATAATTTATGAAATTGCTTTCAAGGAAATAGAATTTTTTCTACTTACTAATACTCCATCCGCCTCATATTATCTATCATAATTTTTTTTGTACACGTCTCTTAAGAAAAATTAATTATGAAGGAATTTTCACCACTTTACCCTTATTTATGTATCAATATTTAATCTTTCTTCATTGGTATTTAATAATGTATCTATAATTAATGTGTTAATAGTCTTCAAGGATAATTATTACTAAGGGTAAAAAAGGAAAAGGATAATAAATTTTGTCTTGAACTTCTAAAGTGACAAATAATTTGAAACAATTATTTTTGGTAACCACGACTGATAACTTGAGATGGGGGGGCACAGCTTATACTCCCTCTGTCATAATTTTTGTGATATTTTTCGCTTTTTAAGATTCAAACTTCTTAAGTTTGATTGTGTTAAATATAGAATCTATAAGTTTTTCGAAATAAAGTTATTTACTTGAAAATTACATAAAAAGTATTATAAGTCACAATAAATTAATTATTAAAGGGCATATGAAAAATGTCAAAGTATAATTCGTTTTACTCTCGAAATCCAAATGCGTGATGCAAATTTGGACGGAGTGAGTAAACGGGCCGATCAATTATTTTGGGGGCGTAAAGCCAAACATCCATAAGAGGCCTTTAATTTTTTTTCTTTAAATAAAAAATTTCGTATATATTATTTATTTGAAATATAATGTTCTAGTATTTTGAGATGCAAAATTATGAATAATTATTTTATAATCGATTTCATATGAAAATTCTTTTTTTCAATTGATAATATAGCTAATCCGACCATTCAATTTCTTGCACAATAATTGATCTTAAGAAAGATTTTATCAATTTTAATTTTGAAAAGCTTCTTTTAAATTTCTACTTTGTGATCGAGGGTGGCCAGAGGTAATTGTTATATGAACTGTTATCATTTTTCGATAAGCAATATAAGCATTTGGAATACAATCAAGTCTTTTTATCTTATTCAGTATATTGATTAGAGCACTGCCATATCTTCTTTTTTGGATTGTATTAAAAATCAACTTTTTTTCCTTAAGTTTTGATTTACCGAATTCGTACTTTCTATTTGACATATTGAAATTTTAATATATATACTGAAAAGATAATATATGTGTACGTATTAGAAATATCAAGAAAAGCAATGTTAGATGAAAGTTAATACTAAAAGTTGGAATAGAAGAAGCCGATTCATTAGCTTGATGTAAAAGTAAATATTTATTGCTTTTAATGTACTTCTTGTAGGGTTTATCTTGACTGACCAAAAATGTAGAATAATGAAATCTCTTGAAGGCACAAAGGAAAAATGTAATAATTGTTATAAAATAATATAAGAACAAGAACAATAATACAAGAACAAGAACAATAGAGAGAAAAGTAGAGAGAGGAGTATTCTTATTGATACTTTGGGATGGTTTACAATGGAATAGAACCCCTTTATTTATAGGGAGGTGGTGACTTAGCCACCAAGAAGTAAACCCTAGAATCTCTCTAAATATGGACATTCACCTAAAATAGAATATTTTATAACACTCCCCCTTGAATGTCTATTCAATAATGTGCCTCGTTAAAACCTTAACTAAAACAAAACCCAATGGAAAAAAATTAAAGAAAAGGAAAAAGAGTACACATGTTTGAATATGCGCCTATTGGTTGCCTCGTTAAAAACCTTGCAAGGAAAACCCATTGGGACAAAACCTTGTAAGGGAAAAAGAGTGCAACGCGCATTAACTCCCCCTAAAAAGAGCATCAATTCATATCCTTGAGTCTTTGCATTCCGATCTTGTGAACCAGCTTCTTGAAGGTTGACGTTGGTAGAGATTTTGTGAACAAATCAGCCATATTATCGCTTGAACGAATCTGTTGCACATTGATATCACCATTCTTTTGAAGATCATGTGTGAAAAATAACTTTGGTGAAATATGCTTTGTTCTATCTCCTTTTATGAATCCTCCCTTCAATTGAGCTATACATGCTGTATTGTCTTCATACAAAGTCGTGGGTAGTTTGTTACACTTCAAACCACATTTGTCTTGAATATGATGTATTATAGACCTCAACTACACACACTCCCGACTTGCTTCATGAATAGTGATTATCTCGGCATGATTAGATGAAGTAGCCACAATTGATTGCTTAGTCGATCGCCAAGATATGGCGGTGCCTCCACAGGTAAACACATAACCCGTTTGAGATCGAGCCTTATGTGGGTCGGATAAATATCCAGCATCAGCATAACCAACAAGATCAGGACTGCAATTATTGCTATAATATAAGCCCATATCGGTAGTCCCTTTTAGGTACTGCAATATATGTTTGATCCCATTCCAATGTCTCCTTGTGGGAGCCGAGCTATACCTTGCTAAGACATTAACTGAAAAGGTTATGTCAGGCCTTGTAGTATTTGCAAGATACATTAGTGCGCCAATTGCACTAAGATATGGTACTTCAGGACCAAGTAGCTCTTCATTCCTTTCTTGCGGTCGGAATGGATCTTTATTCATATCAAGTGATCGAACAACCATCGGAGTACTTAAAGGATATGCTACATCCATGTAAAACTGTTTCAGTACCTTTTCTATATAGGTAGATTGATGAACAAAAATTCCGTTTGCCAAATATTCAATTTGCAAACCAAGACATAATTTGTCTTTCCGAGATCTTTCATCTCGAATTCATTCTTTAGATAATCAATTGCCTTTTGGAGTTCAATGGGGGTTCCAATAAGGTTTATGTCATCGACATATACGGCAAGTACAACAAATTTCGATGTTGTTTTCTTTATAAAAACACACGAGCAAATGGCATCATTTATATAGCCTTCTTTTAATAAATACTCACTAAGACGATTATACCACATTCGTCCTGATTGCTTTAGACCATACAAGGAACTTTGTAATTTGATTGAAAACATTTCCCGGGACTTTGAATTATGAGCGTTTGGCATTTTGAGTCCATCGGGAATTTTCATGTATATCTCATTATCCAGTGAGCCATAAAGATAGGAAGTAACCACATCCATTAAATGCATGTCAAGCTTTTCAAGGACAGCAAAACTAATGAGATAACGAAAAGTTATGGCATCCATTATAGGCGAATATGTCTCTTCATAATCGACACCAGGCCTTTGAGAAAATCCTTGTGCAACAAGGCGTGCCTTATATCTTTGTACCTCGTTTTTCTCATTTCTCTTGCGTACAAAGACCCATTTATAGCCAACAGGCTTAACACCATTAGGTGTTTCAACTATAGGGCCAAAAACTTCACGTTTTCCCAGTGAATTCAATTCTAATTGGATTGCTTCTTGCCATTTTGGCCAATCATGTCTTTTTCGACATTCTCCAGCAGATTGAGGTTCAAGATCCTCACTTTCTTGCATAATGCTAGATGCGACATTAAAAGCAAAGACATAATCCACCACTATATCCACTCGATTAGAATTTGCCTCAATATCGATTGGATTTATTGATAGTTCCTTATTTTCTTGAGTCTCGGGCTCAATGGATTCTTCATGAATCACAGAATTTATTAAATCATGAATTTCCTCATGAGATTCTTTCGTAGTGTCATTTTGATCGTTTGCTTTCCTCTTTCTAGGATTTCGATCTTTGGAACCTAATGGCCTGCCACGCTTCAGGCGTGCATTCGACTCATTGGATATCACACTAGATGATTGTCCAACAGGGACATCAATACGGATTGGAACATTCTCTGCGGGGATGTGGGATTTTGTTATCCTTTTCAAGTCCGTAAATGCGTCAGGCATTTGATTTGCTATTCTTTGCAAATGGATAATCTTTTGCACCTCTTTTTCACAAATAGAGGTATGTGGATCAAGATGAGATAATGATGCATTTTTCCACAAAATTTCCCGTTTGGTTTCACCAACTTCTCCCCCCTAATTTTTGGAAAAGTGTCTCATCAAATTGACAGTCTGCAAATCGTGCAGTGAACAAATCCCCTATCAATGTTTCGAGGTAGCGAATAATGGAGGGCGATTCAAACCCAACATATATTCCTAACCTTCTTTGCGGACCCATTTTGGTGCGGTATGGCGGTGCTATAGGCACATATACTGCGCATCCAAAGATTCTTAAATGGGATATATTGGGTTCATGACCCAAAACCAATTGCAACGGGGAATATTTGTGATAATTCGTCGGTTTGAGACGAATTAGCATTGCTGCATGCAAAATGGCGTGACCCCATACCGAAGTGGGCAGCCTCGTTTTCATGTGTAATGGTCTTGCAATCAACTGCAGGCGTTTAATTAAAGATTCTGCAAGACCGTTTTGAGTGTGAACATGAGCTACAGAATGTTCCACTTTTATCCCAATTGATAAGCAATAATCATTAAATGCTTGGGATGAAAACTCAGTAGCATTATCCAGTCTAATAGACTTGATTGGATTATGAGGAAATTGTGCTCGTAGTCGAATTATTTGTGCCATTAGTTTTGCAAACGCAAGGTTGCGTGATGACAACAGGCACACATGAGACCATCTACAGGATGCGTCTATTAAGACCATAAAATATCTAAAGGACCCACTAGGTGGGTGAATAGGTCCACAAATGTCCCCTTGTATACGTTCCAAAAACGTAGGTGACTCAGTCCCAACCTTTGTTGGTGATGGTCTAATAATTAACTTGCCTTGATAACAAGAAGTGCAAGAAAATTCATTATTTAAAAGAATCTTGAAATTCTTTAACGGATGCCCATATGAGCTTTCTATAATCCGTCTCATCATGATTGATCCAGGGTGTCCCAATCGATCATGCCAAAGTACAAAAGTATTGAAATCAGTAACCTTTTGGTTTACTGTTGAATGTGCCTCAATTGCACTAATTTTTGTCCAATGCAGGCCACAAGATAAAGACGGGAATTTCTCAATAACCCTCTTTTGGCCAGAGACATTCTTTGTAATGATGAGATATTCAAGATTATTCTCATCTATTGTCTCAATATGATAGCCATTCCGGCGTATATCTTTAAAACTCAACAAGTTTCTCTTAGACTTGGAGGAGAACATTGCATTCTCTATGATAAACATGTTCCTCTAGGCAGAGTTATAGTTGCTCTTCCGGAGCCTTCAATCAATTTACTACTACCAGAGATTGTAGTAACATTTGCCTTACACATACTTAGTTGAGAGAAATATTTCTTTTCTATGAGTATCGTATGTGTAGTACATGAATCAACTAAACAAATATTTTTACAGTTGGACGTTGATCCAAGCTTGCTTTGTGAGATATCCATATTTGCTTTCCCATGGATTGATATACAAAAGAAATACACGAACATGAGAATAAACAAATTCAATCCGTTTTTTTCACATTTAAACAATATTTTCAAAATTTGCTGAGGTTAGTCGATTAACTTAGTTGATAGTCGACTATCTTGGGAAGCAGTCATTAGGTTAGTCGACTAACTAAGTCAGATAGTCGACTATCTTGCCTTGCAGAAAAGTCCAGTTTTAATGCGAAATATTAGTTAGTCGACTAACTAAGTTGATAGTCGACTAACTTAGTAAACAGTCATCAGGTTAGTCGGCTAACTAAATCAGATAGTCGACTAACTTAGCTTGCGGAAAAGTCCAGTTTTAATGCGAAATATTAGATAATCGACTAACTGTTAGGTTAATCGATTAACTCTACTGGAAAATAAAAATATCTTTGAAATTTAAGCATATTGAAACATTCAAAAGAACTAATACTAACATTATATCATAAACTAACTAATACGAGCTGATACTAATGACTATTAGTTTATTCACTAACTAATACAAATAAGTAAAATAAAATCAAACAATTCCTTCTTCCTTCATCACAGATCCATCACCGGTTAAGTGGTCTATTTTCCCCTCGGGTTGCTCAAAGAAGTCTGCCACATCCAGGTGAGTGATGTCAAAATTGTCGTCAGAGACAAAATTTGTTTCAGGGCCTTTATTCTTTAGAGATGCTTGATAAAGATCAACCAAATGTCTTGGTACACGGCAAGCTTTTGACCAGTGCCCTTTTCCACCGCAATGATAACATATAGTTTCTGAACTATTTGCCTTTGGATCCTCATAATCCCGTTTCTGCTTTTGGTGGTTATATCTCTTTGGGGGGTGACGGACATCAGGGAAATTTCTTCCTTGTCTACGTCCACGGCCATGACCCCGGTTACGACCACGACCATGATTAAAGCCATAGCCTTTTCCATGCTTGGCATAATGAGAATACACCTTATCTGCTTCAGGCAATGGTGTAGACCCAGTGGGTCGATTTTCGTGATTTCTCATGAGCAGGTCATTGTTTCGCTCAGCCACAAGGAGAAGAGATATCAGTTCAGAGTACTTTTTGAAACCTTTCTCTCTGTACTGTTGTTGCAGTACCATATTGGAGGCATGAAACGTTGTAAACGTTTTTTCAAGCATATCATAATCAGAGATATTATCTCCACAGAGTTTCAATTTAGAAGAAATTCTGAACATTGCAGAATTATATTCAGAAACAGACTTAAAGTCTTGGAGCCTCAGATGAGCCCAATCATATCGTGCTTGTGGCAGAGTGACCAACTTCAGGTTGTCATATCTCTCCTTTAAGCCTTTCCACAAGATGAGTGGATCTTTGACTGTGAGATATTCAATTTTCAAACCTTCATCAAGGTGATGGCGCAAGAAAATCAAGGCCTTAGCACAGTCTTGGGTGGATGCTTTATCTCTGTCTTTAATGGCGTCTCCAAGACCCATAGCATCTAAGTGGATTTCAGCATCCAACACCCATGTCATATAGTTCTTGCCCGAAATTTCAAGGGCAACGAACTTTCTTTTCATAATATCAGACATAATTAAAACCAAATTCGGAAAAAGGGAAATACCTTAATTTGCTCAAGAGGATTCTTGAGACGGTAGAGTCTCGTGCTGATAATGTGTTATAAAATAATATAAGAACAAGAACAATAGAGAGAAAAGTAGAGAGAGAAGTATTCTTATTGATACTTTGGGATGGTTTACAATGGAATAGAACCCCTTTATTTATAGGGAGGTGGTGACTTAGCCACCAAGAAGTAAACCCTAGAATCTCTCTAAATATGGACATTCACCTAAAATAGAATATTTTATAACAATAATAATAATTTTTGGTGAAAATTAAGAAAAAATAAAAACGAAAATCAAATATTATGGAAACCAAGAAAGGAAGCGGAAAGGTTTACATAATATATAATGAGAAAAAGAATAATCACTTAATTCCTTCCATTAATTTTTGTATTTACAAGTTAGGGGCCATATTTAAGGAACAAAGATATCTTTCCTTTAAAGGTTTTATCAAGATATGTAATAGAAGTCAAAATAATTAATTTTAAAAAAAAAATCATAAAGCATTATCTTTTAGTAGTAATTAGTCATTTATTGATAGTATTTGCTACACTACGGATTATAGATACCTTCTATAGTTATAAGATGTATTTAATGTATTTAAGCTATTGTATTCATGAATAAAGTATCAAAATGGCGTGAACCAGGGAAGTCCAGCTAATCAGTTGTTATATTCGAGTGTATTAATGGAATGAAATATGAGATTACAGCTGGACATATTATTGTATTCGATTGTGTCACCGCCCCAGTTCACCCTCCGTGAACATGTCGTGATGGAACCTAGTTCATATAACTAGGTAAGCCTAATAATGCGGGAAACATTAGACCTTGCGAAATAATTATTTAAAATTGAAGAACTAAAAGAAATCTGTATATAAATGCAACTCGGCATATACAACCCAAAAATGCGGAAGTCTACAATATCATCCCAAAACCCGAAAACTCACGGGAACACAAGCTAACAAATAGTAATACATGGCTCTAACTCCAGAATATCAAAAGCAAAAGTATGGAAGAAGTCTAAATACTACAAATAGAGTAAAGAAGGAGACTCCTTGGTTTGCGGACTCTACAGAAGTACCTCAAAGTCTTTGTAGCTCTCCTGGCCTCAAGGATAGTGCCCCGCCTGAGATGAAGTACCTGGGTCTGCACATGAAAAACATGCGTAAAAGAAGCGTGAGTATACCACAGCGGTACTCAGTAAGTGCCAAGCCTAACCTCGGTTGGGTAGTGACGAGGAAGGTCAGGGCCCCACTAAGATAAAATATAATAATAAGGGTGACAACAGTATGAAATAAGCAGAAATAATGGAATATAACTGTAAAGTAAGTCAGGTTACACAAACAACAATTAACACACCGAGGATAAGATAACACTGAGTAAAACAGCTTAATATCAGCACCAATTACGATGATCTCCCAGGATACTGTTATATAGTCCATTTTCATATCATACAACAATGAGGATCTCCCAGAATACCGTCCTGTAGTCCATATCAATACTATGAGCAAGGGGATCTACCGGGAATCTAACCCGCAGTCCCATAGTAAATATGTAGGGGGATCTACCGAGAATCTAACCTGTAGTCCCAAAGTAAATGTGCAGGGGGATCTACTGGAAATCAAACATGTAGTCCCTAAGTAAACAAACAAGATGGGTGAAAGCTACTCGAGTCCCATATCCGTAGTCCCATATCCATAGTCCAAATGTAAATGCGCAACCACAATCAGAGAATATTCATAAATGAAGTACAACAATACAAAGCAACGGATAGTTCTAGCCTAACATGCTTCACGTAGTGTAATTAAGGCAATTTAAGAAAATAGGCAATTTGGATCAACTTAACAAGCCTTTCTAAACTAGCACAGGTTATAATGGCAAGTGGAAAAAAGCAAATACGAAAGAAACCCAATTCAAATATTTTGAATAAAAATTCGGGTTTTCAACAATTAGCTCAAGTACGCTCTCATCACCTTGCGTACAAGGCATCCAATCACCAAATATCAACTCCTAAAGGAAAAGGTCCCCCACACAAGGTTAAACAAACCATTTACCTCGAATCGGCACCAAGATCAACTCAAAATCACACTTTTGCCATGAGTATCCGGCTCCAAATGGCCCAAATCTATTCGATTCAATTACATATTTTAAATAACATCTCAAGCAATTGATTCTACTATTTAATCCAAAGATAAAACCCGAAATTAGGTAAAATGACCAAAATGCCCATCAGGCCAACATCTCAGAATCGGATAAATTTTACATTTCCAGAACCCTCATACTCTCACGAGTCTAACCATATAAAAATCTCCCACATCGGATACCAAAAACCCTCTCAAAACTCATAATTTCAGCCTAAAAAGTTGTCTTCCAATTTTTCCCAATTTTGATCCTCAAATTTGAATTTAAAGGATGGATTTAACTATATATTGATGAAATATAACTAGAAGGGATTAAAGAAATGTCACCCAATAATCTCCTCTTCAAAACCCTCTCAAGATCACCCTCGCCTAAGCTCAATTTGATATTTCTAACTTTTTAAAACTAACCCTCGAAATCTCTATTTCTAAACAGTGATTTCCGCTTCTGCAGTCTCGCTTATGCAAGAAAATGAGTCGCTTCTGCGACTTTCACTAAAATTCCAAAATTTTGCTTCTGCAAATCCTATCTCGCAGGAGCGAGTCCGCTTTTCCAGAATTTTCTCTGCTTCTGCGGATCCTGAAGATTATGCCCGGACCCGCTTCTGCGATGACAAGGCCGCTTCTGCGGCTCGGCTTCTGCGGTTCCCAAGGCACAGAAGAAAAAATATCAGAAGAGAAAAACTCCAGATGCTACAACGCTTCTCCGATCTTCCTATCAACCATCCGAAATCATCCCGAGACCCCCGGGACCTCAACCAAAAGCACCAATAACACCTAATACCGCATTAAAACTTGTAGCTATCCTTAGACCACCTAAAACAACGTCGGAAACTCGAATTAATCAAGGATTTGAGCCTAAGAACTTCAAATTTCATCAAAACACGCTTTTGATCAAAAACCTAGTTAAAACATGTCAGAATGACCTAAAATTTTGCCCACACGTCCCAAATGACATGACGGAGCTACTGCAACTTCCAGAATTCCAATCCGATCCTCGGATCAAAAACTCACTATCGGACCGGAAATTTCAAAAATTCAAACTTCGGCATTTAAAGCCTAAATGAGCTACGGCATTCCAAAATTCATTCCGAACACGCTCCAAACCCCAAAATTAACTAACGGAGCTAATGGAACCATCGAATTTCCATTCCAAGGTTGTCTTCACACTGTTTTGACTATGGACCACTTTTCAACACTTAAGCTTTAATTTAGGGAATAAGTGTCCCTAAACTCTCCGAAACTCAACACTGAACGTCCCCGCAAACCAAAATGGCATAAATGAACTTAAAGGAAGTAGTTAATGGGGGATCGGGGCATAAATTCTAAAAATGACCGGCCGGGTCATCACATCCTCCTACACTTAAACATTCATTCATCCTCGAACGAGCATAGAGAACATACCTGAAAGAGTGAAAAGATGAGGATATTGGATGCGCATATCCCGCTCGGTGTCCCAAGTTGCCTCCTCGGCCGGCTGACCCCGTCTTTGAACCTTTACTGAAGCGATGTTCTTTGACCTCAACTTCCTGACCTGCTTGTCCAATATAGCCACTGGCTCCTCAACATAGGATAAATCATTGTCCAAGTGGACTGAGCTGAAATCCAACACGTGCGACAGGTCACCATGATATCCCTAGAGCATCGAAACATAAAATACCGGATGAACCCCCGCCAAACTAGGAGGTAATGCAAACTCATAAGCAACCTCCCCAACTCGCCTCAAAATCTCTAAATGGCCAATAAACCTCGGACTCAACTTTCCTTTCTTTCCAAACCTTATGATGCCTTTCATAGGTGATACCCGAAGAAAAAACCGCTCTCCGATCATAAATGAAACATCATGAAACTTCCGGTCCACGTAACTCTTCTGTCTGGACTGGGCTGTATGGAGTCTATCCTGAATCACCTTGACATTCTCCAATGCATCTTGAACCAACTCTGTGCCCAATAGCTTGGCCTCACCCGACTTGAACCAACCAACTAGGGATCTGCACCTCCTACCATATAAAGCCTCATATGGCGCCATCTGAATGATGGACTAATAACTATTGTTATAGGCAAACTCCGCTAAGGGCAAGAACTGATCCCAAGACCCTCCAAACTCAATCACGCTCGCACGAAGCATATCCTCAAGAATCTGAATAGTGCGCTCGAACTGTCCGTCTGTCTAGGGGTGAAAAGTTATGCTCAACTCCACCCGAGTACCTAACTCCTGCTACACGGCTCTCTAGAAACCGAGATGTAAACTAAGTACCTCTATTTGAAATAATGGAAACTGGAATACCATGAAGACGGGCGATCTCCCGGATATAAATCTCTGCCAATCGCTCTGAAGAATAAGTGGTACACACAGGAATAAAATGAGTGGACTTGGTCAGCCGGTCCACAATAACCCAAATATCATCAAACTTCTTCAAGGTCTGTGGAAGACCAACTACAAAATCCATGGTGATGCGCTCCCACTTACACTTCGGAATCTCTATCTGCTGAAGCAACCCACCTGGTCTATGGTGCTCACAGTTCACGTACTGACAGTTGAGGCATCTATCTACATATCCAAATATACCCTTCTTCATCCACCTCTACCAATAGTGTTGCCTCAAGTCCTAATACATCTTTGCAGCACCCGGATGGATAGAATACCGCGAACTATAGGCCTCTGCTAAAATCAACTCCCACAGCCCATTAAAATTAGGCACATAAACATGGCGCTGCATCCTCGATACCCCATCATCTCTAATAATCACATCTCTGGAATCGCCATGATGAACCTTGTCCTTAAGGACAAGAAAATGGGGGTCATCATATTGCCTCTACCTAATAAAATCAAATAAGTAAGACCGTGAAACGATACAAGCTAGGACCCGACTAGGCTACGAAAGATCCAATATCACAAACTGGCTTGCTAAGGCCTGAAAACCCATCTCCATAGGCCTCTATGAAGCTGGTAAATATGCCAAACTCCCCAAATTCTCCGTCTGGTGCTCAAGATATCCATTACTACATTGGCCTTGCCCGGGTGATACAGAATAGTAATATCATAATCTTTCAGCAACTCTAACCACTTCATCTGGCGGAAATTTAGATCTTTTTGCTTGAACAAGTGTTGTAAACCCCGATGGTCAATATAAATCTCACAAGGCACACCGTACAAATAATGACGCCAGATCTTCAAGGCATTAAAAATAGCAACTGACTCAAGGTCGTGGACAGGGTAGTTCTTCACATGTATCTTTAACTTCCTGGACGCATACGCAATCACTCTACCTTCCTGCATCAACACCGCTCCAAGGCCAACTCTCGAGGCATCACAATAGACAGTATAAGACCCTGAACCAGTAGGCAATATAAAATTAGGGCTGTAGTCAAAGCTGCCTTGAGCTTCTGAAAGCTTGCCTCGCACTTTTCTGTCCACTGAAATAGGGCACCCTTCTAGGTCAATCTAGTCATAGGGGCCACAATTGATGAAAACCCCTCCACGAAACGATGGTATTAGCCTGCCAAACCAAGGAAACTGTGAATATCAATAGCTGAGGATGGCCTGGGATAACTATGCACAGCCTCTATCTTCCTCAAATCTATCCGAATGCCCTCGCTAAAAACCATGTGGCCTAAGAATGCCACTAAATCTAACCAAAACTCACATTTTGAGAGCTACGCATATAACTTCTTCTCTCTCAAGATCTAAAGCGTGATCCTCAGGTGTTGCTCATGATCTTCTCGACTCCAGGAATACACCAGAATATCATCAATAAAAATAATAACAACGAGTCAAGATATTGCCTGAACACACTGTGCATCAAATGCATAAAAGCTAGTGGAATATTTGTCAGCCCAAAGGATAGAACAAGGACCTCATAATGACCATACCGAGTTCTGAAGGCAGTCTTCGGGATATCTGGCTCTCGAATCTTCAACTGATGGTAACCTGAGAGAAAGTCAATCTTAGAAAACACACGTGCGCCCTGAAGCTGGTCAAACAGATCATCAATACAAGGCAAAGGATAACGATTCTTCACTGTAACCTTGTTAAAGTGGTGATAATCAATACATATACGCATAGAACAATCCTTCTTCTTTCACAAAAAAAAATAGGAGCACCCCACGGTGAAACACTGGGTCGAATAAAAAACTTATCAAGAAATTCCTGCAACTGATCCTTCAATTCCTTAAACTCGAGAGGAGCCATACGATCGGAGGAATGGAAATGGGCTGAGTGCCCGGCAATAGGTCAATGCCAAAACCAATGTCTCTATCGGGCGGCATGCCTGGAAGATCAGCTGGAAACACATAGGGATAATCCCGTACAACTGGAACTGACAACCAAAGGGTATCAGCACTAAAATCTCCCATATAAGATAAATACACGGCACACCCCTTCTCAACTATGCGTTATGTTTTGAGAAAAGAGATAAATCTACTGGGAGTGTGATCTAAAGTACCACTCTACTCAACTCGTGATATACCTGGCATAGCTAGTATCACGGTCTTGGCGTGATAATCAAGAATAGCAAAATGGGGCGACAACCAGTCCATGCCCAAAATAATATCAAAATCAACCATACCGAGTAACAATAAATCCGCTCTAGTCTCAAAACCACGAACAACAACCAAACAGGATCGATAAATGCGGTCCACAACAAGAGAAACCCCCACAAGAGTAGAAACATAAACGGGGGAACTCAAAGAATCCCGAGGAACACCCAAATGCGAAGCAAAGTAAAAAAGTCACATAAGAATAAGTAGAGCCCAGATCGAATAGAATCGATGCCTCTCTGTGACAAACTACTATAATACATGTGATAATAGAGTCGGAGGCAATAGCCTTGGCACGAGCTGGAAGGGCATAATATTTGGCCTGGCTTTCCCTCGAGGGTGACCTCTACCTCCACGATCTCCACCTCTAGCTAGCTGAGCAGATGGGGCAGAAACTAGAGCTGTAACCATTGCCTAGGAGCTAGGCGGGGCACGCTGTGGTTGAGAAGTCTGTGAAGATGCACCCAATCAAGTCTGGGCAGTCACTAACCATATGGCATGTATCACAACACTCGAAACAAGCTCTGGGAGGGCACGGAGTCTATGACTGATTAGGGCTAGGTCGGCTGGACTGACCTCTGGAAACACCCTACGCAGAAGGCGCGCTAGAAATTGGAGGTGCATCGTATGGCTCCTGAGGTATAGGCGGAGCTGGAGCACTGCTGGCTGCTGGAAGAGCTGAACGAACGGGGCGACCCACAAAACCCCTACCATGTTGACCTGCTTCTGGGGTGCGGGAACCAGAGTAGTGGCCTGACTCTCGAGACCTCTTGGCCTCTCTCTCCACTCGCGCTTTGGAGAGCATACTCTCAATCCTCCTAGCAATGCTCACTACCTGCTGATAAGGAATGTCCATCTCCAACCCTCAACCATGCTAGATCTGATGGGTGGGATAAGACCCTCAATGAACCTGCAAACTCTCTCATGGACTGTAGCAACCAAGGTCGGTGCATTCTTGGACAATCTGGTATAACGGATAGAAAACTCTGAAACGGTCATAGCACCCTGGCACAAATGCTCAAACTCTGCGCGCCATGCGTCCCTGAGACTCTGGAGGAAAAACTCCCACATAAACATATCCGAGAACTAGGTGCACGTCAGTAAAGCAGCCTCGACTGGACTGTCTATCTCATAAGTGTGCCACCAAACATAGGCGGCTCCCCAAAGCTGAAAAGCAGTAAAGGAAACACCATTGGACTCTACTATGCCCATAGTGCGAAGAATACGGTGGCACTCCTCTAGAAATCCCAAGGCATCATCTGATTCTAATCCACTAAACACTGGGGGATCATACTTCTTGAACCTCTCAAGTCTTTGCTGCTCGTCCTCTAAAGCAGCTGACTCATCCTCGGGCTGAACTGGCGCTGCAGGTGGTGCGGGAATAATCTCGGGAGCCTGCTCAACCTGCACTCGCTACTCAGGAGTGTGGACGGTGGGAATCTGTGCTCCTCCCCCTTATCACACCTCCTTTTTTACATACCAACCCCGGAAGGTTAATATATATGAGGGAGTTTTTTCGTTTAAAATGACATTATTCGAAATGAGATTATTTATTTATCAGAGTCATCACTTGGGATAGGCTTGGCTTTTGGGTGTCCCAAGTCACCGGTTTAATATAAATCCAAAATCGAGGAAACTTTCGACTTTCCAAATGAAGTCTGTGAACCAGAAATTCTGATTTGGGAATTCTGTTGACCCGAGGGAAGGTGTTAGGCATCCACGAGTCCCGTGGTTCTAGCACGATCGCTTGAATTATCATAATTGGTCTAATATCTGATTTTAATACATGTTTCAACCAATAGCGAAATTTTAAAATTATTTACCGCTTTTAATTAATTTTTTAGGAAGATTGAACGTTTTTTAAAACGTATTTTTGTATCACGTCACATGAAATGCACCCAGATCCGAAACACATTTTATTCAACATTTTGGGATTTAGATTTGGGTCACATGAAATGCGCATCCAAGATTAAGAAGGTAGATTTATTAAATACGCACCTAAAGCAACTAATACGTTGATTACTTTGCGGGAGGCCGTAAAAATTCACTAAATGACATGTCCCGAGTTCTAAGTACTTTTAGAAAATAATTGAAGAGGACCACACAATTTGTGAATCTTATTCGGCGCGGCACACCTCAATTTATTTTAAAAAGACATCCTAAAGAGGAGCTACTATTATCTATTAAGGATTGTCTCTAAAACCCTTAGTGATTAGAACTATGCATTAACTATTATTAAAAGCATTCAAGAAAACTTGAGCCTCAAGATCAAGTCCAAACTCAAACAAGATGATCTTCATTATTGAAGACCCTTTAATTCAAGCTTGCTACTTAACTTGAAAGGCCCCAAACCTGTATTACAAATTTAAACCCCTAGCCTTAATTAAGGGCTTCAGCACATTGGGCTTCGAAATTGGCCCAACAAGAAAGAGAATTCATTCAGTTTTATAAAGGAGTATCTAACATTGGGCCTAAAAACCAGCCCAATTTGGAGGTGCTCCTGGCAGTCCACAGTTCAGCAAAATGCCATGGTTCAAAGGCTGGTAATACTTGGGCTCGTTGTTATATTATTGGGCCCAAATTTTAAACTAATTTCAATTTGGATTTGTTAACATTTATATTAAACAAACGAAATGGTTCACTTGAATCAAAACATGCTAACCTTTAAATCCATATCTCATACACATATAGAAAATATTGTAGGAAATGTTTAAGCAATTCGTGAGTCAATTTTACACTTGCCTCCGGTTGACATTAATGTTTTTTCATTGAATACTAACTGTTACATTGAATCTACACAACACTGAATTGAAGACCTAATCAGATTTACCAATTTCAATAAAAATGAAAAAAAAACCTCAACTCTTAATCAAGTCAAATTGTAAGCTGATTTTAAGTCTAAAATTCCTGCTTATTTGTAGAACCTAAATCATTTATAAAACCGAAGCTAAACATAATACCAATTTGACATTCAAGTTCATTCAACTAAGGACTTGCAGGCAACACTCGCTTATGTAACACTAGATTCCAATTTTAAAATCGAAATTAACATGATTGTACGTTCGAAAGTGAAATTAAAAAATATTGAAGCTAATACTTCTAAACAGAATACTCATAGTTCTGAAATCAGTCCTAAAGTCCCATAATTATAACGGAGGAAGTGTCAAATATGCACACAAATAAGTCAAAATTAAAGCGGAAAATGGTAGGGAATTCGTGGGGAAACAGGTTGCCATTAACTTCAAACTTGAGAATGCATTTGATTCAATCTCCATACATCACTTGGGACAAAAAAAGTACCTGGAATTTGAATAGAAAATAGGAAACTGAGGGTCTGCTAGGCAACAAAGGAACGTCAGCATAAGATCAATGTTAAAACCCAGAAAATAATATCAAAATAGCCCAGGACTTAGATGAACAAACACCAGCAACAACCCAAAACCAGCTTGAATAAACCAAATCAAAATTCAGAAATCAGTCCAAGGAACTGTTGAAGCTTCAATTACTGAATTACTAAGATAATTCAAACAATTTTAAACCTTATATACGCTGGAAATTTAATTTAGAACTTGGAGCTTCAAGATTACCCTAAAGTTTTAATGGAATAGTGGTTTTTTGGAATTTTGGTCGCCTGAGTTTCAGTATCCTTTCAGTGTATTTTTTTGTCGGCCTCCTTCCCTTTATTGAACCCCAAGTATCAATGCTTTAATAGGCAAGTTACTGGGGCAACCTTCAGCTTCTATTTTTTAAGCCTTTAGTCCTTTTAATTTTCTATTTTTAAATAATTAGTCTCTCAATTTATGACTTGTTGGTCAAGTAATACTACCAAGTTCTTGATACCAAATTATACTACCAAGTTCTTGATTCCAAATTAAAACCTGAACCTAGAAGCTTCTTTTTCCAGTTATGAGAGATTCCTTAAACTTAAATACCTAAACTACCCCTGATTTAATTCAGAACTTACTAACCTAGATTAACAAACCCCAGCCCACATTTTTAACGTGGTCAAGTGACCAGGGTTAATCATACTGGAAATTATTCAGCTACAACCAAATAAAACCCTAGGGTCAGAATGCAAAATAAAACACTCTGATTTTCAAGCTTGAATTAACTACTAGAAATTAAAATTTAAAGCTCTTATTATCATTTATTAGTCAAACAGAATATTTAAAATGAAATGCATCAATCATGCAGACTCCTATTATCAATGGGAAATTAAGAAGAAGAAAGTAAAAAGAAATGAACCCAGTAAACTGTAAACAAAGAAATAAATGTTAATTAGTTCAAGAGAACTTAACCAGTATATTCGAACATGGAAAGGATCTAATTTCCCGTTATTTTAAGCACATGCATATCCCGGAACATTAACTAATTAGACTCGGAGCAAAAATTAAAAGAAAGGGACGAAACTGAATATAGGAAAACTAAGGTTAGGTTTTAATTCACCTGATGGAACCTAAAATTCATTCAAGGCTTCGAGATTTAGGTCAGAACTTTAATATGGTATTCGACCTGTTTGGATGCGATTTGAAGGAAGCTATGCACAAATTCGCCATGAGGAAGGTGGAGGAGTCCTTAGGAGTGAGTTTGGACGGATTTGGAAGAGATGCGCTTTTGACTGAATTTTTGATTTGATATTCGAGAAGCTCGGCGTATATTCATGGAATGGGACCTGTAGATTTGGGTTGATGAAGGTTCGATGGACATGGGGTGTTAGTTTGAAGTCGTTTATGCACGGGGGCGGAGCCGGCCATTCAAATAGAGATTCGAAGCGTTTGGCTAATGTTTGAGGGTTGTTGTTTTGAGATTTGGAAAGGGGAGTTTAAGGTCCTCAGGTGGTGTTATTTTGAAGGTGTTTGGACAGTCGCTGCCGGTGGAGGCAATTTCTGGCCGGTGATTTGCGGTGGAGGGTGGAGGCATTAGGGTTTGGTCTTTTAGGTGTTAGGGACGATGTGTTTGGGGTGGGGGTGGTTTGGACAATTAAATATTAATGAATGGGGGCTTCAGGACCGTTGGATTAGATAACCTCAACGGTCCTGATGTCTTTGAGCCCAAAACGGCGTGATTCATTTAGGGGCTGGACCGGGTTGGGGCGCATTTGGGTATCCGTTCTCAAAGGATTTGATTTGGGTTGGTCTTGATTGCAATTGGCCCATATTTGGCCTTCAAATTTTAAAATTTCTTATTTTTCAGTTTTCATCATTTTTTTAATTCATTTTTCACTTTTTCTTTTGTTTCAAAAATTTTTAAAACTCATAAATTAACTACAAAACCTCAATTTTACCTATTAAATGTAAACTAATCCGATATAGTTATTAACAAAACAAAATATAAGGAAAGGCTACCTAAAAATTCAAAAATTAAAATTAAAAGAGCAAATTGAACCTATTTTTGATTTTTTCTTTTATAAAATAATTAATTTCTAATTAATGCTTGAAAAATGATCAAATCAACTTTAAAATGAGCATGCGACATATTTTGTATTTTCATGAATTATATCAACAAAACATGCACACAAAAATGCAAACAAATACAAAAATTATGCAATTAATTCCCTGATATTAAATAATTAAAGGAAAATCCTATTTTTTTTTAGAATTTAATAGGAGAAATTCAAGTGAGGCAAAACTCATATGCTCACAGCTCTCTTTGCTCGGAGACACGAAGGGTTTTCGGGCAAAGATAAATGAGCAATTACGGGGGATTTTTACCTGCTTGGCACTCCATGAGAAGCATTTTTGAAAACCGTTTGATCGAACATTTCTTCAAAGGTTGCCTACATATCTTTGGCTATAAAGGAATCAGGTTAGTGTAATTCTGGAAGTTTTGATAGCTGGGACTACCAAGAACTGTGATTTCACTGTTATTGCTGCTGCTACTGCTTTGTTAACCTCCTTATTATGCCAAAAGAAAAATCAAAGCTAAGCTAGTTATGCCTAACAACTATGAGTTACAAGATTCTTATGTATAAATCTCTTCAAGCTCGATCTTGAGTCTTAGCTGCTTTTGCAGTGGACTTCATTCTGAATCTTGATGCTCGCAAGCTATAGGTGTTTGTTCTTTCCTTAGCATTGGATCAGAGCGGAATAGGTGCAGCTTGTGATTTCAATTAAATTTTGAGCAGCTCGCACCTCTGTTCGCTTCAGCATTTTGAATTCACGTTTTTTGTTCTTTTTCTTTTTTATTATGTATTAAGACTTTATTCTTTCGGTTGTCTCGACCCTGTGCTACGAATTCAAACCGGCTCAAATAACAAAAACAAACTAACAAAATTTTTATGCCCCAGGTTTCACTAAGAAAATTTCGTGAGTTATTTGAGACAAAAATATGTACTTATTTCTCTTTTTTCATTTCTAAGAGTTGTTTTTATCTGTGATAAAACAAATTGGGGTGAAGCCCTGTTGCTAAAACATCAACTCACGGATTAGAGCCCTAACGTTGGAAAAAATTAAAAAGCTCAATTCAAGGATTGGAGCCCTAATATTGGCAAAGGCGACTAGTTGGCTAACAGGTAAAAAACTCAATTCAGGGCTTGGAGCCCTAATGTTAGATAAAGGAGACTAGGGAATGGAGGCTCTATGTCTAAAAGGCACAACTCAGGGATTGGAGCCCTAATGTTGGCTAAAAGGGAAAAAACTCAACTCAGGGATTGGAGCCCTAATGTTGGCAAAAGGAGACTAGGGAATGGAGGCCCTGTGTCTAAAAGGCACAACTGAGGGATTTGAGCCCTAATGTTGGCTAAAAGGGAAAAAACTCAACTCAGAGATTGGAGCCCTAATGTTGGCTAAAGGCGACTAAGGAATGGGGTCCCTATGTCTAAAAGGCACAACTCAGGGATTGGAGCCCTAATGTTGGCTAAAGGCGACTAGGGAATGGAGGCCCTATGTCTAATAAAAGGCACAACCAGGGATCGGAGCCCTAATGTTGGCTAACAGGTAAAAAGCTTAACTTAGGGATTAGATTCCTTATGTTGGCTAAAGACGACTAGGGAAGGGATGCCCTATGTCTAAAAGGCGCAACTCAGGGATTGGACCTCTAATGTTGGCTAACAGGTGAAAGGATTAACTCAGGAATTTGAGCCCTAATGTTGGCAAAAGGTGACTAGGGAATGGAGGCCCTATGTCTAAAAAAGGCGCAACTCAAGGATTGGAGCCCTAATGTTGGCCAAAAGGTAAAAAGCTCAACTTAGGGATTGGAGCCCTAATGTTGGCTAAAGGAGACTACGGAATGGAGGCCCTATGTCTAAAAGGCATAACTCAGGGATTGGAGCCCTAATGTTAGCTAACAGGTAAAAAGCTCAACTCAGGGATTGGAGCCCTAATGTTGGCTAACAAGTAAAAAGCTCAAATCAGGGATTGGAGCCCTAATTTTTGCTAAAGGTGACTAGGGAATGGAGGCCCTATGTCTATTAGGCGCAACTCAAGGATTGGAGCGGTAATGTTGGCTAACAGGTAAAAAGTTCAACTCAGGGATTAGAGCCCTAATGTTGGCTAAAGGTGACTAAGGAATGGAGGCCCTATGTCTAAAAGGCGCAACTCAAGGATTGGAGCCCTAATGTTGGCTAACAGGTAAAAAGCTCAACTCAGGGATTGGAGCCCTAATGTTGGCAAAGGGCGACTAGAGAATGGAGGCCCTATGTCTAAAAAAGGCGCAACTCAGGGATTGGAGCCCTAATATTTTCTAAATGATAAAAAGCTCAACTTAGGGGTTGGAGCCCTAATGTTGGCTAAAGGTGACTAGGGAATGGAAGCCATATGCCTAAAAAAGGGTAAAACTCAGGGATTGGAGCCATAATGTTGGCTAACAGGTAAAAAGCTCAACTCAGGGATTGGAGCCCTAATGTTGGCTAAAGGCGACTAGGGAATTGAGGCCCTATGTCTTATAGGCACAACTCAAGAATTGGAGCCCAAATGTTGGCAAAAGGCAACTAGGGAATGGAGGCTCTACGTCAAAAATTCGCAACTCTGGGATTGGAGCCCTAATGTTAGCTAACAGGTAAAAAGCTCAACTCAGGGATTGGAGCCCTATTGTTGGCAAAACGCGACTAGGGAATGGAGGCCCTATGTCTAAAAGGCGTAACTCAGGCTTTGGAGCGCTAATGTTGGCAAAAAGTTAAAAAGATCAATTCAGGGATTGGAGTCCTAATATTGGCAAAAGGTACTAGGTTGCTATTGGGAATTCTAAATTATCCTCTTTTGGGATTTTCTTCTTTTGTTATCTCTTTTCTTCTCTTTTTTTTTGATAGGATGCAGAAAAGAATTGGAGGAAACTTCCCTTTTGCATTGATTATTTGTTGCATATCTGCTTCAGCACTTATGCGTTTTCCTTTTGACTGTACCTGCTTTTTGCACGGTTGCTCATATCGCACCTGTTTCAATTTTCAATAAAGAACAATTGTTAGTTTTAAACGGTGGTTAGTTTTGTGGCCTTGATTGCTTGATCCCGGCCCAACTTCTGTCGAGAACCTTGGCTGCTTGCTGGTTTTGAAGATCATTTCCTCTTTCAAACCAAGGGCCTCAACCTTCAAGATTTCATGACAACTCACCCACGTGGAGCTCCAGCCTTCCAACAATGGTGTTTTTCAATTCCCACACCTTTGCCAATTGATCAGAAGAACTTGGACAAGGTTTTTTGGTAAAAGAATTTTGGACGGAATTATAACTTCGGAACCATTTCAGTGGGTGCATGGCTGAGCCATCATGTCATCACCCCCAGATTTGCATTTTGGGGGGGGGGGGGGGGGAGGAATTGGAATTTTGTTTTGGTGTGACTGAACCCCAGAAAGAGGCTGCCTACGTATCCATTCAGAATTAAGTCAGACGTAGTTCAGAAAGTTTTGTTTTTTTCTTTAGTATTATTTATTTTTGTCGAATGACAGTGTCGGGCTCCAAAGAGGGTAGTCAAGGAAGAGTAACTGGCTCAAATGGGTTTGCAAAAGGGTAGATAGTGTTTGGGTAACGGGAATGAAGGCCTTCATCATCCCAACTGGACAGAATCATTATTATAGGGAGCCTAGACATAGTAACCTTTTAATGCATCTTTGTTCACGGCTGCTTCGGGATCATCCCCTTTGATGTCGCCAGATACAATGCTCCTTTCGACAGTATCTTTCTGATGATATATGGTCCTTTACAATTAGGAGAAAATTTTCCTTTTGCTTCTTGATGTGAGGAAGAATGCGCCTTAATACAAGTTGTCCCACCTCAAAGTTCATGGGGCGTACTTTCTTGTTATAAGTGCGGGCCGTTCTTTGTTGGTATAACTGCCTGTAGTAGATCGCTACCATTCATTTTTCATCAATTAAGGTTCCAGACAAGTCTTGATCCACTTAGTGTCTTTAATCTCAGCTACAACGATGATCCGGAGAGACAGGATTTCCACCTCCGCAGGTATTACTGCCTCAGTTCCGTAGACCAAAAGGTAGGGGGTTTCTCCTACTAATGTGCGCACTGTGGTGCGATACCCCAATAATGCGAAAGGTAACTTTTCATGCCATTGCCTGGAGCTTTGAATCATCTTTCTTAATATCTTCTTGGTGTTTTTGTTTGCTGCTTCGACGGCACCATTGGCTTTAGGACAGTAGGGTGTAGAGTTCCAATGCGTTATTTTGAATTGTTCGCATATCTCTCCCATCAATCAGCTGTTCAAATTTGTAACGTATCCGTGATGATAGTTGGTGGGATGCCAAAACGGCAAATGAGATTGGAATGCACAAAATCCACCACGGCTTTCTTAGTAACCAATTTAAGAGTGATGTCTTCAACCCATTTTGTGAAGTAATCAATGGCAACCAGTATGAATATGTGCCCATTTGAGGCTTTCGGCTTGATTGGCCCAATAACATCCATGCCCCAAGCTACGAATGGCCAAGGTGCTGACATGGGATGCAGTTCAATGGGAGGTGCATGAATCAAATCACCGTGCACCTGATACTGATGCCATTTTCGGACAAAGCTAAA
Organism: Nicotiana benthamiana; assembly: GCA_034376525.1. Taxonomy (NCBI): domain Eukaryota; kingdom Viridiplantae; phylum Streptophyta; class Magnoliopsida; order Solanales; family Solanaceae; genus Nicotiana; species Nicotiana benthamiana. The sequence continues at coordinate 67,839,698 of CM067331.1, read as the reverse complement.
ACAATATTTTTCCATGGTTATCAAATAATAGCCTGCTCGTATGATTTTCTTTGCTAGCACATACCCATTCATGTGTGGTCCAAATACTCTGGCGTTTACTTCATGCATGATCCTTCCAGCCTCTCCAGCGTCGACACATCTTAACAAATTGAGGTCCAGGGTCCTTTTACACAAAACCTCACCTCTTAAGAAAAAACCACTTGCTTGATGTCTGATTGTTCTCTTTTGGTCCCCAGTGGATTACCCGGGATATTCTTGGTTTCTTAAAACAACTTGATATCATGGTACCATGGCTGGATGTTTGGTTCTGCCTCAGCCGTATTACAGTACCCATGCCTTTCCATGATTTAGATTTCCAAGGGATCAATGTGGGCATTTCCTGGGTAGGGCAACAACGAGGCCAAAGTGGCAAGTGCGGTCAGCTAGTTCATTGTGACAGCGCGGGATGTACCTGAACTCTATCATCTTAAACCGCTTGCTAGGATCTTCCACATGTTGCATGTAAGGGATAAGTTTGACATCTTGAGTTTCCCATTCTCCTTGGGCTTACCGGATGATTAAATTTGAATCCCCGATAATCAAAAACTCTTCGACATTTCGGTCGACTGCCATGTTCATACCTATGATGTAAGCTTGGTACTTGGTTTTATTGTTCATGCTGAAGAACTGAAGTCGAGCTATGACTAGATAGTGCTAACCGGCAGGTGAAATTAAGACTGCCCCAATTCCCGCACCTTTTGAGTTTATCGCTCCATCAAAGAACATCTTCCAAGCAGCGGTATCTTCAGATATTGCCTCCACCGTGTTCACCTCTTCATCTGGGAAATAAGTGTTCAAAAGTTGGTACTCATCATCAATCGGGTTTTCGGAAAAACTGTCTGCTAATGCTTCGGCCTTCATTACTGTACAAGTGATATAGACTGTCAAACTCGGTGAGCAGGATATTCCATTTTGCTAACCTCTCCGTAGGCATTGTCTTTTGAAATATGTACTTTAGAGTATCCAGCTGGTTATAAGGCAGGTGGTGTGGGCCTGGAGATAATGCCTCAGTTTCTGAGCAACCCAAGTTAAAGCACATCAGGTTTTTTCCAGCAAAGTATACTTGGCCTCATAGCTGGTGAATTTCTTGCTCAGGTAGTATATTTCCTGCTCTTTCTTCCCAGTGATGTCGTGTGTCCCAAGAACACAACAAAAGGATTTTTCCAAGACCCAGGTACAGAAACAGTGGCCTCCCAGGCTCAGGTGGAACCAAAACCGGTGGGTTGGATAGATAATCTTTAATCTTATCAAAAGCCTCTTGACATTCCTCCGTCCATTTGATCGCTGCGTCTTTCCTTAGCAATTTGAGTATGGGTTCACATGTGGAAGTCAGCTGAGCGATGAACCGACTGATATATTTCAATCTTCCCAACAAGCTCAGTACATCCTTCTTGGTCTTCGGAGGAGGTAAATCTTGAATAGACTTTATCTTTGTTGGATCTAACTCAATACCCCTCCGGCTGACTATAAACCCCAAAAGTTTGCCCGACGGGAATCCGAACGCGCATTTGGCTGGGTTCAATTTCAAATCATATATGTGCATCCATTCGAATAACTTCCTTAAATCCTGCACATGGTCATCCTGAGTTTTGGACTTGATGATCACATTGTCCACATGCCCTTCTATTTCATGATACATCATATCATGGAAGATGGTAGTCATAGCTCTCATATAGGTTGCCCCGGCGTTCTTCAGTCCGAAAGGCATAACCCTGTAGCAGTAGGTTCCCCAAGGTATGGTGAAGGTTGTTTTTTCTGCGTCCTCTTCATCCATCAACACCTGGTGGTATCCTGCGTAACAGTCCACGAAAGATTGTATTTCATATTTGGCACAGTTATCAACAAGGATATGGATGTTGGGCAAGGGAAAGTTGTCATTGGGGCTTTCTTTGTTCAAATATCTATAGTCCACGCATACTCGGATTTTTCCATCCTTCTTTGGCACTGGAACTACGTTGGCTAGCATGTGATGTACAGGACTACTCGGATCACTCCTGCTCCCAACTGTTTCGAGATCTCTTCTTTGATTTTATTACTGTAATCCTTTTTAAATTTTCTCTATTTTGTTGGAGTAGGGGGCACTCAGGATAAGTTGGCAATTTGTGCACTACTAGATCAACGCTTAGTCCTGGCATGTCGTCATACGACTAGGCAAACACATATTTAAACTCAAACAGAAGTTGGATTATGGCATCCCGAGTTTTCTGTCCTGTGTGGATGCTTATCTTGGTTTCCTGGATTTCTTCAGAGGTTCCGAAGTTAATCGGCTCAGTACCATTTAAGTTTGGCTTAGGTTTATTCTCAAATTATTCTAATTCTCGATTTGTTTCCCTAAAAGCCTCTTTTTCATCATATTCTGGTTCTTGGTTCATTATTTCGGAATTAAACTGCGTGTTTGGATATGGGCATGAAGTCCACAAGCATGTCATGTTATTTAAAGCCGCGTTATTAGAAATGAAAAGAAGAAATAAAAGAGAAAAATAGCAAAATCAAAAAGAATAAAGAAGAATGCACGATGAAATATTAATTTCATTTCTTGGAATTTGAAGATAACGGGGTTTACATTTGGAATTTTAAAAACAAAAACTAAAGAAAACATCCAAGTTACACCCTAGAATAACTTGGGATGCAGAAAAAGTAGTAGGAAAAGTCTAAAGGGACTCCCGCCTGATCGGAAACGGCATAGCCTTCCAATTTTGGAGCTTAGCACATGGTCTCATGTACATCACCTCAGCGGTGCTAGTGCCCTCTCCCGGATGAACCATGTGGGTTTCATATAGCATCTCCCTCATTGTCCCACATATTTCTGCAATTTCTTCGGCTGTAAAGGCCTCCTCCTCTTCTTCTTCACTATACTTTGGACTTATAAATGTCTCATACAAATGAGGCAGTGGTTGAGGTAGAACCTACCCTCGCGTTTTCTATCTTTTTCCCAGGTTATATCATCCGGTGTTGGGTGGAAACCCAACCTAAAGAACTTCTCAGCGGTAGGCAAGATAATTGGCTCAGCTACCCCTTGCAGAGACTTTCCCAACCCTTTTCCTGGCTTATATCCATGTCGTATCATCTCCTTAGCCACCATAATGGATGTATTGGAAAGGAAGGTTTGGGGGTAAGGTTTTCCCTCTTCATACTAGTTGGCCACCACAACTTCAAAGGCCTGATAAACTATGTGCTCATTGCCTTCCGTTGCTTCAAGACATGGGACATACAGGTCTCGATAGACTGATTGTTCATCCTCTCCGTAGACTACGATCTCCTGATCTTCATGATCAAATTTCACCATTTGATGGAGAATAGAGGGTACAGCTCCTGCTGCATGGAACCAAGGCCTCCCCAGAAGGTAGTTCTAAGATGTGTCCATGTCCAGCACTTGGAAGGTTACCTCAAAGTCCACCGGGCCAATGGTCAGAATCAGATCGATTTCTCCAATTGTGTCCCTCTTAATACTGTCGAAAGCTCGCATACAAACATTGTTGGGACGAATCCTTCCAGTCCTAATTTCCTTCCACTAGAGTGTAGAGAGTGGGCAAATGTCCACCCCCCCCCCCCGAACCTCCGTCTACCATGACCCACTTCACATAGAATTCCTCACATTTGACAGTTAAGTGCAAAGCTTTTTTATGAGTAGCCCCTTCCGGGGGTAAGTCATTTTTGCTGAATGAAATTTTATTGATTGCGATGAATCCTTCCGCAATTATTTCTAACTGCTCCAGCGAAGTTTTACCTGGAACATAGACTTCATTCGGGGTCTATATTAAAACATTCTAGTGTTGGGGAGACTTCATCAGCAATGACAACAAGGACACTTGTTCAGTATACTTTCGCAATTGATCAACCACTTCATAGTCCGCCATCTTTATTTTTTGAAAGAAAGCTTCTGCCTCTTCAGGACTTAAAGGTTTATTAGATGGGAAACACTTTCTAATGGCAATGTTTACCTCTTCCACGTTGGAGTACTTCTCAACATGAGGATTTTCTTGAAGCTCCCTCAAAATCTCTTTGCCCTTGTATGTAACATTGTTGTACGATAATTCCATGGTACTGCAGTGGGGTCCATCATGGGCTTTTGTGGTGCTCAGCCGATAACCACGGGCTCAGTCAGCCTTGGTGAATTAGTTGGCCCCTGCGTCACATAAGCTCCCTTGGGCACGTACATTTGGGTTGTCTTCTTCAGTTCAAGCCTCTTTGGAGGACTCAAAGTCTGCTGCTTTTTTTACAGCCTCGTGGACATAGAGAATCCCATTTTTGGGAGGCATTACCTTTGTTCCTATTTCAACTTTCTTTTCTAGTTCTGTCCTGGTGACTTTGTTCTTCTTTTCCCCTTTATCGTGCTTCGAGGCACTTTTTGGCTTTCTCTCTGAATCCCTGATGGCAATTATGGCCTTCAGTGCCGAATCAAATTCTTTATCTTCACAAATCATCCCAATCACTAGCCCGTTGTTGTGGGCTGGCAATGGATTATTAGTCGCGTTGGGGACATCCTCATCCCATAGCACTATATTTCCTTGCTCTATAAAGTTTTCCACCACTTTTTTCAGGGTCCAACAATCATATGTATCGTGCCCCTCTACTCTTGAATGATAGGCATATCTGACATCGGTTCTATAAGCGGGCGATGCTGGGTTTTGCCTCATTTGAGGAACTGGTTGCAACAGACCCATTTGGACAACTTTTTGAAATAGATAGGAGTAAGACTCACCAATTGGAGTAAACCTCATGGGTGGCTCACAAAGAGGAAAATTATTCTGTGGAGGACGGGGATTATAGTTATTATGTGGAGGAGGCTGATTTCTTGGAAATGGGACTTGGTTTCTATTGGCATGTTGATGCGGTCGTACAAAAGGTTGCGCATTCATGACCGCATACGATTGAGGAGCATTGGCCATGTCTTGATGAGGGTAATAATGCTGAGGCGATCTTTCTGAGAACAAGGGTCTAGGAGCGTGAAGTCTCCTTGCACCTGAGGCCGCCATGGTTGTTTCTTTTTTCTTCTTACCTTTGGCCACTCCTCTAGACCCGCCTTGGATGGCTTGGTAGGTTGCTCTAATAGCTGATCGGCTTAGAATTCTGCCTGTTTTCAGTCCATTCTCTACCATTTCACCTATTTTAATGGCCTCCGCGAATGGTTTGTCCATAGCTGACATCATATTTTGGAAATAATTAGCCTCTTGAGCTTGAAGAAATACAGTGACCATTTCTATTTCATCCATTGGAGGTTTTACCCTTGACGCTTGTTCACGCCGTTTGATTGCATACTCTCGAAAACTTTCTGAGTACTTCTTCTTTAGATTTTCCAGCGAGTTCCGGTCTGGAGCAATGTCGATGGTGTACTGGAATTGTCGAACAAAGTCTCTTGCAAGATCGTCCCAGATGTGCCATCAAGAAATATCCTGATCCATGTACCACTCGGACGCGATACCCACCAAACTTTCCCCAAAATAAGCCATGAGCCATTCTTCTTTTCCTCCAGCTCCGCGCAATTGATTTCGGTATTTCTTAAGTTGGGCAATAGGATCACCATGCCCATCGTACTTTTCAAACTTCAGAGTTTTGGATCCTACGGGCAAATGCACGTGAGGGAACATGCACAAATCAGTATATGATACACTTTTCTGTCCACGTAGCCCTTGTATGTTTTTTAGGCTTTGCTCCAGGCTACTCATCCTCTTAGCCATTTCCTCCTATTCCGGAGTTTTGGGAGTCTTTTCCTGTCCCGTTGTGAACGTAAATGGATGTGGCTGTGAATAAGTATAGGTGGGATACTGAAGAGACTCCATTTGCGGGGTGAATATTTGGAATGTAAAGGTTGAAGGATCAAAGGTGGGCCTTGGCAATGCAGGCTATGTCGTAGCTGCGAATGGTGGAGTTGTAAAGATGTTCGGGACTATATTGGATATTGTCATCTGGGGGCGAACCTTTGAAGGTGTTCCCACAAAATGAGCTAAGATGGTTGGGTGTCCTAGTGGGATGTTGGGATGACTGGTTGGGACAATGGATGTTCCCCCCATTCTAGGGAAAAGCTCAGTAAATCCGGTAATTGCATTAGGTGGATTTTTTCCATTCGACCAGGCGTCCCACATATCCATCATGCAAAGACGTAATAGCCAGTTTTCCTCGGCGGTTGCTGACTATGATGCCGGTATGCCGGAGATTGGGCTTTCATCCGTGATGGGAATTGCTCGCAGAGTGATTTCTAAAGACATGCCAATGCTTCCTTTTGATCTGGTGAAGTATATGTGAAGCTAGGTTACCACCAAAACCAACCACCGTTTATAAAAATCCTGGACTGGAATTAAAAGCAGCAAACGGTTAGTCTAAGGCAGATAACAGACAGGTGATCGCACGTTGTGGTATGATGCACTTATGCAGTTAAATGGGTATCTACATGTCTTGCAACGATCGCATGCTTCATCCGACTTCTTTTCGATCCCTTCCTACTCCTTCCTTTATTTTCCACTCCTTTTTTATTTTTTTTCTTTTATCTCACTCTTTTCTTTTCTTTCCTTTTCTTTTGCCATGTTTGTCTCTCGGTTTTCTTATTTTCCTTCTCTTTTATTCTATTCCCCTCTTTTTACTTACTTTCCTTCCTTTTATATTAAGGATACGGTCGAATCATATGGAGACTGCCTATGTATCATGACCCCGCATGATACAGACCAAATGTAGTTTTTGAAACAAATACAAAAATAAAAGAATATTTTTTGATGACTTTCAAATTTCACTAATAAAAATTCTATTACAAAGATGCTTAATTAATCAGTTTCTTGGAAATAAAATACAGACTCGAAATGAAACAAATACAGACTCAACGTTTGAAAAGTCAAGAATATATTAAATCTTCTATTATCGGGGCTCGCAGGGCATAATTCGGCATTGTCGCAGGCTTATGTGCGAGACCCCCTTGTAGTCGCTCCAAATTAGTCATTACTTTACGGATGAAGATCATCACTGTAGCAAAGAAGGTGGTTTAAGTCATATCCTCGCATGCTTGGCATTTCATGGTGATGTAATCGTTGATGGTATGATCCTCTCTCTGATCCTGCCCTTTTCCTGAAGTAATCGCCCTATCTGCTGGTTTTGGGCCTTCAACACTTGGGAGTCATGAAAGCGTTGATTTTTCAATTGTTGCATGTCTTTCTCCATTTGGGCCATCAGTTTATAACAGTGTTCCTTATCATCCTTATAAGTCTTTAGCCCTTTTGGTTGTTTCATCCTCAAGATTAATGATTTTTCTTCTGAGGCTGGTAATAGTCCCCTTATAGTTTCTTTTCAATTGTTGCGCAAACCATGCCCGCTCTTCTGTTTTCCTTGTCCATTGTTCCTTCAGCTTTACCTGAATGGCTTCGAACTTCTCCAAGTCTTCTTAGTATTCGAAGAATTTCTTTCTTAGCCCACTTACAAGCCTTTCGTCGGCCCGGCTTCTTTTTGGGTTGTCGACGGCTATTTTTATATTTCTCATCTGACCTTTAAGTGCCTCATTTTCCTGGGCTAGTTTCTTCTTTTCTCCTTCATCTACGACGGCTTGAACACTATTTTCAAATTGGATCTCCATCACTTGCCTTTCCAATTTACTGATTTTGGCCTTGTATTCATTTTCTTTAGTCATCCAGCCCCATTGTGGTTGGGCCTCAACAGTGAATTGTTGGACATATGGTCTTTTCGCGGGTCTTTCAGGAACTTGATATCTCTTGCTGAACCATTCAACATATTTGGGTCCACTTCACCTATGGCTCAATCTCGCACTACGGTCTTAGGTTCCAGAAATCTACATTAATTCCACATTTGGCAAATTTTTCCTTTAGGAAATGCAGCTTTTGGCCCCAACTCAACGGCATGCTTGCTCAGATCTTCGTCATTGTGGACGGTTTGGAATCTTCCTAGTTGATGCAACATCCTGTCGGGAGCATACGGTTGGATTCTCCAAGCACCCATTAAGAGGATGTGAGACGCTTCAGCTGTTGTGTATATTGCTTCAGTGGCAGGGAGCCATCCAAATGCCCATTCAATTTTGTCAGCAGTCAGGGTCCTCAGGTGTGCAAGCCAAGCTTCCGTACCTGTAGGGAATTCAATGCCCGCTTCCTGGTTTCCAAATTCTTCAATGTTGTTTAGACCAGTCAACCATAATTCAGGTATCCAACTCGGTGATAGAGATATTCTTGCATCCATATCTGGAGTAAAAAATTGCAACCTTGGAATAATTTTCCTCCTTCCTGACAAATGGTCAAGGCTCGATAGATTTCTGACACAATTAAAGGGACCACAGTGTTGTTAGCCTTTTTTATTGCCACATTGATCACTCCCATAGGACCTATTTCTATATTGTCGTCCTTCCGTGGGCAGACCACAACACCCATAAAGGCTACCATGAAAGCTAGACTTCGCATTGTCTCCCACTTATCTTTGTTTCCAGCATGGGTTAGACTGGTGTTTGGTTCTTCAAAACCTCTAGGGTTACCCTATCGAAGATACAGAAACAGAAGTGTGCAGTAACCTTTAGCTAGATTTCTCTCTTGGACATCCTGACTAATACTTAACAAATCTAGGAATCTGTGAAGGGACACCGGTCTCGGTGACAGAGGATATAGACTTCTGAGATTCCCATTTATACCCACATAACCCGCTATTTCTTCCAATGTCAGTGTGATCTCGAAGTCAAAAAAAATGGAACACATTGCAGGTTGGGTCCCAAAATGGTATTAAGGCTTCAATTATGTCCCAAAATGGATGAGGTCTCCCAAAACTCTTGTCATTGTTTCCTTGCTGCCTTTTCCCAAATTATCTCACCACATATGGAGCTTCAAGGGGATCTCATTAAGGAGTGTGCAGGGTCCAATTTCTTTCGTGCTCATCCAGCACATTTATTAGGTCATTTAATGATTTTATTCTAAAACAAAACAATAGTGCTATTTTCTTTTGTTGATTTCAAATGGGTTTGGTTGGTATAATGGAAAATAGAAATATTCGGTGACTCAAGAAGTGACTTTTCATTATTCATAAATTCATAATAATGAAAATTGACTAAACAAATGTTCAAGAAAATTTTTCAGTTTAAAAGAAAAAAACCCAGGCTTTGCAGATACGCCCTTTTAGCACTTCGTAAGAGAAGATTTTAAGGTTGTGACCGCTAACCCCTGGACATGAACCGAGGTGGCTGTTCTTGCAAAATAGCCTTCCGGCGCCCTTTTGGGGCATTCGGCTTATTTTAAAAAAGAATGGCATCACCCTATTTATTTGTGACTAAAATAAAAATTTTTGTTTTTGGTTAGTTTTGCAAAAGGGAAGTTGGACCCGATGGGGGTTGCCTCCGTATCTCACATCTGTGAGAATCAAACTGGTAGTTCTTACGAAACCAACTATTTTTTTTAAAAACAAAAACTTTTCTTTTCTCCCCTTTTTTTATTTCATTTTTCCCTCTTTTCCTTTCTCTTTTCTGAAATTTCGACAGAGTTTCGATATTGGTTTTTCTCGAAAAAGGTGATCACCCTCTGCAATTCTCTTTTTAATTCTTTCCCATTATTTATAAGCTGGTCAACATGCAGATCCGAAGCAAATAAATGCACAGGTAGCAAGTAAGATGCATCAGGATAGTCTTTTCAATTCACGTCACCTGTCCTAGACGGACCCAACCCCTGTGTTGAGTCCCTTAAGTCAAATGCACATGATGAAACAAAGCATTCCTACTAGGGATCCGGTATAAGGTTTTGCAATACTAGGTTTTAAAACCTGGGTTTATTATTCTAGACCTGGCTTACCCGAGCGGACAACTCGAGCCGCAGGGGGGCAGCGTACCTGGGATACAGAAGCTCCGCCGGCTTAGCAGCTTGTCCGAACCTCAAAATTGGGAAAAGACTCGAAATAGAAGAGAAGTCACACGAAGTGCACCCTTCTCCATGATGTAGAAGACTTAGAGAGAGAAAGGGTTTTCCAGCAGTTTATATATACATTCCACCAAATATCATAGTGGTAAAGCATTTAGCACATTAGGCATGAAGCATGTAGAGAATCGGATAAAGTCAAGTATAATAGCTATTCTAAGCTCGAATTCTTAAACCCTGGATCGAAGTTCTTGGCTTGGTTCCCCAGCAGAGTCGCCAGAGCTGTCACACCTCCTTGTTTACATACCAGCCCCGGAAGGATAATATATAGAAGGGAGTTTTTCCATTTCAAGTGACATTATTCGAAATGAGATTATTTATTTATCAGAGTCGCCACTTGGGATAGGCTTGGCTTTTGGGTGGCCCAAGTCACCGGTTTAATTTGAATCCCAAATCGAGGAAATTTTCAGCTTTCCAAATGAAGTCTGCGAACCAGAAATTCTGATTAAGGAATTCTGTTGACCCGAGGGAAGGTGTTAGGCACCCCCGGATCCCATGGTTCTAGCACGGTCTCTTAAACTATCATAATTGGCCTAATATCTGATTTTAATATGTGTTACAACCAATAGCGCAATTTTAAAATTATTTTTACCGCTTTTAGTTAATTTTTTAAGGAAGATTGAACGTCTTTTAAAACGTATTTTGGGATCACGTCACATGAAATGCACCGGGATCCGAAACACATTTTATTCAACATTTTGGGATTTGGATTTGGGTCACGTGAAATGCGCACCCAAGTTTAAGAAGGTAGATTTATTAAATACGCGCCTAAATCAACTAACGCATTGATAACTTTTCGGGAGGCCATAAAAATTCACAAAATGGCACATCCCGAGTTCTAAGGATTTTTAGAAAATAATTAAATAGGGCCATGCAATTTGTAAATCTTATTCGGCACGATACACCTCAATTTATTTTAAAAAAGACATCCTAAAGAGGAGCTATTGTTATCTATTAAGGATTGTCTCTAAAAACCTTAATGATTAGAAATATGCATTAACTACTATTTAAAGCATTCCAGAAAACTTGAGCCTTAAGATCAAGTCCAAACTCAAACAAGAGGATATTCATTATTAAAGACCCCTTAATTCAAGCTTGCTACTTAACTAAAAGGCCCCAAATGTGTATTACAAATTTAAAACCCTAGCCTTAATTAGGGGATTCAACACATTGGGCTTCGCAATTGGCCTAAGAAGAAAGAGAATTCATTCAGTATTATAAAGGGATATCTAACATTGGGCCTCAAAACCAACCCAATTTGGAGGTGCTCCTGGCGGTCCACAGTTCAGCAAAATGTCTTGGTTCAAAGCTTGGTAATACTTGGGCTCGTTGTTATATTACTGGGCCCAAATTTTATATTAATTTCAATTTGGGTCTATTAACAGTTTTTATAAACAAACAAAATGGTTCATTTGAATCAAAACATACTGACCTTTAAATCCATATCTCATACACATATAGAAAATACTGCAGGAAATGTTTAAGTATTTCGTGAGTCAATTTTACACTTGCCTTCGGTTAACATTAACGTTTTTCTTCTTGGAATAATGACTTTTACATTGAATCTCCACAACACTGAATTGAAGACCTAATCAGACTTAGCAATTTCAATAAAAATGAAAAAAAAACTCAACTCTTAATCAAGTCAAACTGCAAGCTGATTTTAAGTCTAAAATTCCTGCTTATTTGTAGAACCTATATCATTTATTGTACTGAAGCTAAACATAGTTCCAATTTGACATTCAAGTTCATTCAACTAAGCATTTGTAGGCAACACTCGCTTATGTAACACTAGATTCCAATTTTAAAATCCAAACTAACATGATTGTAGATTCGAAAGTGAAATTAAACTACATTGAAGCTAATACTTCTAAACAGAATACTCATAATTCTGAAAGCAGTCCAAAATCCCCATTATTACAACTGAGGCAGTATCCAAATAAATACACAACTAAGTCAAACATAAAGCAGAAAATAGTAGGGAATTCATGGGGAAACAGGTAGCCATTAACTTCAAACTTGAGAATTCATTTGATTCAATCTTCATACATCACTTGGGACTAAAAAAAGTACCTGGAATTTGAATAGAACATAGGAAATAGATCGTCAGTTAGGCGACAAAGGAATAACAGCAATAAGATCAGTCTTAAAACCCAGAAAATAATATCAAAACAGCCAGGACTTATATGAACAAACACCAGCAACAACCCAAAACCAGCTTGAATAAACCAAATCAAAATTCAGAAATCAGTCCAAGGAACTCCTAAAGCTTCAACTACTGAATTACTAAGACAATTCAAACCATTTTCAATCTTATATACGCTGGAAATTTAATTTAGAACTTGGAGATCCAAGGTTACCCTAAAGTTTTATGGAATAGTGATTTTGTGGAATTTTGGTCGCCTGAAGTTTCAGTATCCTTTCAGTGTATTTTTTATTGGCCTCTTTCCCTTTATTGAATCCCAAGTAACAATGGCTTTATAGGCAAGTTACTAGGGCAACCTTCAGCTTCTGTTTTTTAAGCCTTTAGTCCTTTTAATTTTCTATTTTTAACTAATTAGTCTCTCAACTTATGACTTTTTGGTCAAGTAATACTACCAAGTTCCTGAATTCCAAATAAAAATCTAACCTTGAAGCATCTTTTTCCAGTTATGAGAGATTCCTTAAACTTAAATACCTAAACTACCCCTGATTTAACTCAGAAATTACTAACCTAGATTAACTAACCCTAGACCCTCTTTTTAACTTGGTCAAGTGACCATGGTTAATCATATCGAAAATAACTCAGCTACAACCAAACAAAATCCTAGGGGCGGAATGCAAATTAAAATACTCTGATTTTCAAGCTTGAATTAACTACTAGAAATTAAAATATAAAGCTACTATTATCATATATCAGTCAAACAAAATATTTAAAACGCAATGCATGAATTATGCAGACTCATGTTATCAGTGGGAAATTAAGAAGAAAAAATTAAACTCAAATGAACCCAGTAAACTATAAACAAAGAAAAAAATCTAAATTAGTTCAAGAGAACTTAACCAGTATACTCGAACAAGGTAAGGATCTAATTTCCCATTATTTTAAGCGTATGCATATCCCAGAACATTAACTAATTAGACTCGGAGCAAAAATTAAAAGAAAGGGACAAAAATGAATCTAGGAAAACTAAGTAAGGTCAGGTTTGAACTCACCGAATGGAACCTAAAATTCATGCAAGGCTTCGAGATTTAGGTTAGAAATTTGATTTGGTATTCGACCTGTTTGGATGATATTTGAAGGAAGCTATGCACAAATTCTCCATGAAGAAGGTGGAGGAGTCCTTTGGGGTGAGTTTGGAGTGACTTGGAGGAGATGCGCTTTTGGCCAAATTTTTTATTTGAAATTCGAGAAGTTCAGCGTAATTCGAGGAATGGGACCTGTGGATTTGGGTTGAGGGAGTTCTGGTGGCCATGGTATGTTAGTTTGAATCCGTTTGGCATCTGCGTCGCCGTGCACGGCGGCGGAGATTCAAAGCGTTTGGCTAATGTTTGAGGGCTAATGTTTGGATATTTGGAAAGGGGAGTTTGAGGTGTTCAGGTGGTGTTATTTTGAAGGTGTTTGGACAGTCGCCACCGGCGGAGGCAATTTCCGGCCGGCGGTTTGTGGTGGAGGGTGGCGACATTAGTGTTTGGTCTTTGAGGTGTTAGGGACGATGTGTTTGGGTGGGGGTGGTTTGGACAATTAAATATTAATTAATGGGGGCATCAGGACTGTTGGATTAGATAACATCGACGGTTCTGATTGCTTTGAGCCCAAAACAACGTTGTTTGATTCATTTAGGGGCTGGACCGGGTTGTAGCGCATTTGGGCTTGGGTATCTGTCCTTAAAGGATTTGGTTTGGGTTGGTCTTGGGTGCAATTGGCCCAGATTTAGCCTTCAAATTTTCAAACATCTTATTTTTAATTTTTCATCATTTTTTTTATTCATTTTTCATTTTTTCTATTGTTTCACCTTTTCAGTGAGAGCTAATGCCATTTGGGTATTTTGGTTTGACACAGCTTCACACCCCCCAAAAAAAGAAGGGAGCTACGTGTGAGTTAAACTTGGAGATGGAAGTCTTCTTTCCTTTCTCGACGGTGAAGTAAGACCAAAAATTATTAAAACTCCTAAATTAACTACAAAACGTTAATTTTACTTATAAAATGTAAGCTAATCCTATATAATTATTAACAAAACAAAATTAAAGGAAAGGTTACCTAAAAATTAAAATTAATTCTTCGTACGCCTCTTCCGGGGTTGGGTGTGGGTCAGTAGGGTTACCCATAGATGATTTGTGTTTTAGCTTATGTCCCCCCTATGGCTGTGAGTAATGGTAGTTACTGTATGATATTATTGCATACAATTGTATTTATGTTTCGTATGTTTAGATAATTATTTACGCTATCTACGTTATTTCTATGAGCCGGGGGTCGATTGGAAACAGCCTCTCTGCCCTTTCGGGTAGGGGTAAGGCTTGTCTACGTATTACCCTCCCCAGACCCCACCTGGTGGGAGCATACTGGGTAGTTGTTGTTGTTGTTGTTGTTGTTGTTGTTGTTGTAACCTAAAAATTAAAATTAAAATAGCAAATTGAACCTATTTTTGGTTTTTTATTTTATAAAATGCTTCATTGCTAATTAATGCTTGAAAAATGATCAAATCAACTTTAAAATGTGCATGCGAAATATTTTGTATTTCATGAATTATATCAATAAAACATGCACACAAAAATGCAAGCAACTACAAATATTATGCAATTAATTCCCTGAAATTAAATTAGTAAAAGAAAAATCCTAATTTTTAATTATTCAATAGGAATATTCAAGCGAGGCAAAAATCATGTGCTCACACCCTAGCCTGAGATATGGCTGCGGCATGGGGAAATAACCCTGCCTGAGCCAAGTTGGTGTACATACTCATGAACTGAGCAAAAGTCTCCTGGAGAGCTAGAGTAGTAGTGGCAGTAGTAGGCGTGCCAAGTGCCTGGGCTCCGGCTGAATTTGCTGGTGGTGCCTCGGCGGCAGCTCGTGCAGGTGCTCTAGCTGCACAACGTGGGCGTCCCCGACCTCTACCCTGACCCCCGCCTCTGATGGTTGCAGTGGGGGGTGCGGGTGCCTGATCATCCTGAGTAGTGCGTGTCCTCACCATCTGTAAGAGAATAGAAGACAGAAGTTTAGAATTTTGTGATGTCAAAATATCGCACGACAAGGAAATCAAATGAGGTGGAAATTTTTCCTAACAGTTACATAGCCTCTCAAAGATAAGTACAGACGTCACCGTGCCGATCAGCGAGACTCTAATAAATTGACCTGTGTCCCATGACTCCTATGAACCTAGAGCTCTATACCAACTTGTCACGATCTCAGTTCTCCCTCCGTGAACATGTCGTGATGATACCTAGTTCCTATAACTATGTAAGCCTAATAATGCGGGAAACAACAGACCTTGCGAAATAATTATTTAAAACTGAACAACTAAAAGAAATATGTATATAAATGCAACTCGGCATATACAAGCCAAAAATGTGAAAGTCTACAATGTCATCCCAATACCCGGAAACTCACGGGAACACAAGCTAACGAATAGTAATACATGGCTCTAAGTCCACAATATTTAAAGCAAAAGTACGGAAGAAGTCTAAATACTATAGATAATGTAAAGAAAGAGACTCCTTGGTCTGCGGATGCTACAGAAATACCTCAAAGTCTCTGTAGCTCTTCTGGCCTCAAGGATAGTGTGCCTGAGATGAATTACATGGGTCTACACATGAAAAACATGCGTATAAGAAGCATGAGTACACCGCAGCGGTACTTAGTAAGTGCCAAGCTTAATCTCAGTTGGGTAGTGACGAGGAAGGTCAGTGCCCTACTGAGATAAAATATCATAATAAGGCTGTCAACAGTATGAAATAAGCAGAAATAATGGAATACAACTGTGAAGTAAGTCAGGTTACACAAACAACAATTAACACACCGAAGATAAGATAACACAGATTAAAACAGCTCAATATCAGTACCAATTACGAGGATCTCCCAGGATACCATCATGTAGTCCATTTTCATATCAATACCAGCAACGAGAATCTCCCAGGATACTGTCATGTAGTCCATTTCAATATCAATGAGCACGGGAATCTACCGGGAATCTAACCCGTAATCCCAAAGTAAATGTGCAGGGGGATCTACCGCGAATCTAACTCGTAGTCCCAAATTAAATGTGCAAGGGGATCTACCAGGAATCTAACCCAATGTCCCAAAGTAAACAAACAAGGGGGAGGAAGCTACCGGAATCCCACATCCGTAGTCCCAATGTAAATGCGCAACCACAATCAGAGAATATTCAGAAATGAAGTACAACAATACAAAGCAAAAGATAATTCTAGCCTAACATGCTTCACGTAGTGCAATTAAGGAAATTTAAGCAAATAGGCAATTTGGATCAACTAAACATGCCTTTCTAAACTAGCACAGACTATAATGGCAAGTGGAAATAAGGAAATACGAAAGAAACTCAATTCAAATATTATAAGTAAAAATTTGAATTTTCCACAATTAGCTCAAGTACGCGCTTGTCACCTTGCGTACAAGGCATCCAATCACAAAATACCACATCCTAAGGGGAAAGGTCCCCCACACAAGGTTAGACAAGCCACTTACCTCTAATCGGCTCCAAGATCAACTCGAAATCACACTTTTTCCGTGAGTATCCAACTCCAAATGGCCCAAATCTATTCAATTCAATTACATATCGTAAATAACATCTCAAACAATTGATTCTACTATTTAATTCAAAGATAAAACACAAAATTAGGTAAAATGACCAAAATGCCCTTCAGGAAAACGTCTTGGAATCGGATAAATTTTACATTTCTAGAACCCTCGTACTCTCACGCGTCTAAAAATATAAAAATCTCCCAAATCGGATACCAAAAACCCGCTCAAAACTCAGAATTTCGGCCTAAAACATTTTCTTCCAATTTTTCCCAATTTTGATCCTCAAATTCAAATTTAAAAGATGATTAAACTATATATTGATGAAATATAACTAGAAGGGATTAAAGAAACGTTACCCAATAATCTCCTCTTCAAAACCCTCTCAAAATCGCCCTCTCCCAAGCTCAATTTGATTTTTCTAACTTTTTAAAACTAACCCTCAAAATCTCTATTTTTGAATAGTGATTTCCGCTTTTGCGGTCTCGCATATGCGAAAAATTAGTCGCTTCTGCGACTTTCACTAAAAATCCAAAATTTCGCTTCTGTGGTTCCTATCTCGGAGTAGCGAGTCCGCTTCTGCAGAATTTCCTCCACATCTGCGGATCCTGAATGATTATGCCAGAACCCACTACTGCGATGACAAGGCCGCTTTTGTGGCTCCGCTTCTACGGTTCCCAAGCCGCAGAAATGAAAATACCTGAAGAGAAAAACTTCAGCTGCTGCAACACTTCTCTAATCTTCCCGTCAACCATCCGAAATCATCCCGAGACCCCCGGGACCTCAACCAAAAGAACCAATTACACCTTTATACCTCATTCAAACTTGCACCGATCCTTAAACCACCTAAAACAACTCCGAAAACTCAAATTAATCAAGGATTTGAGCCTACGAACTTCAAATTTCATCAAAACACGCTTTCGATCAAAAATCTAACCAAAATACGTCCGAATGACCTGAAATTTTGCACATACGTCCCAAATGACATGACGGAGCTACTGCAACTTCCGAAATTTTAACCCAACGCTCGGATCAAAAACTCACTATTGGACCAAAAATTTCAAAAATTAAAACTTTGGCATATCAAGCCTAAATGAGCTACGGACTTCTAAAATTCATTCCGAACATGCTCCCAACTCCTAAATCACCTAACGGAACTAACTGAATCATCGAATTTCTATTCCGAGGTGGTCTTCACACTGTACTGACTACGGACCACTTTCCAACACTTAACTCTCATTTAGGGACTAAGTGTCCCAGAACTCTCTAAAACTCAACACTGAACGTCTCGGCAAACCAAAATAGTAAATGAACTTAAGGGAAGCTGTTAATAGGGGATCAGGGCGTAAATTCCAAAAACAACTAGTCGCGTCGTCGCAAACTGTATTCACGGCATCAAATAGGGGATTACACTGTTTTTAAAACGGAAAATCAATCAATTAACATAATAGACTCCTAATATAACTCAACAAACTCAATTATAACACACAAATTTTGTATTTTTCAATTATAAAAATGATTCTCAACCGAAAAATAACCCAAAAATATAGTAAATAATACATCTGAATACATAAATTATATTTATTAGAAAAACATATGAATACATCAATAGTATATAGTGAGATAGTGAACACAATAAAATACATAGAATACAGCGGGATACATTGAAATACAATGAGAAAAAAAGACACTGAATACAATGAAATACATGAAAATACATTGAATTATAATTAAAAAAGATAATAAATACAATGAAATATATAGAAATACAGTGAGATATATTGAAATGATCTTAAAAAAAATAATAGAATCTTCAAATTGCTCAACCCCAAACTTCAGACGACTTATTTTAGTCGATGATTTTCCGACGACCCATCGGGTTTCAGCCATGATTCCATATGCAGCGATTAGAGAAAGAAGAAGAACACGAGAAAGATCATTGAAGAAGAAATTGCTAGCATCCGCAACACGTCTGAAGAAGTTAAAGTCCCAAAACTGAATTTGGCTAGCACCGGCTAATAACGAATTGGAAGAAATTGCTAGCACCCAGTGAAGAAGAAATTGCCAAGAAGTTAAAGTCCCAACAAATATCTATTGATTATATAGATAAAGAAGAACAATCTACTTCCGAAAACAATCAAAATCAAAAAGAAAGAAGAAGAATAAGAAGAAGAAGAAGAAGAAGAAGAAGAAGAAGAAGAAGAAGAAGAAGAAGAAGAAGAAGAAGAAGAAGAAGAAGAAGAAGAAGAAGAAGAAGAAGAAGAAGAAAATACTAGAGTTGGCCATGGAGATTTCGTTGCCTTCATTAGGGTCAAGCCAAAGAGGTAGCGTATTTTACGAGAGAGAGAGAGAGAGAGAGAGAGAGAGGGCAGCGTATTTTATGGCTTAAGGGTAGGAAGTGACCATAAATAGGTATTTGGCTATAAAAATTAATAGGTAGTTATAGAATATAATTTTTTAAAATGGTATCTGTTTAAAATAAATAAAGTATCAACCTTTGCAATAGAATTTAATTTTTCCAAAAAAAAATAAAGGGTAAAAATGAGGGGCCCTAAAATTGGGTCCTAAAGTTTGGGCTTTAGTGGCTTTACCCAAAAGCCGGCCTGAGTGAGTATGAGATTTTAAGTTATTTAATTTATTTTGTACTTTTTAATGCACCCAAAAAGACAATGGATTACTTTTTTGCCAATTTTTTTCACCCGTGAACAGGGATGCACTGGACAAAAATCACACTGAGGTATCTCTGCAACAAAGAGAAAAAACTCCAGTTTCTGGTATCAATGATGAATCAAATAAAAATGGACAGCAACAAGCTACTCTTGCTGAGAACCAAAATATTGAGGCTGCATTTCAGCTAACAACAAAGTTTCCAAACGATGATATTGAGCAGTACACAACTTTACAGAATATCTCATATCAGCCAGTTTGTTTGAAACAAAGCAAGCAGACACAGAGGAAAATACAGCTCTAATATCAAGCTCCAATTCATCGGGAATGATTGTTGGAGGGAAGATACAGGTTGTCAAAAGTTATCCTCTCATTCCCTATACATATATAGAGAACAAGGATCATGAAGATTTTTCAATATTCAATGGCGAGAACAAACAACTAGTTTTAGCTAACATGAGGGAGTTGGTAATTAAATCGAAACTTTGGGACCAACGACAATTTGATGATGAAGAGAGTTGGGAAGAAGGCTCTACCGGTTTTTCATCAGTAGAGCAAGATCAAGAAGATGATTACGATAGCTCAAGAGAAGTATTGGATTCTCAAGGAAAAGCTGCAATTGTAATCTGGAATGCAAAAACTCCATCTTCGGCAAACTCAAACAGCTTGTTAAATCATAATGCTCCAGCTTACATCCCAAAATTTAATACAACAACAGGTGATTCAAGGATAGCAACTACAAAGAACGACCAAAAAGAAACAGCACAAAAGGTGATCCAATTCTTGGGTGAATCTTCAACTGCTGGAAACAAAACAGTACAGCAAAACAGTGGACAAAAGCAGATTACACCTATACACACTGGACAGCGACAAGATCAGTATGAATCATCTGCTATGCAAATCTTTTCAGACCAAAGACAGCTCCAGAATGATATGGAAGCAAGGCATACATATGAAGAAGGGGAGGAAGAAGAGATGTTAATACAATGTCGTAAAGATGCTGCAAGAAAAGGCGATTTATCACCAATGCACAGTAAAACAAATAAGAAGTGTTGTCAAAGAGACAGAAGCTGGGATGGCAGGGTGATAGAAGAAGCAAACATAAGACGACCCCCAATGAGAATCGCAAAACAAAAACAGTTGACACAAAGAACAAATAACAAAGCATGAATTACGAAGACATCCGTCGCTTCATCATAAGTTTATTCAACTGTCTTAATTTCCTCAAATGTAACATCATCACAGAGTAAGCTATAAACTCTGGGACGATCATATTTCATCTGGCACGATCCTGTTTTTCATATTGTAATTTTAATTTTCTGTTATTAATACAACCTTAACCCTAGGCTTCGCCTAGCGGTTGCCAAAAAAAAATAACTCCGTTACGAAGCATGGGACCTCATGATTAATCTCAATAGATAATCTAGGCATAGCCTCTATGATTAATTTTATATCAGTATTTTGAATTTACGAATTTACGGTCCTTTTGTTCTTATTCCTTGGCGTTATATACAAACATATTTTACAAACTGTCAATAAGTAGACTTTAACTAACTTCCAAGTTCGGAAACAAAGATTTGTTTGCAAATGTTTGAAACAACGTCGTGCTTAATCATGATAAAAATATTTAATAAATGTGAGCTAATCAGTATGTGAGGCTAGCATGAACCGGAGATTGTGCCACAACACTAAGTCGTTATCCATCAATCAGTACTATCACATGACGAGTTTAACAAATAATTAAGAATGCTCAGTTTTTAGTGACCAGATATAGGAACCTAAATATATTTGGACAATGGATATACATGTTCTTATTTTGGTCAGTAGAAATATTACACATGTCGCCACTCGCCACTACTCGGCTAGGTTTTATCTTTTGTTCTTACGTGACATTTCTTGAGAAAATAGTTTCCGTCTTTAGTAGCAAAGGTTATAATTGTCATGGTTAGTTGATTCGATCTTTACTAGATTGTTATTCTTTTTGCGAGACAAAGGCAGATTCGTGCACTAAGCTTTTGTTATGCACAAAGTCTAGAAAAGACTGGATCATAATAATTTTATTGTACGCGGTCTTACTCTATATTTCTACAAAAGATTATTGTTATTAATCTGTATTGCTATAAATAAATAAAATAATAATCTTTCTGAGAAGAAAAACTGAAAGTTAGTAGAAATTAAATTCTAAAAATAGTATTTGAACTTCTTCAAAATAATAGGAATAAATCGAACACACTGAACACACAATGTGTCCTTAAGGAAATTATTCCCCTCAAGTACCCGAGGTTCTGGAATATATCCTCCCATGATCGAACGATTTAACTCACCGGAGTATTGGTACCAAAAATGCCGATGAACAGCGAACCGCTCGAAGGCGGCAAAACACATTGGAATTTTTGTGCAGAAGAAGAAGAAGAAGATTATCAGAAAATTTCGTAAATAAATATTTTGGGATTCGAAGGTATATTTATAGCCAAATTGGTACTGTTTCAGAAAAGGTTTGCAACCTTTCAGAACAACCATAGTTGTTGGAAAAGGTGTGAAACTCTTTCAGAGCAACTATAGCTATTGAAAATATTGCGAAAAATTTAAACAGATTTAAAATAATCCGAAAAATAAAATGGGCCAAACCAGACCGGGTCACGGATCATGGCTAATTCAGGATTGAATTTTCATTAATTAATTATTTAAAAAAAATTTGTCCAAAAAGATTAATCAATCAATCTTTGATCAAATCCAAATTCAGAACAGCCATAGCTGTTGAAACTATTGTGGAAATTTTAAAACATTAATAATCCGAAAAAGAAAACGGGCCAAACTAGACCGGGTCGCGGATCATGGATTATTCAGGATTGAATTTTTGTTAATTAATTTAATTAATTAATTAATTATTTAAAAAGAATTTTGTCCAAAAATATTAATCAATCAATCTTTGACCAAATCCGAAGCCGAAGCCGAAGTTAAGTCGCGATGAGCGACGACGATGGTGCAAGACTTTCCTTCTTCTTAGCCCTTTAAGAGCAAAAATATGAGCTTCTCTATATATACACACATTTTCTTTCCTTCTACCGATGAGGGACAAAATGCATTAGTGAAATGAACTCATTCAAAATTTCACTTCCCTCTATTTCTTTTTCCACCATTTTTCATTCACACCTCTTTTGTTATTAATAAATAACAATAAACCCAACATGAATGGGGAATGACTATAAACTTAAATGAATACATGGACATTTGTGTGTTTCACATGTAAGAATTAATTACATCAGGATAAGTAGATTTCCCTTATATCGGATATATGCGGTCAATCGGTAGATTTGATATCTTTGAACCGTCGAGCTTTGTTGTATACCTACACAACATAAGTCACAGAACCAATCCTTAATCATCTACGGTTCTTACGGTTGTATTCGTTTCATCTATGAACACTGCCTGGTTTCATGAGTGTTTAGAGAATGGGCCTTTACTTTTATTCTCCTTGAAGCGGCTTATACTTCACACTCACATAGGTGATTCCTAAACGTATAATCCTAAAGACACACTATCTGGTCATATCCTGCCAGACTTAGCAAATCATTAAAAAGCTTTAAGTTTTATTGACTCATCAAAAAGCCTTAATGCTTTACCTCATTTTTTGAACATTATCTTCATCACGAGAATGGGTTAAGTTATTTGATAATGTTTGTAGGCATACAAAATTTATTGAATTTAAATTCAATAAATAAATTAGATTATATTTTAAATTCAAGATATATTGGTCCAAATAAATATTATGGGATAATATAATTGACCTAGTTATATAAGTCCAATAAATATGGACTAAATAAATAAGTGTTAATCATTTGGGCTATAAATTTAATCCATTGGGCTAGCTCATTTAAACTGGGTTAAAGTGATGAGCCCACTTCATTAAGCCCAAAATGTCATCTTCCTAGAGGCCCAGTTTGGTGCGACGTGTCAAATGATGTGGCACGACAAGTCAAACGAAAGAGCCAATAGGATCATGCCACATGTCAAAATGACAAGGCATGCCAGGTCACACTAAAAGGCCAATGAAATCGTGCCATGTGTGCAAGCGACATGTTCTGGCCAATAAAATATGTCCATGTCACACTTCAATTCGATTGGTCGAAAAGAGTTTGTTCTTATCATAACTCTTCCCTCCCACAGCTATAAATAGAGTTTTCATAACTCAGAAAAGACACCAGAAGTTATAACAAGAAGCAAGAAAGAGCTCGTGGATCAAACACTGCAAATTTATCCACAAGTTTCAATCTTCAAGCAATTAAGTTCAAGTTCAAGCTCAAGCACGAAGAACGAATAAAGATCAAGTTCAAGCAATCAAGCTCAAGAACAAGATCATCATTCGTGGCAACAAACATAAATTCAAGATCAAGCTCGAAGGCCCTTGAATTTATGCTAGAAAAGAAGAATCAGAGGATGCATAGAGATAGTAACACTCAAATATTCTAAATAAAATACTACAATTGTTGCGATATTTTCGGTCTTGATTTTATTTTATCGACGCAAATTTATTATCTACAAATTCTGGCACGCCCAATGGGATAATCTCTACCTCTCATCTCAACTTTTCAATCACCAAAGTTCAAGAACATTGAAATGGCTCCAAAGAAAATCAACTCCGGTTCAACTTCCACCAAGGCTGCTAATTCCAGGTTCTATGCTGATGTGGAAGCATACTCGATATCACTTTTGGAAGCTTCGGCCCAATTACGAGGAGCAAAGCAAGCTTTTTAGGATAACAAGCACCCCAAGCGTCGTCCGCATCAACCCTTGTTTTCGGATCTTCATCCTCAACAGGAGCACGATCTGCCACAAACACATCTGAAGGAGGAAGCGATGTTGCTGAAAAGATCAAGAAAACACTGGCTTTGCTTGACCTCTCCGGCTCCAAGCACTCTGCTGTGAAGGAAGATGATGATGATTCAAGTGATGGATCCTCCCCACTTACACCACATAGCGTGAGCCAATCAAGGATCAATCTATCTGAAAATCCATGCTACTCTCCGTCATCCACGACAATTATGCAAGCCATGGTGACAAACACTTCATCCATGGAGGAGCAGTTGGCAAATTTGACGGAAGCAATCGCTGGCTTGACTAAATGCATGAAAAATCAAGGGGCTAGAATTGACAAGCTAACAGACAAGGTGTGAATCTTGATGGAGGAAGAATCTACCCATGCACCCGGCAAGCTCCCAGAAGTTCTAGAGAGCGACTCTCCCCCGAGACAAGCAACATCCACTAAGGCTATCTCTGTCTCATCTGAGGGGGTGATTCCAATCAATCAATTGAAGGAGTTCATTGAAGGAACTATCAAGAACAAATATGAAGTTGCTGCTGAGTCCTCCCTTACATATGCAAAGTCGTACACTGCGAGGGTCGATATGTTGAAGATGTATGCTGGCTATCAACCTCCAAAGTTTCAACAGTTTGATGGTAAAGGTAACCCAAAGCAACATGTGGCGCACTTTGTTGAGACATTCAACAATGCTGGGACTTAGACTACCTCATCAAACAGTTTGTCCGCTCATTAAAAGGAAATGCTTTTGATTGGTACACAAACCTCGAGGCTGGATCTATTGATAGTTGGGATCAACTAGAGCAAGATTTCCTCAGTCGCTTTTATAGAACGAGACGCACTGTGAGTATGATAGAGCTCACAAATACTCGTCAAAGAAAGGGGGAACCAGTTATCGACTTTATCAATCGTTGGAGGAATGCAAGCCTCAACTGCAAAGACAGGCTTAGTGAAGCTTCGGGCATAGAGATGTGCATCCAAGGCATGCATTGGGGATTGCGCTACAGCTTGCAAGGTATCAAGCCTAGCACATTTAAAGAACTTGCAACTCGTGCCCATGACATGAAATTGAGCATGGCCTCCGCTAGAAATGAAAAGCTGCCAATCTATGAACCTTGCAAAGCGAATGACAAGCAAGAAGTTAGGAAGTAGGGCAAGTTTGTACCCAAGTCTGAAAGCAAATAAGCTATGAATTTCAATACTTCACCTATGAAGTTCACGGCGAAGCTGAGCAAGAAGTAGAGTATGAAATCCACTTACTACTAAGACAAGACAAGTGGAAAGTTGACTCTAAAAGAAATGCATGAGAAACAGTACCCATTCCTGGATTCTGATGTGCCAGCCATTTTCGAAGAGCTCCCCGAGTTAAATCTTATTGAGCTTCCGGAAATGAAGCGACCAAATGAAACTGGGAAAACAAATGACCCAAATTACTGCAAATACCACCGACTTGTAAGCCACTATCTGGAGAAGTGCTTTGTCTTCAAGGATAAGGTCATGGACTTGGCTCGCGAAAAAAAGATCGTTCTTGAAGATAAGAAGGCAAGCGCATACCAAGTCTATATCACCTTTGGCTCATTCAGTTCGAATGAATTATGTGGTTTTAAAGAAATTAAAGATGAAGAATTATTAGAGAGCGACAAAGCTGAAGTCAAACAACCTAATGATGATGAATGGTGGACGTTGGTGACTTATCGTAGGCGCCATAAAAGGAGCCCACCAAAAGAATCAGTAGAACAACCAACAAGGAAGATGACGGTAAAAAGACCAATGAAAAAGAATCTAATTAGGAATTTGAAGAAGGCAAAGGTGGAGATGCACCACCCTCAAAGGCCCTGAAATCCAGTAACCTTGGAGGAATTTTTACCAAGTTGGTTCCGCACAAAGATTTCCCATGAGGACATTGATGCCTCTTGTTGCCACCCTGATAAAGGGGAAGAAAAGAGTGATGACCTACCGTTGGCACTATCTTCGGAAAAGCTTATCGACTCCACTCCTTAAGAAGTTAATGCTTGTGAGGAAAAGGTCACTTTCACAAATGGTGATATTTTGCTAGGTGACACTCCTCATAACCGCCCATTGTACCTGGTTGGCTAAATATGCGATGAAAGGGTAAATCGGATTTCGGTTGATGGAGGATCCTCAGTGAACATTTTGCCAATCCTCGCTGTGAAAGAACTTGGTATTCCCCAGAACGAACTCTCGAAAGTCATGTGATTATCCAAGGATTCAACCAAGGGGGTAGAGAGCCATAGGCGCGATTAGGCCGGGAATCACTATTGAAGATATGCAATCAAGTGCATGGCTGCATGTGATCGACGCGAAGACTTCATACAATGTTTTGCTTGGGAGGCCTTGTATACATGAGAATAAAATTGTTCCATCTACCTACCATTAATGTTTAAAATACTACAAGGGTGAAGTGGAGAAGACGATAGTTGCTGATGATGAGCCATTCACCGAGGCTGAGTCACACTTCGCCGATGCAAAGTTCTACTTGAAGAACCGCATTGTGAAGGAGCTGAAAGCCGATGATGGTATGAAAAGAAAGAATGACAAACCCATAACTAAAAGAGCTGAGGTGACCATGGGTAAAGCCAAAGCTGTTACAAAGGATGTGCCTGCCAACATGAATAAATTTCATAAATGGGGCATTGTGTCCTATGGAAAGAAAGTAAGTCCCGTACTCCAATATGTCCCTAAAAGGAAGAAAGACGAGGGCGATCATATAATATCCAAATCAATATACCAAAGAAGTTAACTCTTCCGGTCAAACGAATTGAGGCAGTAAAGTCATCCTCAATGCCGCTTGCAGGGTTTGTAGCCCAAAATCATTTGCAGAATGTGGCACTCCCTACAAAGCGAACAGATGAAGGTTTTGACCCTAATGCTTAAAAGTATCTGCAAAAACTGGATACAATCCCTACGAGCCATCAAAGTTAGGGAAACTCCTATCAGAAGCTGCAACGAGGCAACCACGTGAAGGTTTGGGATACAAGCAACCGTCACCAGTGCGCATTTCAATAAGAAGGGAGAGCAGCAAATATATCACTGTAGAAGATGAATCAGCCCTTCTAACAAGCCTTCTGTCTTTGATCGACTAGGAATATCATCTGCAAGGACCTTCGTTTTGAAAGATTGGGTCTAATAAAGAAGGGGAACAAGTTCCGGAGAAACTTTCAGAGCATAAGAACACCCGCTTCACCCATAATCCAGGAAATCTGTAAATATTTCCAAATTTTGGTTCCTTCTAGAATGAGGCGACAAACAAAACTTGTAGTTTCATGTGAAGAAATACTGAAGGTAAAGCCATATACTGTGTTCTACACTAAGGAACGTGACGAAGATGAAGAAAGTGTAGGTTCTTCGTATCATGTCACCATACAAAGAGAGAATGGTGTTCCGTCTTCGATGAAGGATAACGCAGAATTGGAGCATGTTTCACCATGTTATCACATATCCTTTAATGATAGGGATCCTCAAGACCATGAAGATGTGAAAGATGCTCCACCTGAACTTGAAGAAGGAGTGAAGACGACAATTGATGCCTTAAAAGAAGTTAACCTTGGCGCCAATGAAAAACCAAGACCCACCTACCTAAGTTCTCTACTCGAAGCTGATGAAGAAAGAACTTATGTTGAGCTACTCAAAGAGATTAGGGATGTGTTGGAGTTACAAAGAGATGCCTGGCTTGGACCCGAAAGTAGCAGTCCATCACCTTGCAGTCAAAAATGGTGCTCGCCCTATTAAACAAGCTCAAAGGCACTTTAGGTCGGACTTGGTTCCCCTGATTGAAGTTGAAGTTAACAAACTCGTCGAAGCAGGATTTATTCGGGAAGTTAAATACCCCACATGGGTTTCAAGTATTGTCCCTATAAGGAAGAAGAATGGCCAGATTCAAGTATGCGTTGACTTCAGGGACCTCAATAATGCATGTCCCAAAGATGAATTCCCGCTTCCTATTCCAGAGCTGATGATCGATGCTACTACTGGTTACGAGGCAATGTCTTTCATGGAAGGTTCGTCGCGCTATAACCAAATTCGCATGGCCCCGAAAGATGAATAGCTCACTGCATTCCGCACTCCGAAAGGTATTTATTGCTACAAGGTAATGCCTTTTAGCTTGAAGAATGCTGGTGCTACTTACCAAAGGGCTATGTAAAATATTTTTGACGATCTTCTCCACAAGAATGTCGAATGCTATGTTGACGACTTGGTGGTGAAATCAAGAGAGAAGGGCGACCACATGAAAGACTTGAGGATGGTATTTGAATTGCTCCGGAGATACCAACTTAGGATGAATCTGTTGAAATGTGCCTTTGGAGTTACTTTTGGAAAGTTCCTTGGTTTCATTGTCCAACATCGAGGGATCGAAATCGATCAAGCCAAAGTGAAAATTCCCGAGCCTCGAGATATCCATGAATTGAAAAGTCTGCAAGGAAAGCTAGCGTACCTTAGGAGGTTCATTTCGAACCTAGCTGGGAGGTGCCAACCATTCAATCACCTTATGAAGAAAGGTGTCCCTTTCGGATGGGACCAAGCATGCAGTAATGCCTTTGAGAGCATTAAATCCTACTTGATGAAACCTCCAGTTTTAGCAGCCCCTGTACCTGGAAATCCATTAATGCTATACATTTCGGCACAAGAAAGGTCTGTTGGAGCACTATTTGCATAAGAAAATAGTGAGGGAAAGAAAACTCTCTTTACTACTTGAGCAGGATGATGACACCCAACGAGTTTAATTATTCGCCAATTGAGAAGTTGTGCTTGGCGCTAGTCCTCTCAATATAAAAGTTGAAGCACTACTTTCAAGCTCGTGTTGTCCGTCTTGTTTCTAAAGCAAATCCCATCAAGTTCGTGATGTCAAAACCTGTTCTTAGTTATTGACAAGCGAGGCGGTACCTCAAATTTCAACAATTTGAGATTTTGTACATCCCTCAAAAGGCTGTAAAAGGACAAGCATTGGCAGATTTCTTGGCAGATCATCCGATACCTGATGACTGGGAGCTTACTGATGAACTACCTGATGAGGACGCAATGGTCGTTGAAGTTCAACCTCCATGGAAGATGTACTTTGATGGTGTCGCGCATCGTGGGGGAGCTGGGGCTGGCTTTGTATTGTCACTCCCCAGTGTGAAGTCTTGCCCTACTCGTTCACCTTGACACAACTATGTTCCAACAATGTTGCTGAGTATCAAGCATTAATACTTGGGTTTGAAATGGTTGTTGATATGAAGAAGTTGCAATTACAAGTCTTTGGTAACTCTCAATTAGTGGTCAACCAGCTTTTGGGTAGTTACGAGGTTAAGAAGACTTAACTACGTCCATATCATGATTACACTAAAAAATTGATGGGATGGCGCGGTGATGTGACTATTCAGCATGTGCCAAGGAAAGAAAATAAAAAGGCAGATGCCTTAGCTACCCTAGCTTTATCTTTAACCCTCCCTGATCAAGTGCAAGTTACTGTTTGCCAAAAATGGGTAGTACCGCCGCTAAATGAGGCTGAAGGTGAAGGAAACGAACTCGAGCATCTTGTTGTTGTTTCTGAAGTTGAGAAAGAAGAATGTCACCAACCCATTATCGACTACTTATGCTATGGGATATTTCCAGAAAATCCAAGGAGAAGGACTGAAATTCGTCGTCGTGCGTCTCTCTTCCTTTACTACAAGGATACTCTATACAGAAGGTCGTTCGAGGGAGTACTCCTGCGATGCCTAGGAGAAAAAGAAGCTCTCCAAGCTTTACAAGAGGCACATTCTGGGGTATTTCGGTCACACCAGTCTGGACCAAAGCTCCACTTCCATATAAAAAGGATGGGATATTATTGGCCAACGATGGTAAAAGATTGCTTGGACTACGCTCGAAGATGCAAGGCTTGTCAATTCCATGCGAATTTTATTCATCAACCTCCTAAAATGTTGCACCCTACTGTTGCATCCTGGCCATTTGACGCTTGGGGATTGGATGTTGTTGGACCGCTGCCAAAGTCCTCTGGTGGCCACCTATACATCTTGGCTGCAACTAACTACTTCTCAAAATGGGCTGAAGTTGTTGCTCTTAAGGAGGTAAAGAAGGAAAATGTTGCAAGTTTAATCGAGTGAACATCATCTACCGCTTTGGCATTCCCCGTTACATAATAACAGATAATGGCAAATCGTTCGACAATAGGTTGATCAACAAGATTTGTGAGCTCTTTGGCTTAAAGCAATGTAACTCTTCGATGTACAATGCTGCCGCCAACAGTCTAGCCGAGGCATTTAACAAGACTCTATGAAACTTGTAAAAGAAAGTCGTCTTCAAATACAAATGAGATTGGAATGACCGTGTGGAAGAATCTCTACGGGCATATAGTAAAACTCACTGCACGCCAACACAGGTGACTCCTTATTCACTCGTTTATGGGGTCGAAGCCGTCTTGCCACTTGAGCGTCAAATACCTTCGTTACGATTGGCTATTCAAGAAGGGATCACTGATGAAGAAAATGCTCGACTTCGATTAGAAGAGTTGGAAGCTCTTGATGAAAAGAGATTGGAAGCTCAACAGAGTCTTGAATATTATCAAGCTCGATTATCTCGCGCCTTCAATAAAAGAGTTCGCCCGAGATCCTTTCAGGTAGGAGATCAAGTCCTTGCCGTACGAAGACCCATAATTACTTCCCATAAACCTGTAGGGAAGTTCACTTCAAAGTGGGATGGGCCATATGTCGTGCAAGAAGCTTACTCAAGTGGGGCTTACAAGCTGGTTGATGTAGACGGTATGAGATTTGGCCCTATAAATGGCAAGTTTTTGAATAAGAATTATTCTTGAAGTCATGACGCTCCTTGATGCACGAGCCTAAACTGCATGTTGCTACACTCTTGGCCCGCAAGAGTATAAACTGTGTACGGCCCAAAAAAAAGGTCCGCTAGGTTGAAAACCTAGAAAGAGGCGGCCTAGGAAAAAGTTAGGACGTTTAAAAAAAGAGTCCTCTAGGTTGAAAATCTCGAAAGAGGCGGCCTAGGAGAAAGTTAGGACGTAAAAAAAGAAAAAAAGAATCACCTAGTCTGAACTACGGTATGACTTGATCCTCTTTACCGGGGTACGTAGGCAGCTTAGAGTTTAGTTCTAAGTTCAGTCACATAAGTTCAAAAGATACATAATACCCTAATTGTTGTTCGAATGAAGTATGAAAGAACACAAGATCAAGCTCAAATGTCATCCTCCTTTTGAACTTCAATCTCATTTGATTTAAAGGAAGTAACCCTCCTTGGTAAATTGATACCATTAATGGGCCGATTTTAGAAGGGTGTCAATTATTTACATTGAAATCTAGGGATTCTCTGTGTCTTCAGGTTCGCCAAACCTTCAAGTTTGTTGGTCTTCAAGTCCTCCCTCTACCAAAAAAAAAGGGAAGAGAAGCGAGGCGTCAAAAGGAAGCACGAGTATAAGTAAATGATTGCTTGGTACAATGTTTCAAATTCAGTGAGATTTGAACCCCAAGATATTAGTGAGGATATGGTTCTTAAATTTCTATTAATGTCAAGCAAGACGTCTTCCGATCTCGAGGCTTCCATATCGAGATGCAAAATATTTGGTGAAGTCACGCGAATCTGAAATTGTCGGTGTATCAAACTTTAGTATTGATTTTGAAATATTATCTGAACGTTCATGTAAGGAATTAAATCTTGAATTTTGGATATGTTGTATATTTGTAAGTTAAGTTTCCATTACATCAAACGGTTTGTGATTTCGACGTTCCTACTTCATGATACAAAACTTTTGGCGAAGTCGCGCAAATCTGGAATTTTCAACGTTGTGGAACCTAAAGTTGATTTCAAAATATTATCTAGGACAATTCTGAAGTTATTTGATTAAGAATTCTGGATATGTTCTAGATATTGGAGTTTAATTTTCAAGAAATCAAATGGTTTGTAATTTCAACGTTCCTACACCAAGATATGATTTTTTTAGAGAGACTGCGCAAATCTGGAATTGATAGCAAGGTGTAACATAAAAGTTAGTTTCAAAATATTATTCGGAACGATCCTGAAGTTTTTTGATTTAAAATTTTGGATATGCTCTAGATCTTGAAGTCTAGTTTTCTTGAAATTAAACGATTTGCAATTCCGATAATTTTACACCGAGATATAATTTTTTTGGTGAGACTATGCAAATCTGAAATTTGCAACGTGGTGGAATCTAAAGTTAGTTCCAAAATACTATCTGGGGAAATTCTGAAGGTGTTTGATCCTGAATTTT
This sequence comes from Nicotiana benthamiana, assembly GCA_034376525.1. Taxonomy (NCBI): domain Eukaryota; kingdom Viridiplantae; phylum Streptophyta; class Magnoliopsida; order Solanales; family Solanaceae; genus Nicotiana; species Nicotiana benthamiana. The sequence goes on along the minus strand of CM067331.1, from coordinate 67,807,320 downwards.
GGATATATTTTAGATACTGAATTCTAATTTTTGAAAAATCAAATGGTTCATTATTTGGACTCTTCCCCGACAAGATATGAATCTTTCGTTACAAGTGCGTGAAGTAGAAAGTTATGCAACTAAAATAAATGTCGGGTAATGTAAAGCAAATGAGAAGCAATCTTATCTGAGATGAAACAAGATATCCACTAGGTCAACCTAATATAAAGATAAAAGGGGAGATAATGCTAACAGCCTAATCTAAACAAAATTTGTAGTTGATCAATTCTTGACAGCTAGTCTCCAGGCTCTTCTTCTTCTCCTCAAAATTGGCCGAATCATCAACAGTCAACAAATTTACATTGTCATATGAAGAGACCTCAGTCTCGGTAGATGAAATTTTTTCCTGAATCTCTTCAATCTCCTTTTGAGTCGCTTCTATAACACCTTCGAGGTTCTCCCTCTCTTCTTGTAGTGTCTGCAACTTCTTCACGACTCTTTTCAATTTCTTTTCACTAGAGGAAACTTTCTTGACTTTCTCACTCGCTTCAAGTTTTAAGGATTAGAGACGCTCTTTAGCTTTGTAAATAATTTCTAGCTTCTCATCTTCACTCGTCTTATCAGCCATATTGGATCACTTTTGGTCATATGGTGCGGCAAGTTCAAAAAGAGAATTCAGTAAATCTTCTAATGGAGAAAATTCCAGAATATTCGTCTTCTTCATATCCTCGAAAATCTCAATGATTTACTCCCTATAAGATGAGAGTAATTCTGGACGAGTTTTGGAGAGCCTATCGCAAATATCCTCCCAAAGTCCCAAAATGAATTCCTTCTTGCGATTGAAAACAATGCTTTTTCCTTCAAATATAGATACCGCTGTATTTGTCATTGGTGAAATGCGAGTTATCTCATTTGGAGTTTGTCTTCTTAGGGATTCATCATGAGGAAGAGATGACACCCTTGACGATGATTCACATTACATGTAGGCCCTCCAATAGATTCATCACTCACTTGCGGCTTGTCGCATGGGGATACCATCGGATGCCCAATGGTGTTTAACTGCATTAAGAAAAGGCAAAATAAGTAAGTAACTTATAAGTTAAGCTACTCCTAAAAAAATGGGGTAGGGGGAATGAGCGAGGTGATTATATTTTACCTCTTTGTTACAAGCTGTATGCATTCTTGAGGGACTATCAACACTTTGAACCTCTACGATCTCTACTGGGTTAGGCTGTTTCCTTTTCCAATTTTGATCTTCATTGGTACTCTGGCTTGTGTCTTGAGGAACACACGTGTTAAATGGAAAAACTAGAGCGTGTTTCTCTATAGCTGCTGAAGTGCACACCACTTCTTTTAAAGTTGCCTTCGAGGATTTAAGCTTCCTTTTTTTAGGTTGCGTAACTACTTTTGGGATTGGAGTTGATATTTTTTTAACTTTTGAGAGTGTCTTTCCAACACCTTGATCTTCACCTCCTAAAGGGATTGTAGACTTTAACCCAAAATTGTCTACCAAAGCTTGTAAGTTATTCTCGAGAAACTTCCCATGCGCTTTCTCCCACCAAGACATATAATAAGTGGAAAAAGGCTTCTCCATAAGATCTCCCGTTGGAGGAAAAACCGCACATGACATAGATTGATACAATGTACAAATCCTCCAAAATCTGATTCATTCATCTAGAGAAGAGTTACGGATATCATTCTCCAAAAAGCCGGGGACGTTCTGGTAAAATCCATATTGATGACCAAACCGATGCGGGCTATACGGCTCGATGATGAATGAGTTGCTATACCTCAAAGGGAGGTAATTAAAACGTAAGCTCATGAAGAAATTTGATCCAACTCTTGAGGGGCATCGTTATCCACGTAATAATAAGGATGGGAATTGGTCAACATTGTTGGTGCGCAAACTATATCCTTCCCATTGTGGATGCATTTTCTTCCATAGTTTACGTCAAAGTACCTTGCAGCCCCCTCTCCTAAGTATGCCTCCATCAAAGGGACAGACGGACCCTTAGCAAGTGGATAGTGGTTTTTGACGTAATGTGCAAGCCATCCATAAACATAATGAATGGAAAAAGAAACTTTGACCTGATCAAGTTGGGCAGAACGCGAAATCCTATTCAAACCATGATAAATACTCGCCAAAACTGGGACTGCAAGGCTAATCTGTCGCCCGCCTGCCATCATGCTTGCCATCTTAGAAGTCTCAGGACGAATGGAGTTTTCTACCTTGGGGAACACAAAGGCACACAACCAAATTGATAAAAATATAGTTTCTTGATTAGTCGACCACCTCGTCATCTCGGAATAACTCCGTTAGGATTATGTGTTGACTTTAGGCATGCTGATTTCTTTTCCTTTCACAGTGGGGCAGGTCTATATACTAATGTTTTTTTATACCAAAAACTTGTCCACTTTCTGAAGGAGACCCTTTGGGTAGCACCCCTACTTCCTTAAGATAATGAAATGCGGCAAATAAATACTCACATGATCGAAGAATAAATCTAACTTGTTTTCGTTCAAACTTATGAGTTCTCTTGTCTCAGGTACCACTTCTTCGTATGGAGAACGCGCAATGGGAAAACCCCCAAAGATATGTAAGTCCCAAAGAGATATACATAGCTCCCTAGCTGATGTAAGAGGTGTGTTCGTCTTGAGGCACCAAGCCTCACAAAATGCTTGCAAAATGTTCGACTTTCAATCATAAGTGAAAAGTGAGGCATTGAAAGCATCGTAAATCTTTGTTTGTACTCAGAGTTTGTTAGCTTCCACCAAGCACGTCTTCAGCCCATTCCCAATATCCTGGGATATGACGATACTCGCCCTCGATTGTTGTTGTATTTCCTCAATGTACTTCGCCTTGAATTATGTGACTTCCTAAGTTTGGAAGGGTGGTAGCAATGTTTACATGACGATGGATTTGAGCTTGGAGAGACCACATCTTGGATAATGGATTAGAAGCCGATTTGTGCTCCAAGGTCCAGTTCTCTACATGAAGGGAGTTCTTTAGAGGAGGCCATGGGGCAGCATATCGGCTGACTTGTGAGGTGAGAACCAAAAGCTTGGTTTGTTCTATGTCATCTTCAGTCTCAATGATGAGATATCTAAATTTTGAGGAAGGTGATGTATAGTCCCTGAAATTTGCCATCTCTTCATGCTAAAAAAAAAAGAAAGAAAAGAGGGGTTACCAAAGTCCAAATCAAGAGTATTAGAATGGGTACAAAAGTCTAAATGGATGAAATGCTCTTCGGTAATCAGGCCACTTCGAGAGTAATCTCTCCAAGAATCTGGTCATTTCGAGAGTAATCTCTCAAAGAATCGGGCCATTTCGAGAGTAATCTCTCAAAGAACCGGGTCATTTCGAGAGTAATCTCTCAAAGAATCGGGCCAAGAGTAATCTCTCAAAGGATCGGGCCATTTCGAGAGTAGTCTGTCCAGGCCATTTGGAGAGTAATCTGTCCAAGAATCGGGCCATTTCGATAGTAATCCCTCCAAGAATCGGGCCATTTCGAGAATAACCTCTCCAAGAATCGGGCTATTTTGAGAGTAATCTCTCCAAGAATCGAGCCATTATTCGGACAAGGATGAATACCCATCTCCTCACACCCCAAGATTGTCTTCTTCATGTGTGGATCATTTTATTGAACAAAAATATATATTTCTCGCTTGACCTAAAAAAAAAAAGACAACAAAATAAGAAAAGCACAAGAAAAAAGGAAAAAATTATCTCAAATACTAGCACTTTCCAATTGTTAAAGAAACAGACTCAAGAGCAGATTGAAGATACAGATAGCTGATTGATACTCAAAATATATGAGAATATGCGGTTTATATAGATTCTTCAAAGTGGCTGTGGGAAAAAAATGCCGATGTGGGATGGTTGTAATCGAACTCCAAAAAGAATTCATATTGTAAGAATCATCCTCCTATTTGGGCAAGATTACTGTGAGGCGGTGGTTTATTTATGCCATACCAAGCAAAGCTAACAAAGCAATTATACTGCCAATGGGATTCTAGTATACTAATCCGAGGTGCACATGACTCACGTGAAAGTCGGTGCACGTAACTTTGACTCTTTAAACTTCTGCTAGAAATTAATCCATAAGTGCTTCATATTTGGTATGGAATTAATGAAAGAGATATACTCTAAAAGAATGCCCAAAATTCAGCACAGTATGTGATTTGGTTGACTTGGCATGGATTACAATGCAATTTCAATTGCAAGAAAGTGATAGTCAAAGGACGTGCATGTCCTACTTCAATGGGCAAATGAAACCATTTTGTTGTATTCCTGAATTAAAATGCTATTGTAGAAGTAAAACTTAATAAATTGAACGATCCAGTCGTCCTAAGCTTTGGAGACGATTCGAGTTTGTGAAAAAAATGATATTTTTATCCAAGCTACCAGCAAATGGAAATATGTCTAAATTAGTTCGTACTTCCAAACGTGATTCGGTTTTAACGAGTCTACACTTCGACAAGTCTTGATGTATGGGTAAGGTGCAGTAGTTTGATGGATAATTCCATATTCCGAACATATTTCTGCAAAAACAGAGATTCATCTTCTCCACCTCTATCAGTTCTAATCATTTTGATCTTTTTATTCAATTGATTCTCCATTTCATTATTGTATTGCTCAAATGCTTCAATTGATTCATCCTTACTATTAAGCAAATAAATATAACAATATCTAGTGCAATCGTTTAATAAAAGTAATAAAATACTTTTTTCCACATCGAGGTGGTGTCGACTTCATATCGCAAATGTCGGTATGCATTAAGTCTAAAGAATTTGAATTCCTTTCAACAGACTTATAAGGATGTTTTTCAAACTTAGATTCAACACATATGTGACATTTCGATTTATTACACTCGAATTTAGGCAATACTTCTAAATTAATTAACTTCCGCAAGGTTTTATAGTTGATATGTCCTAAACGAACATGCCATAGATCATTTGACTCCAATAAATAAGAAGAAGCTGAAATTTTATTCATATTGTCAACAACCATTATATTGAGTTTGAAAATACCCTTCGTGAGGTAGCCTTTTCCAACATACATTTCGTTCTTGCTTACAACAAGTTTAATAAAAAACAAATACACATTTGAATCCATTCTTTACAAGTAAAGAAGTGGAAACTAAATTCTTCCTAATAGTAGGAACATGAAGAACGTTGTTGAGCGTTAACACCTTACCAAAAGTCATCTTCAGGAATATCTTCCCATAACCTTCGTTCTTGGTTGTTGCATTATTTCCCATGGAAATTTCTTTTTCCAGACCAGCAGTAGAGTAAGTCGCAACTGCTTCTTTGACTGTACAAACATGTCGAGTGGCTCAAGAGTCAATCCACCACTCATTCGAATTTTCAACTAGGTTGCGTTCCGAAAGCATTGCACAAAGATCATCAATGTCATCATTCTTATCCGCTATGTTTACTTGTCCCTTCTTATTATCCTTTTTCGGGAGACGACTATCAGGCTTTTTGTGACAAACTTTTGCACAGTTGTAGCAGCTACCCTTGAATTTCTTTTTATTCTGCTTCTTAGTTTGTCCAGAAGACCTCTTCCTTTTCTTACTTTTTGGAGCAGTCTCCTCAACAATATTAGCTCCCATGATCGTTGAATTTTCACGAGACTTCTTTTCGGCTATTTTGTTATCTTCCTCGTTCTTTAGACGTATCACAAGATTTTTCAACTTCATTTTTTTACGCTTATGCTTTAGATAGTTTTTGAAATCTCTCAACGAAAGAGGTAATTTTTCAATCATAGCAGCTACTTGAAATGTTTCATTCACGACCATACCTTCAGCAATAAGGTCGTGAAAAATAAGTTGAAGCTCCTAAACTTGGGTTCCCACAGTTTTGCTGTCTATCATTTTATAGTCTAGAAACTTGGCAACCACGAACTTCTTCAAGCATACATCTTCTATCTTGTACTTCTTCCTAAGTGCATCCCATAATTCTTTCGAAGTATTCATCAAATTGTACACATTGTACAAGTCATCCTCTAAAGCGCTTAAGATATAGTCTTTGCAAAGAAAATCTGCCTACTTCCACGCCTCAACAGTCATGAATTTTTCATTGTTTGGCATATCCGCAGTAGGTACTAGAGGCCCTTCACTAGTGAATTTCTGCATACCAAGTGTGGTAAGTTGGCTCTAGAAAATTTTCCTAATTTCGCAGTCAGAGGAACATCAGTGCGGCTTGACGAGGCTATCGTCGTTTGCACCAATAGTTGTAGAATGATTTCTGTTGTCATTTCCCATTTCTTACTATTAACAACATAAGAGATCAATTAATGGCAAAACCAGGACAGTAAATAATATTGTAATCAATAAACAGTACGTAATAAAAATAACTGAAGTTTTTATATAGTGTTTTACAGAAAAACGATGAAGTTTTTTATGTTCTTCAAATCGTTTTCTGAGTTTCAATACTCTGCTGAAGTTTTTATGTCTTCAAATCAGAATAGTAAAATTCAGATAGAATATAGAATATAATAAAATATAATTTTCTTAAGATTGTTATTAATTTGTATTGCAGTGAATAAATAAAATAATAATATTTTTGAAAAGAAAAACAGAAAGTTAATAGAAATTAAATTCCGAAAATAGTATTTGAACTTCTTCAAAATAATAGGAACAAACCGGGCCCACTGTATACACAGTTTATCCTTAAGAAAAATAGTTCCCACAAGTACCCGAGGTTCTGGAATATATCCTCCCAGGATAGAACGATTTAACTCACCAAAGTATTGGTACCAAAAACGCCGATGAACATCAACCACTCGAACGCTGCAAAATACACTGGAATTTTTGTGCAGAAGAAAAAGAAGAAGATTATCAGAAAATTTCGTAAGTAAATATTCTGAGGGATTTGAAGGTATATTTATAGCCAATCTGGTACTAATTTTAAAAAAGTTTGCAACCTTTCAGAACATGCATAACTGTTGGAATATGTGTGACACTATTTCAAAACAACCATAACTGTTGAAAATATTACGGGAAATTTAAAATAAATTTAAAATAATTCGGGAAAGAAAACGAACCAAACCGGAATATTTGAAAAGAATTTTATCCAAAAAGATTAATCAATCTGAAGTCGAGCCTAGCAACGACGACGGCGCGATGCTTGTCTTCTTCTTAGCTCTTTAAGAGCTTAAAGATGAGTTTCTTTATATATACAGAAAGATTTTTTTTCGTTCTAGTGAAGTGAACTTATTCAAAATTTCATTTCTCTCCATTTCTTTTCCCACCATTTTCCAGTCACACCTCTTTTGTTACTAATAAATAATAACAAAATCCAACAGCTATTTTTACGGCTCGAACTCGTGACCTCATGATCAACAATAATTTTTTGCGAAATAGACCATCTTAATTATTTGACGAGAGGGTGTTTAATAAAATTTAACAAACAAATGAAAAGTTTTGATACAAATACTAAATATATACAAAATTTAAATGTCATGATTAAATAATATTTTTGTATTAACTTTTGAAACAAGATTAAAAAATGTCTCGTAAAATGAAAGAGTACCTTTGATACAAGAAATGTTATTGGCAAAGTCAATAGAACAACATAAACACAAAAGGAACAAATAGTAATCAATTCGTTCCATTTTACGTGAAAGTGTTTGAATTTTGAGAATCAAAGGAATTGTTCGTGTTTTTTTATATGTCTTTTAAATATTATAATTATCACTTATGAAAGTAATGCTTTCATGTAGTTTTAAATATGTAAATTTTATTTTTAAAATTAAAAATTTATATTTAAATACATAATCAAAATTAAAAAATTTAAATTTCGAAAATAAAAGAGTATCACATAAATATCAAAAGTTGATATAAACAGTTGGCAAATTCAAGAGGAACAACACAAAGTCATATTACTGAGTTGTAGGATAAAAATAATATAAATACCCAAACTGGGTTGGAGTGGGGTGGGGAAAGGGTCATATAGATCTACGTTTGAAGAACTAAAATAACAGGACCCATCTCTCCTCCCACGCTTTCCTCTCTGCACAACACCAAAAAACTCGGAAGAAACCGCTGGAGAGAGGGAAGGAAGCGTGGAATGCTGAGATTTCGTGGTAGGAAATCAAGAATCAACACGACAGTTTAGGGAATACAAAAAAAAGAAACAAAAGGGAAGGGGGTTAGTAGTATATGGGGGTTGGTAATACATTCGTGGATGGAGTTCGTCGCTGGTTTCAACGTCGTAAAACTACTATAACAACTAGTACTATTATTCATAGCAATGCAGATTCGATCTTGAATACTAATAATTTTGAAAAGAAACCCATTCATTTTTCAGAAGAAGAACTTACCATTATTGAACACTTTGGCATTTCTGGTCTTAAACTTATTAAAGTCCCCAAACGGGTCGATTTCCCTTTTACCATGGATCCTCACAAAAAGGTTTGGTTTTTAACTATTCAGGAGCATGCTTTTTGCAGTTTATTGACTTTTGTTCTTTTTACTTTTGATGGTGCATGCGGTTGGATTAAGTTTGATCATTATTTTACAGCTCATTTGATGTAAATGATCTTGTTGATGTCTGTTTTTAATGTATGTATAAAGAAATTTGCGTCCAACTTGAGAATTATTTTAAATTATAGTCTTTCCTACCTCCAATGACCAGTGTTTTATAGAATATTGGAATCTATTAGAATTCAGTTGATATCTGGAGAAAATATTGCTAAGGATGATAAAGGAAAGTAAAGTTCGCACCTTTAATCTTTTAGATCGTTCTATCTACTTGATTTGAGGTCATTGAATGAAATAGAAATTGCAGGGTGAATTAGAGTTACCAAAAAAACACTGAACTTTCTTTCCTACCTAAATTGTATTTCGTCCATTTTTTTTGTGTGTGTGTGTGAAATTGTAGTCTTCGCTACCTCTCTGATTGCTTAATCTTGGGAAAATTAAAGTTCTAATTGCTGCCAATGACCAGTATTTTATAGAATCTTGGAATCTATTAGTAGATTTTGTTGAAAACCTATCAGATATGTTTTGCTCGTGGAAGGATCATGTTTCGAGCATCAGTTTCCTGATGTTTTTATTTTCTTCTAGTATCGTACGCCTATTTGAGAGGTGATCAGGCACTATATGGCGCAATTTTAACTACCGGGGACATGACCCTTGATAGGAGGGTGTGGAGGTTGAGGATTAGGATAGAAAGTTAGTAGTCAGTCGAGCGTTTCCCCTTGTCTTCTTGTTTATGTAGTATTAGCAGAGGCGAAGCCACACTTAAGTTAGGGTGGTCAATTGACCACTCTTGTCAGAAAATTACACTACGTATAAAGTAAAATATTCGGTTTTAGAGGTACGTAACATATATTGAACACCGTTTGTTGATTTTTGTTTTTACTTATTTCAAGTTTGAACACCCTTCACAAAATTTCTGGTTTCGCCACTGAGTATTAGTGTTAGTATAGTATTATTTTATCCTTCGATGGATATTACTACATATCATTTATGGTATTACTTGTTATCGGTGCTTCTTTCATCTTGCATCTTGCTGTCTTAGTCTCATTTTTCTAAATATCTTGTACTGTCATTACTATTATCAGTGCTTCTTTCATCTTTTCTTTAGCTGAGGGTCTATCCGAAGTAGCCTCTCTGCCCCGTCCACGATAGGGGTAAGGCTACGTACATCTCATCCACCCCAAACCCCACTTGTGGGATACACTGGGTCGTTGTTGTTGTATTGTATGCTTTTTTTCCAGCACATAAAGTAGCCTTAGACAAAAATATTTTGCAGAATTACTGTTCTGTGGCATATTCGTTCCTTGTAATTTTTTTAATCTCTATGTCAGTTACATGGGTAAGGGGAGGGGAAGATGCAATTGTTTCATACTTCAGATATCAATCGCATTTGTTTTGACTGGAAAGTTGTTATTCAGAATACACAGGAGGCGGAGTTCTTCACAGAATATGGAGAGGCAAGCAGATACCAAATTCAGGAAGTTATCGGCAAGGGTAGCTATGGAGTTGTGGCGTCTGCTGTTGATACCAAAACCGGAGAAAGAGTTGCAATCAAGAAGATTCATGACGTGTTTGAGCATGTCTCTGATGCCACAAGAATTTTAAGAGAAATCAAGCTTCTTCAGCTACTACGGCATCCTGATATTGTACAAATAAAGCACATCATGTTACCCCCATCTCGGCGAGAGTTTAAAGATATTTATGTTGTTTTTGAATTGATGGAGTCTGATCTTCACCAGGTAATTAAGGCCAATGATGATCTTACACCTGAGCATTATCAGTTTTTTCTGTACCAGCTTCTGCGCGGATTAAAATATATTCATACAGGTTTGTTCTTTATACAAGTTAAAACCTTCTCTTTGACACATCTCTATATGATGGAGAAGCTAACTTTTCCTTGGGATAATTAACCTGTCCTTTTTGGCCTCCCTTGACAGCAAACATTTTCCATCGAGATTTAAAGCCGAAGAATATCCTTGCTAACGCTGACTGTAAATTGAAGATTTGTGACTTTGGGCTTGCTCGTGTATCATTTAATGACACGCCGTCAGCTATTTTCTGGACTGTATGTTTGAGTTCTAGAAGGCTACTCTTTTCTCGTTATTTTAGTACTCAGATTTGAGAGATTCCTGATATACTTGTGGTTTCATGTATTTAAGGACTATGTTGCAACTCGATGGTATCGTGCTCCTGAGCTATGTGGCTCCTTTTTCTCCAAGGTAAGTTAGCTTTATCAGCTATATCCAAAGTTTTAGTTCTTCATTCCAATTGCAATTACGGCAATGACACTTATATTTAGTACAGTTTGTGACACTCAGTATAATGCATTGTGGTCAAGTTTCTGTTTCTAATCTGTTTACACTCTTTGTTTCCTCTCTTTTGCTTTTCTTTCATAGTATTTGGTTGTATGTCGCTCTTTTTCTGTCTTGGGAGAAGACTGGAAAAATTGTAGATTGAACTATATTTGCTCTGAAATATTTTTGTGGCTGATACCAAATCAACTCATATGATGTCATATTCTGTTTGCCCCACAAGTGCCTGGAGGGTTATTGACTTATTGCAGCTTCAACGATGCCTTTAGAGTTAACTTGCAAACTAGTCTTGTTTGATTGCAAAGTTCAAGATCAGGTGATGGATCACACTTCTAACGAAGGGAAGATTAGAGGTTGGTGGAGAGAGAGGGAGCATGTTAAGGTTTCTGTAGCATACATAAAAGTCAGATCAATTTTGTTGAAGACTCATAAATCACATTATTGTGGCGTTGGTAATGTCACTTTTTCTCTGTTCTGTACTTCATTTGGTTGGGAGAATGTTTTAATTGAGGATTCAAGCTTTTTATCATATTACCAGTGTTATCTGTATAGCGTCATGGTTCATTACAAGTGGAAGACAATTGGATTAATGAGGAGCTTATTGTTGGAAAAAGTAATCGGAGAGCCTGCTGGAAGACAGTTTTCGAGTTCAAGAGCTTCGTAATAGGTATCTTCTTTAAATTGGATTAAAGGTGAGAGGTCCCCGTTTACAGTAGCCCAGTATTGTGACCTATTCAACTTGCAGTTACGAGAAAGTGGAAGATTCCTTTTTCATCTTAAGGAAAAGGATTGTCATGAGCATCAATCTCTCAAACCTAGTTCGATTCGAGTAATACTCTGGCGTGAACAAGCTGTGCAGCTTTTTCTTTGGTGGTCCTGCAACAGTGAATGCACATTTTTGGGCTGTTGGTGGGTTCAAGTATGTCAGGTCTCAACATCAGAATACAAAGACGCAGGCCATTTTTCCTGTGGGGAAAGAGTAACAATCTCTTGGAATGGAACCTGCTTGTGAAAAAGGCAGTTAGGGCAGTTTGTCTATGAGAGTTTCTGAGTTTCTAGCCCAAGAAGTATTTCCTGCCCTTATGTGTGGGAGTATCTGGCTTTAGATAATGTGCTGAGTATGCAGATGTATTTGTGGTGATCGTGGTATGTCCACATCAAGGAGTGTATTTCAACTATAAAGTTGATGTTGAAGAAGGATTTCAGTGTTAATCTCCACGTCAATGTGGTGCCACCATCGTATATCCCAAGCCTTAAACAAGGTTAGAAAAGCGAGAAAGAAAAAATCTCTATTTTTGACTTCAACTTATCGATCCAGTCCAAATGTGACGGACTAGGGCCCTTGTAATCTCGTGCGGAGGGTGCACAAGGTCCTTAATCTTACATCATGCAGTTTTTACGGGTTCTGCTTTTTTAGTTACTATAGTTTGAGATCCTAGGTTGTCTGGTCGATTTTGCAGCTCACTAGACTTTTAGTTGGCTGGTATGGGCCTTGAGTCTGAATGTGCCAGGCTAGGTTGATCTTCTGAGAATTTCTTGTTGCAGACCGGCTTGAGTCTGATTGAGGTATCTCTTGGACTTATTTCAGTAAAGAGCTTGGTATGAGCTAGGAGCTGCTGTTTTGCATCATACACTGAGACAATGATTTGAGTTTTATTATTGTTTTCCCTACTTCAGAAACAGCGAGTGTTTGTTCTTTCTGTACTGTGATGTCAAAACTGTAAACAGTGATGACGTGATTTCAGTCTGAAGCAACTATATCTTATAATATTTGTTGAGAGTTTATTTCTGTTTTTGACATATAAGTATATAGACTGATTTACTTGTGCCGAACATGTACTATCTCTATGCCAGTAGAGAATATAGAGAACTTCTGGTACTTTTTATTTTTATTTTGTATAATGTTGTCTTCAGATGAATTTAAATGGAGAAACATGGTAAGTGGGGATTCATATAGCCAACCCCAACTTGTTTGGGACTGAGGCGTAGCCGTAGTAGTAGTTGTTGCTGTGACATGTACCATCTCTAAGAGTTCTCCATTTGCAGTATACTCCTGCTATTGATATTTGGAGCATCGGATGCATATTTGCAGAAATGCTCACTGGAAAACCATTATTTCCTGGAAAGAATGTGGTGCATCAATTAGACCTTATGACTGATTTGCTAGGAACACCTCCTCCTGAAACTGTTGCAAAGGTTGGTTACTTCTCTTCCTTTCTCAGGTTTCTTTGTTATGTTCTGTCTGATCAGCATCATTGGGATGATAAGATGTCTTATTACTTGTAGTAAGAACATCAGAGAACAAAAGTTAAGGCAAGAAATTAGTTGCTGAGAGTCTCAGTATATCGTTTTTTTCACATTCCACTGTAGTTTTCCCTGTTTTACATAAGAAATTCTACTGAACTGGAAGATTAGAAATGAGAAGGCCAGAAGATACCTCAGTAACATGCGGAAAAAACCGCCTGTTCCATATTCACAAAAATTTCCACACGTGGATCTTTTCGCTTTGCGCCTGCTTGAACGCCTGCTTGCATTTGACCCTGAAGATCGTCCATCTGCGGAAGAGGTAATTGTGAAATGGAGAATTTTTTATATTGTTTTATCTATCAAAGAAAATCTTGGCTCTGATAATTTGGTAAGACTGTCTCACAGATTCATGACCTTGTCTCTAGGCACTGGGTGATCCTTATTTCCGTGGTTTGTCAAATGTGGACCGTGAACCATCCACTCACCCAATATCAAAGCTTGAGTTTGAATTTGAGAGGAGAAAGTTGGCAAAAGAAGATGTTAGAGAGCTCATTTATCGGGAGGTGCAGTTTCCTCCATTATAATGGCTCCCATTTGCGTGAAATGGATCAACTTATTAATATTTAAACTTGCTCTGTGCAAACAGATATTAGAATATCATCCTCAGATGCTTCAGGAGTATCTTCATGGTGGAGACCAGACTAGTGGATTTATGTACCCAAGGTTAGGAGCCACCTAAAGCTTGTGCTCCATAGAGTTTATGTTCTTTTCTAGCACGTTCTTCTGCCTCAGTTGCTTGACAAGCTTGTCTTTTAGTTTCTTCCAGCGGTCGAAAACTGTAACGTAGTTTTGGAGGGCAGTCGCAGCTCTTTCCAAAATGGAAGAAACCTCTGTGTGTGTATGCGTGTGTATGAGATGTATGTGTTTATTTATGTATCTGCTTCTATTTTTGTGAAGATGTTGCACTAACTTTTTTGTTGCTATTCGAGAAATACTTATTGATGGTCTTCTTTTTATGTCAATTTAGTGGTGTTGATCGGTTCAAGCGACAGTTTGCACATCTTGAGGAGCATTATGGTAAAGGTGAACGAAGCACTCCACTTCAGAGGCAGCATGCGTCCTTGCCTAGGTTGGTAGTCAATACTTATGTTCTTTTGCTCTGAGGAAAGGTCTCTTCAGGAGTCTGCAGAATTAGAAGTCATTTGTCCGGGAGAGAATATTGACATTTTCACACTGTTCCAGATTAAAAGCTCCTTATTCTGGCTCAAGTCTTGTGTAACTCAGTTACTAAAGTTTTGGATTTGAAAGACACGGTGAAAGTTAGATCTATTTAAATTTTAAAATTATTTTCTCTGAAACATTTCGGAGTAGGTTAAGATTGAAGTGCTATAGAGAGTGTTGTAGTAGGTTGGTGTGATTTTATTTAGAAGCTATGCATGTTTCCTGAACAAAGTTAGCTTTGAATATTTAGCAAGTGCTTTAGCAAATGTGATTTTGTGGTTTACCATTTACATCTTTAGTCAAGGTATTAACTTGGTCCTTTTTTCGAATACTGTCAATCTTAGAGAACGGGTTCCTGCACCAAAAGATGAAACCTCTTCCCAAAACGATGATTTTGAGAAGCGAACTTCAGCATCTGTTGCTTCAACTCTCCAGAGCCCACCAGGGCAATCTGAGGGATCAGAGAACTCAGATGCTAATACGCAAAATGGACCAAACAAGGCAAACTATAGTGCTCGAAGTTTGCTGAAGAGTGCTAGTATTAGTGCTTCAAAGTGTATAGAAGTCAAAAGAAGAAATACAGAGGTAACTTTTATCCTTCTTTTGCTTACTTTTTGGTGGCTGCTTTATTTGTTGAATATAATGACGTTCTGCATGAAGAATTTGTTTCGTGGTATAAAAGGAATAAAATGAAGGGGGAACAAAAAGAGCTATGCCCATTCAATAGTGGCGACTCAATAGAACACCTGCAAATATCTTCGTTTAAAACCAATTTAGTACGAATTGCTCCTGCATTGTTTTTATAAAAATCAAAACAGCCTCTTGCAGAAATACATGGTAAGGTTGCGTACAATAGACCCTTGTGGTCCGGTCCTTCCCTGGATCCCACACATAACGGAAGCTTAATGCACCGGGTTGCCGTTTTTTAATGATCTAATTGATTGGCATTATTCATATTGCTATGATAGGATGAGCCAATTGAAGAGCAAAACGAGGATGTTGATGGTTTAGCTCAAAAAGTTGCTGCTCTCCATGCCTAATTTATTACCAGCATCCGCGTTAGATTTGACATTTTGATTATATACTCTACTATGCATCACCTTGTCCTGTAAATCATAAGCTTTTTTGGACGACCAACCATTGAAGTTTGCTCCTGCATTTCAGGCAGAAGCTAATGGTAGGTTCTTAGTTATTTACTATGAATTTTTATTTCGTATGCCAGGAAGAGAAAATGTTCTCCAGCTATTTGTGTATTGGAGATTACACCATATTATTTTGTAAACTGTAGTTACTTGACAAGTTGAAGTTTGTAATGACTTGACATGAAAAATACAATGGACAGCTCTAGTCTTGAGGGATGCCTTTCTTTTTTATGGTCTATCATGCATTTCGTTACAAAATACAGATACTTCGTGTCTTCCTTTTGGCCTACTTATCGCCAAGTTTTAAAAATCAGCTTATTTTGAAAAATGTTTTTTCTCAAAGATACTTTTGGCGAGAAGTAGTTTGTATTTAGCTAATTAATTTGAAAGCACTTCTGAGCAATAATTAGTATTTGGCCAAGTTTATAAAAAATGCTTCTGAATTATCAAAAGTGTTTTTCGAAGAAAAATATTTTTTTCTGCTTCGCCAAAATTGTTTCCGATGGAGTGGGGTTTATATGATATAAAGAACTCTCCAAGTATTGAGTTTATTGCTCTCCCTAGGACCATGTGTTACTGCTTTTTCTCAAAGTCATTGTCATTTTTCAACCTTACGACAAGGCAATTTTCATACAAACGTATTGTGCAGTAAATAGAGTGAAAATCGAAATGAAGTATATATGTTGTTCCTACATATTCAATCATGCACACAGCGGCACATTCATTTGCACTACAAACTAATCAAACAGATTAAAGAAACTCCTTTTAATTATTTCAAACACAAACATGAAAATAGATTTCTGAGAACTGTCCTAAAGAACTGGTATATCCGTCGAAACATTAGATTAAAAGTCACAAAACGAATTGAATGTTTGTCTCGAGTGAAGAACAGCCTTGGTGTAACTGTATTGTGAAAAATTGAATTAATACATCGAGTTAATTATGAGGTGACATATCATAACACGTGGATTGGTAAAGGAATGACAATTGACAAAGAATAGTTGAAAAGGCACGAGCTTTAGCCGGCACGATCAAAGATACAGGAAAGGCAGAAGGGATAGATGTTCGAACCTTTTAATATTCTGAAGAAGCATCAGAAGAATGAACCTAAATAACAAAAGAGATATAGATACATATTATATAGGAAATAAATACAAAAAATGTTATAGAATCTGTATTGAATCAGTTATGATTGTCAATTATAACGTTACATTAAATGTCATTAATTGTCCATAATGGCTCCATTATGAAAGGAGAAAAACATATCCCTGAAAAATAACTATAAAAGGTGAGGATTGAGCATTTTTAAGGACACGAAATACAATTGGAATATAATAATTCACTTTGCTTTCTATTCAGCTATTATTTACATCAATTATTCTTATTTCTATTTGATTATCAGTAACCACAGTTCTTCTAATATAAGCTTTGACAGAAATCCCAATTTTCAATTAAACAAATTGGTTCTGTTAAAGGAAATATGATAATTTACTCCTTCCTAAATTAACCTTTTTGTCAAATCAATCATGTCAAATGTCAATGAAAACAATCAAAGAGACCGTCAACTCTAGGAAAATCAGCAAGATGATCAAACCCTGATCCCTTCCCCATGAAATTCTCATCGACAATCTCGAGAAGGAACTCCTGATGGATCTCAATCAAATGCAAATGATCAATTGGAAAATGATGAGGAAATCGACGAAGCTTTGCAGAAGATAATCGCTCAATGGTTTAGCAAAGCTCTTGTGGCTTTCGCTAACCAATTGTCGGTTGCACCACCAACACCCACTCCAAATAATAATAATTTGGAAAACCCTCATTTTGGACTCATTAATTCAGGCAGTGGTGGAACTCCTAGCGAGTCTCATGATGGAGAACCAGGTAACATAGTCAATTTAGATTTATAAAATTTAGTATTAACCTTGCAGAAACAGCTCAAGGAGCAAAGCTACTGCATAGAACAAATACCTGGAGTTACCGCATGTAATCAAAGGAATAGATATGGACAAATATTCACAACAACCTTGGAAGCCAAGTGTTGCTCCTCTACCAATTTTAAAGAAATTCAGGATACCCGATATTCCAAAATACGATGGAATCTCTGATCTACGAGACCACGTGATTGCATTCACAACTAGAGTAAAGGGCAACGATTTGACCAAACAAGAAATTGAATCAGTATTGGTCAAAAAATTCAGTGAAACACTCACTAAGGGAGCATTTAACATGGTATTCTCTTTTATCCGAAAATTCTTTTGCCGAGCTTGTAGATTCATTTATCAAAGCACACTCCGGAACACAAAAAGTTGAAAAAAGAATAGAGGATATTTTCAAAATAAAGCAAGGAGATTCGGAGCTTCTCAAAGAATTTGTAGACAAATTCCAACGTGAAAAGATGACGTTGCCATGCATACCTTATAACTGGGCAGCTATGGCTTTTACCAGTAATCTACATGAGAAGAGTTCACAGGACACGAGACGACTCAAGGAAAGTCTACGTGAATTTCCAACAATAATTTCGAATGATGTTTACAACAAATACACTACGAAGTTGCGGATAGAAGAAGACACCATTACTCAATCTCAAAGAGTGGAGAGGGTAAGTTTAAGGCGTGCTGATACTGAAAAACGATCAGGTAAAAACACGTAAGAGCCCTACATGGGACCAGTAGGAAGAGACTCGCATTCAAAACAAGATAACTCAAGGTACGATCATAGATCGAGAGACAAAGAATCAGTTTCATCATCAAGGTTCGGGAAAGAACGAAACACACGAGAGACGCGTGGTGATGACAAAATCTCTAAGACGAAGATTGACGGTTACAGTTTTAATGTAAGCACGTCCGAATTGGTGGATGTTTTAAGGAGAATGAGCAGCAATGTATGTTGGCCAAAAGAAATGAGATCAAACCCAAACATGTGAAATCCTGATCATCGGTGCGAGTTTCACCACGATCACGGTCACAAAATGGCGGACTGTAGCTTGCTGCAAGGTGAAGTTGAACATTTATTGAAAGAAAGGTATCTAACTAAATTATTTAGTGAAAATAAAAAGGCAGACATATATGAAAAACAAACAGGATCCCCCAATACCCCTTTACCCAAAAAGTACAGTTAATGTCATCAGTGGGGGAGAAGAGATCAATAGCGTTACAGCAACCAACAAAGTTTTAAAAATTACAGTCACATATGGGAAGCGAGTTCGATGTATTTTGGAAGAAGAATGTATTACGTTTGATGATGTAAATTGATGATGGCTATAATTATGTATTTTAGTCGCTTATTTCGCTCAAATTTACTGTACTTTAGTTGAGTTTGCGCTTTAATCGCTAGTGTTTTACACTAACAGTGTATTTTATGCCTTGTTGGAGTAATTTCGAGCTATATAGATGTTATGGAATGAATTCAAGTGATTTAGAGCTTTGAAGTCTGAGTAAAATTCCAAGGAGTTAAGTTGAGATCATATTTGGGGATGAACGGATGATAAAGCAGCAAAATGAAGAATCCAGTAGGCATATTACGTACCGTCTAGTAAAATACACATAACTTTTCACTCATAACTCCATTTGTGCTCCATAATATATGGTTGGAAAGTTAACTCAAAGGGCTACACTTTCATGTTTACATTTTTCAAATTTCAAATGGAAGAGGGTGAAAACGCGATCAAAACCGTGAACAACGGACCTGAGGCGGACTGAGGCAGTACATTTGCAATGTACCGGCCCCGACTGCCGCCACGGCGTCCATACCTGAAAAACGGTCCTTTTTTGCGTAGGAGAAGGTATAATTGTTGGGTTCGACCCTACTTAGTATATATACATGGAAAACAGTATTTTAAGAGGTTGGATACACTTTTGACATAATTTAGACTTAAGGGGGCTAAGGACACCGGGGATTCAACATAAGGATTCAAGAACACACTGGGAACAAGGCGGAAAATTCTTCTACGAGTTTTTCGCTTCCTTCTTCCTATTCCACTTTTGTTTATGAATTCTAGTATTATGTTTTTATATACTATTATGAATAGCTAATTCATTTTCTAGAGGTTTGATGGAACCTTTTGTAGGATAAATTCTTGTTATATTTTTATATAATTGAGTCGTTGGATTTCTCTACTTGTTCAACTACGTATTTATTGTTGTTGATTGAATGGCCATCGATTGACTGTGCCTATTTATTATGTGTTTCTTGAGAAAGGATACATATTTAGGTGTTTGTTGAACAACGTCACTCCTAACATATGTGAGAAATCAATAAAGCATGTTTAAAGGTATGTTTATAAATAACAAAGTCTTGACGTGATCATAATGAGCAGTTATATAAGCCAAACTAGCATAGTTTGAGAGAATATGGCTAGTAAATTATTGTAGTTGCTCAAGGGAGAATTATGGCACCTAAAGTGCTCATGATCAGTGGAGAATATATTGGCACAATTGTAAGGAGCATAGCTAGAAGGATTTTGACAATTGGGAAAATCATAACTCTAGACCTCCTTAATCTAGTCTCTAACCCTTTGTCTCATTAGTTGATAATTTTACCGCTTTCTCGTATTTGCTAGTTAATTAGTTAGAAATATAAATCTCAATCTTTGTAATTTAGAAAACTGTTCAAACTTATCTTTTTAGTGATATTAAACAGATATAGTTAAGCCTTAGTTCTCTGCGGGATTCAACTCCGAACTGTTAGACCAGATTATATTTGCAGCGACCGCTTATCCTTTTTAGGACTAGAGTTGGGTGTGGTCAAATTTTTGCGTCGTTGCCGGGGAATTAACGATGTTATTTATTACAACTTAGAAGTAGTTCTAGAATTATTATCTTGATCAATTTTTGGCGCTGTTGCTGAAAAACTAACGGTGTAGTTGTAGCATTGCTAGGGTTCAAGTTTGAACTTTTATTTTGTTTTGTTTTTTGTATTTTTTTATAACTGTTGATTTGAGAAACATGACATATTGGAATATTAGGAATTTAAGTATAGATAATTCTACTATTGATCCTCATATATATTGTGAAGGAAACCACCCATATCAAAATTATCAAAATGTTCCTGAGAGCGAGTTATGTGCACCAACTCAATCTTATTTGTGGAATGTGTGTAATGTGTGTGGTAGTAAAAATAATCACTTTAATGGTTGTGTTTATATTTCTTATCTTCCCCCAAATCCTTACTATGATGGTTCTACCTTTTATTGTGAAGTTAATAAGAATATAGAACCAAGGGATGCAGACATGAAGGAAATTAATGATATGTTAAAGTGCCTTCTAGAACAAAATAATGAGAAAAAACTGCAGATAGAAAGACAAGAGTCAACCATTTGCAAGTTGGAGGCTCAATTGAGTCAAATGGTTGGAGCTTTTAATGCTCAACAAGCCAATATTGAGGATAGTAGCCAAGAAGAGCGTGAATTTGATGTGCTAATTGGGGAGGTAAGAGTAAAACATCAACAACCTAGCCAACTATAATTTGAGGATGTTAATGTTGACGAAGTGAGACTAGAGCCAACCAATGACTTTGTGGATACAAATTTTGTTGACTCTAGTATCAGTAATGTTGAGGATGTTGAAAGTCCTAAAGTTCATATGTGTGAGCGCATTGGTCCTCACTCCAAATATTTTTCTACATTGTGCTTGGATGATGATATGGAAATAGAGTCATCCGAGAAGATTGAGAAGTCAAGGAATAAAGAACAAGGTGCCTACATTCTGGAATTTTTCTTGCCAAAAAGTCAGGATCACATACCTCATACAAAGGCCAAGGAGTGTAGAATACTACATTATTTCCTTGAGCCAGTTAGATTCGTTCAACCGCCCCATGAACATAATGATAATCTTGAATCAAAACTTGGGGTTCAATTAATAAGCTCGAAGTGGAGGCAAAAATTGATTCGTGTCGTGCCGCAGCGTTAAATCAAGCGCTTGTTGGGAGGCAACCCAGCTTTATTGCTTTCTTTTATTTATTTATTTATTTATTAATTATATTATTTTTGTAGTGTCATTTTTTTATTTTCTAGGAGCATGAAAAGCAAAGGTTTTGGAAGGATGAAAACAACAAACTAAATGGTAGGAACTAAGCATCAGGTACCCACACGAAGGACCAAGCTTGGGAGAAGTCTGAGTACCTCATGAGCTGTTAGTGCTTTGGCCTACCAGGGAATCTCTTTTACCCTTTTATTAGTTATGGTATGCGTTGGGACAATGCATAATTTTAAGTGTGGGTGAGCAGATTTTCTGGGCGGCTTTCTATGCTATTTTACTTGTGTTAGTTTAATTGAATAATTTTTTTTTAAATAGAAAAGATTGGACTTTCCCCGCGATGGATCTATTAGATAATTTTCTTGAGGGATTTAATCCTAAATAAAAAATAATACAAAAATTTTCTTTTGTTAAGTAGTGTAGCAATTCCCTCTTGATTTTTCTTTGTGCCGCGGTTCTTTTTCAAGGGTTTAATTTGAACCGGGTGTAGTTAGTGTTTTTAGGAATAAGAGCCATTATGTTTTGTTTTGAATTGAAGCAATATCTCTTGACTTTATTATGCCTTGAGAATAGTGAGTACTTAGGTTGTGACGCTTAGGCTCAGTTTTTGACTCTTGTATAAGTACCTTAAATTATATGATTTTAAATTTACTTAACTGCTTTGACTAGAGTGTCTTGATAATCCAATCTTGAGTGAGTTATGTGCCATGTGTGTGTAAATATTTGTTATATTCTGTGTATTGCATTTGATGCCTAGAACTTGCCATGTGTGTTTGCAAAGCGAAATAGTAGTTTTATTCAGTCTAGGAAGTGATATAGGTATTTCTTTGTTGATCCTGATATGTATATTTTACCTATCTAATTATTATGTATTGTAGTTAACCCCTTTGAGATTGTAATCCTACTTCTTTGGCAACCACAATACAAGACTTACTCATTTATTTGAATTAACTATCTAGTTGAACTATTGTAACCTCTCATGAGCACTTAAATTGTTTATGAACTTTGTAAAGGTTAAAGTATGGGGTGGTTGGTTTGGCTTTTGAGTGAAACTAATTAAATAAGAAGAAAGGTGCACTATTTTGAAAAAGAAAGAGCCACTTGAATTGAGAAAAAAAATAGTTGGATTGTTGTGAGGAAAAAATTCCTTGATAAGTGGTGGCTCTTGATATAAGTGTGCATAAAGACGAATGGGTTGATATATATTGATGTGAAGGTGGAATTTTGGTCTGACATAAGTATGAGGTTTGAATGTTAAAGTATATGTATTAACGTGCTTAGGGAGGTGTACTCACTCTTATATCTAAATGTATCCTACTTGTCCTGTAGCCTACATTACAACCAAATAAAGTCTTAATTGATCCTAGACTGAATGAGCTTGATTGGTGAAGTAGTACACAATGGGCAAGCTTATGATGCATCTTTTGTGGCATATGAATGTTATTTCTGAGAGTGAGTGAATTCTTTCTATCTTGAGTTCCCAAGTGTTCTTAAATTTTATTGTGTGGAACTACTCTGTTTTGTTGTGTGAAGCCACTTGATTCATGAAGGAAAGTAATGTCAGTGACCTCTATTTTAGATAAGTAGGTGAGTTGTGAATAAAGCGTTGTGTGAGTCAAATCTTGAGGTGAATAAGTTACACTTTTGTGCTCAGTCTATTTTAAATACGCTTGATATGATGAGTTATGAGAATTGTTTAAAAAGGTCGTGTCTATAAAAAAAAGTGCAGTTTGATTGCTCGAGGATGAGAAATGGTTAAGTGTGGGGTGTTGATGATAGGCTATAATTATGTATTTTAGTCGCTTATTACACTCAAATTTACTTCACTTTAGTTGAGTTGGTGCTTTAATCGCTAGTGTTTTGCACTAATAGTGTATTTTATGCCTGGTAGGAGTGATTCTGAGCTATGTAGATGTTACGGAATAAAATCAAGTGATTTAGAGCTTTAAAGCCTGAGTAAAAGACTAAGGAATTAAGTCGGGATCGATTCGCGGATCAACGGATGATAGAGCAACAAAACAAAGAATCGAGTAGGCATATTGCACACTGTCTAGTAAAATGCACATGACTTTTAGCTCAGAAGTCCATTTGAACTCCACAATATATAGTTGGAGAGTTAACTCAAAGGGCTACGACTTTCATGTTATACATTTTTCCAAATTCAAAACGAAACAGGATGAAAAACGCGATCAAAACTGCGACCGCGGACCTGAGGCAGGCTGAGGCAGTACACTTGCAACATACCGCGCCCGTACCGCGCCCGCAACATCCAGACCTGAAAAATTGTCATTTTTCGCATATTAGAAGGTATAATTATTTGGGTCTGACCCTACTTAATATATATACATGGAAAACCGGTATTTTAAGAGGTTAGACACACTTTTGACATAATTTAGACCTAAGGAGGCTAAGGAGACCGGGGATTCGATCTAAGGAGGTTAAGGAGACCGATGATTCGAACTAAGGAGTCAAGAACACACTGGGAGCAAGGCGGGGAATTCTTCTACGAGTCTTTCGCTTCCTTCTTCCTATTTCTATTATTGGTTATGAATTCTAGTATTGTGGTTTTGTGTACTATTATGAATAGCTAATTCATTTTCTAGGGTTTTGATGAAACCTTTTGTAGGATAAATTCTTGTTATGTTTTTATATAATTGAGTCGTTGGATCTCTCTACTTGTTCAACGATGTGTTTTTTGTTGATGATTGAATGACCATCAATTGACTGTGCCTATTTATTATGTGTTGCTTGAGAAAGAATACATATTTAGGTGGTTGTTGAACAACGTCACTCCTAACGTATGTGAGAAATCAATACAGTAGGTTTAATGGTAGGTTTGGAAATAACAAAGCGTTGATATGATCATAATGAGCGGTTAGTAAGCCAAACTAGCGTAGTTCAAGAGAATATGGATAGTAAATTTTTATAGTTGCTTGAGACAGAATTACGGCACCTAAAGTGCTCATGATCAGTAGAGAAATATTGGCAAAATTGTAGGAAATATAGCTAGAAGGATTCCGACAATTGGAAAATTCGTAACTCTAGACCTCCTTAATTTGGTCTCCAAAGCTTTGTCTCGTTAGTTGATAATTTTAAAGCTTTCTAGTATTTTCTAGGTAATTAATTAGAAATATAAATCTCAATATTTATAATTTTGAAAATTGTTCAAACTTTTCTTTTTAGTGATATTAAATAGATATAGCTAAGCCTTAGTTCTCTGTGGGATTCGACTCCGGACTTTTAGACCAGCGACTGTTTATCCTTTTTAGGACTAGAGTTGGGCGTGATCACAGATGCAGATGGTGTACTAACCCCACAAAATGACGCACTGGTAATATCTTTACTTGTACATGACACTAATGTGAAACAAGTTTTGATTGATCTAGTCAGCTCCGTGAATATCATTCCATTAAGAGTGGTAAACAAAATGCAAGCTGAAGATAAGCTGATACACAAGGAGCACACCTTATATGGTTTTGACAACTCGAACGTTTTAACAAAAGGGGAGATAATACTCACCACATTAACAGAAGGAGTTGTTAAAGACATGAAATTTCAAGTGGTAGAGATGAATATGGCTTACAATATGATTCTCGGTAGACCGTGGATTCACGAATTGGATGTTATGCCATCTACCTTGCACCAGGTTATTAAATTCCCTTCACAATGGCAAATATGACAAATTCATGGTGACTAGCAAGCATCCACGAGCATCAATTTCGAAGCAGATTCAAACACAAAAATTGAAGAAAAATAGCAATTACAGAATTCAGTTGAGGATGATGCAACACAAATCTCAACTAAACATGGGAAAATAGATGTAGATTCAAGGCTCGATACCATCCAAGAGCCAAAGGAAAATGAAAATATCAAAACAACGATTGAGGAATTGGAAGCCGTAGTACTATTCGCATCCTGGCGTAAAAGGAAAGTCTAACTTGGGGCCAATCTCAACCAGAAAATGAAAGGTAAGTTGATTGAATTTTTGAAAACTAATGTGGATTGTTTTGCTTGGTCCCATTCTGATATGATAGGGATACCTCCCAAAGTAATGACCCACAAGTTACATGAAGATCCATCATATCCACCTATCAAACAAAAGAAAAGAAAGCAAGGATCTTTCAAAATCAGGTGATTCAAGATGATGTATAGAAGCTTTTAAAAGTTGGGTCCATCGGTAAGGTAAAATATCCAAATTAATTAGCTAATATAGTAGTGGTACCTAAAAAGAATGGTAAGTGGAGAGTTTGTGTAGATTATATTGACCTAAACAAAGCTTGTCCTAAAGATTATTTTCCATTACCGCATATAGATCAACTAATTGATGCCACCACAAGACACGAATTGTTAAGTTTTTTAGATGCATATTCAGGATATAATCAAATAAAAATGGATTCCATGGATGAGGGAAAACTTCATTTATAACAAACATGGGGACTTACTGTTATAAAGTGATGTCATTTGGTCTCAAGAACGCCGGAGCCACATATCAAAGGTTGGTGACTAAAATATTTCAAGAACATTTAGGGAAAACCATGGAAGTCTACATAGACGATATGCTGGTCAAGTCACAACAAGCAAGGGATCATATCCAATACTTGTCTGGAACACTTCAGATTCTACACAAATTTAACATGAAGTTAAACACCGAGAAATGTGCATTTGGAGTATCCTCAGCTAAGTTCTTGGGATTTCTTATTTCTAACCGTGGCATTGAAGTAAATCCCTCGCAGATTAAAGCTATTGAAGAAATTACTGATACACTTACAAGTAAAAAAGTGATACAGAGACTAACGGGAAGAATAGCAGCCTTGGGAAGATTTATTTCCAAATCCTAAAAAAATGCTTCAGTTCTTTCAGCTTTGAAAAAGCAGGATATGTTCGAATTCTCTGAGGAATGTCAGCAAGCGCTTAAACATTTGAAAGTATACTTGTCAAATTGACAGTTGCTCGTGAAGCCAAAAGACGGGGATAAACTACTCATCTACCTTGATGTTTTAGAAGTAGCGGTATGTGCTATTTTAGTTCTTGAAGACCATGGTAAATAGTCTCCAATTCATTATGTTAGAAAGTCATTATTAGATGTCGAGACTCGATATCCTCATCTAGAAAAACTTGCACTTGCATTAATCATGGCATTTAGGAAATTAAGACCTTATTTTTAATGCCATCCCATCTATGTAGTAACTGCTTACCCCCTATGTAATGTACTACATAAACAAGAGTTATTAGGTTGATTAGACAGGCGGGTCATAGAACTAAGCAAATATGACATTACGTATCAACCTAGAACTGCAATAACGTCACAGGTGTTAGCAGATTTTGTGGCAGATTTTAGTCAAGGGATGCAACTAGAAGCAGAAAAAGAACTACATGTATTCAATGGGTCTAATCCAGGAACTTGGACTTTATTTACTGATGGTTCTTAAAATGTAGAAAAGGCAGTCTAGGTATTGTTTTGGTACCACCTACGGGAGAAACCATACGATAAGCTATAAAATGTCACCCTATTACTAACAATGAGGCAGAATATGAAGGTGTGATTGCAGGTTTAGAATTGGCACACGAACTTGGCATAGAAGAAGTCATAATCAAAAGTGATTCACAGTTCGTAGTTAACCAAATATTGGGGACTTACATAGTCAGAGAGACAAGAATGCAACAATACCTAGAAAAGGCACGTGATCTGGTTAGGCAATTCCAAACATGGAAGGTCGTGCAGATACCAATAGAAGAGAACGTCGAGGCAGATACCCTGATCTTGCATCTACTGCAGAAGTAACAAATAATGAAAATGCTTCTATAATTTATTTATTTCATTCTGTACTTGATCAAGACAAAAATGAGGTAAATTTTAATAATTTAACTTGGGATTGGAGGAACAAGATTGTCACTTTTTTGCAGTAGGGAGTATTACCTGAAGATAATAAAAAGGCTCAAGCACTTCGCAAAAAGCTTCTCGATATTGTTTAAAGCAAGACAATTGTTATTGTAAAAAGTTCGGTGTTCCTCTAGAAAGATGCCTTAAACCTTCTCAAACAGAACGTGTGATGAGAGAAGTACACGAGGGACATTGTAAAAATCACGCAGGAGGAAGATCTAAAGTAAAAACCATGATTCGAGTCGATTATTATTGGCCCAAAATAGAAGAAGAGGCGAAATAGTTTGTGGCTAAATGTGACAAGTGCCAAAGATACGGTAACAACATGCATAGACCTGCTGAATTATTACATCTGGTCATTGCCCCGCGGCCTTTTATAAAGTATGGGTGGATATTATGGGTCCATTACCGCAAGCCAAGGACAAGGCAAATTTTTTATTGGTACTCACTGATTATTTCAGAAAATGGATAGAAGCAGGAGCTTTTGAACATGCACAAGAAAAAGAGGTCAGAGATTTCATTTGGTGAAACATCATATGCTGATTCGGCATACCAGAGGAAATCGTATGTGATAATGGCCCACAATTTATAGGCACACAAATCATAGAATTTTTACAGAGTTGGCAAATTAAAAGGATTACTTCAACTCCTTACAATCTAGTAGATAATGGACAAGCTGAATTAATGAATAAAATCATTATCAATAATTTGAAGAAAATTTTTGAGGAATCTAAAGGCAATTGGCCAGAGGTGTTACTTGGAGTCTTCAAAATCTGCAACATTTCCCTACTTCAAATCCTTCCGTTAACCATCCGAAGTCACCCCGAGACCCCCCGTGACCTCAACCAAAAGCACCAACATGATTTAATACCTCATTCAAACTTGCTCGGGCCATAAAAACACCAACATTAACATCAAAAATCATCATATTCCTTAAATTCAAGCCAAAGTCAACTAGAACCTTTCCACTTTCGCATTTTGATCCAAACCCAACCAAACGACGTCCGAATGACCTGAAAATTTGCAGACATATCCAAAATCACCTAAAGAAGCTACTGCAACTCTCGGAATTCCGTTCCGACCCCCAGATCAAAATCTCACCTATCAACCGGAATTTGCCAAAATTCGAACTTAGCCAATTCAAGCCTAATTCTACACCGGACCTCCAAATTAAATTTCGATTTCGCTCCCAAGTCATAAATCACCATCCAAAACTAGTCGAATCGTCGGAAATCCATTCCGAGCTCTCTAACTCACAAGTCAACATCCGGTTGACTTTTGTTCTTCATACTTAAGATCATAACCTCACATCTATGCTCAGAATCAATCCGAACCGGCTGTAACAACCCACACCTGCAACCTCAGGTGCGTTCATCAGTTCATGGAATATACCACACGTTACATCACTCGGAACGATAGTCTTTATTCATGGCAGTTGCCCACAGTACTCAGTATCAATAGATAACCTCTTATTTAGCTAGAGTCTTATTTCAACACTTCCGCATATTGCCAACGATGACTAAAGCGCAACGAACAGTAGCAATCCGTCAAATAAATCATTTATGAAGTCACTTCCAAGTTAACTATTACCACAACAGATTTTCGAGTCAAACCTCGATATTATCCTTCTAACCCGCTGAAATCAAATCTGATCATGCTCATTAATAACCCAATGATCACCTCGGGTCTAACACACCACTTATGGTGATCTGATACCTCAATACAGGCCTAAGCCACAATTGCATAACACACGCGCCAATAAGAATCAGTCTAAACATTTCCCAAATCAGGGCCAATGACTCAATCGAAAGAGTTACACCTCAAACCCGTCAATACCTTTTAAAAACAAAGCTGAGACCCAGTCTCATATCATAGAAATAAAGTACCTGAATCCTCCTCGAGAGGTCATAACTTCACGTAGCCTTGCCATAACGCGCGATCCTATCCCAACACTGTTACACATGAAGCACCTCATGTTACCATGCTCAAAGAAGACAGCCATGCACAGATCTATGCCTGAAACCAAATCACCTATCGCACCCACGGTGAAACAAATAATGTACACCATTCAATCCTGAAAGGACACAACCGATATTCTATTCGCCAAGCAATTCTCAATACGGACTTTCCTCAGAAGCCAGGAAGCAAGGAATAGAAATCATCACATGGAAAGCTATTCCCAGTATTACACTGTTGCGGCTCGCAACCCGATCCAGATAACATACTTGTGGCGGCGTGCCACCCGATCCACACAACATGCCTCACATAGGGAGGTACACATCGAGCCAAATTGCTCATAATAACAAAATACCAACATCGGTCGTAAGCAACTGAGTGCAGAAAGATATTCATATAAGCATTGTAAGCTACAAATTCCACTTTCACTACTATACTCATACCAGAGCCATACGATATGGTGCCCGGTATCAAATAGTTATTAAAATCCACAGTCTCGCCCGGCAACATACCCGGCCACAAGGACGCATCTGAAAAGTCCCTCACTACTGGAACCGAAATCAATGGTAGTAACCTCTATACTGACATCCGCCTCGAAGGCCCAATTAAGGAACGCAATTCTTCCCAGCTGACCGCTAGTCTCTGGAACATAACCATCCAGCTAGAACATAGTCCGATACATACCGCCACGCAACCTGTGGCATTTCCCAACATGACTCATAGCACAATCGTTTAGAATAATCCGACACTGAGACAATCACTCTACATCCCTATAACATATCCAAAATTTAATATACTAAGCAAGGAAATATCCACTCGGCTTCTGAATTCCCAATAGCCGCTGACAGTACCAATACAACACACACGATCCTCAATCACCGCATAAACTGCATCGGAGAACTCCCGATCTCCGACTACTCATAGCACACGAACCAGCGTGCCTGATCCATATTTCCACAATGCGAAATACTGATTACACCTCAAGTACCCAACTATCCCACGAGGGATATTTTAAAACTCCCATGTGCCATCAAACAACTCAGATATCCACAGTCGATCCCATAAGGAAATGCCGTAACACTACTGATGTATCACTTGTGGAATTACCCTCTTTCTGAAACATATGCCATCGTCAAATCACTTCCAATTAACAGTACCATTTCCTTGATTACCTGAAGCTACTCGCTATTTAGGACATAGCCAAATCCACCCTACCTTTTAGAACTGAACTGAAACCTCGCACACGCCCGTCTAGGTCCTTTACAAGATACCGTATATACCAGATCCTCCAAGGATAACATGAGAACCTTCATCTCCTCTTTTCCGCTGCAGACATCGACGCACTCAACTAGTTCAGAACTTTCATTGATCCCATTTAGAAGAAGATTATCACCACTCCATGCTCCGCACGATCATAGATACTACACATCTCCAAACTATGATGAACTCAACAAGAATTCTCTCCCAATTTTATTGCACAAGTTAAACTGCCAAGGACGGAATCCCTCTGCCTGAACCAAGCTAAGCAGACTTTCAGTACTCGGGAGCTTCGCTGCCCGACACTTGCAAGAACCCATAAGCCACTGAATACTTTCTCAAACGTGCTCAGAATTACCACATTACAAAATACTTTACCCGAAGAACTTTCTTCAACTCTGGATCGATTACCCTTACTTCCCAATTTCTGATACCTAGAATTCATCCAATCAACATAAAAATACCACGAGTCTTGACCTGTTCCAAAGAAAACACTGCCTTAGTCGCATACTCAACCTTAAAACACCTGAGTGATACATATCGAATCTCGAACACCCAAAAAGCCATCACACTACAAATCACTTGACTTAATGAATCGAACCACAGGGTACTTATCAGCACTCTGACACTACAAGACGAGAGCTTATTCCGATACAACCGAACAGCTTCCTTCCGTTTACTCTAAGCACTCCTTATCAACAACTCAAGACTTTCTCTTATTTTTCTTTCATATACTATGCACCATATAACCTTTGGCAAAAGTTTTGCTTCACTCGTGCCACCCTCGGCTCACTCTCTACAACCAGAACTGATTCTCTCACATGCATCAAATCAGAACTAACACAGTACATAACCGTATCACCGGATCATCAACAGCAACCTCCCCAACTTAGCTTGAAGCCACATATATTAGACACCCATACTCTATAGCCCTCGAAACATCATGGCGAGATTAAACTCGCTCTTTCATAAGCTTGTAGAAACACGAATCATTAGAAATTCTAACTTTTCTCCAACCCTTGCATTCATTCACACAACTGACAAGCCCACTCTTTAGGCGACAAAATTTCTACTAAGTCCCAAATTTCCAAAAATTTTGGCAGAGTTTCCTTTGTAATTGAGCCTATCCACCCGCCAGAGAACCACCAAAGCCATTCTAATAACACGTCCACAACTTGACAAAAAATCACAATGTATATCAATAACAGAAATCCCAATGCTACACGTATTATATTATCAAAATTGATACATGAACATGCACTGCACCTGTTCGAATCAAAACATATAGAAAATACCTTTTAATTATACATCAGATCTTCTAACATGCACATAATGATCATATCACTTCAGAATAATCTGCAGGAGATACCCACCTGCTTGCCTCAAAATAATATTTCGGTACATCATCCACCGACATACTTCTCACGCAATCAATTGGTCTTCCTGAGTCTGGACTCATACCCCAACACACATATTCCCAGCTAGGAGACTCGAAAAGATTCTTCACGCCCCTATAACTCGGGCCACTTCTCCATTTCACAATGAGAATCAATCATTTAATGGTTCGTCTACCACCTAGCAGACCTTCTTCAACACTTCCAAGTCATATGGACACATTACTCGGCACCAACATACACACCACATATCTATCCAGCCGCCATCACCACAATTAGGGACAATACCGAACTTATAAGCTCATAACACTAGCTCGCTCAATCAACACCTTGGTGCTCAAGCCATAGACAGAGAATCGGCCTCAAGTCCTCTAGACTGGCCCAACATCAACTCATAGGAATCATAATTCGCCCCTCGATAGGGGAATCACCAGCCATCAAGGCACATATAATACTGGACATTTACGGACGCATACAACGTGAATAAGGAATTTCAAGGGTTACTCTTTCAAGCTGAATCAAGGACGCACGATAAGATTTCAAGAAAGTGGAGTGTTTGCTAAAGGTTTGTAGCCTCTTGCTTATAAGTGTGGTGCACGACACACCCATAAACAAGACTCTACTAAACCGGCTGATGACTCGTGAGACCAAGTAATCTAGGCTCTGATACAAACTTGTCACGATCCAAAATCCCGATCGTGATGGCACCCGGCCGCAAGGCTAGGCAAGCCCGACCAATCAAACCTCGAATGGCATTCCAGCCCAAGAAGAAGAAATTTCAAGATCAACAGCTAGATTTAATATCAAAATTCCCAGCCAAGGATAATTTATAAGAAGGGAAGCATAACTGAACAATAATCCTCCCAAAACCGAGGAGTCACGAGTCCAGAGTCTCTAACAAAACAGAATACAAGTTTGAACGGAAATGATACAAAGTCTGACTAAATAGCAAAAGAACATGACTGATAGAGACAGAGTAAGTGGTCCTGCGGACGATGGGCAGCTACCTCAATACTCTGAATAGCTCGAGAAATCAACAGCAGCAGCACTAAGTCTCTGGAGCACCTGAATCTGCACACAAGGTGCAGGGAGTATGGGGTGAGTCTACCAACTCAGCGAGTAATAAGCATGTATAAAAAAGTCTGAAAGCAGGAAATCCACAATAAAGCACAGAGTAAAGCTAGTTAAACAGTTCTATACAGTACAAGTCTCGAATATATCCAAATAAAGCAATAGTAACTAAATGTCTGAGATGCAATCCAATGCATGACCACTGCGGAACGTGCAGTCCGATTCATTTGGGTACCCGCGCTCACTGTGGCGGTTTAGACTCCGGAGGGGCTCCTACAGCCCAAGCGCCATATCATACAGTGCCAATAGTTACCACTGTTTTCATCACAATACACTGTGTCCTTTGTTACCACCGTTTTCATTACAATACGCGGTGTCCTTAGTTACCACCATTTTCATTAAAATACGCGGTGTCCTTAGTTACCACTGTTTCCATTTAAAATATGCGGTGTCCTTAGTTACCACTGTTTCCATTTAAAATACACGGTGTCCTTAGTTACCACCGTTTTCATTTAAAAATACACGGTGTCCTTAGTTACCACCGTTTCTATTTAAAATAATATACGGTCCAAAGATAGCGAGATAGTACTCGTCAGCCCCAAATATTATTTAAAATCATTTGAGTTTTCAAAACGTATAAATATTGCGGAGTTTGCAAAAATAGTATTTAAACCTGGACTGATTTCAAATAATATGCAAATCATGAAAATTCTGAGATAATGATTGCTAAAGGATTCCACAAGTCGGCACAAGACCCCAAACATGGCATCAAGCCCAGATATCATCAATATAGTATGCGAAGCAATCGCCAACATAGTACAATATATCCCTCAGATTGGACCGAGTCACAATATTCAACATATACGACCCCACACTAACCATGGAGTGCGTGTCCCGCCTCATAATAGCGTCACAATGTGATATACCGGGGTTTCAAACCCTCGGGTCATCATCTACACCCATTACTCACCTCGAATCGGCAAAATCTCAAGCTCGTGACGCCTTAGCCTCGAGAATCAACCTTCGCGGATGCCAAATCTGATCAAAACCAATTGGAATATATCACAATAGGCTAATGGAACATAACCCAATCGAAATAACTCGAAATACACCCAAAAACACGAAGTTGGCAAAACCGAGCCCGGGCTCACTTCTCGAAAAATTACGAAACTTACATTTTCAGAATCCTCGTCTCGCTACGAGTCCGTACATATAAACTTCATCAAAATCGGAGTCCAATTGCTCCTCCAAATCACCAATTTTCATTTGAAACTTCAAGCCCTAGTTCTTCAATTTTTATGCCCAATTTCAAAGAATTAATGGATGATTCTTCAATAAAATGACGTAATAAGACCACGAGACTTACTTCCAATCACTTCCCGTTGAAATCCCCTTCAAAATCCGTCAATGAGCTCTCAAGGTATTGTAAAATGGAGGAAATAATATGAAGCTCGCGGATGAAATAACCCTTAAAACTTAACTGACCAGGTGACTTTTACCCTATGCGATCGCGAACTTCCTCCTGCAATCGCATAGAGCAACTTCTCAGGCCTCCCCCAATGGCCTATGCGAACACGACCTCAACCTTGGATCGCACTGCTTCACCTGCTAAACCTACGCGATCGCAACCAAGCGTCTGCGAACGCAGAGCACAACTCCCTCAACCTACGGGATCGCACCCACAAACACGCGATCGCATTGAACAACCTCAGGACCCCCCGTCGGGCCTTCTACGCGATCGCAGAGCCAAACCTGCGATCGCATTGAACAATTGTCTGCAACTGCTGAACCTTCAAAATCTGCAACATTTCCCAACTTCAAATCCTTCCGTTAACTATCCGAAGTCACCACGAAGCCCCCCGGACCTCAACCAAAAGCAACAATACGACTTAATACCTCATTCAGACTTCCTCGGGCCATAAAAACACCAAGATTAACATCAAAAGTCATCAAATTCCTCAAATTCAAGCCTAAGTCAACTAGAACCTTTCCACTTTCGCATTCGATCCAAAACCCAACCAAACGACGTCCGAATGACCTGAAAATTTGCAGACACATCCAAAATCACCTAATGAAGCTACTGCAACTCTCGGAATTCCGTTCTGAACCCCGGATCAAAATCTCACCTATCAACCGGAATTTGCCAAAATTCGAACTTAGCCAATTCAAGCCTAATTCTACACCGGACCTCCAAATTAAATTTCGATTTCGCTCCCAAGTCATAAATCACCACCTGGAACTAGTCGAATCGTCGGAAATCCATTCCGAGCCCTCTAACTCACAAGTCAACATCCGGTTGACTTTTGTTTTCAACTTAAGCTTTCCTTAAAGAGACTATTGGTCTCATTTCTAACCAAATTCAACCCAATACACTTCAAACTTACCAAACACATATATCAACACACGTGGAAGCATAATACGGGAATAACGGGGTTGAAATATAAAAGACAACGGGTCGGGTCGTAACATTATATTCATACAGTTTCTGCTATTTTAAGGGCTCTAATGATGAGCAAAGATGGTTCTGATCCTCAATCATGCACGCTTAGCAGTGACGGCTTGCCACTTGCAGTCAACTCATCAGAGATCAAAGATCAATCTTCTGCAACTTCTTTTCTGGCATCGGTTTACTGGTATCTCATAGCATTTGTTTTGTCATGCATAAACTTCATAGCATTCTTTTCATAATATTAGTTGATCTCCAAATACTTGTAAGCACGGTTCGCGTTGTGGAAGCAGTTGCTTGCATTAGGGTAGGTTGTCTACATCACACCCTTTGAGATGCGGTCCTTCATCAGACCCCACGTGAATGCGGGATGCTTTATGCATTCGGTTACCCTTTGCCTCCAAAGACTTGTACTCAGAAATGTACTTGCTGTTCAAATGTCATCTTAAAATAAATTCATTACTCTGTATTCGTTGATTCAGGTCGGGAAATTGTAATTATTTTGGTTGTTTAGAGACTGTTGCACAAATGAATGAAGCTGTCATTATACTATAGCTAATCTAGCTGTTCATTTGTGTCTGTTGAGTGTATAAAATCCATGGGACTAATGGTAGTATAGTTTTACTGGTCTTTCTGCAATTTGGCATCAGTAGAAGAACTTCAGCACATACCACCATGTTCAGCAGGGTGACTGTAAGAGCGGCATACGGGCAGGTTGTGTCGGATATGGTTCGAGTTGAAAATGGGTATGAAAAACTGAGTAAATTATCTGACTTTACCCCTATTTAATACGGATAAAAAACGGGTTAACCGGCGGATAATATGGGTAATCATATTATCCAAAACTTCTTGATTATGACACTTTTGGGAGAATTCCTAGTCTCCCAAACTTGAGGAACCCCA
Organism: Nicotiana benthamiana; assembly: GCA_034376525.1. Lineage (NCBI taxonomy): Eukaryota > Viridiplantae > Streptophyta > Magnoliopsida > Solanales > Solanaceae > Nicotiana > Nicotiana benthamiana. The sequence goes on along the minus strand of CM067331.1, from coordinate 67,771,053 downwards.
AATTTGAGGCTTTACAAATGTAAAAATTAAACCAATTTATCCATTGGTTATCCATTTTCTAAATGGATAATATGGTTCTTATTTATATTTGACTCGTTTTTAAAAAGTTAATTATCCTACCCATTTTTAGTTGATAATATAAGTGGTTAAATATTTTCTTTTAATAATTTTACCACCACTAAAGATGAGTTACCTATATCGAAGAATGGTCAGTTGATCGCCCTTTGCTGGAAAAAAATATAAGTCAACTATTTTTATAATAAAAAATAACTCAAATATGCTTAAATATTACAAAAAGTTACTAAATAATACTTTTATAACAATAAGTCGCTCGATTTTGACTAAGTACAGAAAATAGCTCATTTATTTCCTCTGGAAGACTTTTTGCATACTCTAGGCAAAGTTATCAGCTATGTCCACTTATAGGTAGTTCATTACAAAAATTGATCTATTGATAAAATATTACTAATATTAGTCAATTAGCTATTTGTAGCAAAAAAATTAAATTTTTGCTTTGTTTGAGCATGTGTTATTCGAATAGACTAGCATTAGTGTACGTGTGTTGCACGTGTGCATCGTGTTGATCATTATTAAAAGTATACAAGAAGAGAAATTATTGAAAAATAGCAATTGAAGTTAAAATAAATGCAATACTATATGTTTAAATAATAAAATTTATTGACATATTATTTACATTGACACAATAGTTAAACTCAATATGTTTTGAAACATGCAAAGATGATGAATTTTGGTGGATTAGTTATATAATATTTGTAATTATAAATAATTTTATTACATCAAAAATAAATATCTTATGTTGTTGTATTCACCTAATATCTCTTCATAAATGCTACATTCATAATATTATTAATAACAAATAATATTCTTATTAATTTAAAAAGGAAAGTAATGAATATAAGGAAATAATTAAAGATTTCAATATTAATGGTAAATTTTGGACAATCGATCTTTTTAACAAAACTAATAGCGTACTCTTTCAGTTTATATAAAACAGAATATAAAAATTTTATGCAAAATTACAATCATGTAACGAATCAATTAATTTTTTACTTTTCTGGAAAATAAGGAAAATAATATTTAATTTTAGTTTATCAAGATTCTAAAATAGATATTTATGTAGAGAATGAAGTTAAGCTACTTTTATTACCAAAGGGGTGAAAGTTTAAAATTGTACCATGCTCTTTACTTTCATTCCTTGTCATTTTCTCGAATTGATTTTGTCACACCTCCTTTTTATATATTTCGAGAAGATATATAAGTTTTTTCAATTAAAGTGACATTATTTGAAATGAGGTTATTTTATTTATTAGAGTCGCTACTTAGAATAGTTTATTTGGTGTCCCAAGCCATCGGTTTATTTTAAAATCCCAAATCGAAGAAATTTTATTTTTTAAAGTTTGCGAACCAAAGATTCTAGATAAGAAATTCTGTTATCCCGGGAGAAGGTGTTAGGCATTCTCGAGTTCCGTGGTTCTAGGACGGTCGCTTAGTGATTATTACTTGGCTTAAATTGTTAAGAACTGAGTTACGTGTACGTATAAATTCTTTTCCTTTGGCGCGTTAAAAATCATATCACGCGAACGTGTCCACAATTAATAACACTTTATTTATTTTTTAAGAAAAAGTTTAGTTGAAGTTGCGCGAACCCATACTTCGAGTTACTTTTAGAATTAAATTCGCAATTATGTTACGCGACGTATACATGATCACAATACTAGTCCAAATCGAGTCTAAAGCAAACTACGATTATTCAATTTTTAAAAGCAACATTGGTGAGGCCATGGATGATTTAATTTATTTATAGTACACCTCAAACATTTTCTATAAATGTTAGTTCTTAATCTAATCTTGCGAGGGCCATGAATTATAAATTTTGTTTTGCAAGACACACCTCACTTATTTTAACAAAAGAGAGTTGTTGTTTTTTTTTTGTAACAATTAGTCATGCTTTATTAAATATTAAGAAAGTTTGGTCGAAGTTGCACGAACGCATACCTCGATTTTGTTATTAGGATCGTAATCATGTCAAGCGAATGTATGCACAATTATAATGATAGATTAAATTGTGCCTAAAGCTAACTACGAACGCTCATGGTTATTCTTAAGACTAGTTGAGATTATTCCCATGAAATGTCAATATAGGTAACTCAATATAAAAGGAGTCACACAATTTTACTACATGTTAATGTCAAAGGCAAAAGCAAAACAATGCAAATGTCGACACACTGCAAACTGAAGCGCGCATTTAAGTAAAGAAAAAATTAAAAATATACATGATGCAAAAAAAAATAAAAAAGTAAAAAAATATGGAAATTGAAATTGAAATAACTATAACATCCAAATAGTAAGATTTGAAATTTTTAGTTTTCATGGCAAAAAGGGATTAACAATTGAAAACGTATACTAAATAACTATAGCTTAGCCTCAAACACCCAATTTATTTGCAACGAGAAATATATATATATATATATATATATATATATATATATATATATATATATATATATATATATATAGTAACTTACTGCACTTATATAAAAAATAATTATTATAGTTTATGGCCTACTTATACTATTCTTACTTTAAACGGTTATAAAATTAACAAAAAGGCATAATAGAAGCACACATACATATAAGTGATGGAAACTGAAATTTAAATAATTATAACATTCAAATAGTAACATTTGAAATTTTTAGTTTTCATGGCAAAAGGGGTTAACAATTGAAAACGTATACTAAATAACTGTAGCTTAGCCTCAAACTCCCAATTTCTTTGCAACGAGAAATATATATATATATATATATATATATATATATATATATATATATATTATAACTTACTGCACTTATATTAAAAGTAATTATTATAATTTATGGCCTGCTTAATACTACTCTTACTCTAAACGATTATAAAATTAACAAAAAGGCATAATAGAAGCACAAATACATAAATAAAATAAAATTGAAATGAACTAAGCTCTATGGGAAAGAACTGTACTCAAAAAATTTATTTGCACCCCTAAATAAACATGAATTATTAACTAAAAATCGATTTATCTTTCAACAAGTGACCATTCTTTAGAAGATTGTTATGAACACAAGACATACATGCATATATACATACATACATATATATATATATATACATACATATATACACATATATACATACATACATATACATATATATACATACATACACACACACACACATATATATATATATATATATAATATTTGTGTATGTCTTAAATAAAATAATTGTTTATGTCTTCTACTTATTGTCTTCTTTCTAAGTTTAAAAAGTAATATCTAAAAAGGCTAGATAAATGAATTTCTAGTATTTTGATTATAAAAATAATTGTTTAGTATATATATCCACGCAAATTCTATGATTTTCTGTTATATAAATAAAATGTATAGCGTAGTCTACTATTCAGTAAAATTCGGTCAACGTAGTAAAAATATTTTAAACTTTATGTTATAAAAATCCTACTTGGTACTCTCCCTCTCTTTTTCTGTAAACTTATAGCGTTTCATTGTAATCATAATTATGTACTAAGATTACCCCTTCTATACTCTTTTTTTTACTCTGTTCATCTCTTCTCTCCAATTTTTTATAGATTTAAATCCATTCTTAACTCTTTTTCTTTAACCTCACCCTGGCCATGGTTAAGCATATATACCACTTAATTTATCTTAACCAGTTGTTTCCTAGGAATTTACAGGTTAATCCATCAAAATTGTTAAGAAATTGGAAAGATAACCATATACTAAGAGTAATATTTAATTATTTACAGAATAACAAAAACTATACATAATAAATATTATAAGCATAAAAGGAAAATAGGGGTAATATCTTAGAACATAACTTAGATAAACATAAGTAACTTACACGTTTACAAGAGATGGGATTTCCCTTTCGGGAAACCCGAAAAGAGTTCTGAACTTCAATAGATTTAAAAGCGATCACACCTAAGCATACAATCTTTATTTATCTTACAAGCTTAGAGGAGGAACTACTAAAATATTTATAAAGAAAATATTTTACAAAGTGGTTTGGGAAATGACTTTTGGTTTTATGGAAGAGTTGGTTGAGTAGGCTTTTTTCAGAGTATTTTTCTTCTTTTTTCTCGATGATCCGTTCTTTTACTTTATCTTGCTTTTATAGCTGAACTTTTGAGCGGATTTGAAATATGGACTTCAAATATTTTTAGAAATCTTTGTCTTCTAGCCTTGTAGGGTACTTCAATGGGGCCCATCTTCACATGGCTTGTGCAGAGATTCCATTTAGTCGTCCACGTTTTCCACATACATCTCTCTTTATGTCAGATCTGGTCCCTACTTGTTGTCTCCACCATTATTGTTCTTTGCCTTTTTCTTGATTCATTATTTCTGAAGAATAATTCTATTTTGATGTGTCTAAATTATATAGTGCTATTGAATCAAAACTCATCCCTGAATCATAGTCTTCATATGGATCTTGAGCATCCTGATAATTTAGGTGGTCTTCATTATCGTCTCCTCCTGAGCTTTGAGATCTTTCTAGACTGGACCTTGACCTTTATGGACTGGGACTAGGATTTTTTATCATACGTTTCTCTTGTTTTTCCCTTTCCTGAAAGAAATTCTCTAGTGTCTGTTTAATTACATCTTCTATTATCTCATCTTTTTTCTTTACAACAATTGTACTCTTTTTCTTTAATATGTCTCCGTGTGTTAACGTTCTGGGTAGCCTTCGCCTGACGAGCCTTCGTCTTCACTTTTTGGCGAAGTGACAGCCATAAACGGATTTGATTTGTCTTTACCGGTCACCGTTTGAACCGGACTAGCTGTATCATCATCTGATACCGTGGATTTTTCTGCATTCATTGGGGAATGCACACCCTTCTCATCCATTTTTTCTTGCGATGAAGAACTCGTATCTTGTTGAAGAACCACTTGAGTCTGAGATTGCGTTATTTCTAATTTTAACGCATGCACCCTTTGTTCTAAAACCTTTACCTGCTCCATAAGTCTAGTGTTTTCTTTCTCTAAGATTTCTTTCTTCTGGTTTAACCTTCTGAAAGCTTCAGTCATTGATGAGCAGTGGTCGCAAAATATTATTTTATCTGTATTTTTTTGGATCTTGTATTGGATCTTTTCTGGGTTTTGTCTGAGTGCTGGGGAAGTATAGTAATTTGGTCCTAGTATTCCTCTGGCGTAATCTAGTGCTTCAGTAAAATCATTAAAACCTTTAAAAAGTGGTTTTTTGTATGTCTTTAATAGAATCTAATACTTCTATCCACATTCGAAAAATACCATTTGTCTTACCGTGTACAACCACATAGTATTTAAACCTTTTTTCTTAATTTTTGTCTGTAAAATATTGCCCTAAGGCATTAAGAGCTGCTATAACATATTTGGTGTCTTTCTTATTATATGTTATCCATAGATTATCAATTAAACATCTCTGAGGTCTATCTATAACACATTCTTGTAAAACTCTAAATGACATATTCGATGGTGGAAAAAATATTAAACTATGCTTCCCAAAGTTTATTCTTTCTATATTATTTTGTTCCATAATGGGTTGTGGTTTAAAATGAAGGTTACCTAATACTGTCTGCAAGTATTGTCTGAGGGTGAGGCTTGAATGCCTTTTCCCTTGTCTTCAGTCTTGGGAACTGTTGGTCTCATTCTATATATGTAAGATATTTTTATTAATTGACAATAATTTTTAGCCTACTTAAAGTGTCTGCTAAATTATGTGTCTGCTAAATTATTATCTTTTCCATTAATACGTTCAAAAACTAAATTGTATATTGATATTGTATCAATAAAATTTAACCATCTCCTTCTACTACTATTTTTGGATTTATCTTTTGGTGAAATTTGACAATAGCCTCACAATCAGTTCTAATTATTACTTCTTGTATGTTTAATATGTATAATTTAAAACTATTTAATCCATAGATTACAACAAGAATTTCTGCATCTATACTGCTCATATTTCCTCTCTCTATATACTGCCACTTTGATACGCACACATTTTTTCTATATTCATATCACTATATTTATTTGGTTTTGCTTTTAAAATTGCTCCCCATCCCTCAAAACTTCCATCTGTTTCTATAATTAAATAGTCAGTTTCTAATGGCATAGTTAGATCCGGAATATTCTTTATTTTTTCTTTATTTTTTGTACTAATTTAATATCTTCTGTATTAAAATATTTTTGTCCTGTAGATCATGTCTTAGCATATAATGGTCCTGCTATTTTTCCCAAGTCTTTTATAAAATTTCTTGCATAATTTACTATTCCTAGAAACTTTTGTAGTTCTTTAATATTTTCTAGTTTATCTGGCATTTCTAAAACTTTTTTAGCTATATGGGGTTGTAGCTTAATCTTCCCATCCCCTAGAACTACTCCCAAAAAGTTTATATAATTTTTACATAATTTCATTTTCTTTTTACTAATTATTATTCCATTATCTACAAATAATCTAAATATTGTCTGTAGATGTCCTAAGTGTTCTTTAATATCTTTACTGAATACTAATATATCATCTACATATACTAACACAAACCTTTTATATTCTCCAAATATATTATCCATTTTTCTTTGGAAAATTGGTGGAGCTGTTTTTAATCCAAACAGCATTACTAACCATTCGAAATTCCCTTCTGGACAAGTAAATGCTGTCCATTCGATACTTTCTTCATGCATTTTTACTTGTCAATATCCTGATTTACAATCAAATTCACTAAATATCTTTTTTCCTTGTATTCTATTTATTAGTTCTGTTTTATCAAGTAGCTTATATCAATCTGTTCTGGTATTATCATTGAGTCTTTTATAGTTTATTACCATTCTCGCTTTTTCTCTTATTATTTCACTGTGATTTCTAATCATAAAAGCTGCTGACCTATGTTTAGAAGTAGATCTCTTTATTACACCTAAGTCCATAAGTTCTTTAATTTGAGTTTTAAAGTCTTCAAGTTCTTCATTTGTAGCTTCTATTGAAGCCTTTTTAATTATATATTATGTGTTTATTATGTCTAATTTACACATCACTTTATTATTTTCCCAGTGATTTAATGGGTTTTCTCCGATTATTTCTATCTCATCTAAAAATTTTATTATATTTTCTAGATCTTTTTCATTCTTTATTATTCTTATTCTTTGTAATCCTGCTTTGAAATTGTATAATTCTGTTTAGATGTCTATTAATGTATAATCCTTTTCTATTATATCTCTATCTTCATTTTCTTCTAATATTAAACTTTTTGCTTCTTCTTTAGTCCTGCAGCAAGTTTTGTTATCTTTACATTTTTTACAACATTCTTTCTCGCTTTCTTGCAGGTTTTTCTGGTTTTCATTCAATCTTGTCCTTATCCTAGTTGCGGCTTCTATTGTTTGTACTGGTGTTTGTGTAATATTTTTAAAGAATATTACCCCATCTCTGGTAAGCAAACAACTACCATTATTGTGTAATATAAAGCTCAATCCTAATATAAAATCTACGTTTATATTTAAATCTCTTACCCAAATTTTATCTACTTATAGCTAGGTTTGTAAAAATCTAAGCATGTATTTACAAAATTAATATGTGATTGATCTATATAATGTTTATAAATGTTATGAGTTCTATCCATTTGCATGGCTGCTACTGGCTTGTCTAATGTTTTTATTAAATTAGGTGGAACTATCCTCTTATTTATTATACATCTTGTGCATCCTGAATCTACTAGAGCAAATGTTTCTATTTCGTAGTCTTCTATTCTAATTCTTGCTAAAAAATTTATCGTAGTTAATTTTTATCTTTATTACATATTAAGGCATCATAATTTTCTATACTCATTAGTTTTTTATCTTCTTCAGTTGTTGTATTTCCTCTTATATCTTCTAATTTTTCTTTTCCTTTTTCCATTTTTGTATTCTTTTTTCTAATTCATTTATTCTATTTTCCAATGTAAGTATTCTTAAATTTATAAAAGAATTCTTTGTCTCTTCATAAATTTCTTCTTCATTTATTTTTGTTTCAAAATCTTTTTCTATACATGAAATACATCCTTCTAGATAGCATAATTTACATTTAGCTCTTTTATTTCTACTGGGATACCATTTACATTTAAAATACTGGTTGCTATCTAATCTTTTATTTATTTCAAACTCATGGGTACATTCTTCTAATATATTTACAAAGTTATTTTCTTCTAGGTCTAGTTTTTCTAGTCCTATCTCATTTATTAACTCTTCCTCTTTTGACTTTGAGGTTTCTATTTGGTTTTCGTCTATACCTGCACTTACTATAGAATATATACTTTTGTTGACTGACATGTGTTCATTTACATTTATTAGAGTTTCTTGATAACTGTGAATTTCTTGTTTTACTATTGATTCTTTTTGGGCAGGTGTTGACTAAATGTTATACACTCCCACAAGTAAAACATTCTAGTTTGTTTTTATAGTTTCTATCTGTTCTATATTTTCTAACATGCCTATTTTTATTTAAATAGGGTTTTCTAGCTGATGACTTTCTAAGATAATAATTTTTCTTATTATATTCTTTATTGTATTGGGGTTTATATCTTTTATATTTCTTCTTTTTGTATTCATTTTTGTCATAACTTTATGTTGTATATACTGTTGATTTACAAAAACTCATATTGTTCTGTTTTAATTGTTTTTGTATTTGTAAGTTTGTACATTTGTCTTGTAATATTTCTATAATATGTTGTACTTTGTGCCCTATAGACCATTTTGTATTTGGATTTTGTATTACACCTTCTCTTTTATACCATCGTCCTTCTATTTCTCCTCCTAAAACTCCTCGTAATTTATTGAATAAGTTTTTACCTAATTCTTGTTCAAAAGCATTTTCACTAGTAGTATAATAATAAAAGTAATCGTTTAAAAAGTTTTTATATGGAACCAACTACTTATAATTAATTGTTCTAATTTTATTAAAGCATTATTTTGTAGTACTACTAATCCACTATTTGGATCTTCTCTTGTGATCAGACTATATATTTTATTTGTAAAATTATAAGGGTTTGCACCCATTGCTATTAAATTTTGAAAATCTTGAGGCAATTCTGATTTATAGGCTTCCCATAAATCCTTTGTTGATTCTCCTAGGAATGTGTCTATATATTTATACATTGTTTCTGCATCTGTGTCATTAGAGATTTTTATGAAGTCTGCTACCACTATTCCTTTCCATAGGTCTATTACTGAATTCCATATTTGTGGATCATGGGCTGCTATATTAATATTTTACCTTACTTCCTCCCTCTTGTAATATTATAGGTTCTTCTATTGGCATCCTTTTTCCTGATGGTTTTACATTTTCTATTTCTGTTTCCTGATCTATTCTGTATACTCTCCTTCTAGGTACATTTCCCGTACTAGTATCTACATTACTTTGATATGTTGTTCTCTGAAATGGGCTTGGGCTAGAACTAACTGATTCCATTAATTCTTTTAAGCTTATTACTGAATCTGTTTCTGTTTCGTAGCTATCTTGTATTTCTTCAAAAATTTGATCTAATTTATCTGATTTCTCTTGTAACTTATTTTCTTTTCTATATCCCAAATTATCTGTTCTTAATTCGCATTTTCTAAAATGTTCTTCTAAAATTCATAAAGTTAATTTTCCTAGTTTACATCATTTGCATTGGAAAGTGCAATTTTTGTTTTCTTTAACTAATTTTCTTTCTTCTTCTCTCGCTATATCTACTTCAAATTCTTCTTGTATTATTTCAATATTCATACATTCATTTTCTTCTACATTATTTTCATCTTCATCATCCGTTTCTTTATGAGTAGAATAATTATAATCAATAAACCTAATTGACATTTCTCCTTTAGAATTTGTATACATCAAATGAGATTCTAGTTTAAATATTTTTGGTTTCGAAAAATCTTCTAAATTCTATTTTAATCCCGCGTATTCTTCTGGGTCTATCTTAATAGGTTTTAATATTTTTAGCCCTTTATTTCCCATTACTTCAACTATATCGTCTACTTTAATTTTAAATTTTGTATTGCTATTTGTTGTCATTTTTCCTATAAAACCTACACATATTAATAGATTACTTCCGTTATTCATTTCTTCATATCCTTTAGTCTGTATTCCTATCTTTATATTTTTTTCAAATTCTGCTAGATTTGTCATAAAATCTGAGCTAATATAAAATATTCCTTCATTATTTATCATATCTACTTCTGTTAAACCTATTATAGATTTCTTCTGATCTGACCATCTGTCATCATATTCTACTATTAATACTTTAGTTCCTAAATTTTTTCTTGTTAATCCTTTTAATCCAATTACTATTAATCACATATGCATTAAATTTCTTTTGTAATTTTTTATTTGCTTTACTGATCCTGGATTGATTAAGTTTAATGTCTCAACTTTTTTTCCTATAGCTGACAATTGTTCTTCTCTATAATGTCTATATAGTTGAGAAATGGTCGAGAAATATCATATATTATATAGTATTTTTGGATCTAATAATCTTAATTTGATTTTGCTGAAAAATTTAAATATCTTTACCTATATCTATTATTTCATCTAATTTTTTATCTTCCTTTTGTCTTTTTCTAATTAGAATTCTGGCTAGCATATTGTTTCCTATTCTATTTTCTAAAAAACTTATCCTTGATCTTTCTTGATTTGTTCTTCTTGACCCACTTGGAAAAAGTCCATTTTTGTGGCTTTCTTACTTTTAATTTTTCTTCGTGTGATGTTATTTCAACTCTTTTTAATTGTTCTATTAAATCGTCTACCTTTGGGATCTCAGTCTTTATTTCTTTTTCTTTAATAATTTTATCTATCTTTTTATTAACCTCTAATAATAATATTATTAATGTATTATTTTGTTTTATTATTGTTTGATCAGCTTTTCCTTGAGGAATATAGTTACTTAACCCTTCTGGATTCGGTTGAATTTTTGCTGTTAATTTTAATACTTCTTCATATATTGGATCTAGTTCTATTTGTATATCAATCATGAAAGAGCGATTTCTTTTATTGTATCTATCTTTTCTTTAAGTGTGCTTATCTCACCTTTTAATACTTTTACCTGTTCAGTTATTTTTTCTACTAATCTGGTTGTTTGTATTTCTAACTCTTTAGGCTTTTCTGTAATGGTCTTGATTAGCTTTTCTATTTCGTTTATGGTAGGTATTTTTTCTATATTAAATTTATTATTCAAGAGTTATATTTTCCTGTCTATTTCTAGTTCTTGTGATTTTATAAAGTCTAAATTTTGTTCTAATTTTTCTAAAATTCTTCTTTGTTTAACGTGTCCTGCCTCTACTAACTCTAATATTCTTATTATGTTTTTATTATTGTCTTGAGTTTTTTCTCCAAAGTTTATTATTAAATCAATTAAAGTATTGTGTTGTTTATCTTTAGTATGTAATATATGCTCTCCACTACTAAAATTACACTTTATTACCGTATTATCTTTTAATATTCTATATTTCTTTTCTGGATGGATTTTTAAGTCTAAATATTCTAAGTTTTTTAAATTAGCTATTTTGTTTTATCCTAAGGGTATCCAAATTTTTTTATTCTTATAGAACTTTATTCTTTGATTTTCGAAATATATTTGTCCTTCTGTATATTGTATCTCCCACTCTAGAGCTGATATAGTTTCTGGACTAATAATACACATTTCAATGCAACTTGGTTCTCTATTTATTTTTAATTCTAATTCTTCTGTTTGTTTAGCTAATTCTAAAATTGATGTTAATAGAGTATTATTAGTCTTTTTTAATACTTTCTTTAATTCCTGCTTTCTCGTTATATCCCTTCTTAAAATCCAATGTGAAATGCGATTTCTTTAGTTAACGGATGTTGTTTTAACAAATGTATAACCTTAATTGGATATATTTTATTTTATTCATAATTATTCTAAGATAGATCTTCTGTTGTTCTATTTCCAAATTAATTCTTTGTATTTCAAAAAGAAGAAAGTTCTTAAAATTATCTTTGTTTAAATCACTTAATTCTGGCTTACTAAAAATACTTTGTTGCAGTTCTAATGTCTTTTTATATTCTATGTGATTTTTTATATTTTCTATAGTAATATAGTTTATATGATCATAACAGCTTATATATTTAGCAAAATAATGTTGTTTCATAAACGCTGAGGTCCAAAAATCTTCTAGCTCTGATACCAAAATATAATAATTGTTTATGTCTTAAATATTGTCTTCTTTCTAAATTATATATATATATATATATATATAGCCTAAATGATAGGCTAAACATGTAAGCGTTAAGCTTAGTATTCAAAGGTTATTTACACAGCATGCTTTGTTGCTCTAAATGAACTGTATCACCTCGATGGAATGTTAGGTTAAGAACTATACAGACCAGGTAGTTACTAACATTGACAGTAAATCCTGGTTAGGATATCCTAACCGGTGGTGCTCGTAAACTCATTTAGGCAGGTGGTCGTGTTGAAGAGTTTTGAGGAGCATCGTGGTTTAAGATTTACCTAAAGGTTGGTAAGCTGTCTAGAATACAGTTCTTGTAATTCTTCCTGAACCTCATTCGAAAGCGATCATGTCTCATTTTGGTATCAGAGCCATGTTAAGTAAAAAACCCGAGAAACTAAGTTTAACACTATTCATCTAATGAATATGATTAGGAAAAAGACTACTGTTAAAAACAATAGGAAAGAAGAATATAAATTGCCTCAACAATTAGATCTACTTAATAAGTGGACAATACCATTAGTCAAACCTAAGGTTATATACCAGTTGGGAACCTTTGAAAAAATAGGTTTAAAACAAGTAGTCAAAACTACTTAAGAGACCATCACTGTAGATAGTGATCATGCTACATTCGGATTATTAACTGAATGTGATTTAGCCCCATATAGGGATTATCATAGATTTATTCACATAGGTTTAATACAAATTGCATTTAAGCCACTTACTTTAAGAGGCTTACCTGAAAGCTTTATAGCAGCTCTCAGAGATGACAGAAATCAGAATTGGAAAAAGTCCCTTATAGGAACTGTGCAAACTAGATAGGCATATGGCCCGAATTATTTTAATGCTTATCCTAATTTGCAAATTTCTCTTAATGTTGAAAATTCTTTAAATGCTTTAATACTAAGCATTAAATTACATGGTTATGATTACTTGCCTGGTACAGAAGTTATATGTATATGTTATAGAATTTATTTCAAACCTTTATATACTTTGAATCCCATGTGTAAATTTATGGATTTCAAAAATGAAACTATTCTTATAGAAACTAACTTTGGAAAATCCAAATTAACTACCAGAAGACCTATCAAATGGGAAGAAATTGATTTTCCAGAGAATGGGTCATAGAGGAAGCACTTGCTCCTCAAAACAATGGTAATACTGAGGTTACAGAAATAGAACAAACCTCAGATGGCACAATTAAGATTAGTTTTAATGAACCTATTCAAACTGATAATACCAGTGTCAGGATCCAAACCCGGTCGTGATGGCGCCGGCACGCGAGGCTACGCAAGCCTGCCCAAACCAAAATTAAGAACGACATCACAGCCCGAAAAGAAGCAATTTAGGAATAACCAGCGAAATTCAATAACAAACTCCCAACCCAAGGGGTAATTCATACCCAAGAAAAACACAGCTAAATAATAATCCTCCCAAAAACTGAGGAGTCACGAGTCCAGAGCCTCTAACAAAATAGAATACAAGTTTGAACGGAAATGATACAGAGTCTGATAAAATAGCAAAAGAACATGATTGATAAAGACAAAGTAAGTGGTCCGGCGGACACTGGGCCGCTATCTCAATACTCTTAATAGCTCGAGAAATCAACAGCAGCAGCACTAAGTCTCTGGAGCACCTGAATCTGCACACAAGGTGCAGGGAGTATGGGGTGAGTCTACCAACTCAACGAGTAATAAGCACATATAAAAACCCGAAAGAAGGAAATCCACAATAAATCACAGCATAAAGCTAGTTAAACAGTTCTATACAGTACAAGTCTCAGATATATCCAAATGAAGCAATCGTAAATAAATGCATGAGATGCAATGCAATGCATGACCACTGCGGAACGTGCAGTCCGACCCATTTGGGTACCCGCGCTCACTGTGGGGGTTTAGACTCTGGAGGAGCTCCTACAGCCCAAGCGCAATATCATAGTAACATACGCTGTAGCGCATAGCCCGATCCACTATCAGTCCAGCTACGTGCATGCAAGCCTCACAGGCACATATATCTTGCCATTTTTAGTTCAGTTTATTAGAAATCATAGGATTAGGTGTCAAACCTCAATATATACCAAATCATGTTAAATAGTGTTTTAGTGTAGGACTGATGTCATGAAAACATGCTATAGAAATAGAGGTAATGATCCTCGCGAGATCCAAATAACCGGCACGCAGCCCTAATATATTCATAACCATCCAAGTAGGAGGTTTACCAGCCCATCTATAGCCAACAACACCGTATAATGACACTCGGTCGGACTAAGCCATAGTCCCCAATCATAATCGACCCCGCACTCGCAGTAGAGTACGTGTCTCGCCTCCATACAGCGTCACAATGTGATATATCGGGGTTTAGAACCCTCGGGTCATCATCTACACCCAATACTCATCTCAAGCCTGCCGCAAACTAGCTCGTAATGCCTTTCCCCCGAGAATCAACCTTCGCGGATGCCATTCAAAACCAATAGGAATACGTCAAAATAGGCTAATGGAGCATAACCCAATCAAAATATCTTGAAATACACCCAAAAATACGAAGTTGGCAAAACCCGAGCCCTGGGCCCACTTCTCGAAAAATTACGAAATTCACATTTTCAGAATCCTCGTTTCACCACGAGTCTATACATATCAAATTTATAAGAATCGGAGTTCATTTGACCCCTCAAATTAACATTTTAAGGTTCACTTGGGTTTCAAGCCCCAACCACCAATTTTGACATTAAAGACCTTGATTTATAAGTGTTTAATCCATAATTTAGCACCATAATCACATATTTGAGGATTAAGAGATCATACCTGAAGAATCCCCTCGAAAATCTCTCCAAACCTCTCTCAATCGCCTCAGCCCGAAGTTCTATTGTTCTTCTCCTTTTCAAAATATTAAATCCTCTGATTTCATTAAAATTGGACGTTTCCGCTTCCGCGGTATTTTTCCGCTTAAGCGGTCCTCGCTTCCGTGTCCAGTTGACCGCTTCCACGGTCTGCCCATTTCTTCAGCGACCGCTTTTACGGTCGATCAACTGCTTACGCAACTCCCGCGTATGCGGTCCCTTTGACCGCTTCTGTGGTCTCTGGCTTCCCCAGTGGTCGCTTCTGTGGCTTATTATCCGCTTATGCGGACACCTCTTAAGCGGTCTCCCCGTCGATTTCGCAAAAATACCAGAAGCAACAACAAGTTTTCAAGCTTAACTCCAAATTCCTCGTTTAACCATCCGATATCACCCCGAGGCCCCCGGGGTCAAAACCAAAAACACAATTATGACCAAATACCTCATTCAAACTTGCTCGAGCCATAAAAACACTAGCTTAAACACCAAAAATCACAAAAATCATCAAATCAAAGCCTAAGATAAACATGAACTTCTCAAAATCTCATTCGATGCCGAAACAAACCAAACGAAGCCCGAGTGACCTGAAAATTTGCAGACAGATCCAGAATCACCAAACGAAGCTACTGCAACTCTCGGAATTCCAATCAGACCCCTGGATCAAAATCTCACCTATCACCCGGAATTCGCCGAAATTCAACTTAGCCAATTCAAGCCTAATTCTACACCGGGCCTCCAAATTCAATTCTTCCTTCCCTCCCAAGTCACAAACCACCATCCAAAACTAGTCAAATAACCGGAAATCCATTCCGAGCCCTCTAACTCATAAGTCAACATCCGGTTGGCTTTGCCAACTTATACTTTCCTTAAAGAGACTATTGGTCTCATTTCGAACCAAATTCAACCTAACACACTTCCAACTCACCAAACCATTTTTCAACAAACGGGGAAGCATAATACGGGCATAACGGGGCTGAAATACGAAAGACGACGGGCCGGGTCGTCACATCCTCCCCAACTTAAGCAAACGCTCGTCCTCGAGCGTACCTAGAGTTGTACTAGAAGGAACCCAACAACCACACGATATTACCAGTCATATGATCGGGGTGATCCCACGTCACCCTAACTCACATAGGTACCGATAACACAACACAGCTGAAATTTCACAATCCAGCTTGCCCATAAAACATAGAATCACACTGCACTACCCGAAATCACACACAAGATCAGAACCTCGCATCCATACTCATAATCAATCCGAACCAACAATAATAACCCACACCTGTATCCTGTGGTGAATTCATATAATATACACCACATTCCAACACTCGGAACGATAGTCTCTATTCACAGCAGTTACCCACAGTTCTCAATTACCAATAGGAAACCTCTTATATAGCTAGAACATAGTCCGATACACCCCCGCCATGCAACCTGTGGCATTTCCCAACATTACTCATAGCACAATCATTTAGAATAATCCGACACTAAGACAATCACTCTACATCCCCATAGCACATCCAGAATTTAATATACTAAGCAATGAAAGATCCACTCGGCTTCCGAATTCCCAATAGCCGCTGAGAGTACCAATACAACACACACGATCCTCAATTACTCGCATAACTGCATCGGAAAACTCCCAGTCTCCGACTACTCATAGCACACGAATCAATGTGCTTGATCTAAATTTCAACAATGCGAAATACAGATTACACCTCAAGTACCCAACTATTCCAAATAAGGATATTTTAAAACTCCCATGCGCCATCAAACAACTCAAATATCCGCAGTCGATCCCATAAGGAATTGCCGTAACGCTAGTGATGTATCCTTTTGGGAATTACCCTCTTTCCGAAACTTATGCTATCGTCAAATCACTTCCACCTAACAGTACCAGTTCCTTGATTACCTGAAGCTACTCATTACCTAAGTCATAGCCAAGTTCACCACACCTTTCATAACCGAGTCGAAAACTTGCACAGGCCCATTTCGGTCCTTTACAACATACTGCATACCCAATATTCTCTAGGGATAACACGAGAGCTTCCATCTCCCTTCTGTGCCGCAGACATCGACGCACCCAACTAGTCTAGGACTTTCATTGATTCCCTTTAGAAGGAAAAATTTATTATACACTCCATTCTCCACATGTCCATAGCAAATATACATCTCCAAACAACGATGAAACTCAACAAGAATTCTCTCCCAATTCCATTTGCACAAGTTAAACTGCCAAGGACGGAATCTCTCTACCTGAACCAAGCTAAGCAGACTTTCAGTACTCAGGAGCTTCGCTGCCCAACGCTGGTAAGAACCCATTACCTCAACACATACCACAATTTATCATATCTTTACCATACCGATTCGGGCCCCTAACAAGTTACTCCATTTGTCTCGATTCCCACCTGATCCGTTTTTCAACTAGATATACTCTCTTGCTGTAGCACCACAATGTCTCAACCCAGTCTCACTATACGAGACCCAACACCAAACCACACCGTCTAAGACCCATAGGCCACTGAATGCTTTCTCAAACGTGCTCTAAATTACCACATTACAAAATACTTTACCCGAAGAACTTTCTGCGACTCTAAATCGGTTACCCTTACTTTCAAAATACTGATACCTAGAATTCCGTAATCAACGTAGAAATACCACAAGTCTTGACCTATGCTAATGAAAACACTGACTTGTTCACACACTCAGCCTCAAAACACCAGAGTGATACGTGTCGAATTTCGATCACATCAAAAACTATTCTCAAACGTAGACCACTCTTATACACACTGCAATTCGCTTGACTTAATGAGTCGAACCACTTGTGCCTTATTCCGATCTTATTCCTTACTCCAAGCATTCTTTATCAACAGCTCGAGACATTCCCTTATTTTCCCACATCTGTGAAGCACCATATAACCTTTGGCGAAATTTCGCTTCACTCGCACCACCTCGGCTCCCTTTCTGCAACTAGAACTGATTCACTTACATGCACCGAATCAGAATTAACTCAATACATAACAATACGACCAGCGCATCCACAGCAACCTCCCAAACTTAGCTCGAAGCCATTTACATCACAACACATATGCTCTATTGCTATCGTAATATCATGGTGATATTAAACTCTATCTTTCACAAGCTTGTGGAAACACAAATCATCAGAAATTCTAATTTTCCCCCAATTATTGCAGTCATTCACACAATCGTTAAGCCCACCCTTAAGGCGTCAAAATTTCTACTAAGTCCCAAATTTCCAAATATTTTGGCAGAGTTTCCTTTGTAATTGAGCATATCAACCTGTCAGAGAATTGCCAAAAATCATCCTAACAACACGTCCACAACTTGACGTTGCATTACGATGTATAACAACAACCTTAATCTCGATACTTCATGTATTATATTATCAAAATTGATATCTGAACATGCGCTGCACCTGTTCGAATCATAACATATAGAAAAATACATCTTAACTACACATAGGGTCTTCTAATATACACATAATGATCATACCACTTCGGAATAATCGGTGCGAGATACCTACATGTTTGCTTCAATATAATATTCTGGTACATCATCCACCGTCATACTCTTCACGCAATCAATTGGTCTTCCTGAGTCTGGACTCATACAACAACACACAAGTGTCCCAGCTAGGAGAGTTGAAAAGATTCTTCATGCCCCCATAACTCGGGCCACATCTCCATTTTACAATGAGAATCAAACATTTAATGATTCGTCTACCACCTAGCTAACCTTCTTCAACACTTCCAAGTCATATGGACACATTACACGGCACAAACATACACACCACGTAGCTATCCAAGCGCCATCACCACAGTTAGGGAAAATACTGAACTTATAAGCTCATAACACTAGCTCGCTCAATCAGCACCTTGGTGCTCAAGCCATAGACGGATATTCGGCCTCAAGTCCTCTAGACTAGCCCAACATCAACTCATAGGAATCATAATTCGCCCCTCGATAGGGGAATCACCATCCATCAAGGCACATATAATACTGGATGCTCACGGACGCATACAAACGTGAGGAAGGAATTTCAAGGGTTACCCCTTCAAACTGAATCAAGAACGCATGACAAGATTTCAAGAAAGTGGAGTGTTTCCTAAAGGTTCTGTAGCCTCATGCTTATAAGTGTGGTACAGGACACACCCATAAACAAGACTCTAACAAGCCGGCTCATGACTCATGAGGCCTAGTAACCTAGGCTCTGATACCAACTTGTCACCACCCAAACCCGGTCGTGATGGCGCCTGACCGCGAGGCTAGGCAAGCCCGACCAAACCACAATTAAGAACGGCATCCCAGCCCAAAGAGAAGCAATTTAGGAATAACCAGCGAAATTCAATAACAAACTCCCAACCCAAGGGGTAATTCATACCCAAGAAAAATACAACTGAATAATAATCCTCCCAAAAACTGAGGAGTCACGAGTCCAGATCCTCTAACAAAACAGAATACAAGTCGGAACAGAAATGATACAAAGTCTGATAAAATAGCAAAAGAACATGACTGATAGAGACAGAGTAAGTGGTCCTGCGGACGCTGGGCAGCTACCTCAATACTCTTAATAGCTCGAGAAATCAACAGCAGCCGCACTAAGTCTCTGCAGCACCTAAATCTGCACACAAGGTGCAGGGAGTATGGGGTGAGTCTACCAACCCAGCGAGTAATAAACATGTATAAAAACCCGAGAGTAGGAAATCCAATAAAGCACAGAGTAATCTAGTTAAATAGTTATATACAGTACAAGTCTCAGATATATCCAAATAAAGCAACTGTAAATAAATGCATGAATGCGATGCAATGCATATGACCACTACGACGCGTAGCCCGATCCATTTGGGTACCCGCGCTCACTGTGGGGGTTCAGACTGCGGAGGGGCTCCTACAGCCCAAGCGCAATATCAATATCACACCGATGCGACGTGAAACCCAATCCATGAAATATTTATGCACATGTAAACATAACACTCGAGGCCTGAAGCCTCCTTACATCATCTCCATATCCTCACATATCGCCCTCAACCTCAATCAGTCCAAAATAGTCAAAAAACCCTCGGGCATCAGTAAAACAGTTATACTCTGCTCAAATAATAGTTCAATTATCAGTTAAAACTCCAAGTTTGAGTAAAAATATAATTGAGTTCATGAAATAGTGTAAACCACATGGACTAAGTTCAAATAATATTTCAAATAGTGAGGAAAACAATGATGATAGCTCACAAAGAGTTCAAACAATCGGTAATAAAACCCCAAGTATGGCATTGAGCCCAATTTATGATGATAACAACAAATTGTTTGCAAATACGCGGTAAAAACCAACAACCGGGATAGACCAAGTAACGATTCCCAACGGTGCTCTACCCCACGCTCAGGTCCAGCATGCAAGTCACCTCAATACAACACTAAGATGTGCAAATTCAGGTTTTCAAACCCTCAAGATATCATTCCCAAATATTACTCACCTTGAACCGTAAGAAATCTCAAGCTCGCGACGCCTTTGCACCTCAAATCGGCCTCCACGCGCGTCGAATCTAGCCAAAAACAGAGCGAATACATCACAATATGCAAATGGGACAATACCCAATTGAAAACAATAAAATTATAGCAAGAACCTTGAAACTAGTAAAACCCGAGTCCCTGTCTCTCTTCTCAAAAAATTACAAAACTTACATTTCCGAAATCCTCGTTTCACCACGAGTGCATACATACCAAGAACTCCCAAATCCGATCACAAATGACCTATCAAATTCCAATTTGAAATATCAAAACTCAAGCACTAACTTTAGCCCCTTTTAAATGAATTCAACCAAGGTTCCATGTTAATTCTTCCATAAACTTGAATAATTAGGCCAAGGAACTTACCTTCCCTTGATTCCCTTCAAAACCCTCTTCATTTGCTCACAAAAGCTCTCAAAATCCTCAACAATGGTGGAAGGATGACTTAAACTTGCGGATGAAAAATGATAATTTAAACCCTTCTGCCCAAATCGACTTCCGATTACGCGGTCCACTGACCAGTCCTGCGGCCTCCGCTTTTGCGACAATTTGACCCCTTCTGCGGTCCAACTTAAAATCCCATCGACCGCTTCCGCGTTGACCGCTTCCGCTGTTTCCAAGCCGCTCCTACGGTCCCAGCCATTCTCCCTTGGCCGCTTTTGTGGTCCTTCAGCCGCGTCCGTGGAACCGCTTAGGCGACTCCTCTTCCGCTGATGCGAAAATAGCAGAAGCAGCAATACAAAACATGCATAAACTCCTACAACCTTCGTTCAACCATCCGAAATCACCCCGAGGCCCCCGGGGTCCAAACCAAAAACCAACTATGACCAAATACCTCATTCAAACTTGCTTGAGCCATAAGAACACTATCATTAACATCAAAACCCACCAAATTCATCAAATCCAAGCCTAAATTTCTTAAGAACTTCCGAAATGCGCATACAATCAAAAATCCAACCAAACGACATTCGAATGACCCGAAAATTTGCTGACATAGCCAAAATAACCTAACGAAGTTACTGCAACTCTCAGAACTCCATTCCGACCCTCTAATCAAAATCTCGCCTATCAACCGGAATCCGCCAAAATTCAAACTTCGCCAATTCAAGCCTAATTCTACACTAGACCTCAAATTCCATTCCGATCTCTCTCCTAAGTCCCAAATCATCTCCCAAAGCTGAACGAATAATGGAAAATCATATCCGAGCCTTCTAACTCACAAGTCAACTTTCGGTTGACTTATCCAAAACAAGCTTCCTTCTAAGAGGCCAAATGCCTTATTTTAACCAAAACTAATTCAATTACGCCCGATAAACTCTAATATTGATATTGAAACATGAAGCAACACAATAAGGAGGATACGGAGCAGTAACACATAGGACGACGGGTCGGGTCGTCACAATGAACTTTTTGTTTAATCCTTTTGACTGATTCAATATGACTATCAGTCCAAGCTTTAGGATTCTTCTTTAGTCTATTGTAAAGAAGAGCAGTATCTTGGGCAAGATCCTTTATAAAAGGAGAAATATAATTTAGACTTCCCAGAAATCTCTGAAGCTGGGTTTATCAATGATTATATCACGTAATTTAAAATCAAATTCAATACTTCTATTGATAGGAATGATTCTACCATTTTCCACGTTTTGATCCAAAAACCTAACAGAAGTTTGGAAAATCATCATTTTTGGTCTTGATATGACTAAACCATTTTGGATAATAATTTTTTTAAATAAATCTAAATGTTTAAATGAGATTCTATAGTTTGTGAAAATTCTAGAATATCATCAATATAAACAATTATAAAGTCTGTATAAGGAAGGAAAATATCATTTATAATTTTTTGAAATTCGGAAGGTGCATTTTTTAATCCACAAGGCATAACATTCCATTCATATTGGCCCATTGGTACATTAAAAGCAGTTTTATACCTATCCGATTCAGATATCTGAATTTGCCAATATCCTGATTAAATCAAATTTTGGAAATATGATAGCATCCTGTAATCTATCTAATAAATCCTTTTTTCGGGATTGGATAACTGATCCATTTTAAAACCTTATTTAAAGGATTGTAGTTTATGACTAATCTAGGAACTCCACGTTCCTGTTCAGCATTCTTATTGACATAAAAAGTAGTACATGATCATTTGGATTTTGAGGGTCTTATCAAACCCTTATGTTGTAAGGAGTCAATCTCCTTCTTGCATAATTCCAGATATTCAGAATTCATCTGGCAAGGACGAGCCTTGGTGGGGCTATGCTCCTCAAGGAAGTCTTTTTTATAAGGAAGGCCTATAATATGCTTTTTTCTACTCCAAAATTGATTCGGATAATCACCACAAATAGAAGTAGAAAATTGGTTTTTAAGAGAAGTAATTTTATCTACTAATTTAGAATTTTTTAAATCCTGTTCAATAGTAATAGAACAAATTTCACTCTTTAGAAATGCAATTTGATTAGTTTTTGAAGAAACTTTTCAAAAATAATTTCATTCAAAAATCTTTAGACTGGCTGTGTTATAAGCTCAAAGGTGATGTTCTTACCTTTGTAAGTACCAGTAAAGCTTTTTGTATACCAATATAAAATAGACATTATTTTAATAAAAAATGGAATACCCAGTATTACATCTTTATCAATATCTTTGACCAAAATAAAGCTTTCTGGAATACAGATATTCTGTTGACAAATTTAAGCTTTAGGTAATTTATATGAAATACCCATTGAATTACCACTGGAATTTTTAAATGATGAGTGGTTTTATGAAAATATTAGGAGGGTATTACTCCTGCTTTTATACAATTTAAATTTGCTCCACTGTCAAATAAAGCAACAAACTCTTTTTTAAAATTGTATTCTACTAAAAGAGTTATTTTTATTAAAAATTATTGGGTGATAAAATATTGGAGTTTTTCTCGAAATTCACTTTCAGAAAAATCTATGGCTCCAAGCAAATTCTTAGCTGTACCTTCTTCAGAAGAACTAGCAGTTGTATTTAACTCAATAATTTTAATATTAGGATTATCAATTATCCTAGAATTTTCCAAGCTGAAAATTCTTTCATCTAAGGCTATATTTGAAGTCTTTAGTTCCGAGATTTATTTCTTGAGATAATTAATCTCAGTACTTCAATCTTGGACATGGCCACTCTTTCAGGCCGGGATTTGATTTTCACCATCTTTCTGATTTCAGACATAGTGTAAGGTCCTTTTTGAGATGAGATTTGTTTCACCTCTGTTTCTTCCTCTACGCTAGAAGGAAGTTTGTCAATAAGCTGGGACCTCAATTCAGGGTCTTTAATAACCCGTAAAAGATCGGGTATGTTATTATTTGACAAAACATTGATCTTTAAATCTCTAAAATGAAAATAAATATTAAAAAGCTCATCATCAGTATTACAACAATGATTTGAGCATTGTCCCTTATCACATTGCTCTAGCTCTTCTTTAGAAGAAGAAGTGTAACTTTCTTTATGAAGAACCCTAAGGCTTCACTTGTTGATGATCCATCTTCCTCGGTGTCAGATATTTCTGGAGAGAAATTTAAAAGAATCTTATATAAAGAATATTTGGTATCAGAGCCATGTTAAGTAAAAAACATGAGAAACCAAGTTTAACACTATTCATCTAATGAATATGATTAGGAAAAAGACTACTGTGCAAAACAGTAGGAAAGAAGAATACGAATTGCCACATCAATTAGATCTACTTAATAAGTGGACAATACCATTAGTGAACCTTTGAAAAAATAGGTTTAAAACAAGTAGTAAAACTACTGAAGAGACTATCACTGTAGATAGTGACCATGCTACATTCAGATTATTATCTGAAAGTGATTTAGCCCCATATAGGGATTCTCATAGATTAATTCACATAGGTTTAATACAAGTTGCATTTAAGCCACTTACTTTAAGAGGCTTACCTGAAAGGTTTATAGCAGCTCTCAGAGATAGAAAAAATCAGAACTGGAAAAAGTCCCTTATAGGAACTGTGCAAACTAGTTTGGCATATGGCGCGATTTATTTTAATGCTTATCCTAATTTGCAAAGTTCTCTTAATGATGAAAATTCGTTAAATGCTTTAATACTAAGCATTAAATTACATGGTTATGATTACTTGCCTGGTACAGAAGTTATATGTATATGTTATAGAATTTATTTCAAATCTTTATATACTTTGAATCCCATGTGTTAAGTTATGGATTTCAAAAATGAAACTATTCTTATAGAAACTAACTTTGGAAAAGTAACTACTAGAAGACCTATCAAATGGGAAGAAATTGATTTTTCCAGAGAATTGGTCATAGAGGAAGCAGTTACCCCTCGAAACAATGGTAATATTGAGGTTATAGAAAACAGAACAAACCTCAGATGGAACAATTAAGATTAGGTTTAATGAACCTATTCAAACATATAATACTAATTTATCATCTAGGTTAACTAGATCAAATTCTTCATACATCTCTCCAATTGATTATGTGGTGGACTTCTATCTAGAGCTTCCACATCTTAAATTAGAGAAAATAATAGGGTTAATAATATCAGTATCAATAGTGATAATATAGTCAAGATTAGTTTAGATTTTGAACCCACTGCATCCGAAATGGATTTTTCAAATGGTGTTAATGATGATTGAAAACCAAATAGATTTTAGACCGGGTTCACCGGCAAGAAAAATGATTCTAGAAAAATTGCTAACACCCAGATGGGCTATTTTCAGAAAATGGTTTCATGAAAACATGAATGACGAATTGATAAAGTTTTTTAGAAATGATGTTTATCATGATATTAGCAACAAAAATAAGATTATATATTTTGTTCCATGGTTTATGCCTAAACACGTTTATAACTATGTTTCGTATTAGAAAGATATTATATGCTCACTAATAGAAAAATAACTAGATCACTCTTTCCTCCCCAAAAATCCTTTCAAATAGGAGAAAGAGATAAAATTATATATTTCACTGCTTTTTCAAAATTGCTTGAAAACAATGTGGCTTCCATTACAGCTAAAAACTTGAATACAATGCTCACTCAGAATAGTTATACTAATATGTACATTAGTATTCTGGGAGAACAAGTGGTTACGATACATGACAAACTGGACAAGCTGATAGCCGAGGTCCAAAAAATTCAACAGAAAGATGATAAAGGTAAAGAGCAAATAGCTACTACCAGCATCCAACCTCCACCTGAGGTAAAATACTTTAAATTAAAATGTCTTGACGATTTGGAAGAACTTCTTAATAGGAAGTTTGGCGAACATAGGGCTAGCCCCTTAACGCTAGATCATAAACCTGATAAAGGAAAAGGATTAAAGGTAGAAGACGAGATTAATAAAATCTCTGAAAAATATGCTCGCAAACCTTACCAAAGGATGTTTTATTATCCTAGACCAACCCCTCAAGATTTCCTAATAGAAGAACAGGACAATGACCACTACCATCAAGGATATAGTGGGTCAGATATCTATGAGTAGAATATAGATGGTCTTGTTGAAAGAAAAATCGATACAACAGTACATAGAATGCTTATGTACAACACTATTTGTAAGGTTAATAAACATTCGGATAGAGCAATGACAGAAACAATTATTGCAAGTTTTACTAGTCAACTAAAAGGTTGGTGGGATAATTATCTTACTCATGAACAGCGCCATCAAATCATGAACGTAACAAAAGTTGAGGATGATAAGACTGTTCAAAACTCGGTCTATTCTTTAATTCTTAATATCATCTAACATTTTTCAGGAAGATGGTCTGATAATAGTGAGACCATTAGAACTATGCTCCAGAATTTGAGGTGCAAAACCCTCACATCATTTAGATGGTACAAAGATGTCTTTTTATCCACAGTGATGGATACTAGAGAGTAATAGTACTCATTGAAAGTCCAAATTTATAGATGGACTCCCTCCCTTATTAGTTGAAAGGATTAGAAAGGTCCTTAGAGGTACATGGATGAGTATTAATTATGATACTTACTCATATGGTAAATTTATTAGTGTATGCACTCAAGAAGGATTAGCTTTATGTAATGAAATAAAGCTAAACCAACAACTAAAGAAACATCGTCTTACTGAGAGACAACAATTGGGCGAATTTTGTGAACAGTTCGCTATAGATATGCCTTCCAGTGGAAAGAGATCCTGTAAGAAAAAGGATTTCAAAAGAATCAAGGGTTCGTCGGTAAAACGGCGTGAAAAGACCTAAAGAAGAAAGGCTTTTCATAAAGCCAGGAAGGGTTTTGTTAAATCAAAAAACCCTCGAGCTTGTTATAAGTTTGGAAGATTAGGACATTTTGCTAAAGAATGTAAGGTCAAGAATAAAATTAGAGAACTTAACTTAGATGATCATATCAAAGATTCTTTATATAAGATTCTTTTAAATTCCTCTCCAGAAATATGTGACACTGAGGAAGATGGATCATCAACAAGTGAAGACCTCAGGGTTCTTCATAAAGAAAGTTACTCTTCTTCTTCTAAAGAAGAGTCAGAGCAATGTGATAAGGGACAATGCTCAAATCATTGTTGTAATACTGATGATGAGATTTTTAATATTTATTCTCATTTAGATATTTAAAGATCAATGTTTTGTCAAATAATAACATACTTGATCTTTTAAGTGTTATTAATGACCCTGAATTGAGGTCCCATCTTATTGACAAACTTCCTTCTAGCTTAGAGGAAGAAACAAAGGTGGAACAAATGCCATCTCAAAAAAGACCTTACACTATGTCTGAAATCAAAAAGATGGTGAAAAGCAAATCTTGGCCTGAAAGAGTGGCCACTATCCAAGATTTAAGTAC
Source organism: Nicotiana benthamiana (assembly GCA_034376525.1). Lineage (NCBI taxonomy): Eukaryota > Viridiplantae > Streptophyta > Magnoliopsida > Solanales > Solanaceae > Nicotiana > Nicotiana benthamiana. Next base: position 67,743,656 of record CM067331.1, on the reverse strand, counting down.
TGAGATTAATTATCTCAAGAAAGAAATCTCGAAACTAAAGACTTCAAATATAGCCTCAGATGAAAGAATTTTCAGATTGGAAAATTCTAGGATAATTGATAATCCTAATATTAAAATTACTGAGTTAAATACAACTGCTAGTTCTTCTGAAGAAGGTACAACTAAGAATTTGTTTGGAGCCATAGATTTTTCTGAAAGTGAATTTCGAGAAAAACTCCAATATTTTATCACCCAATAATTTTTAATAAAAATAACTCTTTTAGTAGACTACAATTTTAAAAAAGAGTTTGTTGCTTTATTTGACAGTGGAGCAGATTTAAATTATATAAAAGAATGAGTAATACCCTCCAGATATTTTCATAAAACCACTGATCGTTTAAAAAATGCCGGTGGTAACTCAATGAGTATTTCATATAAATTACCTAAAGCTTACATTTGTCAACAGAATATCTGTATTCCAGAAATCTTTGTTTTGGTCAAAGATATTGACAAAGATGTAATACTGGGTGTCCCGTTTTTTATTAAATTAATGCCTTTTTTATATTGGGATACAAAAAGCTTTACTGGTACTTACGAAGGTAAGAACATCACCTTTGGGTTTATAACACATCCATTCCAAAGATTTTTGAATGAAATTATTTATGAAAAAATTTCTTCAAAAACTAATCAAATTGTATTTATAAAGAGTGAAATTTGTTCTATTACTATTGACAGGATTTAAAAATTTCAAAATTAGTAGAGAAAATTACTTCTCTTAAAAACCAATTTTCTATTTCTATTTATGGTGATCATCCGAATCAATTTGGAGTAGGGAAAAGCATATTATAAGCCTTCCATATGAAGAAGACTTCCCTGAGGATCAATATCCCCCACCAAGGCTCGTCCTTGCCAGATGAATTCTGAATATTTGGAATTATGCAAGAAGGAGATTGACTCCTTACAACATAAGGGTTTGATAAGACCCTCAAAATCCAAATGGTCATGTACTGCTTTTTATGTCAATAAGCATGTTGAAAAGGAATGTGGAGTTCCTAGATTAGTCATAAACTACAAACCTTTAAATAAGGTTTTAATATGGATCAGGTATCCAATCCCTAATAAAAAGGATTTATTAGATAGATTACATGATGCTATCATATTTTCAAAATTTGATTTAAAATCAGGATATTGGCAATTCAAATTGTAGAAAATCATTCTATCCATGATATATGTGCTTTGGTTGTATTAGCATGATTTTCAGGTATAGGTTTTGATGAATGACAAACAACAAAGTCGATGAATTACAAACAATGAAGTCAAGTGTCAAACAACGCTATTATATGACAAACAATCAAGATTGAATTCCGAGAAGCATATTGATGAATGGATTGCATAGACAAGCCAAAGACGAGCTCAAAAGTTCAAGACCGAAGACCCAAGGCGTAGGTCGTTAGGTAGAACCAATGTAAGAGCAACGTTTAAGTTATCTCGTCTTTTGGCTCAACATAGGTCATCATAAATATGCATAAAATCATTTTGTCAAATCATATTTATCATAAACATATTTCAAATACTTCAAACAAAATGATTTTAACGTTTTCATTTTAACCAAAATGGTTTTTGAAGTAAGTTTTCGATTCTGGTATACTTTGGTATATTTTGGTATACTCCAGCTTTGATTCTGGTATACTCTGGTACATACCAGCTTTGCTGAGTTTCCAGATTTTACTGGAGCAACATAATCGATTATGTGATTGGAATAATCGATTATTTCACTATCCGTTGCCTTCCCAACATTCCGTTTTATGAAGGTTGAGAAGATAATCGATTATGCAATCACATAATCGATTATTTTGGCATAAAATCAGCATAATTGATTGTCAATTAAGCAACGGACATGCATCTTTTAACCCCTATAAATAGAGGTCTTTTGAGCTGATTTTAAACACACAACACCTCTCATTATTCATATACATATTGATATAATTTGTGCATTATTATAGAGCTTTTGTTGAGCCATTTGAGAGACAACTTTGAGTTGTTCATAGAGCTTATTTTGTATCTCTTTATCTACTCTTATTAGAGAGTTCTTTTTGTAAAAAGAGAAAGGTGTTTGAGAAGACCATATCTTCTCATTGATTGTCGGGTTTGCTAAGTACCCTCAATCTTAGTGTGTGAAGTCTTGTGGTGCGGTATCCACGAGCAAGGTGAAGTCTTGAGGTGCGGTATCCTCGAGCAAGTTGAAATCTTGTAGAGTGTACATCTACGAGCAAGTGTAACGGTTTGTTAGGCACCCGTAAGCTTAGCGGAGTTAGTGAAATCTCGAGAGAGTCTCTCGGGGACTGGACTAACCACAAGTTGTGGTGAACCAGGATAAACTCGGTGTGTTCTTTCCTTACTATTTTAATTACCGAATTTATTTTATTCCTGCAATTTTAATTCCGCAATATTTATCAATATTCTCGTGCCGCACTATTCACCCCCCCCTCTAGTGACGGGCATAAATCCTAACACAAATATCTGAATCGGATAGGTATAAAACTGCTTTTAATGTACCAATGTGCCAATATGAATGGAATGTTATGCCTTGTGGATTAAAAAATGCACCTTCCGAATTTCAAAAAATTATGAATGATATTTTCCTTCCTTATACAGACTTTATAATTGTTTATATTGATGATATTCTACTATTTTCAAAATATATAGAATCTCATCTTAAACATTTAGATTTATGGTTTAGTCATATGAAGATCAAAAATGATGATTTTCCAAACTTCTATTAGGTTTTTGGGTCATAACGTGGAAAAAGGAAGAATCATTTATATCAATAGAAGTATTGAATTTGCTTCTAAATTCCCTGATATAATCACTGATAAAACCCAGCTTCAGAGATTTTTGGGAAGTCTAAATTATATTTCTCCTTTTATAAAGGATCTTGCCCAAGATACTGCTCTTATTTACGATAGAATAAAGAAGAATCCTAAAGCTTGGACTGATAGTCATACTGAATCAGTCAAAAGGATTAAACAAAAAGTTCATAACCTTCCATGTTTAAGTCTAGCAAATCCAACTTGGATGAAAATTGTGGAAACAGACGCCTCTGATATTGGCTATGGAGGAATACTAAAGCAGTGTTCTCCATTAGATAAACAAGAATACCTTGTCCAATTTTATTCAGGAAAATGGAATAATTCCTAAATGAATTATGCGACTGTAGCTAAAGAGATCCTTGATATAGTTAAATGTGTTATGAAATTTCAAACAGATATTTACAATCAGAAATTTCTGACTAAAACTGATTGTCAAGCTGAAAGTTTATCTTTAATAAAGATTTCAAACATGATGTTTCCAAGCAGATGTTTGCACGGTGGCAAGCCTTACTAGCCCCTTTTGATTTTGAAATTATACACAAAAAGGGGTCTGATAACACTCTTCCTGATTTTCTTACAAGAGAATATTTAAACTCATAAGTTTTATTTTCAATATACTGTAATCATGAATTATTACATAATATTTTTCGATGAAGAAACATTAATCGCTATTTTGAAAGTGATTGAATTATGTAGGTGTAGAAAATCATTCTATCTATGATATGTGCGCTTTGGTTGTATTAGCATGATTTTCAGGTATAGGTTTTGATGAATGACAAACAATAAAGTCAAGTGTCAAACAACGATATTATATGACAAACAATCAAGATTGAATGCCGAGAAGCATATTGATGACGGAATTGCATAGTCAAGCCAAAGACGAGCTCAAACGTTCAAGACCGAAGACCCAAGACGTAGGTCGTTAGGTAGAACCAATGTAAGAGCAACGTTTAAGTTATCTCGTCTTTTGGCTCAACATAGGTCATCATAAATATGCATAAAATCATTTTATTAAATCATATTTATTATAAACTTATTTCAAATACTTCAAACAAAATGATGTTAAAGTTTTCATTTTAACCAAAATGGTTTTTGAAGTAAGAGTTCAAATCTGTAACAGAATAATCGATTATTAAGACTGCATAATCGATTATGCTGTAGACCGTTGCCAGTGTTTGAACACTGGAACAGAATAATCGATTATACAGTCTCAGATAATCGATTATTCAGCAGAAAATCAGCTTCTGATTTTCTGAACGTTGGAGAAATAATCGATTATCAAATCTGCATAATCGATTATCTTGGCACAAAATCAGCATAATTGATTGCCAATTAAGCAACGGACATAACACTTCTTTCACTTATAAAAAGAGGTCTTTTGAGCTGATATTAAACACATAACACCTCCCAATATTGATATACATATTGACATTATTTGAGCATCATTTTAGAGCTTTTGTTGAGCCATTTGAGAGACAACTTTGAGTTCTTCATAGAGCTAAATTTGTATCTCTTTATCTACTCTTTTGAGAGAGTTCTTGTTGTAAAAGAGAAAGGTGTTTGAGAAGAACATATCTTCTTATTGATTGTCGGGTTCGCTAAGTACCCTAAGTCTTAGTGTGTGAAGTCTTGTGGTGCGGTATCCACGAGCAAGGTTGAAGTCTTGAGGTGCGGTATCCTCGAGCAAGTTGAAGTCTCGTAGAGTGTACATCTACGAGCAAGTGTAACGGTTTGTTAGGCACCCGAAAGCTTAATGGAGTTAGTGGAATCTCGAGAGAGTCTCTCGGGGACTGAACTAACCACAAGTTGTGGTGAACCAGGATAAATTCGGTGTGTTCTTTCCTTGCTATTTTAATTACCGAATTTATTTTATTCCTGCAATTTTAATTCCGCAATATTTATCAATATTCTTGTGCTGCACTATTCACCCCTCCCTCTAGTGACGGGCATAAATCCTAACAATTGGTATCAAAGCCTAACTCTCTAAAAGCCTTAACAGGTTGAGAGCGATATATATTTCTTTTTGTTGAGAATATTGAACGCAAGAATGATGAGTGAAGGACACTCTCCCTATAGGCCTCCACTACTTGACGGAACAAATTACACATATTGGAAAGAGCGGATGAGAATCTTCATCCAATCAAACAACTTTCGATTATGGCAAATCATGAAGAACGGTGAACAAATGCCAACAAAGAAAGTTGGGGAAATCATGGTTCCAAAGGAGGAAAATGAATATGATGCCGAGGACATCAAGAAGGTTGAAAGAAATGCAAAAGCCATCAACGTGCTAATATTGTGCGGTGAACCCGGATGACTATCGGAAGATTTCTTGTTGCACAACCGCCAAGGAGATGTGGGATAAACTCGAGATTACTTATGAAGGTACGCCTCAAGTCCGAGAATCTAAAGTTGATTTTCTAACACATAAATATGAACTTTTTAGAATGAGGGAGAACGAAAGCATCGATAGTATGTTCGAACGGTTCTCAATGATCATCAACGATCTCCATGCTCTCGGAAAAGTATATTCGAACAAAGATCTAGTTTGAAAAATCTTGCGGAGTCTCACTCCCGAATGGCGATCCAAAGCCAATGCCATCCAAGAGTCTATAGGAATCACAGACGTCACAATTGATGGACTACGAGGTAACCTCGAAACTTATGAAAGCACAATTCTTAATCCCTATCCTAGAAGTAAAAGTTCGAGTCTTGCCTTCAAAGCCTCATCTTCAAAAGAGTAGAGGTAAGTGATTCGGAAAGTGATGATGATATTATTTCCAATGATATAATTGAAAAGTTTTATAAGTTTATGAAGAAGGTAATAAAGAAGGAAGAACCAAGTCCTTCATGTCAAATTTGTGGAAAAATTGGCCACACCAAATCACATTGTCCAAAATCAAAGGACAAGAAAAAGAAGAAACACCATAGGCGCGTAACATGGGATTCGGACAGCTCGGGCGATGAAACTGCCGCATTATGCCTCATGGCAAACGAAGAAGAAAAGGTAAGTATTTCTAACTCTTACTCGTTTGAAGAAATACAAAATGCCTATGATGAATTATATGGTGAATTTGTTAAAGCTTCCAAAATCATAAAAGAATTGAAGAAAACACTTTCTTTGCAAGAGATTTTGAGAAAACACTTTCTTTGCAAGAAAAAGATTTTGAAAAACAATCTTCTTTAAAAGAAAAAGATTTTGAAAAATTGACTTGTGATAATGAAAAACTAAAAGAAGAAAATGATTTTTTAGAAAATGATTTTTTAGAAAATGACAATACTGTTCTTAAAAATAAAATCAAAATTTTAGAAGAAGAAAATAGATTTTTGGAAAATGACAATGTCGATCTCAAAAATAAAATCAAGGAGATGAATGAAGCTTCTTTAAGTGTTCAAAGTTCAAATTGTTCTTCTTGTAGTTCTTTGAAAATAGAGAACATAGAACTTAGAAATACACTAGAAAAATGTAGTGTAAATGATCCTAAAACAAGTGAAGTAATTAAAAAGGATGATAGAAATGAGGTTAAACCACCTAGAAACGACTCAGGAATTTTGTTAGTAAGTCTAAAACTAATCATTTTAGACACAATTCTAGGAATTTTATTAATGAATCTAGAATAAATAAATTTAGACCACCTAGAAATGACTCTAGGAATTTCAACGCTTCTAAGAATAGCGACATTAGATCACCTAGAACGCATTTGGCTCAACCTAGACATATACACAACCCTAAAGTTATATGTCATTATTGTAACCGGGTAGGACACATTGCACCCGTATGTTTTGCTAAACATAGAGATTCATATTTTGATTATAATTATGATTTGCCTAACCCCCAAGGACCCAAAAGAAGTTGGGTACCGAAAACCTATTTTTAGGTACTTTTGCAGGTGTGCTTGAAGACTACAATATTGTAGTAGATGCACCAAGCACGAAACTTTACTGCATCGAGGGGGAACGTCGGTTAGTTATCGTATTTTTGATAAAAACATAATAGTTGATATGTGCTAACAATTGATATTAATTATTGATTCATGTTTTGATAAGTGCTATTTTGAATAACAAATTGGTATCAATTATTTTATGTTAAATGATTGATTCATGTTTTGATGAATATTTTTAGTTTAAATAACAGTTGGTATATTTGCGAAAAATGACCGTTATTATGATTGGCATGTTTTTACTAACATTTTGTATTATTTGATATTGATATGATTTTTTTTAACAATTGGTATCGTCAATAGTTTCAATAACAATTGGTATACTCTTTTTGCTAATGCCAAAAGAGGGAAGAATTTAGGCAATATGCATCGAATAAGGGGGAATGTCTTCACATTCTAGTATGCTTTAATTGAGGGGGAATATTCTATTAAGGGGGAATTATATTAAATTGTTTACATGAATTGTATGTTGAGATATAGCATGAATTTAGGGGGAATCCAATATGCATATCTCCTGTTGTTTGTCATTATCAAAAAGGGGGAAATTGTAGAAAATCATTCTATCTATGATATGTGCGCTTTGGTTGTATTAGCATGATTTTCAGGTATATGTTTTGATGAATGACAAACAATGAAGTCAAGTGTCAAACAACGATATTATATGACAAACAATCAAGATTGAATGCCGAGAAGCATATTGATGACGGAATTGCATAGCCAAGCCAAAGACGAGCTCAAATGCTCAAGACCGAAGACCCAAGGCGTAGGTCGTTAGGTAGAACCAATGTAAGAGCAACGTTTAAGTTATCTCGTCTTTTGGCTCAACATAGGTCATCATAAATATGCATAAAATCATTTTATTAAATCATATTTATTATAAACTTATTTCAAATACTTCAAACAAAATGATGTTAAAGTTTTCATTTTAACCAAAATGGTTTTTGAAGTAAGAGTTCAAATCTATAACAGAATAATCGATTATTAAGACTGCATAATCGATTATGCTGTAGACCGTTGCCAGTGTTTGAACACTGGAATAGAATAATCAATTATACAGCTTCTGATTTTCTGAACGTTGGAGAAATAATCGATTATCAAACCTGCATAATCGATTATCTTGGCACAAAATCAGCATAATTGATTGCCAATTAAGCAACGGACATAACACTTCTTTCACCTATAAAAAGAGGTCTTTTGAGCTGATTTTAAACACATAACACCTCCCAATATTGATATACATATTGACATTATTTGAGCATCATTTTAGAGCTTTTGTTGAGCCATTTGAGAGACAACTTTGAGTTCTTCATAGAGCTAAATTTGTATCTCTTTATCTACTCTTTTGAGAGAGTTCTTGTTGTAAAAGAGAAAGGTGTTTGAGAAGAACATATCTTCTCATTGATTGTCGGGTTCGCTAAGTACCCTAAGTCTTAGTGTGTGAAGTCTTGTGGTGCGGTATCCACGAGTAAGGTTGAAGTCTTGAGGTGCGGTATCCTCGAGCAAGTTGAAGTCTTGTAGAGTGTACATCTACGAGCAAGTGTAACGGTTTGTTAGGCACCCGAAAGCTTAACGGAGTTAGTGGAATCTCGAGAGAGTCTCTCGGGGACTGGACTAACCACAAGTTGTGGTGAACCAGGATAAATTCGGTGTGTTCTTTCCTGCTATTTTAATTACCGAATTTATTTTATTCCTGCAATTTTAATTCCGCAATATTTATCAATATTCTTGTGCCGCACTATTCACCCCCCCTCTAGTGACGGGCATAAATCCTAACAGTAGGGACTTAAAAAGTCTTATAATTGATAAAATTAATATATGATATTGCGGAAGGGAAATTTTCAAATCATGATGATGAATCTATTAATAATTTTATTCGAAATACATTTCTTAATTAACGTACAGATTATGAGACCCACATACAAGCCTCCTCGGGGCCTAGGAAGAGGAAGAGTCTCTAATAATAGTAGACAAAGTAATATTCTAGCCCAAATAAGAAGTCAAAGACTAATAGCTGCTAATATAGCAAAAGGTAATACCGATCACCTTTTACAAGGAATTTTTGGATTTCATACAATCCAAAAAGAGTGAAGATACTTCATCCAGCACACCATCTTATTCCTCAGTCATAACATAGGACAGTAATGAAAATCTTGAGATTTATAACCAAAAAGAAACTAAAGAGTTAATAATTCTTTTGGAACAATCCGACCTCGAATGGAAGGATAACCCCTGGCAACTGATGACCAGGTAATTTGATACAGCGTCATACGCTACTCCTTCTTATAAATACAGGGTTCATTATGAGATGATACTCTTAACAACAGGATCAGCTGAAATTCAGCACTTCTATCTTGGAAATACAAGAAAAATTTATAATTTTTCAAAGATCATTATCAAAAAGGTTATACCTTCGGATGAATGGGGAATGAGTACTCTAAAGGATAGAGAATACACTCATCCTGATAAAAAAGTCTCGGTTAAATTTAATTATTGAGACTATATAGAAAGTTTTAATAAAACTTTTCTCTATGAGAATCCTAATAGGAAACACCATGGTTTATTAAATTATGCTCCAATATGGATAGTCAATATATTCCAAATTGGGTTTTTAAATGGTGGAAATTATATGGTCCATCATTGAAAATACTCCATCCTTTAATAAAGAGTTTATATACTCAGTGGGTATATATATCTCCCAAAATTATTTCATTACAAAATGATAATATCTTTTATGATGGTATTTCATCAATGTATTTTTTCGTAGAATTTTCAATTCCATGGATAATGAAATGGGATGTCCAAACTAGTTATACCAATGAAGGAATACCTTGCCTTTATAGAATTTTTTATAACAAATTTTGGACAAAATTACTCCAAAAAGACGCCCAAGGCAAGCTATTTGGTGATGAATTAATCCAACAGATTCAAACCAAGATAGACACATATGTGAAATTAGACAACGCAAATACTGCAAAGGACAAAATAAGCCCATTTGAGGTAATTACTAAAAGTCTTCAAATTAAGAAAGGAGCCATATCCAAGAAAGAAATCATCGCTTCATATTTTGAGGAATTAAATAAAGATTTGGCAAAAAATTTTGGAACAGAAGTCAGTGATGATATATCAATGGCCTCTATAGGAAACACTTCCGATGAAGACGCATGTGCAGCAGGAGAAGCTCAAAGCACCTCCGGAACAGAAGTGAATATTGAAGAGATAGAAGATTTTCTTGCAAAATTGAAGGAAAATGTCGAAGAATCTTTGGAGAAAAAAGACAAGAAGGGAAAGGGCAAAGCTTAAATTATTGAAGGCCCCATAGGACAATCATATGGGTAATAAGTTAAAAGACTTTAATAAATATACGGACCCCTCCATTATAAGGATAAAGTAGATTGTCCGTTTGTAATAATTTTCTTTCTAGGCCACTATTGTAAATTATTTTGTCGGACAATTTTATTTGTTTTGTAGTAAATCGGTCCATTATAAAAGGACCCTCATAGTTTAGGAGAAGGCAGGCAATAGCCAAAGCCCGAAACAACGCTCTAGCCTTCTCTATCCTTGTAACTTTTTTTTTGTAATTTGATAGTATTTTGAATACAGAAATAAAAATAAAAAGGGTCACTTGGCCACCCATAGCCGATCTCTGGTACTGTTCTACTCTCTCTCTTTATTTATAACATTTGTGGTACTGTTGGCCCAAATGATAGGCTAAACAGGTAATGTTAAGCTTAGTATTCAAAGGTTATTTACACATCATGCTTTAATAATTTTATTCGAGATACATTTATTAATTAACGTTTTGATTTTACATATTATGTGTCACGGCCCAAACTTGGTCGTGATGGAGCCCGGCCGCGAGGATAGGCAAGCCCGACCAAACCACAATTAAGAACGACATTCCAGCCCAAAGAGAAACAATTTAGGAATAACCAGCGAAATTCAATAACAAACTCCCAACCCAAGAGGTAATTCATACCCAACAAAAACACAACTGAATAATAATCCTCCGAAAAATCGAGGAGTCACAAGTTCAGAGCCTCTAACAAAACAGAATACAAGTTTGAACTGAAATGATACAAAGTCTGATAAAATAGAAAAAGAACATGATTGCTAGAGACAGAGTAAGTGGTCCTGCGGATGCTGGGCAGCTACCTCAATACTCTTAATAGCTAGAGAAATCAACAGCATCAGCATTAAGTCTCTGGAGCACCTGAATCTGCTCATAAGGTGTAGGGAGTATGGGGTGAGTCTACCAACTCAGCGAGTAATAAGCATGTATAAAAACACGAAAGTAGAAAATCCACAATATAGCACATAGTAAAGCTAGTTAAACAATTCTATACAGTACAAGTCTCAGATATATCTGAATAAAGCAACAGTAAATAAGTGCATGAGATGCAATGCAATGCATGACCACTACGGAACGTGCAGTCCGATCCATTTGGATACCCGCGCTCACTGTGGGGTTTAGACTCCGGAGGGACTCCTACAGCCCGAGCGCAATACCATAGTAACATACGTTGCGGCGCACAGCCCGATCCACTATCAGTCCAGCTACATGCATGCAAGACTCACAGGGACATATATCTTGCCATTTTTAGTTCAGTTTATTAGAAATCTTAGGATTAGGTGTCAAACCTCAATATTTACCAAATCATGTTAAACAGTGTTTTAGTGCAGGACTGATGTCATGAAAACATGCTATAATGCATAGAAACAGTTATAACGATCCTCACGAGATCAAATTAACCGGCACGCAGCCCAAATATCATAACCATCCAAGTAGGAGGTTTATCGGCCATCTATAGCCAACAACACCATATAATGACACTCGGTCGGACTAAGCCATCGTCCCCAATCATAATCGACCCCGCACTTGCAGTATAGTATGTGTCTCGCCTCAATACAGCGTCACAATGTGATATACCGGGGTTTCGAAATCTCGGGTCATCATCTACACCCATTACTCAACTCAAGCTAGCCGCAAACTAGCTCGTAATGCCTTTCCCTCGAGAATCAACCTCCGCAAATGCCAAATCTGCTCAAAACCAATAGGAATACGTCAAAATGGGCTAATGGAACAAAACCCAATCGAAATATCTCGAAATATACCCAAAAACACTAAGTTGGCAAAACCCCAGCCCCGGGCTCGCTTCTCGAAAAAAATTCAAAATTCACTTTTTTAGAATCCTCGTCACGCCACGAGTCCATACATATCAAATTTACAAGAATCGGAGTCCATTTGACCCTTCAAATCAACACTTTAAGGTTCACTTGGGTTACAAGCCCTAACCACCATTTTTGACATTAAAGACATTGATTTCTAAGGGTTTAATCCATATTTTTTTACCATAATCACATGTTCGAGGTCTAAGAGATCATACCTGAAGAAACCCCTCGAAAATCTTTCCAAACCTCTCTCAATCGCCTCAGCTCGAAGTTCTATTGTTCTTCTCCTTTTCAAAATATTAAACCCTCTGTTATCATTAAAACTGGACGATTTCCACTTCCGCGGTATTTTTCCACTTCAGCGGTCCTCGCTTCCGCGTCCAGTTGACCGCTTCCGCGGTCTTCCCATTTCTTCAGCGGCCGCTTCTGCGATCGATCTACCGCTTCTGCGACTCCCGCGTACTCGTCCCTTTTACAGCTTCTGCGGTCTCTGGCTTCCCCCTTGGCCGCTTCTGCGGCTTATTGTCCGCTTCTGCGGATACCACTTAGGCGGTCTCCCCACCGCTTCTGCGAAAATACAAGAGCAGCAACCATTTTTCAAGCTTAACTCCAAAAATTTCTCATTTCCGAGGCCCCCGGGGTCCAAACCAAAAACACAATTATGACCAAATACCTCATTCAAACTACCTCGAGCCATAAAAACACTAGCTTAAACACCAAAAATCACCAAAATCATCAAATCAAAGCCTAATATAAACATGAACTTCTCAAAATCTCATTCGATGCCGAAGCTAACCAAACAAAGCCCGAATGACCTGAAAATTTTCAGACATATGCAAAAAACGAAGCTATTGCAACTCTCGGAATTCCATTCCGACCCCCGGATCAAAATCTCACCTATAACCCAGATTCGCCGAAATTCAACTTATCCAATTCAAGCCTAATTCTACACCGGGCCTCCAAATTCAATTTCGCCTTATCTACCAAGTCACAAATCACCATCCGAAACTAATCAAATAGCCGAAAATCCATTCCGAGCCCTCTAACTCATAAGTCAACATCCGGTTGGCTTTTCCAACTTAAGCTTTCCTTAAAGAGACTATTGGTCTCATTTTTAACCAAATTGAACCCAACATACTTCCAACTCACCAAACACATATATCAACACACAGGGAAGCATAATACAGGGATAACGAGGCTGAAATACGAAAGACGATGGGTCAGGTCGTCACATCCTCCCCAACTTTAGTAAACGCTCGTCCTCGAGCGTACCCAAAGTTGTACTAGAAGCAACCCAATAACCACAAGACATTACCAGTCATATGATCGGGGTGATCCCACATCACCCTAACTCACATAGGTACCGATAACACAACATTGCTGAAATTTCACAATCCATCTGGCCCATAAACAGTAGAACCACACTGCACTACCCGAAATCACACACAAGATCTGAGCCTCGCATCTATACTCAGAATCAATCCGAACCAGCTGTAATAACCCACACCTGCAACCTCAGGTGAATTCATACAATATACACCACATTCCAACACTCAAAACAATAGTCTCTATTCACAATAGTTACCCACAGTACTCAATTTCCAATAGGAAACCTCTTATCTAGATAAAGTCTTATTCCAACACTTTAGCATATTGCCAACGATCACTAAGACACGCAACGAACCGTAGCAGTTCTTCAGATCAACCATTCATGAAGTTACTTCCAAGTTGACTATTACCACAAATAATTTTTCGGGCCAATCCTCGATGCCACTCTAACCAGCTGAAATCAAATCTGCTCATACTTATTAGTAACCCAACGATCACCTCGAATCTATCCCACCACTTCTTGTGATATGGTGCCTCAATACATGCCTAAGCCACTATTGCATAATACATGCGCCAATAAGGAACAATCTAGACATAAAAAAATCAAGCAAATGACTCAACTAGAAGAGTTATACCTCACACTCATCAATACCTTCACAAAACCAAACTGAGACCCCGTCTCACATCATAGGAATAGAGTACCTGAATCCTCCTCGAGAGGTCATAACTTCACGTGGCCTCTCCACAACACGCGATCCTATCCCAACACCATTACACATGAAGCACCTCGTGTTACCATGCTCACGGTAGACAGCCATGTACAAATCTATGCTTGAAACCAAATTACCCCTCACACTCACGGTGAAACAAGTAATATACCCCATTCAGTCCTGATAGGACACAACCGATACACTATTCACCAAGCAATTCTCAATACGGATTTTCCTCGGAAGCTGGGAAGCAAGGAATACAAAGAAACACATGGAAAGCTATTCTCAACCTCACATTGTTGCGGCGTGCAACCCGATCCAGATAAAATACTCGTGGCGGCGTGCCATGCGATCCACACATATCTCACATATGGAGTGCAATAGAGCGAATTTTGCTCATAATAAAAAAATCTCAACATCGGTCGAAGCAGCTGAGTGCATAAAGATATCTGATTAGCGTTGTAAGCTACAAAATTCCACTCCCACTACTATGACTCATGAGGAAGCCGCACGACATGGTGCCCAGCACCAGATAATTACTGAAATCTACAGTGTCGCACGACAACATGCCCGACTACAAGGACGCATCTGAAAAGTTCCTTTATACAGGAACCGAAATCAATGGTAGAAACATCTATACTGAAACCCGTCTCGAAGGACAAATTCAGGAACGCAATTCTTCCCAGATGACCGCTAGTCTCTAGAACACAACCATCCAACTAGAACATAGTTAGATACACCCCGCCACACAACCTGTGGCATTTCCCATCATTACTCATAGCACAATCATTTAGAATAATCTGACACTGGGACAATCACTCTACATCCCCATAACATATCCAGAATTTAATATACTAAGGATGGAAAGATCCACTCGGCTTCCGAATTCCCAATGACCTCGGACAGTACCAATACAACACACACGATCCTCAATTACCGCAAAAACTGCATCGGAGAACTCCCAGTCTCCGACTACTCATAGCACACGAATCAACGTGCCTGGTCCAAATTTCCACAATGTGAAATACAGATTACACCTCAAGTACCCAACTATTCCACAAGGGATATTTTAAAACACCCATGCACGATCAAAAAACTCATATATCCGCAATTGATCCCATAAGGAACTGCCGTAGCACTACTGATGTACCATTTGAGGAATTACCCTCTTTCTGAAACTTATGCGATCGTCAAATCACTTCCACTTAACAGTACTAGTTCCTTGATTACCTGAAGCTACTCATTACCTAAGACATAGCCAAATTCACCATACCTTTCAGAACTGAGTCGAAAACTCGCACACGGCCCTTTCGGTCCTTTACAGCATATTGCATACCCAATATTCTCCAGGGATAACACGAGAACTTCCATCTCCCTTCTGCGCCGTAGACATCGACACACCTAACTAGTCTAGGACTTCTATTGATTCCCTTTAGAAGAAAATATATTATACACTCCATGCTTCGTATGTCCATAGCAAATATACATCTCCAAACCACGATGAAACTCAACAAGAATTCTATCCCAATTCCATTTGCACAAGTTAAACTGCCAAGGACGGAATCTATCTACCTAAACCAAGCTAAGCAGACTTTCACTACTCAGGAGCTTCGCTGCCCAACGCTGGTAAGAACCCATTACCTCAACACATACCACGATTAATCATATCTTTACCACACTGATTCGGGCCCATAACAAGTTACTCCATTTGTCTCGATTCCCACCTGATTCGTTTTTCAACTAGATATACTCTCTTGTTGTAGCACCACAATGTATCAACCCAGTCTCACTATTCGAGACCCCAACACCAGACCCCACGGTCTAAGACCCATAGGCCACTGAATGCTTTCTCAAACGTGTTCTGAATTACCACATTACAAAATACTTTACTCGAAGAACTTTCTACGACTCTGAATCGGTTACCCTTACTCTCCAAATATTGATACCTAGAATCATGTAATCAACGTAGAAACACCACAAGTATTGACCTATGCTAATGAAAACACTAACTTGGTCACATACTCAACCTCAAAATACCAGAGTGATACCTATCGAATTTCGATCACATCAAAAACTATTCTCAAAAGTATACCACTCTTATACACACTGCAATTCACTTGACTTAATGAGTCGAACCACTTGTGCCTTATCAGCACTCTGACACCACGGGACGAGATCTTATTCCGATACAACCAAACAACTTTTTTTCCTTACGCCAAGCATTCTTTATCAACAGCTCGAGACATTCCCTTATTTTCCCACATCTGTGAAGCACCATATAACCTTTGGCAAAATTTCTCTTCACTCGCACCACCCTCGGCGCCCTTTCTGCAACCAGAACTGATTCACTCCCATGCATCGAATCGAAATTAACATAGTACATAACAATACGACCAACGCATCCACAGCAACCTCCTCACCTTAGCTCGAAGCCATTTACATCACAACACATATTCTCTATTGCTATCATAATATCATGGTGATATTAAACTCACTCTTTCACAAGCTTGTGGAAACGCGAATCATCAGAAATTCTAACTTTCCCCCAATTCTTGCATTCATTCACACAACCGTTAAGCCCACCCTTAACGCATCAAAATTTCAACTATGTCCCAAATTTCCAAAACTTTTGGCAGAGTTTCCTTTGTAATTGAGCATATCCATCTTTTAGAGAATTGCCAAAATCATCCTAACAACACGTCCACAACTCGACGTAGCATCACAATGTATGACAACAACCTCAATCTCGATACTATATGTATTATATTTCAAAATTCATACCTGAACATGCGCTGCACCTGTTCGAATCATAACATATAGATAAATACATCTTAATTACGCATACGGTCTTTTAACATACACATAATGATCATATCACTTCGGAATAATCTGCGCGACATACCCACCTGCTTGCTTCAATATAATATTTCAGTACATCATCCACCGTCATACTCTTCACACAATAAATTGGTCTTCCTGAGTCTGGACTCATACCACAACACACACACTCCCAGCTAGGAGACTCGAAAATATTCTTCATGCCCCCATAACTCGGGCCACATCTCCATTTCATAATGAGAATCAAACATTTAATGGTTCGTCTACCGCCTAGCATACCTTCTTCAACACTTCCAAGTCATATGGACACATTACATAGCACCAACATACACACCACGTAGCTATCCAGCCGCCATCACCACAATTAGGGACAATACTGAACTTATAAGCTCATAACACCAGCTCGCTCAATCAGCACCTTGGGGCTCAAGCCATAGACAGAGATTCGGCCTCAAGTCCTCTAGACTGGCCCAACATCAACTTATAGGAATCATAATACGCCCTCGATATGTAAAAATAGCACAGTATCACCAGTTTTCGGCCTGGTCATTCAAAAATAGCCAACGTTTACCAAGTCAATGAAAAATAACCACTATTTTGCTGCAATAGAGACCGATCCAGTATAATATACTGGAGTTTGGTGCACCTGTGTATGAACTCCAGCATATTATGCTGGACCGGTATACTTTGCTGGCTCCAGTATAATATACTAGAGACTGGAGCACCAGTGCTCCAAACTCCAGTATATTATATTGGACTAGTATACTTGCTGGAACTCCAGTATATTATACTGGAGTTCTAGTGTACTTATGCTGGAACTCCAAAATTTTATAACTAAATACTAATTCGAGTAATTCATTAATGTGGTGCTCATATTTTTCTGAGCCGATAGTGTAACGGAATCAACTTCTCTATCCTCAAAAGACAGAGATAAAATATGTGTATACACTATCCTCTTCACATCTCACGGTACAGGATAATACTGGATGTATTATTGTTGTTGTAATTTGAATACTCCCTCTATTTCAATTTATGTGAACCTATTTCCTTTTTAGTCCGTGCCAAAAGAATTACCTCTTCCCCTATTTGGAAATAATTTACGTTTATGCAATGAATTATAGCCACACCAAATATATGTGCTTTATTTTATACCATAAATTCAAAATTTTTTTTTTTTAAAATTTCGTGTTCAATCAAATAGGTTCATGTAAACTGAAACAGAATGTATATAATGGCAAATGCTTTTACATGTTTCCAAATAATCTAATTGTTTGCTACAGCCAGAAAATAAAGTAAAAATATTAGTTGACTGGCCGGTTTAACATCTGAACCGGCCCTAAAACCCCAGGTTACGGTTTCAAAGAACGATATAAATTAGCAAAAGAAGACAGTCCATAAGCAGCCCTCGGATTTGTTCAGCTTCTTGTTACCGCAAGCAGAAACCCTAAGTGTCCTTTACTCAATTCACTGCCATGGGTATGTGCTTTATTTAACTGCGAATTTCTATGTTACGTGCCAGATCTTTATTTACTCTATCGTTAATGCAGCATAGGGTTTATTGTTGCATCTAATTTTCACTGGATTTTTACTTTTAGATTCGAAGCTGTTTATTTTGTGTGAAAATCGAAAGTCCGTCCGTTACTTTAGGAGAACTCAATAATTATATAGTAGTAATACTCAGTAATTTTCAGTATTTGGTTATAAATGGAT
Organism: Nicotiana benthamiana; assembly: GCA_034376525.1. Classification (NCBI taxonomy): domain Eukaryota; kingdom Viridiplantae; phylum Streptophyta; class Magnoliopsida; order Solanales; family Solanaceae; genus Nicotiana; species Nicotiana benthamiana. Next base: position 67,725,110 of record CM067331.1, on the reverse strand, counting down.
TTTATGCTTTTTGGTTGTTTGATGTGATAGATAATATTGAAGAGGACATCAAGGCACTGCAGCTTGATTCATCCGGTATAACGTTAATTATAGCAGTTTTATGATTTATTAAGTAGATTTTTCATTAGAGCTGACCAGTAATGGCTTACAAGTCTTTACTGTGAGGAAGCATGGGTTTGAATTGTCTAATATGTGATTGAATGCTAACAGAAGATAGCGTGATGGTTAACGTGGAAGACGGAAAACCCGAGGAAGCTATAAAACCTGAAAAAACTAATGGAGGTTTGTAGCAAGTTCACTAATGTTCTTGCCCTTTGCTTGTTCTCAAGTGACTATTTGCTTGTATATTTGGATGTGGTTTCCTCATTGCTATGGCTCTGATGCTAGGATATTATAGCTAAGCCTATGATTTAAATTGATCCCTCCCTCTACAAGGATTTGTAATTATTACACGCAACATTGGAACTTCTTGTGGTTTAATATAAAGGCTTATTGTTGTGTATATTGAGATGATTTCTTGTTTCTTTGTGTGAGGTGCGTGTTAGACCTTTTTCCAGATTAGGGGGGGGGGGATAAGCTAACTTCCATGTAATGTAAGCTAAACCCAGAGCATCGAAATTTTTTGAAAAAATGTTTTGTTGGTCATATATGTAGATGAGATCATGTAGTGACGTTTTAAAAAAAATGTTTTGTTTCTTTGGGGGTTGGGGTTGGGGGGGGGTGTTAAGTACGTGTGACAATGTGAGAGTCATTCAGATCACTCTTTTCAATAGGCTTCATCAGACCGCCCTCCGCCCGATCAAGTACATGTTGCTTCGCTGGTAGGCCTGCTTAGGTTAGGGTTTCAAACCTCAGTTCTTACCAACCTCCGGTGAAACTCACTTATTCTTAGAGAAATGATGTGTGCTAGCCTTCCCTACCATCGGCCTATCCAGTGTTTTGGATAGCGCGCGGCGACAAATAGCGACGAGTGCTCGCTTCAGTGAGGCGAGAGGCGCGCAGCGAAGCGCTCGCCTTTTTGATGTAAGGCGACAATTTAAAAAAACAATATATATATATATATATATATATATATATATATATATATATATATATATATATATATATATATATAAAACTAAAAACTCAATAACAATAATATGTTAATAAATATATCAATTTAAAAATTAAAAACTCAATAGATAGTCATAAACTCATAATAGATTCATAAATTAAAGATTAATAGTCTAAACTCTAAAATAAGCAACATCTATTCTTCAAGATTTTCAAATTCTACAACTTCATAATTGATAGCATTTATATTGGCTATCATCTTCTTCATCCTCAGACACTTCATCAATTAGGGTGGACCGGCTTGAACTTGCTACCCCCTTTCCCTTGTACGTTGAACTTGAAGAACTCTCTCTAAGTCCATAGATGTTCTCCTCAACTCCAACGGCCATAGAAACAGTACCCCAATCAAGATCATCTCCTACATTCACTTGTTCATCTTCATGATTTTGGGGGGCTCCAGTTAACCATTCATTTGCCTCATCAATATTGTCCAACAAAATTGGATCAATAGTATGGCGAGCTTCATAACGTCACTCAATGTTCTATTGTATTTAATATACACTAGATCATTGAGACGCGATAGCTCAAGCCTATTCCTTTTCTTGGAGTGAATATGCGCATTAAGTTATTTAGATTAATTAATAATTAGTAAGTACTAATAATAATACAATATAGAATATATTAATATAACAAATCTACTTCTTACATGCTCAAATACGCTCCAATTTCTCTCGCATCCAGATGCACTACAAGTTAGACTTAATACTTTGATGGCAAACTTTTGCAAGTTTGGAGTTTGACTTCCAAATTGCTTCCCCATTCAACTATAGTAAAAATGTAAAATATTTCAAAAGTTAATAAGTATAAATCAAATAAATTAAATTAAAGTTATAAGGAGATCTATATTAAAGTTAGTTACTTGGCGACCTTTTGTCTCTGGCTCTAATGGCAGCCGGTAAACCAAATAGACTTAACAAAATTTCAAGCAAAAGTCGTGATGAAATATATTTGAAAGAAGAAGAAAAACAGAGCATAGTCCGGTCGCGAAAAACAGAGCTGCTGCTGCCTGGACAGCGCTGGTCGCGAAAGAGAAAAGAAGAAAGAAGAAAGAACAAAGAAGAAAGAAGAAAGAAGAAAGAAAGAAAGAAAGAAAGAAAGAAAAACAGAGTCTGGTCGCGAAAAACAGAGTCTGGTCGCGAAAAACAGAGCTGTTGTTGCCTGGACAGTGCTGGTCGCGAAAGAGAAAAGAAGAAAGAAGAAAGAAAGAAAAACAGAGTCGGGTGGCGAAAGGAGAAAGGAGAAAGGAGAAAGGAGAAAGGAGAATGGAGAAAGGAGAATGGAGAATGGAGAATGGAGAATGGAGAATGGAGAATGGAGAATGGAGAATGGAGAATGGAGAATGGAGAATGGCGAATGGCGAAAGGCGAAAGGCGAAAGGCGAAAGGCGAAAGGCGAAAGGCGAAAGGCGAAAGGCGAATGGCGAATGGCGAATGGCGAATGGAGAACGGAGAACGGAGAACGGAGAACGGAGAACGGAGAACGGAGAACGGAGAACGGAGAACGGAGAACGGAGAACGGAGAACGGAGAACGGAGAACGGAGAACGGAGAACGGAGAACGGAGAACGGAGAACGGAGAACGGAGAACGGAGAACGGAGAACGGAGAACGGAGAACGGAGAACGGAGAACGGAGAACGGAGAACGGAGAACGGAGAACGGAGAACGGAGAACGGAGAACGGAGAACGGAGAACGGAGAACGGAGAACGGAGAACGGAGAACGGAGAACGGAGAACGGAGAACGGAGAACGGAGAACGGAGAACGGAGAACGGAGAACGGAGAACGGAGAACGGAGAACGGAGAACGGAGAACGGAGAACGGAGAACGGAGAACGGAGAACGGAGAACGGAGAACGGAGAACGGAGAACGGAGAACGGAGAACGGCGAACGGCGAACGGCGAACGGCGAACGGCGAACGGCGAACGGCGAACGGCGAACGGCGAACGGCGAACGGCGAACGGCGAACGGCGAACGGCGAACGGCGAACGGCGAACGGCGAACGGCGAACGGCGAACGGCGAACGGCGAACGGCGAACGGCGAACGGCGAACGGCGAACGGCGAACGGCGAACGGCGAACGGCGAACGGCGAACGGCGAACGGCGAACGGCGAACGGCGAACGGCGAACGGCGAACGGCGACCGGCGAACGGCGAACGGCGAACGGCGAACGGCGAACGGCGAACGGCGAACGGCGAACGGCGAACGGCGAACGGCGAACGGCGAACGGCGAACGGCGAACGGCGAACGGCGAACGGCGAACGGCGAACGGCGAACGGCGAACGGCGAACGGCGAACGGCGAACGGCGAACGGCGAACGGCGAACGGCGAACGGCGAACGGCGAACGGCGAACGGCGAGAGGCGACCGGCGAACGGCGAACGGCGAACGGCGAACGGCGAACGGCGAACGGCGAACGGCGAACGGCGAACGGCGAACGGCGAACGGCGAACGGCGAACGGCGCACGGCGAACGGCGAACGGCGAACGGCGAACGGCGAACGGCGAACGGCGAACGGCGAACGGCGAACGGCGAACGGCGAACGGCGAACGGCGAACGGCGAACGGCGAACGGCGAACGGCGAACGGCGAACGGCGAACGGCGAACGGCGAACGGCGAACGGCGAACGGCGAACGGCGAACGGAGAACGGAGAACGGAGAACGGAGAACGGAGAACGGAGAACGGAGAACGGAGAACGGAGAACGGAGAACGGAGAACGGAGAACGGAGAACGGAGAACGGAGAACGGAGAACGGAGAACGGCGAACGGCGAACGGCGAACGGCGAACGGCGAACGGCGAACGGCGAACGGCGAACGGCGAACGGCGAACGGCGAACGGCGAACGGCGAACGGCGAACGGCGAACGGCGAACGGCGAACGGCGAACGGCGAACGGCGAACGGCGAACGGCGAACGGCGAACGGCGAACGGCGAACGGCGAACGGAGAACGGCGAACGGCGAACGGCGAACGGCGAACGGCGAACGGCGAACGGCGAACGGCGAACGGCGAACGGCGAACGGCGAACGGCGAACGGCGAACGGCGAACGGCGAACGGCGAACGGCGAACGGCGAACGGCGAACGGCGAACGGCGAACGGCGAACGGCGAACGGCGAACGGCGAACGGCGAACGGCGAACGGCGAACGGCGAACGGCGAACGGCGAACGGCGAACGGCGAACGGAGAACGGAGAACGGAAGAACGGACCTGGCTGGTGCTGGTCGCAGACGATGGAAGAAGAAGATGATGGAGTGAAACCCTAATTTTCGTCGATTGGAGCAACTGAAGAAAGCTGACTGTGTTCTAATTTTTCTGTATAATAAAAATAGCGACGCCTCGCATCGCCACTCGTCTCGCCTCGCCACTCGCAACAGAAGCAGAGGCGCACGCTATTCTGCCTCGCAACGCAACAGTGCCCTGTGTGGCGCTATAGCCTCGCCTCGCCTCGCCTCGCTACACGCCTTTAGCGCTGTAGCGAGCGCTATTTACAACACTGGGCCTATCTGCTTCCAGAGTAATAGTACAAAGGAAAAGACAATCCTCCTTGTCTTTTCGAGAAATAAAATAAAAGAGCGGAAGCGGGCTAGTCCCGAAAATGCCCGGTACTGTAGCATTGGGGACAAGAAAGATTATTATCTCTTATCGTCAATCTTCGTGGCTTTTTGCTCGTTTGGTCTCGCTATTTCATTCCTAGTTCTCTCTTTCAAGCTTCTTTCCATCTTGGGGATTCTTCTCATTCCATACGTTCTGCTAGCTGGTGTCGCCTTCTCTCTTGCTTATCTATTCCCATCCATCTTTACCTCTCCTAGCTTCCAAAGCCACACTCATTCTCAGGGACGGAATAACAAGAAAGGATGGGAAAGAATAACTTTTAGCTTTGGATGGTAATGCACACAAGAAAATATTCACAAGAGTTCCAAAGTCAAGATTTTCGTGATCACTTATTATCTTTTCAACAATCAACAAGTTTTCAAGAACCTGTAAACATTGCTTAAGGCATAATTTGTGTTTTCAACACTTAACAACCTTTTCTTCCTAAGCAAGAGAAAAGATTCTCTCTTTTTTTGTCTTGGTTTTAAGTTAATGAAGGTTGTTAGACTCAATTGTTATTTTCGGCTGATAATCTTTCTTAAATCTCTATTTGGTATCTTGTACGTTTGTTATATATAGATATACTTTTCCCCCCTGCTTTCATGTCCTCCATTTATAATATTCAGAACTTTATGGATGACTTTTTGAATGTTTATTAAATGGTAGAGGATAGTGCCATGGCAGAAGAGAGGGAAGCAGGCGATGTTGAAAAACCGGATATGCCAGAAGATGGTAGGTAGATTCGAGAACAGGTTATGTGTCACCTGGTTCTTATTGAGCTTAGTATTTTATGTTGTTAGTGATTCTTGTTGATCTTCTTGACTGGGGTATCCGCATCGTTAAAGCATTTTTGGCCTAGTTGTTATCTGATGCAGTAGCAGGCCCTTAATATCAATGCCAAATAAGAAGTTTAGATTGCTTTTGATTCATAAAGAATCTGCCCAAAAAAATGCTTAATAATGGAGAAGGGAAGAAGAAAAATGAGGGTAAACTGAGCAGAACAATTAGAGGAAGAGGTCATCGGCTGACAGACTTTTTCTTTTAGCAGCCTTTCAGAGAGAAGTTTTTTTCATACGCGCCAGGGAAAAAAGTTTCGGCAAGGAGATACATAGAAGGGGATGAAAAGGGAAACCATTCCAATTCGAATACGCGTTGTACCGGGCTTTTAGGGCGTAAAACTCACATTACTTTCATATTGTTCCTCCCTCTGTGTTATTAAAAGCCATTACTTCATCACTTAAAGTGATGAGGTTATTGCTCATGGATGAAGTCATGCGGCATGCACTTCATAGAAATGTGCGGTTTAAACAATGATCGCAACGTGATTCAAATGAAAAGAGGCCAACTCTTTGAATCTCAACTTTGAACTCACTTATTTTACTGGGATGTTGTTGTATGTTGAAATCACTTATTTTGGTTGCAATGTGAGTATTATAGTACTAAATTTCACATATGTTTGGTATTTTTTAATTTTCTGGAACTGTGCACTCTACTTCAAAGAAGTGTGCAAGTCATTTCTCGCTTCGCTTCAAGCCCGAAGAACCTTGTTGCCTGGTTGCACTTTCCGCTTTTAAAACGCTGCTTCTCCTGTAACAATATCTTGCTTCACCAATGCTATTTTGGATGATTATGTATATATTTTGACGCTAATGATGGTTCAGTGTTACTTTTGGATGATGGGCACCCTGTTAATTTCTGCCTGTATATTTTAGAGTTTGGACTCTGGTTAAATAATTTATAGGGGAAGTTTTTTTTTGAGGCGACTGTTTGGAAAAGAATCACGCTGAAATGAACTGAAGTGGCTTGGTCATCTGCCCTAAAATGGTGGCTTTGGGTTGCAGAAAGATGTCAATGTTGCTGGTGATAACTGTACTGGTCAAAAGAGATATCTGTTGCCACTTGTGCCTCTCTCTCTATTCTTTTCTGTGAGAGAATATATATATTGATTTAGCTTAGAAGAAGAATAATCTGGAAGGCTATGCCCTATGCTTATTAGTGTAATACTAAATTGCCAGAAAAACTATTTTGTATCTGGTGATGTGCGTCATTTACGGTAGTGAATATATGAAAATTAACCTTGAGAGAATTCCTTTTGAGATCTTCAAGCAGCCAGCCACACTTCAATGAGAGTTGTTCTAGACTCTTTTGTTTTCAAAGCTCATTATCTGCTTACTTTTACATTACTCCTAGGGAATTTTGATGTGTTCAAGTTATCAAGAAAAAGAAATAGAGGGGAGGAAAGTTTTGGTTTCTTTAGACTTTAGATTGTTTGGGAGAAAGATGATTTTCTTGAGATTACTGAAACCATATTAATGAAACTATTATGTAAGTGTTTACTTTGTTTTGTTGGTTTCAGAGTTGAAAGATGAATCCCATCCGGACTTAGAGCCAAAGAATGTTGAGCCAAAGGGTGTTGCTGGCAAAGAAGCTTCACCCCCAGAAGATATTCAAGATGAGGTTGAAGTCAATAAAAAGAGACACCTGAATGTGGTATTTATTGGTCATGTAGGTAAGTCTATTTTTTTCTGATTTACTCTTTATCCGCTTGATTCATGATTGTCATCATAGTAAAGCTTGACAATTATAGCTCTTCGAAGTATCAAGAAGGACAGTAAAGCAAACTAAATAATATACTAGAGGAGGAAAAGGAGTATTAAATAACTGCTGGTTCAGTAGTGTTTACTACTATTTTTTTCTTGTACTGACATCGTTCTATAATTTAGGACTGATATGTTTTGGCAATTTGTTTATTTCCTCCACGCCATTGTTTGGGGATCTTTCTTTATTAAGGGAAAGTTATCTGCTCTAAATCCTTCCCCATTCTTGCTTTCATCACAAGTTAGCTGTTGCTTGAGATGTTTGTGGAATAGAAAAAACTGTGATGTTTGAGATTTTGGTTAAAGTAGGTAAGTTATGGGCAACTTATTAGAACTAGTATAAGCCATTTCTGCATGCATAGTTTGGAGAATGCAAGATCACTTTCTTTTCTTATGTGAAAGTTGGCAATGACTTCCCAAAGCTGATAGGTAACTGGCAAGATGAAATCTAATTATCTAACTTTGGAACATGATATAATTATTACGAAGCCTGAACTAAGGCCTCATTTGTTTGCACTTAATGGAGGTCTGAATCTCAACCATTCAGATCTCAGACATTAAGTGCGTTTTTTAAGTTTGAATCTTAATTATTCAGATCTTAATCATCAAGTGTGTTTGTTTTTTAACTTAAAAACCACTTAATGGGTCTGAATAGGTATGTATGATTCAGATCTATAATAGAAACTTAATTTCATTAAGATGCTATCACATATTCATTATTAACTGCCGCCACCGCCTATCATTATCAACTACCACCATGCCGCCACCACCACCAACACCACTACCACCACCGTCGCCATCTCTACCACAACCACACCACCATCATCCTTAATCATAGCCGCCACCATTATCGACCATCACCACCCACTATCCCCACCACTTCGACCACCATCATTACCCACAATCAACAGTCATCCACCTCAACTACCACAACTGTCAACCCCATCACCATCAACAACCACGGATGACACTGTCCATCATTATAACCTACCACCGCCCACCCACCATCTTTCTCAGTCACAACTATTACCACCACCCATCATTATTAACTATCACCACCCACCACTACCACCACTACCATCACATTCTCAAATCATAATCGCCACCACTACAAATCACTACTAGCTACTATCATGAACCATCATCATCAACCAACACCACCAACCACCACCTCTAGTCGGTATTCGCGTTAACCACCGCCAACAACTTTCATATTTTTAAAAACTATATATTTTATTGATAAAATATTAGATTTGTTAGTATTTTATTTGAATTTTATGTTTATTAATTTTCAAATAAAGATATATTTATACATTCAAATGTTAAAAATCAAACAATCTTAATTATTTTGTATTCAGATCTTAATACACATCTTAATATATTCAGATGTGTATTCAGATTCAGATGTCTTAATCTTAATACAACATTTTGATATTCATTTGTATATTCAGATTCAGACGTCTTAATCTTAAAAAAAACAAATGAGGCCTAAGAGTTTTCCGTATCACCTGCAGATGCTGGAAAGTCAACAATTGGAGGACAAATACTATTACTTAGTGGTCAAGTTGATGACCGTACCATACAGAAGTACGAGAGAGAAGCAAAGGATAAAAACAGAGAGAGCTGGTAAGGTTTTACTAGCTTACTATTGTCAACTTATGCTTTCATTTTTCCTTAATTGGTGGAGCTTGTGTATAGCTTTTTGCACAATTTATGGTGTTCTCCTGGTTCTTAGGAAAACCTGTGATAAGATTCTCAATATGAAGCTTGGTTTATCATGATTCTTTTATACTATCTCATCAGTTAGATGAATCGTGGTTGTAAGAATCATAATCTACTGATTACCAATGACAAGTGGATAAGGCCTAACCCAGAACACTTCGTTAATAAACTACTTGCATCATCCATACATTTGTAGAAGTTGTTGCTGTCGGGAAAAATAGTATGAAGTAAGTTTGGTCACTATCACATGCAAGTGATAGTTTGCCTCTGTTGACTCTTTTATCAAATATGAATGACAAGAAGTACAGCCACAGAATGGCAATTAGGAGATTGTAATTCAGGGAGATAAGGAACATTTCATGTTGCTTCATTTTTGTGGGATTAGTTAGGTTTCCTAATTTGTAATTTAGTTTTGGAATTAGAATTATATGCTAGTGAATTTGCACGCATTGCTGGCATATGGAATCTGATTGCTTCTGAACATTTTTTTGTTCCAGAAAGTACTTTGTGTGTGTGCTTGTGTGGTTCTTTGTGTAATGCAGCTGTGCAGGTCCCATGACCTTCTGACGGAGCAAAGTTTTGGGAGGTCGGAAATTAATAAATGCTTGTTCTTGAACCCTCGGGGTTGGCCTGGTGGCAATTGACTTGAGCTTTGAAGATTGCTCCCTTTTAAGGTCTCAAGTTCGAAACCTACGGGATGCAAACAATTTCTGAGGGCCATCGGACTGTGTAAAACCTGAATTAACCGTGGTGCACTTGCGAGAAACTCCTTGCCGAGGGCCTGTGCACCCCCGGGATTAGTCGAGGCTCTTAGAGACTCGAATGCCCGTTGCAAATAAAAAAAATGCTTGTTCTTGGTTGCTGACATCCTTCTTTTTATTTTTAAAAAAAGGTTTTTTTCTTAAACTTCTTGTTTGTTTGGTTTACTTGCAGAAATCAAAGTGGTCGGGCTAGTCTTTGCTTATTATAACTTGCCATAGTTTCTAGAATTGGTTGTATATGGTTTGTGTAGGACGTATAATCCTACTAAAGAACGAAGATAAAATTTCATTGGAATGACTCTCTGGTCCCTGTCGTTAATCGATTATTGGCTATTCCTTTAGCTTCTTAGTGCACTTTTCATTGTTTTTTCTTTTAGGTATATGGCCTATATAATGGATACAAATGAAGAGGAGAGGGTGAAGGTATTGTCTTCTTTATTTGTTTGTTTTGTACTTAAAATTGGTATATAACTTGCCTTTTCTTGGGCTGGGATTGGTGGGAGTTGCTTACAAGTGGCATTTGTGTGTTTCTTGTATGTGAATTTCTGTTCAGGGAATAACAGTTGAAGTAGGAAGAGCACATTTTGAAACAGAGACTACAAGATTTACAATTCTGGATGCCCCGGTAACTTTGAATCCTAATTCTCTCTGGTTTACCTTGTGCCCAGGAAAAATAGGTATGCGTATTAAGTGATGAGTTTATGTGCATGATGGGTGCTGCTTGCCCCATGGCTTCAAAGATCTATAGAAAGTTTTCCTTTATCTAAAACCGAGTGTCTGCTTGGCATTCCTTGAACAAATAGGCGCTCTTTCCGGAAATGTGAAACAAAAGTTCGACTCTTTGACTTAGGATTAGTCAGTTCTATTTCTCGATGGGGCGGGGAAGGGATATAACTCAGCGGTAGAGTCTATTTTGTATTATTTAAACCTTTTCTTTTAGTAATTACACTAATAAGTGGAATTTGGGTTTAGAAAGAAGTCTCATGCTGGTCCTAAATCATTGATGAATTCCTTTTGCGTCGTCGTGAAAGTTTGATGTTCATCTCCTGTTTAACATTTTCTTGAGATTGTCTTCAACAGTGTTTCAATGTTCTAAATCTTCTTCCCTTTTGGTTTACAATTTTGTCATTTTGAGCCTTTTGATCCTATAGTTACTGCATGGTAAGAAGAAAGTCGAAAAGGTAGGACAAGGTTTAGCTTTTCATTTTATTAATGAAGCCATATTAGAATCTCAGAGAGCTACTAATAAGACTGATTGACACTAGGCTAAGATTGAGTTTCTTCCAGGGTTCTGTTGTTGTGCTGCATATGTCTGTAATGTGAGGCAACAATCAGAACTAGGAGCATACTGCTGACTTGTCTTTTCTAGTTAGCTGATTATTATGGTTTGATGATCTGTAGATATTTAGATTAGCTTATTGAGTTAGTTAAGCTATGGTTTTGTATATTCTTACTTGGTGATTAATAAAAGCTGGTTAGTTACCCCAAAAAAAGAAAGAGGAAAAAAAGAAAAAAAGAAAAAAGAAAAAAAGAAGAAAAAAAAAGGAAAAGAAATGATAAATAATGATTTGAGGTGTAATAGATAGTGTTTCGAAACAGACTTTTAAGTATTGGAGCAAAGAAACAATTATCATGACTATTATAAGTCAATATTACAAATATATTCTGCCTGTAACTTCATGTAAATTGTAATTTTCTTGGTAATCTATGTGTTCTTCAGCTTTTGCTTCCATTCTCTCTCTACATCTACTTTTTTTTATTATGCTCCATTTGTCACCAGGGTCATAAGAGCTATGTCCCCAATATGATCAGTGGAGCATCTCAAGCCGATATAGGCGTGCTGGTAAGAACTTTTGCCTATACTGGTTTAGTCTTTGATGTGTGAATTGACTCTATATTTGAAACTCTTTTTGCCAAATTGAATATTGGAATGAAATGGGTCCAAATACAGCGAAATTGACAGCAAGGATACATATGGCGACCCAACTTGTTTGGGATTGAGGAATAGTAGTTGTTGATCATTGTCTGCTCTGTTGTGAAGGTTATATCTGCTAGAAAGGGTGAATTTGAAACTGGATATGAAAGAGGTGGGCAAACACGTGAACATGTTCAACTGGCGATGACTCTGGGAGTTACAAAGCTTCTTGTTGTGGTAAATAAGATGGATGATCCTACTGTCAATTGGTCTAAAGAAAGGTGATTTTCTGTCTACTGTTTGAATTGTGCTTTATCATCAATATCCGATATATTCTAGCAACTAATTTTGATCCAGTTGATTCATGCAGGTACGATGAGATCGAATCAAAAATGGTTCCATTCTTGAGGTCGTCTGGGTACAATGTCAAGAAAGGTAAAGATGCGGGTTGCTTCTTTGTTTGGTGCTGTTTGTGATTTAGATGTGTTGAAATGATTTGTTATGAAATCTGATTACATACCCTCTCACTGAGTATATTTTTTTGAAAAAAAATTCTACATAAGATCTTGCTATTATAGTCTTCCAGTATAAAGTAACTAGGGTTTACTTGTTTCTCGAGCCACTTATCCACTTGATATGGTAAAATTACTTTTGCAACATTACCTACATGTATTCTTTTAAAGAAGAAACTGTACCTACATATTGATTCAAGCTGACTATCTAAGTTGAAATAAAAGAAGTAAACTGATGACTCCCTTTTCAGCTTATGTGATCTAATTCCTTTTTAATCCGTTCCAAATTACCCTAACTTAATATGGAAGCAATTTAATAAACTCCCATTTTATCCTTAATATAAGCTTTTATAACCCAACAAATGTTATGACATTTTTAATATCACAAGTTTTAAAAGTCTTAAAGCAATATAAATGTTATGGCATGTTCAAGATCACAATTTTCAGAAGTCCTCCTTTCTTAAACTCCATTCCCGATTTAACAGGGTCGCATAAAATGAAACATAGGGAGTACTTTTTAAATATGTCCCAAATGTGTTGGAAAAGAATACTCTTTTGGATGATTTTCTTTAGCATGTTGAAACACCAGCCATTATTTTCTAATTAATGTCTTAATGTGTTCTGTATTTTTCTTTTTCTACCAGGAATGAAGTGGAATACATACATATATATATATATATAGAGAGAGTAGTCCGTTCCAAATTACCCCTACTTAATATGGAAACAATTTAATAAACTTCCAATTTACCCTTAATGATAAGCTTTTATAACCCAACAAATGTTATAACATTTTTATTACCACAAGTTTCAAAAGGCTTATAGCAATATAAATGTTATAGCATGTTCAAGATCACAAGTTTCAAAAGTCTTCCTTCCTTAAGTCACATAAAATGAAACATAAGGAGTACTTTTTTGAATATGCTCCAAATATCTTGGAAAAGAATAGTCACTTTTGGATGATTTTCTTTGGCATGTTGAGACACCAGCCATTATTTTCTAATTAATGTCTTATGTGTTCTGTATTTTTCTTTTTTCTACTGGGAATGAAGTGGAATACATAGAGAGAGAGATGAATGTTGAAAGAGCTGAATATTGAATCTTATTTATCTTCACATCTTGAATGTGAATCTGTTGACTGTTATTCTCTACTTTGTTTAAAGATTTGACATATTAGCTAAGTTGCAGATGTTTGATTTCTGTTTTTTTTCTGTGCTCGAATATCAGATGTTCAGTTCCTTCCGATCTCTGGGCTTTTGGGTTCAAATCTGAAAACTAGAATGGAGAAAAGTGTATGCCCATGGTGGAATGGTCCATGTCTCTTTGAAACCCTTGATGCTGTCGAAGTTCCACCTAGAGATCCTAATGGTCCATTAAGGTACTTCTAGAACCCATTCTGCTAATCCTGTGGCATCTTCTTGTTTCTGTTTTCTTGCTCTAACCATATTTCCTAATTCAGCACTATCTTTCTAGTTAATTTTGCTTGACAGTCTCTAACGAACCACAATATAAAAAAGTTTGTTATACGCTTGTTCTTGTGGGCTGTGATGCTCTTTTCATTTCTTATTGTGGAAAACAAAATTCTTTTTGGCCTTAGGTAGAGTGATAAAGCTTGTTTGTGTGCTGCCTGCTCCCTTTTTTCATCTATGAAACTTGATTTACGGAAAACACCACCAAAGCATTGAAGCGAAAGCAGAAATGTGTGAAAGAAAATTAGAACTTAATCTTGGGAAGCAAAAGAGGGTCTAAGGAATAAGACTTGCAAGCTCTATTTGCGCAGTACCTTTAAATGTGTGAGAAAAATCTAAACTTAAGTAAATTGCAAAGAAGGGGCAAAAGAGTGAGACTCGCAGGTTGTATTCTATGTTACTCGGACTCTCCAAAAATGTTGCCGCACCCGTGTTGGATCCTCCAAAATTCACTACTTTTGGAGGATCCGACACGAACTCAATGGCATTATTGAAGAGTCCAAGTAACTTGTTTGTGTGCTGCCTGCTACCGTTTTTCATCTATGAAACTTTATTTGCGGGAACACCAGCAAAGCATTGAAGCGAAAGTAGAAATATGAAAGAAAATTAGAACATAATCTTGGGAAGTAAAAGAGGGTCTAAGGAGTAAGACTTGCAAGCACTATTTGCACTGTACCTTTAATGTGAAAGAAAAATCTAAATTTAGAGTAAATTGCAAAGAAGGTTCAAAGGAGTAAGATTTGCAAGTTCTGTACTTCTATTTGCAATATATTTTTAATCTTTTATTTTCAATGCATTATCTCTCTTGTTTCCTTCACTGGATGATAAGCAACTTCTCTTACTTTTCTTTTCTCCTAATTTCCTTCTGAACTTATGCCAAGTTGTTTTCTTGTTTTTCAATTTCCATTTTCTTTGCAGAATGCCTATTATTGACAAATTCAAAGACATGGGAACTGTCGTTATGGGTAAAATTGAGTCTGGGAGCATACGTGAAGGTGATAATCTACTGGTTATGCCAAATAAGGTGCTATCTTTTGGACCTTTTATACCTTTATCTGTATTGAGTTTTGTGATTGATGAAATACGTGAGGAAATTCATCTCACCAGCTGATTTATAGGCTGCTGTAAAAGTTCTTGCCATATTCTGTGATGAAGACAAAGTAAGGCATGTTGGTCCTGGGGAAAACGTACGTGTCAGGTTATCTGGAGTAGAGGAAGATGACATTTTGTCAGGCTTTGTCTTGTGCAGTGTTGGTATGTTTTCTCACATTAATTTATCTGCTTGTTATAATGAATTAGCATTCATTATCTTCTTGATATATGTCAATTATTTGTCATTCAGCTTCTATTGCTAACAAGTTGAATAGTAGAAGAAATATCGTACCATTATCGACCATGTGTTGTAAACAAATATGCATATATGATTTTACCTGTTTTGAGACATAACAGCTACAGTAATTGTTGATGGACTGCCAATTATGTTACAGTTTACTATCTTGAAAAAAAAATGCAAAAATAGCTTTTTTTTCACTTGGGTGCACAAAGCGGTGAACAATCTATACTTTTGAGAATTTAAGAAACGAAGGGTGTTTCTGTTTGTAGATGATGCTGTATGTGTCAAACAAAAATTACTTTTCCAGTGGAGGTCTTCACTCGAGAAGTAAAAATTTCTCTTCCATTTCATTGTTTTCGTTGGGTGTAAAGAGGAGATACCATGTTGTATTACTAGTGCCTAGTTGGATAGAATTTGGGGTTTCCAAAGCACAGTAGTTGCACAGTGTACACTAATATAGTATTTCTGATTCCATCATGGTTAATATCAAATGAAGTTATTTGACCTACAAAAAAAAATTGTTGAGGTTTTCTTCTTGACAAAAAATATATTTATTGAAATTGTTTGAAATGAGCAAAATAGATGTTGAATTGTTATAGTCAAACCCAACTAGTTTGGGATTAAGTCGTAGTTGTTGTATATTTCCTAGTCAATCCGCATGTTTCCATGCACCCTAAAAAATATTGATTTTGGGGGGTTGTCACCACATTCTTTTTATGAATAAGGTCATTTTTTTTGACGTAAGAAAGAAACAACAAGTGCAGAGTAAAACATAGTTACAATTCGTGTTATTCCCTCGTTACTTCAATAGTACCATTAACAACCCTATACAGTCAGGTTACAGCAGTGAGCTACCTAAAGAAGACGTATATAATTCCAACGTTGTGTTTTGCCTTCAAAGAATTTGGAGTCTCTCTCTCTAGACTGTCCACCATTCAGCCTGTGGTTTTAATCACTTCTGTGGGGATTTATAAATTTTAGTCTTGAGACCATTTGCCAGATAAAACGTGTTCTGAGGGTGCAAATGTTACAGCTTTTGGCAGCACTTTATTCAAGCAGGTAGGTAGGTTGGTATTGAGCAGATGCACTGCTAATTAGAACAAAGACTTGCATGAATACGTGCAAGACATAAAAGAATGTCGTAGGAGTAATTTGATCTCAAACTAACATTGAGATTAGCTCCTTTTTCCGAAAAAACACACAAAAATTGGTGTAGTTGTTCTTGAGGTAGCCTTACAATATATAGTCAATCACTATGCTCCCTGATAATAAAGATAAGAGCTAAGTTGCTTGGCAGTTTAGGTGCCACACCCGTGTCGACACAAAGTATGGGGTGGGTATGAAATCCGTGCCGGATTTGGTCAAACAATTTTGGGTACTTTGCCCACGACGGACGAAAAAATTCGAGATGAAATTCAATTTGATTCTTGAAATCAGAATCGAAATTAGGATAAATTTGAAGAAAATATCATACATTATCTAGGAACAATCCTTTACTTATCTACAACTTGAGAGTAAAAAGAAATTCACAATTTACCAGTTATACATAAGTATTCCACAAAATTTCTCATAATTTAGGGATCTTTATGTGTTTATTTTTTGAATTACTTTTAGTCGGATCCCGTATCTATTCTAGGATCTTTATCCCCGGATCTAAGAATTTACATCTCGAAGGATCCGATCTTTAGATCCGCACCTGTGTTTCGCACCCGTATCCGAGCAACTTAGGATAAGAGGAAGGTTTTGGGGTTAAGGATAAGAGAGGAAGGTAAATGCTTTGTCTTGGTTTAGAACAATTCAAATGTGGTTTCATATTGTAACCTCAAGTTGATTCTTTTAGCTATCATTTTGTTATGTATGATTTTCATGTTTTTTGTTATCTCTGACAAGTTTCATGTTTGCAGCAAAGCCAATACATGCAGTTACTGAGTTTGTTGCACAGTTACAGATCCTTGAGCTGTTGGACAACGTATGAATCCAACTCTTAACTTAGCATTTCATTACCTCACTTGGGTTCAAAATTGCACATGCGGAACCAGTCTGTTAATGAAGTTCCATGTTGGCTCAGGCTATTTTTACTGCTGGCTACAAAGCTGTGTTGCACATCCATTCTGTTGTTGAGGAATGTGAGATTGTTGAACTGATGCAGCAGATTGATTTGAAGACAAAGAAACCTATGAAGAAAAAACCTCTGTTTGTAAAGAACGGTGCTATTGTTTTATGCCGTGTTCAGGTTAGCTGTGTAACTGAGTACCAGTTGGACCTTTTTCTTCAATAGTGTTTTAATAGTACCTGGTGGACCTTTAGAAAGTAAAGAATTGGTTCTTGGATTCGACTCTTTAGGTGCTGTCTTCATGTTTGTGGTTCCCTCTTTGTTACCATTTGGATTTGCAGAAGTCACCATTCTCACGCATATGTTTGTGAATTCCTCTATCTCTTGAAGCTGTTAATTATCTTGTTTGATCGAGAGTCTAATTAATAGTATAGTAGAATGTGTTCTATGCTGCTTGTCTGGCCTATCTAATAAAGAATGATGAAAGATTATCTAGTTAGGGAATAAAATCTTTTCTTTACCTTGAACTCCATCGTCCTGTTTCTTTCACCCTTCCCTTAAATTTTTTTTGAAAACCTGGCCCTTTAGTTGTGTTCTGTCTCGAAGTTAATTCTTCCAAATTATCATGCCAGGTGAATAATCTGATATGTGTAGAGAAGTTCTCCGACTTTGCACAACTTGGACGATTCACTCTTCGCACTGAAGGTAAGATCCATTGTGCTCTGTAAGCTTATTGTTTTTATTTCTCTGCACGTCATGTAACACGAGATTATAACGACTACCGTTTGTGTAGGGAAAACTGTTGCTGTGGGGAAAATTACTGCACTGCCTACTGTTGCTGATAATGCATAAGCAACCTGGTAACTTAAAAGGTGGAGATGGTTTCTTTTTGTTGGTACTTCACATAAACCTTTTTGGTTGATGAATGATGATAGGAGTGTAGATACGACAAAGATAGCTATGCTTCCGGTTGTGACATTCTAGATATTTTCTAATCAAAAGTTCAGAGGATCGAGCCTTTTTTGATTTTTTAAGTTTTGCATTCATCGATGTATTCCTGGAACAGTTGCTTTTACAATCCAGTTTGAAGCTGCTGATCACTCACGCAGCCCCTTACTATTTGAACAGTCTTCAGAGGCAAGATGAGCATAAAAGGTTTTAATTGCACACTGACAGAGCAGCAGAACACCAGAAACTTATGGTTCTCAGCAGCATTTATTGGAAGAGAAGTTGGTCCATCTTTCAGATACACACACAAGTATTCACGAGTTTGGAGTCTGCGTAGCATGGTATTGTTTTGTATTTGGTACTTTTTACTAGCATCGAATGATGTATTGTTATCTAGAACAGTGTCCAGTATGAGATCATTTGGTTATACACTTTGCCCATCACTATTTTTGAACTAAAATTTTGGCGAAACTTGAGCTTATACACCTTGAGAGTAGGGGTTAAGGTCTGCGAACATACTACCCTCCCTAGACCCCACTAAGTTGGATTATACTGGGTTGTTGTTGTTGTTGTTGAGCTTATACACTTTGCACTAATATATTGAGATGATCTTTATGAAATCCAGGCCCTATATTTTTTCTCTGACAATAATAGACATCCTTTCCTATCTACAATGGGTATGTAGCAAATGCAGACCAAAATCTTATAGTATATGGAATCAACAGGCTTTCCTCTCAAAGTCCTTTGTTCTTCGACCCTCGCGACTCCCAACTCCACACCTTTCCTTGTTTTGGACTGGCTGGTCTCGCTCCCATGTACACGTGGGAATGCGGACATTGTTTTGCTTATGTTAGTGTTCTTGGAGCTAATGGCTCCGTATATCAAGAACTTCACATTCTTGGAAGGAGAGCCTTGGAGCAACGGTAAGGTTGTCTTCATGTGACCTATAGGTCACTGATTCGACCGTCAAAGCAGCCAGTAATGCTTGTATTTGGGTAGGTTGTCTGCATCACACTACTTGAGGTGAGTTCTTTCCAAGGACTCGTGTAAATATGGAATGCTTTGTGCTCCGGCCTGTCCTTTTAAAAAGATGTGAATTCTTTATACAGTTTTCAAGTTAGTTCATTGAACCTCATTAGTGTTAGATCCCGCTTCTTGTGCAGTTAAATGAAATAGAGGTGAAATTAGTTTATTTTGAGAAGTGTGTGTTTTTTAAAAGTGTTTTTTTCAAAAGTACTTTTGGTGAGAAATTGCTTTTAATCAAAAGTACTTATAAATAAAGTGCTTCTGAAGAGATTTTTATTTTTGTTGTTTTTTATTTTTTCTTCAAAGTACTTTTTTTCATTCTTTCAAAAGCTTTGTCAAAATACTTCTACTTTGAAAAACCTTTTTGGAAAAAAAGTACTTCTAAAATTGGAGAAGCTTAGCTAAACAGGCTAATATTGCTGGTGGGAATATTTGTTTTCTCATTTTTATGACATAAGTTACAAAAAAAATGGAAAGTTTTTACCCTTGTTTGGTTTGTATTATGGTTCTATATAACAAAATAAAAATAAAAATCAGAACTATAAAAAAAGTAAAGAATCAAAAAATGAGACACTTGCAAGTAGGGGTGGGCATCATTAGATTCAGTTTTGTTATAAATATTATCGGTTTAGCATATCGGTTATGGGTTTATAAACTTTATAAATTGATAATTGGGCAGATAAATTATCGGTTAATCGGTTATCAATCATTATCGGTTTACGATGAGACAACTCAATGTAGAGTCAAGCAAAAAAGAGAAGACAATTCACTGGAGTTAAGTAAAAAAGAGAAGAATTCATACGTAGTATACTATCCATTTCTGCATTCTGTCCAATGGCCACACTTGGAATAGTATTAATTCTTCAACAACAGTTGTCCAAATATTAATAATAATATAAAGTTTTAGCAATTTCACCTTAAAATTAACAGTCCAAACATATAAGTACTAAAAGTTCATGATAAAATGGATGTTATTTGTAAATGCCTAACCTGAAAAAAAAATCGTAGAGCAAAACCTTGATATGTGGACGTGCAATACTAATGCAAAAATGAAAAACACATAGAAGGTAAGAAAATATTGTTCTGTTGTCAAAGCTCAACGTACTGTACAGAAGAATAATGTTAAAAAATATATCTAAAACTGACTAGTAGGTATCGGCTGCACAACGTGGGCTCACAAAGTTAAGAAACGAAAAAAAGAAAGAATCATTAACAGTCAAAATACCAATATGAAAAAGAATTTTGTCACAGAAATTAAAAGCCTAGTATATAAGACTAAGAACTACGCTAGGAGTAACTAGTAAAGTCTGTGAAAAATGAAGATGAAGCAATTGAAGAGTGCGGTTGAGAAAGAATATGAGAGAATGAAATGAAGCCCTAGCATATGTATATACTTAAAGGTAAAGTCATAATTTTATTAATTCTTATTGGGTTATCGGTTAACCTATTAACAAAATTAGAAAATCGAGGCCGAACCGATAACCCAATATTGAAAAAGGTTCTAAACTGTTACCGAATCATTAACCCAATAACCCGATACCTATAATCCAATAGACAGTTATCGATTTTACCCTATGCCTCACCCTAGTGGCAAGATTGTGCGGAGTCAAACAATTTGTGATTAATCATCAGTTCTGGTTTGTTAATTCCAAACAAAAAGGAAACATAAATGAACCTGTTATGAAATAATATAAGAACAAGAACAATATAGAGAAAAGTAGAGAGGAGTATTCTTATTGATACTTAGGGATGATTTACAATGGGGTAAGACCCCTCTATTTATAGGCATAGAAAAGACTTAGCCTCAAAGTAAAACTCTTCTATAAGATAGACATTCACTCTAATTAGAGTTCTATTTATAACACTCCCCCTTGAATGTCTATTCAATAATGTGCCTCGTTAAAACCTTAACTAAAACAAAACCCAATGGGGAAAAATTATAGAAAAGGAAAAAGAGTACACATGTTTGAATATGCGCCTATTGGTTGCCTCGTTAAAAACCTTGCAAGGAAAACCCAGTGGGACAAAACCTTGTAAGGGAAAAAGAGTGCAACGCGCATTAACTCCCCCTGAAAAGAGCATCAATTCACATCCTTGAGTATTTGCATTCCAATCTTGTGCATCATCTTCAAAACGATCTTTTGTAGAGATTTGAAAAATAAATCAGCCATATTGATTTGAATAAATATTCCGCACCTTGAAATTATCATTCTTGATAGATATGAACATCTTCATATAATGTCGTGGAATGACTCTTCAATATCTCCATAGAGGTATTCTCGATGCCATCATGCTTATAGTTATAGCAAGATACATATGTACACAAGTTGCACTTAGGATGTGGTACTTCAGGACCAAGAATTGTATATGCTTAAGCAACTTCAATCTTTCATGGATTGACATATAAGTTAAGTCATATAAGCCATATAATAGACTTTAGATGCATATCAAGTTTTCATGTCATGCTAAACAAATAAGGTATCGAAAACTGATTACACATACCATTGACTTTATACTTTCAAGTATTTGAACTACATGTCCAAAACTACATGTCTTTCATATGGAATCAATTCTGCTTGAATTGTATCTCTTCCATTTAGCCAATATTTTTGTTTGTATTCGACAAACATAAGATCCTCATCGATATTTAGAGCTATCATAGATGTCGTCGACGAACAGTTTATATCGGTTCCAGTAAATTTTCATAAAGACATAACATGGAGATCTCTTTATTCATATATTCAGGTACCTGAATCTCTCATGAGATTTTATGAAGTGTTATGTCATGTGATCTTCTAGATCACTTGACTCCCCATTATGATCACTTTGATCATTTGCTCATCTTCTTTATTAAGAAGTTATTTTGAAACCGATTTGTCTATACGCTTTAAGCATACCATAGATTTTGTCCTTCTAGGACTTAATATGAGCATTTGCAATGAGAATATAGTTACTTTATTTGGGTCAGCAAATGCGTATAGCATGCTTTGCAATATGTTGCAATTGAATTATCCTTTTATGAACTTCAGGTTCATATTACGATATTCGAGGATCTATATATACAAATGATAATTCATCCCATGTAACCTTTTCTCAAGTGTTTATCATGTCTTCCCCTCATGTTAGAAAAGCTAACTTGTTTCCTCAACTTTGAGAGTCCATCTTTGTGCATTATGGTGTTAATGAAAATGTACAC
This sequence comes from Nicotiana benthamiana, assembly GCA_034376525.1. NCBI lineage: Eukaryota > Viridiplantae > Streptophyta > Magnoliopsida > Solanales > Solanaceae > Nicotiana > Nicotiana benthamiana. The sequence goes on along the minus strand of CM067331.1, from coordinate 67,702,883 downwards.
CGCACATCAATAATAAGATGGAGTTATTTGGTTCCTGACCCTGAACCACTTGTGAGGGGAGAATATAATATACTCTCGTATACAACGTATATCAAACTGATATATATAACTTTATTCTCATAAGAAACAGTTTAGCTATTAAGTGGAGGCACTCAATAATTATCTTGCTAAACCAACTATGATGTAAACCAACTTATCAAGATGAACTATCTTGAATAGAAAATCTGGAAATTATGCTCGAAGTTATATTACTGAGCAATTTACCTTGCAAGCACCGGCCAGGCTGCGGGTTAATAACAATCTCACATGTAACCATATCATAGATGCATCATATGTGGTATACATGGCAGGTGAATGGGCCCATATTCACCTTTGATATTTCCAGAATTTATGGGATTCAACCCGAAATTTTTAGTTGGTCAATCAATTAATGAGAACAAGTAATATAAGAGAATTCGTAAAGAACTTTCTCGTTCTTTAATATTTACCCATGTGAATTTTCTATTACTGCACATCATACTTAAAATGATATGGCTAACCCGAATGCCAACTGAATAAATTATCAAAATTGATAAACTTCAAATTTACACCATGACATGTGCAATTATCAATAAACTTCAAGTTTATTATGATATGAGTTTTTATATCAATAAACGTCCACTTTATTGTGGTATTCTTGTGTAGTACAAACTGGAGAATAAAGCGGGTAGTTTTTCACATACAGATTATCCCGCTACAAGTTGTAGTAATAGAAGATATCAAATCTTTCCTTTATTTATAGTCTCAATATAATCAATCGCTTTCGCATATACTTTGGAAACTGAATAAGTTTCTTTGAGACTTACTACCACACAATACCTTATTGGTAATCAATTGCGTTTCTCCAACATAGTAATAATTGGCTCTTCTAGAGCTCTCAATTAATTTTGTACTACCACAGATTCATCAACATCCATGTGGTGAATATCTCTTTTAAAGGGAAAGTTATACCATTATGGTCATGGTCAAAATTATATGCAAGATATGTTTCTTGCATTATCGTTGTCCTTTAATAGTCATATTTCCAAAATATTTTGGCGTACAATAGGTACGTGACCAACGATCATTCATGCCATAACAATGACATTATTTTCATATATCATCTCAAACCTCCTTTTAGGGGTGAGTGTGGTATATTCAATACCAATACGTCTGGCATTCGATTTGCTATTCTTTGCAAATGGATAATATTTTGCACATCTTTTTCACAAATAGAGGTATGTGGATCAAGATGAGATAATGATGCATTTTTCCACAAAATTTCCCATTTGGTTTCACCAACTTCTCCCCCTAATTTTGGGAAAAGTGTCTCATCGAATTGACAGTCTGCAAATCGTGCAGTGAACAAATCCCCTGTCAATGTTTCGAGGTAGCGAATAATGGAGGGCGATTCAAACTCAACATATATTCCTAACCTTCTTTGCAAACCCATTTTGGTGCAATATGGCGGTGCTACAGGCACATATACTGCACATCCACAAATTCTTAAGTGGGATATATTAGGTTCATGACCCAAAACTAATTGCAACGGGGAATATTTGTGATAATTCGTCAGTTAGAGACGAACTAGCATTGCTGCATGCAAAATGGCGTGACCCCAAACCGAAGTGGGCAGCCTCGTTTTCATGAGTAAATGAGGTATTCAAGATTATACTCATGTATTGTCTCAATCTGATATCCATTTTGAATGATATCTTTAAAACTCAACAAGTTCCTTTTAGACTTGGAGGAGAACATTGCATTCTCTAAAATGTTGTTCCTTTAGGCAGAGTTATAGTTGCTCTTCCGGAGCCTTAAATCAATTTACTACTACCAGAAATTGTAGTAACATCTGCCTTACACATAAGAGTAATATCTCTTCTCTTTGAATATCGTATGTGTGGTACATGAATCAATTAATCAAAATAGATATACGAACATGAGAATAAACAAATTTAATCCGTTGCTTCATAATTAAACAATATTTTCAAAACCTGCTGAGGTTATTCGAATAACTGAGTTGATATTCGACTATCTTGGGAAGCAGTCATTAGGTTATTCGAATAACTAAACCTGATATTCGACTAACTGGCCTTGCGGAAAAAATCCAGTTTTAATACGAAATATTGGTTAGTCGAATAACTAATTAGTTATTCGACTAACTTAGTAAACAGTCATCAGGTTAGTCGAATATTTGATTTAGATATTCGACTAACTTAGCCTGCGGAAAAATCCAGTTTTAATGCGAAATTTTAGATAATCGACTAACTGTTAGGTTAGTCGATTAACTCTACTGGAAAATAAAAATATCTTTGAAATTTAAGCATATTGAAACATTCTAAAGAACTAATACTAACATTATATCATAAGCTAACTAATACGAGCTGATACTAATGACTATTTAGTTTATTCAAATAAAATCAAACAATTCCATCTTCCTTCATCACAGATCCATCACCAATTAAGTGGTCTATTTTCCCCTCAGGGTGCTCAAAGAAGTCTGCCACATCCAAGTGGGTGATGTCAAAATTGTCGTCAGAGACAGAATTGGTTTCAGGGCATTTACTCTTTAGAGATGCTTGATAAAGCTCAACCAAATGTCTTGGTACACGGCAAATTTTCGCCCAGTGCCCTTTTCCACCGCAACGATAATATATAGTTTATGAACTATTAGCTTTTGGATTCTCATAGCATCGTGCTTGTGGCAGAGTGACCAACTTCAGGTTGTCATATCTCTCCTTTAAGCCATTCCACAAGATAGGTGGATCTTAGACTGTGATATGTTCAATTTTCAAACCTTCATCAAGGTGATGGCGCAAGAAAACCAATGCCTTAACACAGTTTCAAATCTTCATCAAGGTGATGGCGCAAGAAAATCAAGGCCTTAGCACAGTTTTAATCCTTCATCAAGGTGATGGCGCAAGAAAATCAAGGCCTTAGCACAGTTTCAAACCTTCATCAAGGTGATGGCGCAAGAAAATCAAGGCCTTAGCATAGTCTTGGGTGGATGCATTATTTCTGTCTTTAATGGCGTCTCCAGGACCCATTGCATCCAAATGGATTTTAGCATCCAACACCCATGTCATATAGTTCTTGCCCGAAATTTCAAGGGCAACGAACTTTGTTTTCATAATGTCAGACATAAAACAAAATTACATCAAGAACGTGTCCATACTTACAGGCTTTATTACAATTATCACATTCACTTCAGGGAATAGATCATAATCATCTGTATGTGCTATATACAATCTCATGTCAAATATTACTTTCATAAAGTGAAAGATTATTTTGAGAATCTTTATTATTCTCATTATCACAATGATGACGATTATAATTCCATCTATTGCCACGTCCACATCCATTGATACCTTCATGGTAATAATTTTGTCTTCTTTCAGACTTATCACATACTGCTACCACATTCTCTAAAGGGAATGGAGCAAATTCAATTGGACGGATTTTTTTTTAATTCTTTGCCCACAATCATACATGAATTTGATCATGGCAAGGCATAGAAATTTTACCACTTCATGTGAGTGTAATTTCTTACAAACTCCATTAGAGTTATAATCAAACTTTGTTGTCTATGTTTGTATATGAAATCAAATCGTAGAATTTCAAGAATTTGAAAGGGAAAAGTAAATTACTTACCTTTAAGGTATACCAATAAATGTTGTGATATCAAATATACCTCTTGAGTTTCCATCCCGTTGCATTATTTTATAATGATACCATCTCTTCTATTTTTCCGTATAGAAATTCTCATATGGAGTAGTAGCAATCGTTATTACACTCTTTTGCTTGGAAATTCACCTTCAAAAAGAAAACAAAAGTAAACAACGAGAAAGAGAAAAATTGAAGAATTTCAGAAACCAAAATATCACAAATCTCGTTTCACTCGAATAGAAAAACCCAAACGACGGAACACGAATTAGAGTGGGGGAATCTGATTGCAACTCGAGATTCTGAGAGCGATAATTGCTGAATATTAAATTCAATTGGTTAGAGACTCGTGCTGATAACGTGTTATGAAATAATATAAGAACAAGAACAATATAGAGAAAAGTAGAGAGAGGAGTATTTTTATTGATACTTAGGGATGATTTACAATGGGGTAAGACCCCTCTATTTATAGGCATAGAAAAGACTTAGCCTCAAAGTAAAACTCTTCTATAAGATAGACATTCACTCTAATTAGAGTTCTATTTATAACAGAAACTGAGTTTTTGTCAAGTTATAACGAACTCGAATGTTGTCGCTGTTTCTTTAACTGTAAAATAATAGGACGCTTCTGTTAAACGGTAAATGACTGACGATGTAATTATGACGCCTAGGAAATTAACATTTCCAAAGTTATGCGTGAACCAGCGTATCAAAATCTGAACGTTATGCGAGAAAGGATCAACGACAACAATTACCCAGTATAGTCTCACAAGGTGGGGTTTGGGGAGACTAATATATAGACGGATCTTATCCCTACCCAAAATGACAGAGAGGCTGTTTCCAATCGACTCTCGGCACAACAACTATCCAGTTTATGCGAGAAAGGATCATTTTAGTTTAACGTTCTAGAAATATTCAAATTTGCCTATTATACAATATTCGCTGATATGGCACAAGAATAGTGGGTACAGCTCTAAATGGTTGACTTCTACAGAATTATATGTATAACTGATAACCGAATAATATTTGAAAAAAATGCATCTACATTGAATTTGTTGTGGTCAGTCTTCTTCTTTTAAACGATAGTAGTGCGGGTAATGATATTCTAGGCTACGGACATTGCAAATGATTTTTCTATCTAGGAGATTGTAATGGACCATCACTAATTTTCAAACTAGATTTTATTTACATGTTACTTCAAAAAGGAGTCTATCGAAAATAGATTCTTTCCCCTTTCAAGACAAAAGTAGAATTGTTACATACAAGAAACATACAATTATGCTTTTTTAAGATTTTCCTAAAACAACTATTAAAAATAATATTTACTATGATGAAGGAAATAAAGACTTGCTGAAATTTTGGAAGAGAAGAAACTTTTTCCTTATAGAAATAATTCAAGAATGTGATGCTGCCTATAATGAAATATTATATACCGAAGACACCAGGGACGCAGAAGAACAAGTACTATAATTGCAAGCAAAGAACCAATAGAAATGAAGAATTCCGTAAATTGTAATTTTATTTTTATAAGTATTGAGTTCGTATTTAAATATAATTTTTTAAATTTAAAATTTTCTCTATGTACCGATATCGTACCCTTACGTACCGCACCCTTAGGACGGATAGATTACCAGAAAAAGTATATTTGCTCCATACCCTTAAATCCTCTTAAGAAAAGTAGCTTGGGGAACTCTATCCTTATCTTCCCCGTACCTTTAACCAGTGGCGGAGCCAACTTGTAGGAATTGGAGTCAAATGATATTTCTTCTCGGAAAAAATATACTGTATAACTAGGTAAAAAATAATTTTATATATATATATATATATATATATATATATATATATATATATATATATATATATATATATATATATATATATATTATGTATTGACTCTTCTTAATTTTCTGGTATATTTATTTGATTTATTTTAATGAAAATTCTCGCTACAATATTGCCCTTAACCCTTAAGAACCTATTACGTTCCCCTTAGACAGCCTTTGTGAGAAGTAAGATTGGATACATAATACCCTCTACATACTATTTGTGGGAAAAAATTGAGTTGTTGCTGTTGTAGACTTGTAGTATGACTTTTAAAGGGAAAAACCCAAAAAGAAACGTTGCAATAAAGAGTCAGTATATAATGAGAAACCAAAAGTGTGGGACTAAAATAACTAGAGCCACTTATGAGATGCTGCTGCTCTCTTCTCCCCCCCCCCCCCCTCCCTTTTTTTGTAATTAAGAATTTTATTAATCACCAAAGATGTTGCAATACACTATCATAGTCCAGCTTATACGCAGCTGACTATCTCATCATATCTATTTAACCACAACTATCCCTGTAACTATACCTTAACTATATTTACAAGAGAAATTTCTTCATCTGTTGTCTAACTTTGGAGTTCCTCTAACATTACATATATAGGCTAGTTCCTTGACTAAAATTTCACTGCTACGAAAGCCATTCTCAAATATCCGCGAGTTTCTCTCCAACCACAGAGCATAGCATTGTTCTGCAGTCACCATTTTGAAAATGTTGGCTCTACAAGACTTTCCTTTAGCTTTGCCAATTATCCACTGGAGGTTCTGGTCCCAATTCTGTATTCTGGGATGGTCCTCTTGAATCCAAGTCATTGTTTGCTCCCATAGGTCTGCTGAATATGGGCAAGAAACGAATAAATGTTCTCTGATTTCTGTATGGTTTTGGCACAGCACACATTTCTGGTCTACATTAATTCCCCATTGTGTTAGCCTATCCTTGGTTGGAAGCCTGTCATGGAGTACTAACCATAGGTTGAACACAGCTTTGGGTATGGCATAGTTCTGGAGAGTTAAGTTCTTCCAATGGACTCTCGGCAATTGTCCAATCTGTAGTAGATAAATCTGCCTAATGGAGCATACTTGCATATTGAAGCCTTGGTATTGTTGCAATAGATCTCTTGCTGCTATGATCCTTCTAACCACCCAACTAACTTGCCTGGGAATATGCATGTTCTCTAATTGGTGCAGCTTCATATAGACAACATGAATCCATTTTACCGACAACCTGTCTTTCTTGTGAGCTATATCCCAGCAGAGTTTAGCAATTGCAGCCTTGTTCCACAGAGATAAGTTAATAAGATTCAATCCACCAGCTGATTTAGGAGTACACATTCTTTCCCAGGATACATAAGCTTTTTTAGTGATGGAATTTGATCCAGACCAGATGAAGCTTCTACAGATTGCTTCAATTAGCTTCAGTATTTTAGTTGGAATGATGAAGAGTTGAGCCCAGTATGCATGTATTCCAAACACCACAGATTGGACAAGTTGCAGTCTCCCAGCATAGGACAGTTTCTTGGCAATCCATGATGTGATCCTAGCAGTGATCTTTTCCACTAATGGTTGCCATTGTATCAGTGACATCTTCTTGGTGGTTAGAGGAATGCCCAGGTATTTGAAAGGTAATTCTCCATGAATATAGCCAAGGTGGTCAATAATCTGCTGTTGCACTTCTTGTTTAACCCCTCCAAAATATACCAAGCTTTTGCCCAGATTAGCTTTCAATCCTGAAGCTTCAGTGAATTGAGAAAAATACTGGAACATGGCTATGACAGACTTGATATCTCCTTTAGCAAATAAGAGTAGATCATCAGCAAAGCTTATGTGAGTAATGCCCAGCTTTTTACATCCAGGATGATATTGAAAAGCTTGATCTTTCCTTAGTTCAGCCAGTGATCTGCTAAGATATCCATGACTATTGCAAATAAGAATGGGGATACTGGATCTCCTTGTCTGAGGCCTTTAGCAACTTTAAATGGTTCTGTTGTTGCCCCATTAATCAAAACTGTATAGCTTACTGTTTGGAACATTCCATGATCCAGTTAGTAAACCTGGTTGGGAAGCCCATCCCCTCCATTACTTGTTGCAAGAAGATCCACTCAACAGAATCATAAGCTTTCTGAAGATAAATTTTTATCATGCATCTGGGAGTCACATGGGCTCTAGTATAGTTTTTGATCAACTCATGAGCCAAGATGACATTATCAGCAATCTTCCTGCGTGGAATGAAACCTGCTTGAGACTCACAAATGATACTAGGCATGAGCTTCTGTAGTCTGTTGGCCAGGATTTTAGAAATTATTTTGTATAGAACTGAGCAGCATGCAATTGGTCTATACTCTTAATTGTGGTTGGACTGGAGACTTTAGGGGTTAATGTAAGAGTATCACAGTTTATTGGCTTATACATCTTGGTTGTTTGGAAGATCTCCTTGATTGCACATATGACCTGCATGCCAATAATGTTCCAGGACTTTGAAGAATACTGTATTATATCCATCAATTCTTGGAGCTTTATCATCCCCAATTGCTTTTAGGCTCTCCACAATTTCAAGATCAGTAATATTAGCACATAACTCTCTTCTCTGTTGCTGTGTTAAGGTAGGGCCATTAGCCATATACACTCTGTTTATGGCTGGAAGGGAAGTAGCTGATGAACCCATTAATGGCTTGTAGAAATCAATGATCTCCTTTTTAATGTACGCAGGTGTATTAACTTTAACTCCCATTGCTGTAGTGAGTTCTGCGATCTGCTTATATTGAGTTCTTTCTTTCAGGACAACAGAAAAATATTTGTTATTAGAGTCTCCAAGTTGAATCCATTTTGCTCTAGCCTTCTGCTGTAGTATACTTTCTTCAATCAAGGACCATCTTTCCAGCTTCAATACTATCTCTTTCTCTTTGTGCTGCAACTCATCAGTGTATGCAGTACCATTTGTTTCTTTATGTCTTTCAGTTCTTGTCTGCTATGGTCAATTCTCTGAGTAATGTTCCTAAACTCTTTAATATTTAAAGACTTTAGGGGACCTTTCAATGCTTTGAGTTTAGTCCATACTAATTTCATAGATCCCAGATTGTTATACCGCCAGTTATCTTCCACCAACTATTGAAAGTCTTCATGCTCAGTCCATGCATTGAAAAATTTGAAAGGTATCTTACCTTTCCTAGTAGCTGCTGCCAATGTTACTATCGTAGGATTATGGTTAGAGATTATAGGTTGATCATATACTGTTTCCACATGGCTCTACTTGATCATCCATTCATAATTACCAAATACTCTATCCAGTTTACTGCAGACTCTATCAGTTCCTGTCTTCCTGTTTGTCCAGGTGAAGTAATCACCCTTCCAAGGTAGTTTTGAAAGCCCATCCTGTTGTATGCATTGAGTAAACTCTTGAGTCTCTGAATATTTAACAAGATTGCTTGACTGTCTATCATTGGCATATAATACAGCATTGAAATCTCCAGCAACTAACCAGGCTTCATTTATAGATTCTGAGTAATCCTGCAGATGTCTCCATAAAGATCTTCTTTGCTCCACCCCATTATGTCCATATACCACAATAATATAGCAAGTGACATCCCCATTAATGCTTCTGACTCTATAGTGTATCAATTGAGCCTCATCTTGGATACCAGCAACTGTGAGCATCTTTGTGTCCCATAAGATCCACACTCTACCATTTTATAGTACCATTATAATTTGTTAGAGAACCCCAACCAGGAGCCATCTGATTAGCAATTCTTCTTGCATTTGTTTCCTTAACCGTATTTTCTACCAAACCAACAAGGTTTATTTTATTTCTTCTTATATACTCCCCAACTTCTTTTTGTTTATACCTTTTATTTACACCTCTAATGTTCCAGAATAACCACTTCATTGGCAGTTGCTTGGTCCACCTCTATCCCCTGGTGGGATCTCAGTCCTACTATTGGAGACTGCTTCAAAATGATTGCTAACAACAATAGGGGATAAAGGTGGAAAGTTGATGAGGTTGAATTCAGGGCTTTGAACTTTCTTCCCTTTCTCTTCTTGTTTAGTCTTCTCTGTTACCAGTGTTGGAGTTTCATTAGTCTCTTTATGGATCTCATTCCTCTGACTTTCCTCATGTGCACCACTCTGTTGACTTGGTACCTCATTCTGGCTAGTACCAGTTTGTACTGGAGCCTTGGTTCTCCATTCCTGAGTCACTTTTGCCTTCTTCACTTGAGTAGGTTGGTGTGTATTTTGCTTCATTTGGGCCAAGAAGCTATGACCAATCATTTGACATTTTTCACAATAAGAAGGTTTCCAGTCATAAACTACTTCTTGTAAAAATTTCCTCCCATTTGTATTGTGCATTCATCCGTAAAGATAGGCTTCCCTAAGACACTTGCAATTCTTCTTAGTGATCTCATTCCCCAACAAGACATGGGAAGCTTAGGGAACTTGACCCATAGAGGGATATCAACAGGGAATTCCTCTGTGAAGTCAAAGTCTGGAGACCATTGCTTAAGGATCATGGGTCTGTTTGCTATAGAGTAAGGTCCTGCACATAGAATTTCCTTAGCATCATCAATTGTTCTGAACTTGATTATGTAGTACCCTTCCTCGTGATAGAACAATTCTGGCTCTGAGACATGCGCCCAATGGAGGTTAATGAACCTTTTCATCGCATTGAAACCAAGGATATACACAATTAACGCACCTTTCCACTTATTCTCTTCCTCATCCACCTCTGATTTGTTGAGTTGCACTATTGGTTGACCATCGACAATTACCGGAGGTAAGTATTCTAAAGCCATACCATTAGATGCAAATCTATTTTTTTGAAAAAGGTTAGCCCAGTTCTGTTTTGGTATCTCAGTTCTGCTTGTAATTTCCTCCGATTTCTCCGCTAGTTCCTTCACTGGATGGATTTGGACCTGCATTGACTTCTGCAAGTCTGCAATTTCGCTGGTTATCTTCTTCATCGGATCTGAAACTGCTTCAATCGAAGCTGGGTAGGTTAGATCCGGCTCCTTTGACACAATAGGTTGCTGCGATGTCATCCTGATTGCCTCATTCTCATCTTCGTATGACGGATCGACAGTCTGCACAGATGAGGCCATGAAGGCTGCTTTCTCCATAGATGGCTGGTTAATAGTTGTTATCACTCTCTCAATAGCTGCTAGCGGAATCTTCCGAGGTCGTCCTCTACCTCTACCTCTCCCTCTCGCCATTGATACAAGCTCGGCGTACGTTTACTGACGTGCGCCGAGAGAAACGAAGAAGATGGGTTCCTTTTTATTATATTTCTCTTCCGTTCCCTTGGGTTGGGGTATTTTCTGTCCCTCTCAACCTTCTCTCAACTACACTTTCGGAGTTCCTTTTAATCACTCAAAGTTACAAACTTGTGTAAGATACTCAGCTCTTAAAACCAAAGCCACCTTTGATGAAAATGGCCAAAATTCTCAACCTTCCATTCTTATTCAACAAGAGGAAAACAAACAATCTAACCAGGTAAAAGGCATCTCCATCCCTCGGGGCATTTTTGGCCATAATGGAGCTCCAAGGCTCTCCATTTTTCCCCCAAACGGGGATGAATATCTCCATTACTGTTCATGCTTTTTTAATCAGTATTTTTATTATTTAATTCTTTTAATGTATCTCTTTATATATACCAAATTATGTTTATGTAATTTTATATTTTAACTTTGAGATATAATGTTGATAAATTAATTTTCATGCATTTATTATTTTTATGTGAAATTATAAGTTAATTTTATTATAAGTTATAGTTGTACAAAAAATATATAATCATCTCAAAAAATGAATGGTTCAAATATAAAATATTAGATATTGCTAAAAAATAATAATCTAATATTAAAGAGAGAAAAATATAAAATAAAATATTTTTTTTGGAATAAAAATGGAGTAATATTGGAGTAACTTTACTCTATTTGGGAGTTTAATGCATTTTGGAGGATAAAATGGAGGCAATTGTTAGGGATGGCCTAATTCTCATTTTCTTTTGTATTTTTAATTTATGGTTATGAGCCAGTGGGTGCAGAGTATTCCTTTTACTAAAAGGATTTGAATTCAGTAATATATGTTTGTCCTGAAAAAATTACTCTCTCCGTTCCAATTATTTGAAACTAAAGGTTGCTAGATTCAGAAATAATTTACTCTAAACCTTTTTTTCTTTTGATAAGAAGTTTTATAATCACTCAAATATTAAAATATATATAAGAACACAAGTTTCTTAGCTACACAAACGGGGGACATGTTTAATAGCATGTTTGGCCAAGCTTCTCCGAGCGAAAAATATTTTTTCCAAAAAAGAAAAAAACTTTTTTCCCTAAGTTAAGTATTTAGCCAAGCTTTTATTTCAAGGAGAAAAGAGAAGTAGTTTTGGACGCACAGAAAAAAGTACGCTCCTTTCCGGAAGAACTTGGGAAATACTTTTAAGAAAAATACACTTAGAAGCATTTTTTGAAAGCTTTATCAAATACTAATTATTGTTTAAAAATATTTTTAAAATTAATTAGCCAAACCAACTGCGTTTCACCAATACTTTGGAAAAAATGCACCTCTTAGAGCCGATTTTTCCATCTCGGCCAAACAGGATAAGGCCATATCAAAACGAGTATACAGTAGCTGTTACCTTTTTTAGCTTAATTAATATACTAAAGCTCCTCTTCTAAGAACACCATTTTGCTGATTGGTAGTATATTCTAATTTATTATCTGACTTTCTATAGGCAATTTGGATAACAATTTTCGCTGGGCACTTACTGTTGGTTTTCCTACTGGATGTATGAATTAAAACTTTATTTAGGAAGTTGAAGAGAGTGTAAGAATACTGAAAAATGCTGCAAAAACAAGAAAGGTTGCAGCAGAGGAGATACGGGCTGCTTTCTCTGTGATTGAGAAATCAAAAATTGATTCTTCAATGTTTCTTGAAACTCTGGGTGGAACCGAATCACCGGGGAGGACGTGGATGCTTATTTTTACTGCTGAGGTTTGTAAATGCATTTTTTTTCCTTTCCTTTCTGTGCTTCTTTAGTTACCTATATATATATCTATATATATATATATAGATATATATATTTATTGTCCGATATTTCATAGTGACGTATGCATTTTGCAGAAAGGTTTAGAACGAGGTAGATACTTCCCAATTACAGCCATTCAGAGATTTGATGCAGCTGTAAGCTTTACTTCTCTTCTGTTATCTGTCTTTTAATGTTAATGAAGGAGATTACTCTTAATGTTGAAGGTAAAACAAGAGAATATTACATCTGAAAATGTTCAAATGACGACTTAGAGTAAGGATTCATATGACCTTTTGAAGAAGAGCTCAACAATTCTACTCTTAATGGGGTGATATAACGTTGTTGCTTATTCTTTTTCTTCCTATTCTTGTGTCATGTAATGGTCGGTATAGATCAGAATTACACTTTCCTTTATGAAAGCTTCCAAATAAAGAGATTCTTATCTTTGTGTAACTTAAGCATTTACTATGGAAGAGATGATTAGATCAAATGACTTATCACATGGTTGAGAGGGGGGGGGGGGGTGCTAGAGCGATCAACTTCAATAACATATCCTTTTGTTTCTAATCATGTAAACTCCTAGATGAGATGAAATTGAATAATTCAACCGCATAGACCTATTTCGTTAACCAATTTTCCCCATTTCTGATTCGTATATCCAGTGTACAATTCGTATACTCGGGATCTTCTACAAAAGAAAATGATAAAAAACACTTCCCTGCTCAATAACTTAAAAAACTGGCAACGAGAAGGGAAAACAAAGAAGATAAAGGAGAACAATTGCATACCCGTTGCAATTCATAATATTTATTGGTGCTATATAACCAACCTTCATTTTCTCTTTAAATCTCTATTTCCTTTAGTTGCTTAGATGAAGAATTCCAATTTCACTACTGAGTATACTCTTGATAGTAGAAAAATCTACTTCAGGATTCATTTACACTTTTGCAGGGGGAGCTGTTTCATGGTAGTCTAGGCTACAGAATTGTGTTGCTTTATCCACAACCGAAGCAGAATACGTTGCTGCCGCTGAAGCTGGAAAAGAGATGTTGTGGCTAAAGCGTTATCTCCAAGAGGTTGGAATCAAACAAAAGGAGTACAAGGTACATTGTGACAGTCAGAGTGCTTTGGATTTGAGCACGAACTCCATGTACCATTCCCGTATAAAACATATTGAGTTATGCAGAGACATAGCCGGGACGTTTATTTCAGATACGGCTGGAGGAGGAGAATTGATGACTTCCATCCGTACTTCTAGATGTTCAAACTAGCAAACTTTGACAAGCCTCCAACAAGTTGCAGCCCACATTCCTGAAGTAGATTTTCTACTATCAAGATCTCCGGCCATATCTGCATCTGTATAGCCTTCCAAGATTGGATCAGCTCCCCCGTAACAAAGACATAATTTCATTGTACCCTTAAGATACCTAAGAATCCACTTTACGTGCCGATATTGCTCACGCAGATATGGCTCTGACACCAAATTGATGACTTCCATCCGTACTTCTAGATGTTCAAACTAGCAAACTTTGACAAGCCTCCAACAAGTTGCAGTCTACAATAGTTGAACAAGCCATAGCCTCCGTGGGAAGCTTCCTTATTCACATGGAAATTTCCACAAAAAACCCTCCCCATTTTTACTATAAATAGAGGTGCTTGCCTTCATTGTAAATCATCACAAAATTGGGGTGTTCATTACCAAGAAGAGTGAGAACAAGAGTGATCCTCGTTTGTGAGTTTTGAGAGTTTTTTATGAGTTTTGTAAATGCTCGTGTAATCTATTCTTGTGAGTAATAGAGGTTATTTTTCTCTCAAATTTGTGTTTACCAACGCCCAATCGATCCACATACCCTTGGTATCAGATTTGCTCGAAATTCAATTCTGATGGCACCATTGGATTAGTCTCGTCGAACGGAGTCCAACGCACCAAATAGCGACCTAATCGGAGTTCAAACGAGCCCAAAAATTGCGGTCAAAGTTTGGTCAACTTTGCCGGAGGTTCGCTGGGAACTCGCCGGAGAAGAAAACCGTCACCGGAAATTTCACCAGAGAAGACGACCGGTCAACTGTAGCGAACCAGTCAACTCTCTAAAATTGCAGATTGCTCTCTCAATTTTCAAAAATTACAGTTTTGCCCCTATAGTGGAATTTAAGCCACGAAGTGTCAATTCCACCATTTTCGACCGTTTCGGACGCAACGGTGAACTCCGTGTTTAAAGATTCAAACCTGATCGTGTTGAAAAATTATTTTGTAAGATGATAATGTCCACAGAAGAGTCAACATCATCTTTCGGAGCCATGATTACGCTTACTGCCACAAATTACACGCTATGGAGACCTCGGATGGAAGATCTCCTGCAAAGTTTTTTTTGATCCTATAGAATTGATGGGTAAAAATCTTGATCCCGCCAAGGAGTTAGAGTGGAAGAAATCAAATCGAAAAACTATTGGTCAAATCCGTCAATGCATTGATCATAGTGTCTTCCACCATATTGCACAAGAAACAGACGCATATACCCTCTGGAAGAAGTTGGAAGACATGTATAAGGCCAAGACTGCTCGGAATAAGGCCCTATTGATGAGGCGCTTAGTCAACAGAAAGCTAATAAATGAAACTTCAGTTGCCGAGCATAAGTGAGTTCCAAAACCTGGTCAACCAGTTGTCGTCTGTAGAGATGCCTCTTAGCGATGAAGTTCAGGCGCTGTTACTACTCAGTTCCCTTCCCGATAGTTGGGAAACGCTGGTCGTTTCACTCAGCAACTCAGCCTCTAATGGAAAACTTACCATGTCAATGGTCAAGGATGCCCTATTCAGTGAAGAGGCAAGGAGAAAGGAGATGGGCACAGATCACACCCATGCCTTTGTCGTAGAGAACCGGGGGAGGCAACAAAAGAGTAGCAAAAACAAATGGAGAGGCAGAAGCAAGAGCAGGGGCAGGTCCACTGATGGCAGAAAACCAACATATAAGTGCCATCATTGGGGAATAGAGGGACATATGAAGAAGAACTGCTACAAATGGAAAGAGGAGCAAGGCCAGAGCAGTTCGCAGTCGAAGAACAAGGGTGGAGAAACGTTAGTTACTATCTCTGGTGATGTAGCTTATTGTTCAACCCAAGATGAGACATGCCTTCACGTCTCACGAGAAGACACGGAATGGGTGGTAGATACTGCAGCATCCTACCACGTGACTCCATACAAGGAATACTTCACAACATACAAAGCCAGTGACTTTGGAGCTGTGAAAATGGGAAATTCCAGTTCTGCTGAGATTGTCGGAATTGGTGATGTCCAGATAAAGACAAGTTCCGGGAGCACAATCACTTTGAAGGATGTCCGCCATCTGCCAGATCTTCGGCTAAATCTATTGTCAGGAATAGCTCTTGACAAATAGGGCTATGATAGTCACTTCAGTAAAGGTGCATGAAAGTTATCAAGAGGCGCTATGACAGTCGCCCGAGGACATATTTGTGGCACGCTATGCAAGACTCATGTGAAGATATGCACAGACAGCCTCAACGTTGCAGAAAAGGAGGCTTCTCAAAATTTGTGGCACCAGAGACTCGACCACATGAGTGAGAAATGGTTGTCTACCCTAATAAAAAAGGAGTTTATCAATGTGGACAAGGATGCTGTACTAAATCCTTGCAATCATCGTCTGTTTGGTAAGTAGCATAGAGTCTCGTTTAATTCCTCTTCAACGAGAAGATCAGAGTTACTCAGTCTGGTACACTCTGATGTTTGCGGTCCCTTAGAGGTTGAACCACTCGGCGGCAATCGATACTTTCTAACTTTCATTGATGATGCTTCTCAAAAGGTGTGGGCGTATTTCTTACGGACGAAGGACCAGGTGTTCGATTACTTCAAACTCTTCCATGTCATGGTAGAACGTGAGACATGAAAGAAGTTGAAGTGTCTTCGATCCGACAATGGAGGTGAATACTCTTCCAGGCAGTTCAATGCCTATTGCAGATCATATGGCATTCGACATGAGAAGACGGTCCCACGCACCCCTCAACACAACGGTGTAGCTGAAAGAATGAACCGAACAATCATGGAACGTGTTCGGAGCATGCTCAGTATGGCTAAGCTACCAAAGCCATTCTGGGGAGAAGCAGTCAGAGCCGCCTGTTACTTGATCAACCGATCTCCATCAGTACCATTGAATTTTGAAGTTCCGGAGAAACTTTGGTCTGGAAAGGATCCATCATATTCTCACTTGAGAATATTTGGATGTTTGGCGTACGCACACGTATCCAAGGAGCTTAGGCAGAAGCTAGATGCAAAGACCTCTCCATGCATATTCATAGGCTATGGAGATGAAGAATTTGAATGCAGATTATGGGATCCAAAGGAGAAAAAGGTGATCAGAAGTAGGGACGTAGTGTTCCATGAAAATCAAACAATAGAAGATATTGAAAAGCCCACAATATCTCAGAAGCCAAATGTTGCTCCGCAGGTGCCAGAGGCAACAACAGAATCATTCATGAAAAATAAAGATACAATGTCAGAAGATATTCCAGAAGTAGAAGACAATGAGGAAGAAGACGGTGTTGAGCAGGGGGAGCCACAACCCGCTCTGCCAGATGTTCCAGAACCATCAGAAGACTCAGATGATGGTGGATCTCCTTATATTCCATATGTTCGTAGATCTGAACGAGGTCGGATTCCATCGAGAAGATATCCAGAATCCGAATATCTTCTACTTACTGAAGATGGAGAACCAGAGAGTTTCCATGAAGCAGTATCTCATAAGGACAAAGAACAGTGGCTGCTCGGGAGCAGGACGAGATGGAATCTCTGCAGAAAAATCTGACTTATGAGATCGTAGAAATTCCAAAAGGGAAGAAGGCACTAAAAAATAAATGGGTGTTCAAGCTGAAGAAAGATGGCAGTGGAAAAGTGGTGAAACACAAAGCACGGTTGGTAGTCAAAGGATTCCAACAGAAGAGGGGAATCGACTTTGATGAGATTATTTCAAACGTAGTCAAGATGACTTCAATCAGAGCCATACTTGGATTGGTCGCAAGTATGAACTTGGAGCTTGAACAGATGGATGTGAAGACAACGTTTCTTCATGGAGATTTAAAAGAAGAAATCTATATGCAGCAACCCGAAGGTTTTGAGGTTTCAGGAGATAACCTCGTGTGCAAGCTGAAGAAGAGTTTGTACAGTTTGAAGCAGGCACCAAGACATTGGTACAAGAAGTTTGACTCGTGCATGGTGAGTCAAGGGTAAAAGAAAACTGTCGCAGATGAATGTGTTTACATTCAGAAATTTTCAGATGGGAATTTCGTTGCTCTTCTACTATATGTAGACGATATTCTGATCGTGGGGAAAGACGCAACGAAGATCAACCAGCTGAAGGAGGAACTCTTTAAGTCTTTTGACATGAAAGACTTAGGACCGGCTCAATAAATATTGAGAATGCAGATCACCTGAGACATGAAGAACCAGAGGTTATGGCTATCTTAGGAGAAGTATATTGAACGAGTGCTTGCACGGTTCAACATGAATAGTGCCAAACAAGTTAGCATTTCATTAGCCAACCATTTCAAGCTGAGCAAGAGTTCCTGTCCCTCATCCAAGGAAAAGATTGGGGAGATGTCGTCAGTACCATATTCTTCAGTAGTTGGAAGTTTGATGAATGCTATGGTGTGTACGAGGCCCAATATTGGTCACGCAGTGGGAACGGTGAGTCATTTTATATCCAACCCCGGGAAGAGCATTGGGAGGCAGTAAAGTGGATTCTTAGGTATCTTAAGAGTACAATGAAATTATGTCTTTGTTACGGGGGAGCTGATCCAATCTTGGAAGGCTATATAGATGCAGATATGGCCGGAGATCTTGATAGTAGAAAATATACTTCAGGATTCATTTACACTTTTGCAGGGGGAGATGTTTCATGGCAGTCTAGGCTACAGAACTGTGTTGCTTTATCCACAACCGAAGAAGAATACATTGCTGCCGCTGAAGCTGGAAAATAGATGTTGTGGCTAAAGCGTTATCTCCAAGAGTTTGGAATCAAACAAAAGGAGTACAAGGTACATTGTGACAGTCAGAGTGCTTTGGATTTGAGCAAGAACTCGATGTACCATTCCCGTACAAAACATATTGATATTTGCTATCATTGGATACGCGAGGTGATGGATCGACAACTGTTGAGACTAGTGAAGATCCATACGAAGGAGAATCCAGCTGATATGTTAACAAAGGTGGTGACTCGAGAAAAGCTAGAGTTATGCAGAGACATAGCCAGGATGTTTATTTCAGATACGGTTGGAGGGGGAGAATTGATGACTTCCATCCGTACTTCTAGATGTTCAAACTAGCAAACTTTGACAAGCCTCCAACAAGTTGCAGTCCACAATGGTTGAACAAGCCAACCATAGCCTCCATGGGAAGCTTCCTTATTCACACGAGAATTTCCACAAAAAACCCTCACCATTTTTACTATAAACAGAGGTGCTTGCCTTTCTTGTAAATCATCACAAAATTAGAGCGTTCATCACCAAGAAGAGTGAGAACAAGAGTGATCCTAGAGAGTGATCCTCGTTTGTGAGTTTTGAGAGTTTTTTTATGAGTTTTGTAAATACTCGTGTAATCTATTCTTGTGAGTAATAGAGGTTGTTTTTCTCTCAAATTTGTGTTTAACAACGCCCAATCGATCCACATACCCCAACATATACAGTATAGATGCTTTCTTCTTTCAATCACAAGATGAATAACATGTTTGAACAAAATTTTAGGCAAAAAGGATCGAAAATGGTGTTTTCTTGGGGCCTCTTGGATTCTTGACATTTGAAGGGAGGTTTTCATGGAAGAATAAGATTCTTGCTTTTGTATTTGAGCAGCTTCAGATAAAAGTTGGACCATTTAATCCCTTTAATATCAGTATTAAGGGAAAAGATGAAAGAGAGCCGAGCAACAAGGATAAAGATACCTTTTTCATCTGGTTTTACATTGACGAGGAAATAGGTGTTGCTCGAGGACGGAGTGGAGGGACAGCTTTCTGGGTCCGTTGTCGACGTGTTGGTTATTCCTAAAAGCTTTTGTATGTATGTATGTATGTATGTATGTATGTATGTATGTATAGTTTGACTTTCTCAATGCACATGACATTGAATCGAAATACTATACTGATGAAATTTGTGCAGTATTAGTTATATGTGAAGTAATCAGGAGACAAATTTGTCAATGTTTATAGAAAGCCTTCATCTCGTTCACCGTTTCAGGTTTTCCATTTATGTTTAGTAGATCTTATTCTCAGAATGAAGAAGTCTCTAGAAACTAGATTACAAGGGTATATAATTAGCTTCTTATTTGCAGATATTCTTGGCTTGTAGATATAATACTGAAACTGTAGCAGAATCAAATGATTCAGAGGTGTTATTGGTGATGTTTTTACTATCGAGATTGTTGGTGGCCTCGGTTTCATCTTGGTTCACATATCATCTGCTCTTGATATGGCAGATGGAAGGGACTCTTTACATAAATGTCACAGTAACGTCAATATAAAACCATCAGAGTAAAGCTCGATTTACCTTAAAACACACGAGAGAGAAAAGTGGTAACAATGGCTTCATCTCTCCTACTTCCTCCATTGCACTGAGCCAAAGAGATTTCCAACCCATCACTAAATCCAGGTAGCCTATCTGCTCCCCGTCAAAAAATTCCGTCCCCCAAATCTGCTCTAGTTTTTTTATTTTGCCTCTCCTTCAGCTTGCATTGCTTGCCATGATCCTATGACGACCTGAAGGTGAAAAATAACAAGCAGACGGCCATCGTTTAATCATGTGCTATTCTTGTCTATGATATTTTATCAGATGTATTAACTTGGATAGAATCATTTCTTAACCATTTTGCTGTAGTTCAATGACATTTTTTTTGCTCCAACCTGGTGTCCGGTAATACTTATTGGTGCCCCCGATTAACCTGGATTCACGCAGTGTAAGATCCATTAAAGGGAGAAGTGCTCCCTATATATCTTTTTTATTTTCAGGACTCGAACCCGAGACCTCTGTTTAAGGGTGGAGGGATCCTATCCATCCTGCCACAACTTTTGGTGGTGTAGTTCAATTGCATCTTCCAGACCGAATTGCGCGAAATGGTTCCATCTACATGATGCAGTTGGCTGAGGAGCTTGTTTACTTGTCTCATAGTTTAAGCTATCTGAATATTACTATCTTGGAGTAATAATGCCCACCCTCTTTCCCATGGGAATGGAGAAGGTAAATAATCCTTGTTCTATAGGTGCACATCTGCTGGTTTTTGTATACTCTTTTAAAGAAATGGATTATGCCAAGAAAGTAAAGCAAACTGTGAACATGGAATTGATAGCTCACTTCCACTGTGGTCTCTGATGCTCGGTCATAACATGGCTATCAATTAGGGACTTCATTTCTTTTTTGGTAATACAGGAAAGGGGATAAGGTCCAAATTTGTCTATGTAATTTACGATTAGGTTTAACTTTGTCCTCTGTTAGAAATTTGGTTCATCCATGCTCTCGCTGTTACATCTGCTAAAATAATCTGTCCAGACAATTCATGGGGACGCCTGGTCTGGGACAAGACCGCCAGCATAACATGTAAATGTTGAGTTAAATGAGAGAGTCTTATCAGTAAAAATTCGTACGGGCACTATAAAGCGACAGTGAGCAGAGAAATGAGAGTCTTATTGGTGAAAACTCATATGGGCACCATAAGACGACGGTTAGTAGAGAAATGAGATAGGTTAGTTAGCGAAAACCTGTAAAAGGCGCTACTAGCCGAATGAGGGTCCTTAATTCTCCAGCATGAGCACAACCAAGAAAAATTCATTATGAACGTTTGCGGCGGATTTTGAGAATTAGACAGCATAGACGGATCAGGCGTCCAGTCCAAAATACATGTCATGATTCATTAAAGTTGCACATACCTCAAAATAAGTCTCCTTATTCCTTTCCCCGAAAGGGACACCTTTTGTTTAAGCACAGTTCTGTTTCACTTTCAATTAGTATTCTGTTTTACCCATAATTTTTCTTTGCGTCCCTTTCGGTCTAATCTTAAATATAAAACGAAGCAAAGAAATGGCTGCAAAACCAGCTACAATTTCCCACCAATATCGAGCACAATTTGAGGAATATATGGCATTGATGAAGGCACGAATCCATCTGTGATCTCATTCAATAAGACGAACAAAGCGTTTTAAAGAAACTTAAAAGTCGCATGAGCGGGGCCTGCTTCATGAGAAAAGTTGATAAGCACTATGGACACAAACTGATACTGGGTGCAAGACAACTGAGTTTGATTTTTAGTCTTGCCTTAGAGACAAAGGTAGCGGTACCATGGACATCTAGGTATAAAACAGTTGGGGGCAACATTAGAAAGCAAAGTCTCTAGAATGTCACACCTCCTTTTGGCTACTACAACCCGGCGAAGGGCGTAGATAAGAGAGTTTTTCCAATTATAGGATAATCGAAATGGGATTTATTTAAAAGATTCAGAGTCGCCACTTGGGAGATTTATGGTGTCCCAAGTCACCGGTTAGATCCCGAATCGAGGAAAGAATGAGTCTGTTTAACAGTCCACGAACCAGAAATTCGAGTAAGGAATTCTGTTAACCCGGGAGAAGGTGTTAGGCATTCCCGAGTTTCGTGGTTCTAGCACGGTCGCTCAACTCTTATATTTGACTTACATAATCTGATTTTTGTTCAATTATGAACCTATGCGCATTTTGAATCTTTTAACCATTTTTCTTACTGTTTTAAAGAGAATTGCAAAGTCATTAAAACATGTCTGGAGCCACGTTCATAAATGCACCCGCGGTTTTTTGACACATTCCAACTTCATTGGGATTTAGATTTGGGTCACATAAATGTGCACCCGTACTTAGGAAGGTAAGATTATTTAAAGACGCGCCTAAAGCGACTAGCGTGTTATTATCATCACGGGAAGCCGTGAAATTCGCTAAACGGCATGCCCCGAATTCCTAAGTATTTTAACATAAACATTTAAAGAGTGCCGCGCGATTTATGTTTTTCGTTCGGCGCCGCACACCTCATTTTATTATTACAAGGTCAGTTTGAGGAAAACTAAGTTTTTCTATTTGATTTGTCTATACTTTGGCCTAATGAATAACATTCAAGCCTTGTATTCAAGTTTAAAACTTAAACAGACGGAAAACTTCCTAAATTATATTACCACTCAATGCTGATGGCCCAAAAGCGGAGTTGCGAATTTAGAGCAATGAATTAACTGAAAGATCGTAGTATGGCCACCAACTAAGCCGAAAATTAACCATAAATTTGATTTATGAGAAATGAGACTTTGAATTTCAACTTCGAATTCATTTTGATGGTGAATGCTAATCACATATAGTTCAAAGAACAATTAGATGATTTGCTGAAATAAACATTGATACCATTCAAACTTAACAATTTGACCCATATAATCAATCAAACTTATTTTCAACAGTTATTGTATATTGAGGATGCAGAAAACACAATAATCGCAAGATAACACAAACTACAACAAAATCCAAAGCAATTCATAAAGTCCATGTACAGTCCAATCAAAATATAAATTGAATACAAATCCAAATTAAATTTCCTTGAACAGATGTCCATCACCCAATACACAATGGATTATTATTGCATAAGGATTCAAATTAAAAAAACCACAAGGAGTTAGATTAGGATGCTGTATTTCAGTCCCAAACCAAAAGTTACATTGAGACGAATTTGAAGATGTGTACCTGGTATTATGATGAAACAAAAGAGAAAGGAAGGGTATTATGATGAAACAAATGAAGGAAGGCACACCCAGTAGATCAACAGTTCACGAGCTCAGGAAAAAGCAATATCAATTCCCAAAAATTAACTTAAACCAATACACATGGAAACCAGTTCAAGTTCAACCAGAAGTGACTCAAATTGAAACCCCAAATAACTTCTGAAATTTAACACCTTAAACGCTTGTATTTCAAATCCTTTTCATCTTATTTACACTAATATTCAAATTGATAGCTGAGTATTGAAGCTAATCTCACAAAAATTCCAATGAAACAATATATTCCTCTTTGAGTTTCACGCTCATATCAGTTTTGAACTCCTCAACTTTTGTTTGACGGGAAGACATGCTGGGCCGGTGGGCAATTTGTGAACTACCAAGTTAGTGCTCAATCTGGGCATATCATCGTAGGACCATGCAAAGACATCTTTGTACTCAAGCAGCACTTCAATTATTTCTTTCCTAAGTTGTGATTCCATATGGACACTTATTTTTGTTTCTTTGACATTATTCGGGCTCCCTAAATTGACCGCCTCTGTATCGCTCAGGTTTTGTTTGGGTTTCTCCACAAATTGTCTCAACTCTTTATTAATTTCATCCCATGCCCCTTACTTGTTGTATTCTGGATCTTCCTCATGCTCTATTTATTGAATTATTATTTCTGAAGTAGACCGATTTTTAAGACTGGCCGAAGAGACCTTATGCATGTCCGATAATTGGAACCAGCATAAAAATAACTGTACAAAAGAGAAAAGAAAGAGAAGTAAAGAAAAATGAGAGCTATCAGCATTGTTGGAAAGGAAATTGCATTTTATTAGAATCAAAAGATAACAGAGTTTACACATCCAAACTGACGTAAATAACAACTGAATTAACAAATCTGAATTTAATAAACTAGGTGAAAGAAAAATCAAAGCAGACTACCACGACTCCCTCCGGGTGGGAAGAGGAGTGGCTTCCTAGTTATTGACTTTTGCGCATGCTCCCACAAACTGCACGTCTGCCCTGCTCGATCCTTCTCCTCTCTCGATCATATTCACCTCATTGAACAACCTTTCTAATCCCTTATCCAGATCCCCGTCTGCATCGATCGGTGGACTGGGAATCTTTGGCACAAAGCAATTGCTAGTACTGTCCTTGACAAATGATTTGGACAACCTTGGGATGGGCTTTGGGAGAGCCTAGGCCCTCTGCTTTAGCTTCCTGGCTTGCTTTATGTCTGCAGTTGTAGACTTGAACCCTAGATGAAAAGTGTCCAAATTTTTGGGGAGGGACACTGGTTGCACAATGCCCTGTAGAGAAGCACCCAACCCCTTGCCGGGAGTGAAACCATTTTTCAACATTTTTGAAGCCACCATGACTGACGCAGCCGCTATCTTTGGAGTCATGACAAACTCACCTTATGGGATCTTTTCAGGTGACACCTTGTTGAACACCTGGTAGACCCATGGCCCTTTGTTGTCTTCAGATTCAATAAAAGGTACGATAGCATCACCTGAAACACACTGATTATCTTCACCGTGCACCACAATCTCTTGCCTGTCCCATTCAAATTTGACCATCTGGTGCAAAGCAGATAGCATTGCCTTGGCTGCGTGAATCCAGGGCCTGTCCAACAACAAATTATAAGAAACTATCACGTCTAACACTTGAAATTCCATGGTGAACTCAACATGCCCTATTGTCACTTCCAGCACTATATCCCCTACTAAGTCTTTGCCTCCGCCATCGAAACCCTGAACACAAATGTTATTCTTGTGGACCCTTTCATTCCCCACCTTCAGCTTGATCAATGTGGAGAGCGGACAAATATTTGCACTGGACCTGTTGTCAACCAAAACCCAGGTGACCACAACATCTTTACATTTCACAATCAAATAAAAGGACCGATTATGCTTAGTGCCCTCCATAGGTAGCTCGTTATCAGAGAAAGTGACCCGATTTACCTCGAATATCTTATTTGCAATCTTCTCCAAATGATTCACTGTTATCTTACCAGGGACGTGGGTTTCGTTCAAAATCTTCATCAACGCCCGGCGATGTTCAACTGAATGGATTAATAAGGCCAGTAAAGAGATCTGAGTTGGTGTTTTCCTCAATTGCTCTATGATGGAGTAGTCCTGCATTTTCATCTTCTTCCGGAATTCTTCTGCCTCTTCTTCCGATACAGCTTTCTTCACTGATTTTGGGTTATCTTTTGAGATCCTGCTTTTCCTTAAATCCTCAGGGACGAAGTATCTCCCTGATCGAGTTTAACCCCGGGCTTCGAAAACCTCTTCCCTAACTTCCTTCCCTTTTTACATCACTATTGCTTGTTCATATCTCCAAGGAACGGCTTTGCTATCGACGACTGGTGGCTGGATTACTGGTTTTACAATGACAATCTCTATGAGAGCACCTTTCACAACTACGACTAGTTCTCTAGTTGCCCCATGTATTATCACTTTTGCCTGTTCCTGTTATGGTGCAATCGTGCATGATGAGCTCCCTTGAACTACAACACCTTTGCTACTTCTTCCTTTTACCTCAATCACTGACTTCTCACTGCTCATATTATCAGTTGGCTTAACTTCGCTGGATTTGATCATCATTACTGCCTGTGAGGGCTTTTTGGGCTCTCCCCTTTCTCTAGGATCTTAATCATGTTGGTCTCATGATGGGGCTGGCAGCGGGTTTTGGTTAATATTGGGTGACTCTGGAGTCTGCACTTCAATACGGTGGGAGTCAATAAGTTCCTGAATAACATTCTTTAAATGCCAACATTTCGGTATCATGCCCCGGTGCATCGGAACAGTATTCATAGCTAACAGAATAATCTAAATTCTTCAGAGGAGGATTTGGAAATTTTGCTTCGATTGGTCTCAACATATCCAATTGTGCAGCCTGTGGAATAAACTAGTGTAGGATTCTCCCAATGGAGTGAAAGTCTTATTCTTCTGCACCCTTTCATTTCTCAAGACTGGATTGGCTCGGAAGGCGGGTTTCGGGGGTTGTTGGTAGGCTCTTGGATGTAGGTACTGATTTTCTGGAGTTGGGTATGTATATTTTAGGGCTGGCACACGCCATTGTGCATGGGCGGGAGGTTAGGTATACGCTTGTGCGTGATGGACTGAGAATCGAGGTTCTAACGGTAGATAGTAATGTTATGGTGGGTTGTAAAGAGGGTGTAGGTATGTTTGGTGGTGAGGACAAGGTTGGGTGTAGTGGGATGGAGCCCGAGGCCCGAACCAAGTTCTCGACTCCACTGTTGCTACTTCCTCCTTTTTCTTATTTCCAAATGTTCCCCCAGCTCCACCTTGAATGGCCTGAGTGGTTGCGTTGATTGCGGCCTTCCTAGACCATACTCCCCATCTTAACTAGTTATTTCAAAGATTTACCTACTGATGACACCAAATGCCCAAAATAGGTAGGTTCTAGAGTGTGTAGAAAATAGCCAACCATCTCACTCTCCTTCATAGGAGGATCAACTCTGGCTACTTGTTCTCTCCACCGAAAACTGTATTCCCTAAAACTCTCGTTGTGTCTCTTCTCCAGTTTTGTCAAAGATAGTCGATCCAAGACAATTTTGAGATTATATTGAAAGTGACAAGCAAATGCTTGTGGTAGGTCATCCCAAGTGTACCACCGATTGTGATCCTGCCAAGTGTACCACTCGAGCGCCTACCCGCTTAAACTCTGGCTAAAGTACGCCATTAGTAATTCATCTTTTCCCCCTGCTCCTCTTATTTTGGTACAAAACCCCCTGAGATAAGCGAGTGGATTGCCATGTCCATCATATAAGTCAAATTTAGGCATCTTGAAACCCGGAGGCAACTGCAAGTCTGGAAATAGACAAAGGTCCTTGAACGCCACGCTCACCTGACCACCTAACCCTCGCATGTCCCTGAACGACTGTTCTAAACTTTTGACCTTTCTAAGTACCTCCTCCTGCTCAGGATTTTTGATTGGCTTTTCAACTTCGCCTAGGATTTCGAGACGAGGAGCATATGAGTAAGGTTAATGGGCTTTGTAAGCAGGTTCTAATGGATAATATTGGTGGTCGTAAGCTTGATGCAAGGGTTCACTTGACAATCTATGGAGTGCGGGAGGAGGAGGTGCCACATAGATGGGAGCGATTGGTGGAGGGGGGTGAGGAGCGACTTTGGGTAGTGGAGCTGGTGGTGGTTGAGCGGTCGTAGCTGGTGCTGCGAGTAGATAGGAAAACTTGAGGGTGGATCAGTGAGGACTGGTCAGGAGCTTGGGTCAGTGTTGGGATGAAGGTTGGATTAGCAGGATCGGTTAGGGGTGGCTGTCCTCTCGCCCATGCCTGGTACATCTCGGCCATTTAATGTTTCAGTTTGTACATTTCCTCTTTCATGGCATTAACGTCCAATTCCTCTACTTCTTTCGAGGGGTCAATAATGTCGACATCGGTTTCCTAATTGGCCATGACTTGCTTGCTCTTAGACCGCGTGTTGTAAGAGTGGGTTGCCAGAATGCCGCAAGTACTAACCACTTGTCTAGTCTAGAAGCAAAACACCAAAAACTTGTTAATATTTAGGTTTTAACAAGGAAGCGGCCACATATTGGGTGTGAATGCACCTAAATAATGATTGGTCACTACATGCATCAGTTGCTTGCGTCATCCCGGCTTTCATTTTCTTTGTTTGCAATGCCCCCCTCTTTTTCGCTTTATTTTCTTACTCTCTCCTATTTTGTTTTCTGTTTGTTTCCTTGCATTTCCTCTGCCTTTCTTGTCTCTTTTCCTTTTCTTTATTCGGTTATGGTCGAATCCCGTATGAATCAGACCGAGCATAGTTTTAGAAAATAGAAAGTGAAGCACAAAATGTTTTGGAATTTTTAATTTTCATACCAACAAACTTGGTTACAAAGACTCGAAGAACCGACAGAGTTTGATAAAGGACAAACTACAGACTCGA
Organism: Nicotiana benthamiana; assembly: GCA_034376525.1. Taxonomy (NCBI): domain Eukaryota; kingdom Viridiplantae; phylum Streptophyta; class Magnoliopsida; order Solanales; family Solanaceae; genus Nicotiana; species Nicotiana benthamiana. The sequence continues at coordinate 67,674,679 of CM067331.1, read as the reverse complement.
AGAGCAGCTAACCATGCGCAAAAGAAAATACAGACTGTAAGATAAACTGACAGAAAAGTACAATCTTAAGAAATTAAGAATACATTAGGGCTTCAATTGCTCTTGGGACCCGCGAGGCATCGTTCGGCCTTGCCGAGGGTTGACTAGCTAAATCCCCTTGGAGGTGATGAAGATCTTCCATTACACGGCGAACAAAAAGCATCGTGGTGGAAAAGAACATAGAATTAGGCATATCCTCACAGCTGCTACATTTCATTGCGATATAGTGAACGATCCTTGTGATTCTCTCTCGTATGACACCTTTCTCCTACAATAACCGCCCGATCTGCTTAGTTCTGGCTTCCGAAATTTGTTCGGCTACTTGATTCTGCTTTTGAAGCTGTTGGAAATCTAATTCTAACTGTGCCAATGCTGTGTAACTATGTTCCCTTTCAATTTTGAACTCTTTTTCCTGTTTAAGCATCTTGTTTTCTGCAATGACGACCCTTTTCTTTAACCCTGTGATCTCACCGTCGAATTCTTCTTTTTATTGCTTAACTAAACGTGCTCGTTCTGCTGTATTTTCAGCCAATTTGTTTCGAGCCCTGACTAGTTTTTCTTCTGCTTTGTTCAAATCAAAATTGTAGTCACTCACCTTCTGTCTCAGGCCATCTATAAGTTTTGTATCCTTGGAACTCCGGACGGGGTTTTCCGCTGGTACTTTCATTTTCTTAATTTGGACCCAAAGGATCTCATTTTCCTTGACCAGTTTCTTCTTTTCGCCTTCATCTGCGGCGGCCTGCAAATCTTTCTCGAATTGCAAATTCATGACCTGCTTCTCCAGTTTGCTTATCATAGCCCTGTATTCATGTTCTTTAGCCAACCAATCCCATTTCTCTTGCGATGCTTCGATGAATTCCTGGAGATGTGCCTTTTGGATGGCCTCTCGAACTCAATTTCTCTCCTATACCAAGAAAGGTATACTGGCGACACTTCGCCTCTGGACCAATCCCGTAAGCAAATGTTTGCTGTTAGGTATTGACATTCATTCCAAATTTGCGGACTGTTGCTTCAGGGAACTGACCATCAGGTCCAATCTCGATTACCTGGACACTAAGATCTTCGTCTTTTGGCACTATCTGGAACCTCCCAAGTTGTTTCAAGACCCAATGCGGGGCATAAGGCTGGATGCTCCTAAGACCTATCAGAAGGAAGTGAGGCTCCATTGCCGACATGTATATGATCTCGTCCATAGACAACCATCCCAACGTCCACTCTATTTGACCGGTAGTGAGGGACTGAAAGTAAGGTATCCATCCTATTACCCCTACGGGCAAACTGAGCCCTTCAATCCTTGTGTAAAATTCTTCTACGCAAGTTTTCTCCACTGAGTCATGGCTCATGAATTGGGAACGATGGCAAAGATGTTCGGTTATCCACATTTGCAACAATAGATTGCATTCTTCAAAGAAATATTTCCCGGCCCTGCAAGTTGTAAGAGCACAAACGATCTCAGCTACAATCATTGGCGCGAGTGTGCACTTGTCTTGGGTGGGCAGAGTGCTGACAAACCCTGCTATTTTTATGTCAATATTCCCATCTTTCCTTAGGAATACCAGGAGACCTAGAAAAGCCACCATAAAAGCGAAACGTCTGTGTTCTTCCCATTTGACACGGTTTCCTTTGCTGCAGAATTTGTTCTCTGGATTGTTAAACCGCCCCCTCTATGTGACCATATCTGGTATATATGAATGAAAAGGTGCAAAACCCTATTTCGAGGTTTGAGTCATGTACCACTATGATTATCTTCAGGGTATGTAAGAATTTGTGTGCTGCTACAATTCTTGGGGCAACCAAATACTTGTGCCTCAAAAGAAGCTCAGTATTCCCAATGAACCTGGTTATTTCTTCTAAGGTTGGGGTAAGTACAAAATTTGAGAAGTGGAACACATTGTGCATCGGGTCCCAGCACGCGACCAACGCTCTTATGTTTTCACCTCGAGGTACAATCTCCAATAGTCCGGGAAGGCCTCCCAAATATTTATTTACCTCATCTTGCCCTTCTATACCTAGATCATTCCACCACAGCCGCAACTACAAAAGGATTCTACTTACAAAGGAAAAAGGTTTGTTTTGGATTGTGCTCATCCTGCACATTTATTAAGGCGAATTAGAAACTTAAGTCTTTATTTCATTTGACTTCAAAATAAAAAATTGACCTCTTTATTTTATGCAATTTATTTTCTAAAATTTGAGCCCAGCTTTGTAGATATGACCTTTCATCATTTCCGGAGGAAGATTTTAAGGTTGTGTGTGCTAACTGGCCAAAAATAAAATAAAAACCCAAAAGTGTTCGTTTGTGCAAAATCACATTTCCGGCGTTCCTTTCGGTAACATTTGGCTATTCTTGACAACAGAGGCATCACCCTATTATTTAGAACAACAAATAATATTTGAAATTTGTTTTTTCTTTTGTTTTGGTTATTTTTGCAAAAAGGAGGTTGGACCCGATGGAGGTTGCCTACGTATCTCGCATCTGACGAGAATCAAACCGGCGTAGTTTGGGCAAAACTATTTTTGAAAACAAGACTTTGATTTTCCCTTTTTCATTTGATAAAAATCGAAGGGGGTTTCCCTTTTTCTTGGGCGAATAAAATAGACTTCCCCTTTTCCATTTTTATTATTTTCTTTTTCTCAAAAATTTGACATAGCTTTGGCAGTATTTGGTCATTGGTTCTTTTTAAACTGGTGGTTAACTCTCGTTACCTGTAAAATCCGGTCATCATACAAATCCAAAATGAATAAATGCACAAGTAGGATGCATCAAGATGGTCCATTATTCTGGGTACACCTGTCCTAGACGGGCTCAACCCCTGTGTTGAGTCCTCTAAGTCAAATGCATGATGCAGATAAGTGTTCCTACTAGGGATCCAACATGAGGTTAAGTTATTCTATGTTTGAAACTTGGGTATTTCTTCTAGACTGTGTACCCGAGCGGACAACTCGAGTCGAGGAGGGGGTTACGTACCGGGGACCTGCAAGATTATCCGACTTTGTAACTTGTCCGAGCCATTTTCTTATTTCAAGGTATGACACTAGCAGAATAGGGAGTCTCAACCAGCGAGCACATCCCCGGAGATAAGAAGAGAAGGGTTTCGTAACAGTTTATATGTACAGTTCAAATAATATCAAAGCGGTAAAAGCTTCATTTTGCACATTAAATCAACATGTAAAATCAGATAATAAACAAAGCCAACAATTATTCTAAGCTCGAATTCTTGAACCCTGAACCAGAGATTCTGGGTTTGTTCCCCAGCAGAGTCGCCAAAGCTGTCATACTTCTTTTTGGCTACTACAACCCGACGAAGGGCGTAGATAAGGGAATTTTTCCAATTAAAAGACAATCAAAACGAGATTTATTTAAAAGATTCAGAGTCTTCACTTTGGAGATTTATGGTGTCCCAAATCACGGTTTAGATCCCGAATCGAGGAAAGAATGACTCTGTTTAACAGTCTGCGAACCAGAAATCCGAGTAAGGAATTCTGTTTACCTGGGAGAAGGTGTTAGGCATTCTCGGGTTCCGTGGTTCTAGCATGGTCGCTCAACTGTTATATTTGGCTTAAATTATCTGATTTTTTTTCAATTATGAACCTATGTGCATTTTGAATCTTTTAACCACTTTTCTTATTGTTTTTAAAGAGAATTGCAACGTTGTTAAAACATGTCTCGAACCACATCACATAAATTCACCCGTGGTTTTTGACGCATTCCAACTTCATTGGGATTTAGATTTGGGTCACATAAATGTGCACCCGTACTTAGGAAGGTAAGATTATTTAAAGACGCGACTAGCGTGTTATTATCTTCGCGGGAAGCCGTGAAGTTCGCTAAACGACATGCCCCAAATTCTTAAGTATTTTAATATAAACATTTAAAGAGTGCCGTGTGATTTATGTATTTCGTTTGGCACAGCGCACCTCATTTTATTAGTAGAAGGCCAGTCTGAGGAAAACTAATATTTTCTATTGGATTTGTCTCTACTTTGGCCTAATGAATAACATTCAAGACTTGTATTCAAGTTTAAAACTTAAACAGAAGGACAACTTCCTAAATTAAAATACACTCAATGCTGGTGGCCCAAAAGCTGGGTTGCGAATTTAGAACAATGAATTAACTAAAAGATCGTAGTATTGCCACCAACTAAGCCAAAAATTAACCATAAATTGGATTTAAGAGAAATGAGACTCTGAATTTCAACTTCGAATTCATTCTGATGGTTAATGCTAATCATATATAGTTCAAAGAACAATTGGATGATTTTCATAAATAAACATTGATACCATTCAAACTTCACAATTTGACCCATATAATCAATCAAACCTATTTTCAAGATTTATTGTATATTGCGGATGCTGAAAACACAATAATCAAAGATCATACAAGGCTTCAAACAAAATGTCATGTCAATTTAACTACTGCTTCTATATCTACACTCCATTCACGGACCAACAATTAATTTACACAAACTACAACAAAATCCAAAGCAATTCATAAAGTCCATGTACAGTCCAATCCAAATATAAATTGAATACAAATCCAAACTAAATTTCCTTGAATAGATGTTCATCACCCAATACACAATCAATTATTATTACATAAGGATTCAAATTAAAAAAACCACAAAGAGTTAGCTTAGGATGCTGCATTTCAGTCCCAAACAAAAAGCTAGATTGAGACGAATTTGAAGATGAGTACCTGGTATTATGATGAAACAAAAGAGAAAGGAAGGTTCAGTAGCAATTCAATAGCACACTCAGTAGATCAACAATTCACGAGCTCAGGAAAAAGGAATATCAATTCCCAAAAATCAACTTAAACCAATACATATAGAAACCAGTTCAAGTTCAACCAGAACTGACTCAAATTGAAACCCAAAATAACTTCTGAAATTTAACACCTTAAACGCCTGTATTTCAAATCCTTTTCATCTTATTTACACTAATATTTGAATTGATAGCTGAGTATTGAAGTTAATATCACAAAAATTCCAATGAAACAATATATTGGTTTCTCTGTAGGTTTAAGATCTAAATGACTTTAAGAAAATGGAGACTTTAGGAATTGTATAGCTTATAGGAAGTTCCTGGAAATTCTATGGGAATTTTCTAGATATTTTTCAGATTTAAAACTTGGGGAATTTGTTTTTAGGGATTCAGAGTGCTAGAAACTTATCAGATTTCTATGGATTTTTTAGAATGTCCAACCTTGTGAATGAAGGCATTGGGGTAACCCTTTATATCCAACCCTTATGGCAAACCTTTCCCTCTTTTTTTAGCTACTAGTCCTCTTCTTATTTTCAGATTTGCCCAACTAGTCCCAAGATTCTTAACTTGTTATCCAAGTTATAACTAACAACAATCTGAATTTTACCTTTGACCTCACTCTAGAAGCTCATAGGGAATTCTATTCTTGTTAATTTCCTTATGAAATTCCTATACTGACCCCGACCCAACCTAAAACTTCCTAAGCTTAGCTTATTAACCATGGCTAACCAAACACAATGGAGTTGTGCACTTTCAGCTATAACCAATCTTTAACAAGACAAACACCTGGTCATTAAATTAATGCCTAATCTATATATGAAATTTACAACTACATTCTAAACCAAAGTTAAACTAAAGTCACAAATGAATATTGACCTAAAACTTTACAAACGCTATCATGCAACCAAATCCAAATCAAGTAAGGTAAAAAAAATGAAATTAAGAGTTGAAACAGAAACCTTATCGAAAATATTGCAATCCAAAATGGTGATTAAAGAGCAGAACAATTTTGACATATGAGGATGCATGGCTTCAAGCACAAATTACAGGACTAACATGGATATACCAAATCAATTAACTACTAGACAGTCATTAATCCAAACAAACATTAAACTAAAATTTTCAATGATACAATGTAAAAAAAGAAAAGGAAAGAAAATTAAACAAAGAAGAGACTAAGGGAAAACTTACCCGATTCTGAACCCTAACTCCAAAGATTCGAACAATTCTGGCTAGATTTGAGAGGAAGTGATCCGAGATCTGGTGAGAGAGGGTCGAGGGGATGGTATGGTGTAAATTTGATTGTATTTGATTGATTTTGGGGTTGGGTGGTCTCCTTTGATTGGATATTTGACTCGCCTGGTTGGGTTTTGAAAGAGAAGGGATATGGATTTTGAAAGGGGAAGGGGAGGGGAGTCCATGGTGTAAAGTTTGGGGTGTTTGGTGGCCGACCGCCATGGACGGCGGAGCAGCCGTCGTTTGAATAAAGATTCAAGATGATTGGGTGATCTTCGAGCCAGAGGAGTCACATAAATGGAAAGAGGAGGTTGGGGAGGTGTAGGGGTGTAAATCTAGGGGGTTTGGATGTAACGGTGCCGTAGGCGGCGGAGATGGCGACCATGCAATCGAATATTCGAGCGACCCGGTAAAGATTTGAGAGAAGCCAGGCTTGGATTTGGAAAGAGGAGACGGCAGGGAAGGTATAATGTAAATTTGGGTGGGTTTGGAGCTACGCCACCGGCGGCGGCGAACAGTAGGAGATGGAGGTTATACGGCGACATAACATCAGCAAGTCAGAGGTGTTTGAGAGATGGTTTGGAGGGGTGGGGGGGGGGGGGTTCCAACACTTATATATTTAAAAACTAGGAAGTGCACATTTGTTGATCAAATGTCATCAACGTCCCTGATTGATCGTGCAGAAATGACGTCGTTTTGAGTTCCGGGGGTGGATCGGGTTTGGGATGTGGGTTTGGGTCAGGTATGTTTCAGAGGGAATTTCTTTGGGCTGCATATTTAAAACCATATTCTGGGCTAAATTAACCTTCTTCAATTATTATTATTATTATTATTATTATTATTATTATTCTTATATTTTTAGATTTTGTTTAAATGCAAAATTAAAAACAAAGACCTATTTTAATTCCAAATCTCAACTAATTATTTTTTCAAAAGCTAAATCCTATGATAAATTCGAGAATTCAAAGAAAAACAATACAAAAGAACTATTTTTGTTATTTTCTTTCTTTTTTCCTCTCTTTTGCTTTTTTTTTTCGTTCAAATTAAATACTAAAATAAAACATTAACTCCTATTAAAATAATTCTTCCAAATTAAATTAATTAGTTCTAAATAACAATTATCACAAATAATTAAATGTAAAAGAAAAACTGCAACAGTTCCAAAAATTAAAATTAAAAGCAGAAGTAAACTATTTTTGTGATTTTTATACTTTCGTAAAATCCTAATTACTGATTAATTCCTAAAATATGTAAAATTACTCTAAAGGCAATGCATATATTTTTGTAAAAAAATGCACACACGAATGCAAGCAAATAACGGAATATGCCATAAAAATCAACAAAAATTAAAAATAACTAAAAATAACAAAAGGAAGTTATTTTGCTTAAAATTATGGGAGTAATTTCTATAGGGAAAAAATCACGTGCTCACACAGAAAATGATGCAGAGTAACCGAGAATCTCGGTACCGCACTGACAGAATCGGTTCTTCGACAGCAGTGGTCGTGAATCAAACTATTCAATGCATCAATGGATTAAGGCCACAAACCAACCACCACTTTGAAAACTCATAAATGTTTTTTTGTTTGAAGAAGGAACAAAGCAGTGCATAATGGCAATTCTAAAAGAACAAAATATCACCAAACGTAAGCTTTTTAAAATCTCCATTTTTTCTTTTTTTAGCATGCATCACTATTGTTCACACCTCCTATTTTATTAGCTTAACTCAAGTAGAATCGTTTCGCCTAGGGGGATCTAGCTTATAGCTCCGGGTAGAAGTACTCTTCGATCATGTTGCCTTACACAGCTTAACTCAGGTAGAATCCTTTCGCCTAGGGGATCTAGCTCATATTCCGACTAGAAGTACTCTTCGATCAGGTTGTTTTACGCATCTTAACTCAGGTAGAATCCTTTCACCTAGGGGGATACAACTCGTAGTTCCAGGTAGAAGTACTCTTCGCTCAGGTTGTTTTACACAGCTTAACTCAGGTAGAATCCTTTCGCCTAGTGGGATCCAGCTCATAGTTCCGGGTAGAAGTACTCTTCGCTCATGTTGTTTTACACAGCTTCACTCAGGTAGAATCCTTTCGCCTAGGGGGATCCAGGTCATAGTTCCGGGTGGAAGTACTCTTCGCTCAAGTTGTTTTACACAGCTTAGCTTCGGTAGAATCCTTTCGACTAGAGGGATCTAGCTCACAGTTTTGGGTAGAAGTACTCTTCGCTCAGGATTTGTTTTACGCAGCTTATCTCAGGTATAATCCTTTCGCCAAAGAGGATCCAGCTCATTGTTCCAGGTAGAATTAGTCTTCGCTCAAGGTATTTTACGTGGCTTAACTCAGGTAGAATCCTCACCTAGGGGGATCCAGCTCATAGTTCCAGGTAGAAGTACTCTCCGCTCAGGTTGTTTTGCGCAACTTAAATTAGGTAGAATCATTTTGTCTAGGGGGATCCAGCTCATTGTTCCGGGTAGAAGTAGTCTTCGCTCAGGGCGTTTTATGTAGCTTAACTCAGGTAGAATCCTTTTGCCTAGGGGGATCCAACTCATAGTTCCGGGTAGAAGTACTCTTCGCTCTGGTTGTTTTACACAACTTAACTCAGGTAGAATCCTTTTTCCTAAGGGGATACAACTCATAGTTCGGGGTAGAATTACTCTACGCTCGAGGTGTTTTATACAATTTAACTCAGGTAGAAACCTTTTCACCTAAATGGGTTGAACAGCTTAACAATACATGGTGCTAACACCTGACTCTATTTCCTTCTAGTAAGATAGGGTACCAGCCACTGGTTACATTTCCTTTCAGTAGTACAGGGTACCGATCCCTAGTTACAGAATCATTTGATACCAAAATTTTATCTCTTTTAGCTAGTTTGTACTACTATTTCTGTCTGCCTTTTCAATAAATTAGATAATTTATAGATTTCTCTAATAACTCACAAGATTTTCCTAGTACCAGACTGGAGAAGAAAAATTTTGTTCGATTTTGTTTGTATTTGATGGCTTTGCAAGCTCTGTCGTACACCACAAATGATGATTAAAGCTCGCAGTTCCAGTTTCTCATCAGAAGAAAGAAGTCCTTCTATCACAAATAGTCGGAGTTAGCTTTGATAATGTGTCAGCAATACAACTTCTCAAGTTTCATTTTCTCAAATTCTGATCCGGAAGGCAAGCAATCGAGATCGAGTCATAATCTTTTCTTCAAAGAGAATCAAGATCCAATCTAAGGTCAACACAAGCGAGCAAGTCAAGAATCAAAATTTGACTCCAGAAGACACGTAGATAGGAATTTTGTACTCTTAGTTTGCAGACATATGTAGTGTTTTTCTCTTTTTATTTTTGATGTAAGAAACAAGTAACAGCAACAACAATAGCAGCAACAGTCTTAACTCCAGTGTTTGGTAGTCCCAGCTACCAAAACATTTCCCAGAACTATACTGACCTGATTCTTTTATAGCCAAGGATTTGTAGGCAACCTCGGAAGCAAGGTTCGATCACCTTTTTCAAAAAACATTCATTAGAGTCATAGGTGAGCAAATATTAGCCATGGCGTTCACTTTTCTTTGCACGAAAACTCTTCATATTCACGAGCAAAGAGGTCAACTGTGAATACCTAATTTTTGCATACTTTTAATACTAGTATTTGGATGATTTTTAGTTATTTATGGATTTTATATATTGCATTTCCTTTGTTAAAAATACCAAAAATATTTTTAACTTTTATTTGTATATTTTAGTTTGCATGTTTAAATTATATATTCCAAAATGATTTTTTCTTGATACTTATATATTGTATTGAGGACTAAATAAGATAATTAGGGGTAGGGGATTGAGCTAGTGTATTTCAATTGAAATTGAGCCAAAATTGGCCCAAATAGCCCAGATACGGTCCAATTGGGGGCTGCCACAGGAGGGTCAATACGACGTAGTTTTATATTAAAACTACGTCATTTTGGTTAAGTGACAGAGATTTAATCTCAGCCACTTATCTTGACTTGATCCAACGACCTTGTTTAATCTCCCACTCAGGTGTTTAAACCCTTAATTCCCCAAAATTTGACCCCATTTCCCCCTTAATTCTCCTTTTCTTGCTCTCTCTTCTCACCCTCTCTCACTCTCTGACCTAAGTCGCCCGCGCCGCCAGCATCGCCCACCGAAACTCGCCACGAGCGGTGTCTAAGCTCCGAAGACCCCAAAAATTTCACCATCTGCTCATCTTTGTCTCCTCTTTCCATGTCCTTTACTCAAAACCCCCAAAACCTCACGAATCTCCACGAATAGGCAAAATCCTGAAACCTTAGCCCCTTATATTTTCCCAAATTTGTGAGTATTCAGGCCACTTCACCCCGTACCACTTACATGGAGGTTTATAACTCGACTCGATGTACCATTTGGCATTGGTCTTGGAGCCGAATTTTGGTAGTCGTTTTCCGGTGAGCTTTTTTCGGCAACTCGCTAGCTGCGGGAACCACCACCAAACATACTGTCTCTCTATCTTTGTTTCTTTCGACCCAAGAACCCTCTTTTTCTTCTGGTATAATTCTTGAATCCTTTTGTTTCAGCATTTTCCGGAATGAAATGGGTGCTTCAAGGTTGGACAACTGCTGGTCGTGCTCCCAGATACCTCCTTATTTCTGGAGTAAGAATTAAATCACCTCATGTGGTAAAAACTCGAATCCCTCTTACCCATGTCTCTGATTTTGTGTTTTCTTTTGTGTTTGATTTGTAGTTTTTTAGTTTTAATTCTATTCATGATCATTTACTTTGCGTTTATCTAGCTTTCAATGTTATCGTCGTTCAGAATAATTAATTTTGCTAGTTTATTTCATTGTTAACATGTATTTGCTTAGGTTTGAATTTAGTTATAGATTCAAGTTTGTAAATTTTAGCTTCAATTGCAGTTTCTGTTATTACACGTTTAATTCATCGAGCTATTTAATTGAAGTTTCAAAGTTCTTGGACTTTAACTAGAACCTTAATCCTTTATTTAGGTTTCTAATATTCTGTTGCCTACTACTTTATTGTAGTTATTGTAGTAGTGTAAGTTCTGTTAGTTGTTGACTTTAGTTTGCTTTCTATCTAGTTTTCAGTTTCATCTTCACCTAAATCAAACTTTTTCACTAAGTTGTTTTCACTGTCAACACGTGTCTTGCTTGGTTTGGCTTTAGTCATTAGGTTTAAGTTATCTTGATTAATTAATAGTTCAGTTTTAGGTTTTATTTACATGTTTGTGGTAGTATAACTAAGTTCTAGTTACTTGTTTCTCATTTTAGTTTGGTGCAAAGTAGGTTTGGTACCAATTTGCTTAAAAAGCTGAAGAGTAGATGAATAATCATGTATTAGGGTACATTTGCAACTTGATTTTAGTGTTAGAGTGATTGAAATACTTTTCTTTCCCATGCTTCTGCCATATGTTGTTGAAGGACCGTCCTTCTCCTTTTGGACAGTCCTTAACCAGACTTTTAGCACACAAAAGTGAGTTTTTTGAGCAGTGAACAAAAGTGAGTCCTTTTTGATAGACTTTTGGTGAACCAAAAGATGTCCAAAAGTGATTTTCTTTGCTTACTTAAGGGCTGTTCCTTATCAGATTTTAAGAACACACTTAGCCATCATCTTTTACACTCAATAAAGCATAAAAACTTGAGAGAAAAATCAGCAGCTGAATACATAAGGAGTAAGCTGAAATTTGTGAGCTTTTTGTTGAGTCTTAGAGTGAAAAACCTTTCAGAAACGTATAAGAGTCTTAGAGTTTGATTCTTGGTTCATTATCTTGGAGAATTGTTGGTTTTAGTGAGATTTCTGGGCTGTTTTAACACTGATTCACTACTGGCGTATTGTTGTTTCTACTGTCACTGTTCTTTGTTTCATTCATCACTGATCTTCGCTTTTTCTCTTATCCAGGTATTCCTCACATACTTATGTAATATTGGATTAAAAGTGAATAGACATGAAGCTATTTAATTTCTCTTTAGTTTATTAGGAGTTAATAAACTTAGAAGCAATCTGTTTTTTGCATGGTTTTGGGCAATGTAAGCATGTTTAATGAGTCATTGTAGTTGTATTCACGATCAAAGTGTTATGATGTTTGGACTTTACTTTGTATTTGTGAGGACTCACTTTGTTAATTTTAGAAAGTTATCATGTTCTTCAATATGAGCTGTTATAGTTGTTTGTCTTTCCAAAGCTTTTAATGTATTGTTTCATTTCTTTTTGGGCTGCAACTACACAGAATATGAAACATTGCTTGGTAGATGGTATTTGTTCTTAAGTAAGTTTGGCTCAAAGTTGGATCCTTAATTGTGTGTGGAAGTCAGTAGCGATTTGCATGTTCTATGCCTCATGTTTCAGCTTATTTAAGCTTTTTCATGAAAGAAACAATGGCCATTGAAAGGAAAAAGTATTAGAACAAGTGAAACACTTTATTTTATCTAAGGCAATCTACTGCTTTATTCTTAATTTCACAAATTTGAAGTTCAACTTTGTTCACACGGTTGAAGTTCTTCAGTTCAGTTGTAGGTGTTAGTTATGTGTTTGGATCATTAATTTTGAATATTGTAGCTATGGGAATGGAGTTTTAATTTAGTTGAAAAACCATTTGAGGTCCAAAATGTTTATTTGCGAGATTAAATAGTTTTCTCAAATATAGTAAATTTCTAAAAGTATTACAAATAATTGATTATCTTGATTTCGAATTTACTAGCGAGGCGCAATTATGATAAGTCCATTAATCTTATTTTTTCACGGACTCGCTTGCGTAGCGTGATGCTCAACATTTAATAAGTTAATGCATCAATTTCATATCATATTCAATTGTTTTTCAATTAATTTATTAATCTTTTGTCATAATTGTGGATTCGCTTGCGTTGCGTGGTAGCGACATTTAAAAATTTTTCAAAAGTTAATTTTTCCTCAAAAGCACAATTGTAGTGATTTTTCAAAAGTAAATGACGTATTAATGATTGTTTGTCATGACTGCGGATTCTCTCGCGTAGCTCTGATATGATTAAATAATAAATTTCGTCGATCACACTTTCGCTTGTGTAGTGTGGTCATGAATCTTATTATTCAAAAATGTTCTTTTATTTTCTAATAATCAAGAGATAAAAACATACAGGTAAAACATGAAAATCGTATAATTATAATTTGTCCAAAATTAATTTAAGTCAAATTTTAAGTCAATAAGGCAACCGTGCTAGAACCAAGGGACTTGGGGAATGCCTTGCACCTTCTCCCTGATCAACAGAATTTCTTACTCGAACTATATTTTCGCGAACCGATTAAAATGTGAGTCAAAATTTTCTTTGACTGGGGACTTAAATAAAAGGTGACTTGAAACACCGAAAACTAATTCCAAGTGGCGACTTTGAACAATACAATAATCCCAATTTAAAAATTATCACTTTAATTGGAAAAACTCTTTAACCCACAAATCCATAACATATATCTTATTTTTCGGGGGGTCGAAAAGGGGTGTGACAATGATCTTACTCATTTGGAAGTTGAAGACTTCTTTGGAGATCAAAACTAATATTTGATCATTTTACTGGGAAATGCAATTATGTTGTTATTTTTATATTCAGTGTTTTTGTCTTGTATGAAGTTGTTTTTATTTTCAAGTAGTACTTATATTGTCTTATGTTGTCGTTGTTAATATTAGTTTTTCCGTATTTCTCATGATGTACTTTTATTTTTTTGATGGAGAAATTAAAATTCCCCCATCTTCAATTGGATCCAAGATGAGTAATGAAGATTTATGTCTTTTCGATAGTGCTACAACTCACACAATATTAAGAGAATTTTTTTTCTCTTATTTGGTTACGAAAAAGGCCTATGTTAATACAATATCCGGTAGTACAAAGTTAATTGAGGGCATTGGAAGAGCGACCTTATTACTACCTGGAGGAATGATATTAACTATTGATAATGCATTATAATGTAGTAAGTGTCAAAGAAACTTGTTGATTTTCAAAGCTATTCGCCAAAATGGCTACCATATTGAGACATCAAACGAAGAAAAGGTTGAATACCTTTATATTACTACTATAAAAGCAGGTAAAAGATATGTGCATGAAAAATTACCCGCATTTTCTTCTGGGTTCTACCACACAAACATTGGTGCGGTTGAATCACATGCCATAGTAAACAAAAGGTTTACTACTTTTAATGATTTTATTATTTGGCATGACCGGTTGGACATCCCATTTCTAACATGATGTGCAAATAATAGAGAATTCAAATGGGCACACATTGAAGAATAAGAAGATTCTTCAATTTAAGGAATTTTCTTGTGCGGCTTGTTCTCAAGGAAAATTGGTTATTAAACCATCAACAACTAAAGTTGGGATTGAATCACCTGCATTTCTGGAACGTATACAGAGTGATATATGTGGGACTATACACCGTCCATGTGGACCATTCAAGTATTTTATTGTCTTGATATGTGCATCTACAAGATGGTCATATGCGTGCTTATTGTCAACTCGTAATATGACATTTGCGAGATTGTTGGTCCAAATAATAAGGTTAAGAGCACAATTTCCAGATTATGTAATTAAGACAATTCGTCTTGATAATGCTGGTGAATTTACATCTTGGGCCTTTACAGATTACTGTTTGTCCACTGGAATAAAAGTTGAGCATCTGGTTGCTCATGTTGATACTCAAAATGGTCTGGTAGAATCATTGATTAAACGACTTCAACTAATAGATAGACCATTGCTAATGGTGACAAAACATTGCCTTTTAGTGTGGGGACATGCTTTTTTGCATGCAACAGCACTTGTGCGCATAAGGCCAACCAGTTACCATAAAGTCTCCCCATTATAGTTGGCTTTTGCTCAGGAGCCAAATATTTCCCATCTAAGAATTTTTAGATATGCGGTATATGTTCTAATTGCTCCACCACAGCGTACAAAGATGGGTCCTCAAAGAAGGTTGGGAGTATATGTTGGTTATGAATTTTCTTCTATTATTAAATATTTAGAGCCTATGACAGGAGATTCGTTTACAGCCAGATTTGCTGATTGTCATTTTGATGAATTAGTTTTTCCAACATTTGGGGGAGAAAATAAACAACTAAAAAAAGAGATAGATTGGAACGTATTATCTCTATCTCATATGGATTCTCATACAAATCAATGTGAACAAGAAGTTCAAAAGATGATTTATATACAAAATGTTGCAAATCAATTGCCAGATGCATTTACTAACCTTCCACGGGTTACTAAATCGCATATTCCAGCTGTAAATGCTCTAATTCGAGTTGGTGTCCCAGCTAGACAATATGATGATGCAAATGAGTCTAGGCCATGCCTTAAACGTGGTAGACCAATTGGTTCTAAGGATAAGAATCCTCGAAAAATAAAAGGAGAAAATTATCAAGTTGATCATAACATGGAGGCAATTTCTCAAGAGGAACATAAAGACATAGCAATTATAAGACCTCCCAGGAGGTTCTAGTACATGGAAATGATGAAAATGAAGAGACCTCAATAAGTTATGTCTCTACAGGAAAAAGGTGGAACCGAAATAATATTGTTGTTAACAACAATTTTGCATATAATGTTGCAGTTAAAATAATGCAACAAGATGAGGATCTTGTGCCAAAATATGTCGATTAATGTTGACATAGAAATGATTAGCCAAAATGGAAAAACGCAATTCAAGAAGAATTGGCTTCACTCGAAAAACGTAAAATTTTTGGACCAATAGTCCGTACGTCTGAAGGTGTCAAGCCAGTGGGGTACGAATGGTTTTTTGTGTGAAAACGAAATGAGAAAGGTAAAGATGTAAGATATAAAGTACGACTTGTGGAACAAGGGTTTTCACAAAGGCCTGGAATTGATTGTATGGAGACATATTCTCCAGTGGTAGATGTAATTACCTTCAGGTATCTAATAAATCTGGTAGTCCATGAAAAGCTTGATATGCAGTTGATGGATGTTGTCACAGCCTACTTATATGACTCACTGGATAATGAAATTTTTATGAAACTCCCTCAAGGATTTAAAGTTCCAGAAGCAAATAAATTCAAGAGAAACTTATTCAATAAAGCTTTAGAAATCCTTATACGGATTGAAGAAATCAGGGAGGATGTGGTACAATCTCCTTAGCGAGTAATTGCTAAAAGAATGGTACTATTTGCCCTTGTGTCTTTATTAAGAGGTCTGGATCTGCATTTGTCATTATAGCTGTATATGTTGATGACTTGAATATCATTGGAACTTCTAAAGAGCTTCCAAAAGCTATAGAGTGTTTGAAGAAAGAGTTTGAAATGAAAGATCTTTGTAAGACAAAATTTTGTCTTGGCCTACAAATTGAGCACGTACCAAATGGAATTTTTGTCCATTAATCAACATATACTGAAAAGGTTTTAAAGTAATTTTACATGGATAATGCACATCCATTGAGTACCCCAATGGTTGTGAGATCGCTTGATATAAATAAGATCCATTTCGGCCTCAAGAAAATGATGAAGAGCTCGTTGGTGATGAAACTCCATATCTTAGTGCAATTGGGGCACTGATGTATTTTGCTAACAATATTCGACCAGATATTGTTTTTTACAGTGAGCTTATTAGCAAGATTCAGCTCCTCCCCAACAAGAAGACATTGGAATGGTGTTAAACATATATTTAGATATCTTAGGGGAACCATAGATATGGGACTGTTTTATTCTAATATATTCAAGTCAGAAATGATTGGCTATGCCGATGCAGGTTATTTGTCTGATCCACATAAAGCCCGATCTCAAATAGGCTATTTGTTTACATATGGAGGTACTGCTATATCATGACGCTCAATGAAACAAACAATAGCTGCTACATCTTTAAATCCTGCTGTGATAATAGCTATTCATGAAGTTAGTCGGGAATGTATTTGGTTGAGATCCATGACTTAGCATATCCAGGAAATGTGTGGTTTTCTTATGAAAAAGTATAATCCAACAACACTATATGAAGACAATGTTACTCGTATTTCTCAACTGAAAGGAGGATATATGAAAGGAGACAGAACAGAGCATATTTCACCAAAGTTCTTTTTCACGCATGATCTTCAACAAAATAGTGAAATTAATGTTCAACAGGTTTGTTCATGTGAAAATTTGGCCGATCTGTTCACTAAGGCTTTACCAACCTCAACATTTGAGAAGTGGAGACAGAAAACTGGAAACATCTTTGAGAAATAAAGTGATATTTTCATGAGGTGGAGTAAGATACGCCTTGTACTCTTTTTCCTTAGCCTAGGTTTTGTCCCACTGGGTTTTATTAGTAAGGTTTTTAACGAGGCAGCAAATAAAGCGTATTATAGATATGTGTTCTTTTTCCTTCACTAAGATTTTTTCCCACAAGGTTTTTCATAGTAAGGTTTTAACGAGGCATATTATATATATATATATAAGGGGGAGTGTTACAAAATATTTAGTAAATATGGATGTCCACTACTCCTACTACTTCCACCTATGATGTAAATAACCTCTCACTACTCATCATAATTATGATTGTAAATCCCACACCTCCATAACCCCTCCCCATGATCTCAATTGTTAATACCATGTTTAAGATAATTATTTTGTAACCTTCATATGTAATAGTATAAATAGAGGCATGAAATGTGAGATGCGACACACTTGAACACTTGATAAAATAAGAAAGTTATCTCTTTTTCTCTTATTCTACTTATTTTCTTGTTTTATATTGTTACTTTGAGCTATATTTTTTAATATTACTAACAATATTTGGGGGCCCAATTTTTGAGGGGCCTGAAGCAAGGGTCTCACTTGCTTAATCCTTGAGTCGCCCTTGGTTTTGAGTAAGCTACAAGATTATATATGCTCACTGTCATATCACAACCTTTAAAAGGATATTAGTAAAACTTCAAGGGCATTGAAAATGTTTGATTCTCTGTTAATTAACGATTCTGAATTTTGTTCAACGTATACATAAGTGAATCCAGATCAAAATTGTAATAATCCTGTATCTATAACTACGCTGCACTTTCACATATGCACGCATCAAGTTTTGTAGGATATATAAAGATACTAAAATTAAGATAGAGGCATAAAAATCTTGAAGCACACAATACAAGAAAAATGTGAATTATATGGGGATTTTTCAGGGGATTATGCTGGAAAATTTGCAGGTAATTTAGTTTTATGCGAATTTTCCTACAAAAATAAATTTGATGGAAAAATATTTGTAGGTAATTATTACATGCGAAATTTAAAATCCCCACCTAGGGATTTCTGATCCGCATAAATTACCTGCGGATTATTTCGCACCAAATACTAAAAATTCGCAAAAATATTTGGTAAAAGTTCGTAAAAAAAGGAAATGTCTTGATGAATTTCCGCAAGTAATTCCCCATGGAAAGTTTCAACAAACTTTTGGCGAAATTTTCTAAAAAAGAGATTTATTATTTCATTTCATAATTTAATTTATTCCATAATAATTCTTTTGTTACTACAATATTTCTTGAATTAGATTAACACAAATATTCTCTTCATTGCTTCTCAATAATTATTAAATATCTATAATATAATTATCTTGTAATATCAATTTGTCGTATTTAACAACACTAATACATTTTCCTCTATCATGTAAAGATAGGGCGGCAAATAATATTTGTTATTCCCACAATCAACAAACTAAATTGCCGCGTTTGAATGCCGGAGGTTAAGTTGCCTACTATAAAGGACGAAATAGTGTTTTCTTTACTTGATGTGATAAATAAGAGAGACTAAATTGCTGGCAGCCATATCTCTTCCAAAATCAAGGATGTAGAATTATTCTTTTCTTCATTTTTATTTTTTTCATGAAAGATACAGTAAGAATGAAATTTTCAAGTATAACTAAATGGATCAAATTAAGATAATTTTTAATAATTAATTGACAATTAATTTTTTTCCTTCGAGGAACACAATTTTGAAGATTAGAGGTCTTGTATAAGAAAAAATAGATAGTGGTATTTTATATACCTTGAATAACACATTAAATTTTGTGTGTAATAATTTCTTTAAACAAGAAGTGAACACAATTTATAGGGTTAAGTAATTGGTAAAGATTATTAGCTAATTCTAGCCATGTATACAAGAGCCAGTTACTCCTCCAATAATATTAGAAGTTAATCAAGAGGATATTTAGAAATAAAATTAAAATGTTACTCAATACTTAAGTCACACCTACAATATCCACAAATAAATTTCATTTAGGTAACATCCTATAATTAAATTACATTATTTTTAATACATGTAAAAATAAAATGACATATAAGTAAGATATACAACAAAAATATTAGTTATTTTCCTTGTATCATATTATTTATTCAAAGAGACGATTAAACTTCATGCCAATTTATTCAACAATACCATATTGAGTATATTTTCTAATGATATTAGCTCAAAAATAGTTTGATTTATGATAATTAATATGATATTTAATTAATGGCATCATTCTTTTGCAATATTCAATCCAAAAAAATTACATCATTGATACTTGTATGTGATTAAGTTTTAACCATATTTTTATCTTTGAAAGAGAATGATAATATGCATGTGATTGCTATCATGTCATGATCCCAGTTCGCACTCAGTGAACATGTTGTGATGACACCTAGTTCTTATAACTAGTTAAGCCTAACAATGTGAAAAAATAACACAACTTGCGGAATAATTAATTAAAACTGAACAACTAAAAGAAATCTGTATATAACTGGCGCTCGGCCTATACAACTCAAAATAAATGCGGACGTCTACTATAACACCCCAAAACCCGGAAACTTATGGGAACACAAGATAATGAAAATTAATATACGGCTCAGATCTCCAGAATTTGTCTAAACAAAAGTACGAAAGAAGGCTAAATACTACGGATATAGTAAAGAGGGAGACTCCTTGGTTTGCAAATGCTGCAGAAGTACCTCGAAGTCTACGTAGCTCTCCTGACCTCAAGGATAGTGCGACTGAGATGAAGTACCTGGGCCTGCACATGAAAAAGAACATGCACAAAAGAGGCATGAGTACACCACAACGGTACTTAGTAAGTACCAAGCCTAACCTCGGTTGGGCAGTGATGAGAAAAGGTCCAGGCCCTACTGAGATATAACATAATAAATAATAAGATGAGGAAAACAAAACAGTATAGATAAAGTGTACAACGAGAATCTAAACAAGATGAATACGAAAAACCGTAATAGAAAGCAGCTAAATAGGACAATACTATTAAATACTACTCACAACAGGGACCATAACCGGGGATCTCTTGGTATCCTGAGGATCTCTTAGTATCCTCACCACATACATGAGGAGTCTCTTGGTACCCCGAGGATCTCTTGGTATCCTCAAAACTTATAATTTCATATGCCAGGGATCTCTTGGTATCCCGAGGATCTCTTGGTATCCTCAAAACTTACAGTTTCATATGCCAGGGATCTCTTGGCATCTCGCACCTTCAGTACAGAACATATCAAATGCAGGGGGATCTCATGGGAGGCCAACCATTAGTCCTAATTTAAAAACATACAATAGAAACTCAAACATTAGAATAGATACTAAATTCAGGACAAGAAATAGAAAATCCTAGGTAAACATATTACACGGAGCACAAACAAGATAATTTAAGAACTTAGGCAAGTAAGTTAAATAAACATGCTTTTCTAAACTAGCATAGAATAAACTTGCAATTTAAAATAAACAGGTAAGCAAGAAAATCTCAATTTAAATAATTTAAGTAAAAATGAATTTCCAACAATTTGCTCAAGTACGCGCTCGTTACCTCACGTACGAGGCATTGAAATACCAAACATCATGTCCTAAGGGGAAGAAGTCCCCCACACAAAGTTAGAGGAGCCATATACCTCGAACCGGCTCCAATTCAACTTGAAACCACACTTCTGCAATGAGTATCCGACTCCAAATGGCCCAAATCTATTCATTTCAATTACATCTCATAAATAACAGCTCAAACAACTAATTCCACTATTTAATTTAAAGCTAAGACATAAATTTAGGTAAAATAACAAAAACACCCCTCAAGCCAACATGATCAAAACCCCGGGTTCGAACCAAGACCCGGTTACCCATCCCCCACGAACTCAAATATGAAATTTATTTTGAAATCGAACCTCAAATTAAGGTCCAATTCCCTAACTTTTAGAAAACCTAAATTCTATCCAAAACCCCCACTTTCACCCATGAAATTCATTGATTTTAAGTGAAAAATATATTAAATGATGCAAATGATTGAAGGAATTAAGTATAAATTTACTTACAAATGATTTGGAAGAAGTTTTGTCCTTGAAAAATCGCCTATGCGGTTTGGGTCTTGAAAGAATGGTGAAAAATGGTAGAAATTCGACTAAGTATGAATTTGTTGAGTCTATGATGTCGCAATTGCAAACTAATTGCGAACCCTGACCAAATGTAGTAATTGCGAAGCTGGGTCCGCATTTGCGAACCCTTACCTTTTTGCCAGCTTTCGCATTAGCGAGCATAAAAATTGTATTTGCGATCAACCTGATTTCGCATTTGCGAGCAAATTGATAGCATTTGCGATCAGTGCCCAGAAATCCCTCTTTCGCATTTGTGAGTAGTTGGATTCATTTGCGATCATTTGCCAGGTCCAAGGTTTCACTAATGCAATGCAGAGCTCGTAATTGCGAGTCTCATCTTCGCAAATGCGAAGATCACAGAAGGAAAAATACCAGATTTTTACAAGTTCAGAAATGCAATCCGACACCTATACAAAACTCACCTAAGCCCTCGGGGCTCCAAACCAAATATGCACACAATTTCAAAAATATCGTACGGACTTATCCATGCAATCAAATTGCCAAAATAATATCATATTTATCGAATAGTGCCTCAAAACTCATTATTTCCTTCAAATTTTCGTAAAACATCAAATTCCCATTTTAAGTCCGAAACATGTCAAACGACGTCCGTTTTCAACCAAACTTTACAGAAAACACTTAAACCATATATGACTTGTACCGGGCACCTGAACCAAAATCCCAATACCATAATCTTTTAATCAAATTTCATTTCCAATTTCCTTAATTATTTCCAGAAAACAATTTCACACAAAAATTCATTTCTCGGCCTTAGGACCTCAGAATTTGATTCCGGGCATACGCCCACGTCCCATATTTTTCTACGGACCCTTCGGGACCGTCAAATCACGAGTCTGGGTCCGTTTACCCAAACTGTTGACCGAAATAAAATTTATTTAACCTAATTTAAAAATTTAGCATTTTTCTCAACGAATTCATATTTAAGCTTTCCGGCTACACAGCCGGACTGTGCACATAAATCAAGGCAACCCCCTGATAAGGGTTTCAAGGCCTCGAAAGTACAGAATAGGTAAGAAAACAAGTGATGAGCCCTTTGGTTTGTCACATCCTCCACCACTAAAATAACCGTTCGTCCTCAAATGGGCAAAAGAAAGAAATACCTAAGTCGGGAAAAAGATGAGGATAACGGCTTCACATATCAAACTCGGACTCTCAGTTCAATGCCTTAGGAGGGTGACCTCTCCATTGGACATGAACAGAAGGAATCTCTAGGACCTCAACTGACGAACCTGCCGGTCTAGGATAGCTACCGTCTCCTCTTCATAGGACAAGTCCTTGTCCAACTGGACAGTGCTGAAATCTAATACGTGGGCTAGATTGCCGTTGATGCCTCCGAAGCATGGATACATGAAAAACTTGATGCACGACTAATAAGCTAGGCAACAATGCGAGTCCGTAAGGCCCCTCTCCCACTCGATCAAGAATCTCAAATGGACCCAATGTACCTAGGGCTAAGCTTGCGCTTCTTCCTAAATCTCATCACGCCCTTCATAGGAGATATCGGAGCAATACGTGCTCACCAACCATAACTGCTACATCTCAAACCTTGCGATTTGCATAACTCTTTTGCCTAGAGTGAGCTGAACGAAGCCTATCCTGAATGATATTGACCTTGTCCGAGGCCTCCTGAACCAAATTCGTACGTAACAACGAGCCTCCCACGGCTCAAACAATCCAACCAGAGATCAACACCGTCTACCGTATAAAGCCTAATAAGAAGCCATCTGGATGCTTGACAGGTAGCTGTTGTTGTAGGCAATCTACGCTAAAGGAAAGAACTGATTACAATACCCTCCAAACTGAATCATTCATGCACCGAGCATATCCTCAAGAATCTGAATAGTGCGCTCGGACTGTCCGTCCATCTGGGGGTGAAAATATGTGCTCAACTCCAACGGAGTACCAAACTCCTACTGCACGGCTCTCCAGAACCGCGATGTAAACTGAGTACCTTTGTCTAAAGTAATAGAAATTGGAACACCATGCAAACAGACGATCTGCCGGATAAAAATCTCTGCCAACTGCTCCGATGAATAAGTGGTACACACAGGAATGAAATGAGTGGACTTGGTCAGCCGACCCACAATAACCCAGATAACATCAACCTTCTTCACGGTCCATGGGAGCCCGGATACAAAGTCCATGGTGATGTGCTCCCACTTCCACTCTGGAATCTCTATCTGTTGAAGCAACCCACCCGGTCTTTGGTGCTCATACTTCACCTGTTGACAGTTGAGGCATCTAGCTACATATTCAACTATATCCTTCTTCATACGTCTCCACCAATAGTGTTGCCTCAAGTCCTGATACATCTTTACAGCAACCGGATGGATGGAACACCGCGAACTATGGGCCTCTACTAAAATCAAATCCCGTAGCCTATCAATATTGGGCATACAAACACGGCCATGCATCCTCAATACCCCGTCATCTCCAATGGACACATCTTAAGGACAAGCAAATGAGGGTCATCATACTACTGCTCCCGAATACAATCAAATAAGGAAGACTGGGAAACCACACAAGTTAGAACCCGACTGGGCTCTGAAAGATCCAATCTCACAAGCTGGTTGACTAAGGCCTGAACATCCATCGCCATGGGCCTCTCTGAAACTGGAAAGTATGCCAAACTCCCCAAACTCTCCGTCCGGCGACTCAAGGCGTCAACCACCACACTTGCTCGGGTGATATAGAATAGT
Source organism: Nicotiana benthamiana (assembly GCA_034376525.1). NCBI lineage: Eukaryota > Viridiplantae > Streptophyta > Magnoliopsida > Solanales > Solanaceae > Nicotiana > Nicotiana benthamiana. The sequence goes on along the minus strand of CM067331.1, from coordinate 67,650,598 downwards.
AATATCACAATCTTTCAGCAACTCTAACCACCTCCTCTGGTGCAAATTTAGATCCTTTTGATTGAACAAGTGCTACAACTCATATGGTCAATAAAGATCTCACAAGGCATACCGTACAAATAATGACGCCAGTTCTTCAAGGCATGAATAATAGCAACTAACACAAGGTCGTGGACATGTAGTTCTTCTCATGTATATTCAACTGTTTGGACGCGTAGGCAACCACCCTACCATCCTGCATAAAAACCGTTCCAAGGCCAACTATCAAGGCATCACAATAGATAGTATAAGACCCTGAACCTACAGGAAACACCAACACTAGGGCTGTAATCGAAGCTGTCTTGAGCTTTTGAAAGATCACCCTTCTGGGTCAATCTAGTCTTAGGGGCTGCAATCGACAAAAACCCCTCCACAAAGCGTGGTAGTAACTCGCCAAGCCAAGGAAACTACGAATCTCTGTAGCTGAGGATGGCCTGGGCTAACTCTGCACAGACTCTACCTTCTTCGGATCCACCCGAATGCAGTCACTCGATACCACGTGGCCTAACAATGCCATTGAATCCAACCAAAACGCACATTTTGAAAACTTCGCATATGACTTCTTCTCTGTCAGAGTCTGGATCACGGTCCTCAGGTGCTGCTCATGATCTTCCCGGCTCTAGGAATACACCAGAATATCATCAATAAAAGTAATAACGAATGAGTCAAGGTATGCCTGAACATACTATACATCAAATGCATAAAAGATGCTGGGGCATTGGTAAGTCCGAATGACATAACAAGGAACTCATAATGACCATACCGAGTCTTAAAGGCAGTCTTCGGGATGTCTGGCTCCCGAATTTTCAACTGATAGTAACCTGAGTGCAAGTCAATCTTAGAAAACACATGTGCGCCCTGAAGCTGGTCAAATAGATCATCAATACGAGGCAAAGGATAACAATTCTTCACTGTAACCTTGTTCAACTAGCAATAATCAATACACATACGCATAGAACAATTATTCTTCTTCACAAACAGGACAGAAGCACCCAGGGGAAACACTAGGTCGAATAAAACTCTTATCAAGCCGTTCTAGAAACCGATCCTTCAATTCCTTTAACTCAGGAGGAGCCACACAATACGAAGAAATGAAAATGGATTGAGTGCTCGGCAACAGGTCAATGCCAAAATCAATGTCTCTATCGTGAGGCATGCTCGAAAAATCAGCTGGAAACACATCGAGATAATACCGTACCACTGGAACTGAGTCAATATAAAGGGTATCAGCTCTAATCTCTCACATAAGCTAAATATATGGCACACCCCTTCTCAACCATACGCTGAGCCTTAAGAAAAGAGACAACTCTAATGGGAGTGCGATTTAAAGTACCACTCAACTCAATACGCGGAATACCAGGAATAGCCAGCGTCACGGTCTTGGCGTGACAATGAAGAATAGCAATATGGGGTGACAACCAGTCCATGCCCAAAATAATGTCAAAATCAACCATACCAAGTAATAATAAATCCGCTCTGGTTTCAAAACCACGAATAGTAACCAAACAGGACCGATAAACACGGTCCACAACAATAGAATCCCCTATAGGAGTAGAAACATAAGTGGGGGCACTCAAAGAATCCCGAGGCATAGACAAATGCAGAGCAAAGTAAAAAGACATATAAAAATAAATAGAGCCCGGTTCGAATAGAACCAGTGCCTCTCTATGGAAAACCAATATAATACTTGTGTTAACAGAACAGGAGTCAACAGCCTCGACACGAGTGGGAAGGGCATAATATCTAGCCTGGCCTCCCTCTTGAGGGTGACCTCTACCTCCCCGGCTTTCACCCCTAGATGGCTGAGCGGGTGGGACGACAACTGGAGCTGTGATCATGGCCTGAGAACTCTGCTGAGCATGCTGTGACTGAGAAGTTTGCGAACCCTTACCATTTTGCCAGGTTTCACATTTGTGAGAATAAAGATCACATTTGCGAGCAGCCTGATTTCTCATTTGCGAGCACAGTAATCACATTTGCGATCAATGCCCAGAAATCCCTCGTTCGCATTTGTGAAGAGTTGGATCGCATTTGCGATCATTTGCTAGGTCCAAGGTTTCGCAATTACGATGTAGAGATCGCATTTGCGAGCCCGTAATTGCGAGTCACATCTTTGCAAATGCGAAGATCATAGAAGGAAAATACCAGACTTTTACAAGTTCAAAAATGTAATTCGACACCTATCTGAAACTCACCCGAGCCCTCGAGGCTCCAAACTAAATATACACACAACCTTAAAACATCCTACAGACTTATTTCAAATCGCCAAAATAATTTCATATACATCAAATGGATCCTCAAAACTCATGATTTCCTCCAAATTTTCGTTAAACAACAAATTCCTATTTTATGTCTGAAGCACGTCAAACGACGTCCATTTTCAACCAAACTTTACAAAAAGTGCTTAATATATATAAAAGACTTGTACTAGATACCATAACCAAAACACGGGCCCGATACCATAATATTTTAATAAAATTTTATTTCTAATTTCCTTAATTATTTCAAGAAAACAATTTAACACAAAAATTCATTTCTCGGGCTTTCGACCTGGGAATTCGATTTCGGGCATACGCCCAAGTCCCATATTTTCTTGCGGACCCTTCGGGACCATCAAACCATGGGTTCGGGTCCGTTTATCTAAAATTTTTACCGAAGTCAAATTTATTCAACTTAATATAAAAATTTAGCATTTTTTTCACATAATTCATATCTATGCTTTCCGGCTACGCGCTCGGAATGCTTACACAAATCAAGGCAGCCTCAGATGAGGTTTTTAAGGCCTCAAAAGTACATAATAGGTAAGTAAACAAGTGATGACCCCTTTTGATCGTCACACATCAACAAATTAACTAAATATGATATATTCTATCAATATTGTCGCTTTAATCCTTTATGTTTTCAACAAACTTTTAGAGGGTTATTGCATAATAATTTAATTTATTTTAAAAAATGAAAGTAAATGTTCAAAAATTATATGCACTTGTGATATCGGCATCATTTTTCTATATTATTATTATTTTAACTTCTTAAATATATATATTTTTAAAATTCCTTCCAGGTAAATCTCTGCCAATCCCCAATAAATAATCTTTAGCTAAAAATTCCAGGGTAAATCACCAAGTAAATCCTCCAAAATAAAAAGAGTTCTCATGTAAATGCTCAATAATAAAATTCCCAAGTAATTCTTTAGGTAAAAAAATCCAAGTAAATCCTCAAGAAATAAATCCCCAGCTAAATTCGTATATTAAAATCCCTAGGTAATACCATTGGTAAGTATATTCCCAGATAAATACCCAAGTAGGTATCCCTAGCTAAATTCGCAGATAAATTTTCCGAAGGATTTTCTTGCGAATTGTCAAAGGAATTAATTTTTGTTCACTACTTGCTGATTTACCTATGAAAATGATACTTGCAGATTTATTTCCCAAATAGTTCCCTGATGTTCTAAACATCAATACCACACAAGAGGAGGGAGGATGTAATTTGTGTGGTACCTAATTTTCGCACTAGAAGAACCTGGTTCTTCTAGATGTACTAACTATGACCGTTTGCTAAATTAAGAGTGCATAAAATAAATAACACAAAGATTTTTACATGGAAAACACCTGCTTAAAAGGTAAAAAAACCACGACCTACTACTCAGTAGGATTTTTTCAAACATCCACTAAAATCAGTGAGCCAAAACAATATTTACAAACTCTTTGTAAACCTAAAGATTAACTCTAATCCCAGTGTAGCACACAGACTCAACTGTTGTGACACCTTCAAGTTAACTCTAACTTGAATACTCAAAGTACCTACTACAACTTCTATGAAAGCTGGAAAGGTACAATTTTAAACCACCTACGACAATTGAACTAGACTAAGAATAAACATAATGGAACGAGTTCTTCTATCTCGTTCAAGTAGCTGCAGGAGTGCACACTTTAATCTCGCATAAATTGCTTGCAAAATAGCCTTGCTCTTTTGCTCTCAATTTAGTTTAACTTCTGCGTATGTGCATACCTGTTTAAGTGAACAAGCATTATTATTTATAGAGTTAGTAATCAAAGTTTGATTAAAACTCGAATTGCTGATCCTTCATCAAATTCGCGTCCTAGAAATTTTCAAACTCCAATCCTTATTATTTATCCGGATGTAGTTCTCTTCACATAAGGAGACTTCAACTCCTTATCCTGTGCAACCTTTTCGATCAACTCGGGAGATATTGTTGCTGATCCTTGAGACTTATCTTCTTCACACACATCTCACATGTATAAGTATATTAACACCGTGTCTCACATGATGGACTTGGTACATCATCGAGTTCATTTTGTCAATCTTCAAAATTTCATCTGAACTTGGGACAACAAATTCCCTTTTTGATGATGTCAAACTCCGTGCTTTAATTGATTAGAGACCCTGTGGAACTCAGCTTAATTTTCATACTTTAATTTAACTTATCATTAAGGACCAGGTTTAATAAGGTTATAAGTATCACTTTATTTCAGAATATAAAAGTAAAGCACAATATCTCTTCCTCCTTTTGGGATCATCAAAAAGTTGCATATTATATAAATCCCAAATGTTAATTAGTACTCGTGGCCGCTGGGGCAACTGCAAGTGAAAACATAATTCAATTAATCAATAATCAACTTCACAGAGAATTTAACTATCAAGATCAGAAGTTTATAGAACAAGAGAAATCAAAGAACATTGTCATTGATTAGGAGGTGTTTCTACAAAGCAAACCACAAAAAGAAAAACAAATATCTAACCATGAGTAAAAAACAACAAAGAAAAGTCCCGAATTTGGGTCACTCAGGGGGTTTCTAAACTGGTTCTAGGGCTTGGAGGAACTAGAGAGTTTGGACTGAAGAAGATTGAGCATTTTTTGGAGCATCCCTTCACTCCATTCTTTCCTTTTCTAGCTTAGCTTTGAGCCCATTTCTTTCACTTTCTAGTTCAGCAATGCGAGCCTGGAGCCTAGCAATTTCTGCATCTTTCGTTCCACACTCTAAAACCAATTCCCTAACATTGCTATTCACATGAGTCTTTAAGGATGAACCAGGTTCAACTGGGGTTACACTTAGCAGATAGTCACAAGCATGTAGAGTTTTGATACCAAAGTACTCTTTGCTAGAGGCCATCTCCCACTTTTTCAATGGCACATCTAAACTGGCCAAGACAGTTGTCAGTGTAAACCCATAAGGTGTGGCATGGGCTTTGGAGCCATTGATAACTCTATCCAGCCGCTTGACAATGAAAGCATGCTAATTAATATGCTTTCCTCTGACAAGACACTCCATAAGGACTAGGTCCATGTAATTACATTGTGCCTTCTCTCCTGTCTGGGCAGCATATTTGTTCACAATTCAAAGAGCACCTTATGCTTAGGCTTCATCCTACTCTTTTGCCCAAACCTAACCTCAGGCACTTCTTCAGCAGACTTGGTATCGCAGAAATTTCTGGTGATTTGGAGAGCAGAAGGGAGAGAATCTAGACAAGGACATCTTTTCCTAGTATAATCATCATATCCCTCACAGCGTATGTCTAGAATTCTGCCCAACATAGGTACCTCAAACTGCACCTCTACTCCCCTAACCAAGTTGGTAACAACCCCATTCACTACTGTGGCATTTTCCATAAACTCGATCAGCTCTTTTCTTGCCAGCCTACCATCCAGTTGAAGAACCAAGTCCTTCCACCCCTGTGCATCCAGGGCATCAACCAATCTTTCATGCCTGGCTCCTCGAGGTCTTTCAGAATTCTTCCTTTCAAGATCTTTCTCCTGCCAAAGAGGAAAAATTTGTCCTATTCCTTTCAGATTCCTCTTCTTCTTCCACTCCACTCCATGCTTTTCTTCTTCTTCACGAACTTTCACTTGTTTTCCTTTGACTGTAGACCTGGTTTTTTTTGCCAGGAAGGATTTAACAGATACAAATTCTGAAGACTGCTTGGTAGAAGTCTTGGATATCTTTGGTGTAGGAGTGGGAACCTCCTCAGTTGTACCTCTTTCCTAATGGACCAGTTCCATCTCCTCCTCCTCATCTTCTGCAGCCAGAACTTTCCACAACATAGCTTTTCCCTTTTCCTTCTTCTTTTTCTTGCTTTCCTCTAAGGCATTCTGCAACTCATCCTCACTTTGCTTTATGCTGTTTCTAGTAGCTTTCACCTTTGATACTTAAGGGACAGTAGACTTAGGAGATGTCACCTTGCTCTTCTTTGTTGGCTTAGAGGCGGTTGGAGCCTTTTGAGGAGAAGCTTTGCGCTTCTTGGGATCATATCTTGCTTCAAACCTCTTCAGAATGTAAGCCAATGTTTCTTCAACAGATGAACCAGGTTCATCTTGTTGTATACTCAGGTGTACAAGACCTTCAGCAGCCTCCCCAGTTTCACTTTCCCCTGGCTTGTTGCCACTCTCATCTATTCCTCCATAAATGAAAGGAATTTTATCTTTCTTTTTCTTTCCCTTTCTACTCGACTCTCCCTCATTTACATCTCTAACTGAACCTACCAACACAAACCTATTGTCCACTTTCTCGACTATATCAGAAAAAAACATAGCATGTATTTACCTCCCTAGGGTTTTCTTGATTGTTGTTTAAGTCATAAGACCCACGTTCTTCTCCATCGCTTGCAGATAAAAGCTTCAGACTCGGAACTTCGAGTCAAATGATTCCTTTTTAGAGCTCCCCTTTTTCTAGCTGGCTCTCAATTTTTGGTTTAGAGCCGTTCTCAGAGCACCTGTAGCTATAGTTTTTCTTGCCAACATCTTTTGTTGGTGGAATCTAGGTTTAGGGTTGTCGCTAGGGGGTGCAGATGAGGATGTGTTGGGAGATACAGGTGGGGGAGTTCCTTGATTTTCTTGAGGATTAGTCATGGTGAATGATTTCTGGAAGATTTTGGGGATTTTGGAGATTTTTAGAGAGAAAGAGTAAGATCAGAGGCTTAGCACTTAATGATGGTTATATACTAAAATAGGAGTATGTGGAGTGTATTTAAAGTGGAGTATGATTAGGAGCAGTAACGGCAGCCTTTTTGCAGTGGTCAATCAGGAGTCTAATCCCATTAGGACTACGGTCTTTAAGTGATGAATGGATGACACTAGTTTTTAGGAAAAAGTCCCGTTTTCTTTAGAATTCTAGGAGAATGAAACTGGTTCAATGCTCAGCGATTATATTTTAGGAGTTTGGTTAGAATAGGACTTCTGCTCATAATTGAAATATTTATTTTTCTAATTGTGCAAAGTATAAAAACATACCTGACCTTTTCTCATGAGCATATAATGATGAACTAGGTTCTTCAAGCAGAACTTCTCTTGATTATGCCTCATATCATAACAGAAAAAAACTTTGTAAGAGATAAATGAATTAATATAAACACATGTCACAGGAGTATACCGATTAGAGTATGAGACTGAGTAAAAATTAGTCTAGATATTTACATAAAGTCAAAACTTCTAACCAAAGATTTTTTTTCCAGAATTATTATGATTTTTTTCATTGCATTCTGAATTGGTTCCTTTTTAGGTGATCTTAATCATCCCTAATTCCAACCTGTTCCTTTCAAAGTTTTCCCTATTCAGTTCTTTGGTGAATATGTCAGCTATTTGTTTATTAGTGGCACAGAATTCTATTGAGATAATCCTTTATCATAATTATATCTCAAGAAGTGGCGTCTAACATCTATGTGCTTGGTACTTTTATGATGAACAAGGTTCTTTGTCATACTTATAAAACTAGTGTTATCACAGAATATTGGAATACACCCCACTTCAATTCCAAAGTCTACCAGCTATTGTTTGATCTATTGCAGTTGAGCACAACAAGAAGCAACAACAACATATTCTACTTCAACAGTAGATAGGGCTACTGAATTTTGCTTTTTGGTAGACCATGATACAAGACATGAACCCAAAAAATGTGCCATACCTAAAGTGCTCTTGCTGTCCACTAAGAAACCTGCATAATCAGCATCATCATATCCTACTAGATCAAAATTACTACCTTTAAGAAACCAAAGACACAGATAAGTGGTGCTTTCAGATATCTCAATATCCTCTTGACAGGAGTCAAGTGTGACTCTTTTGGATTTGCCTGGAAATGAGCACAAAGCCCTACTCTGAAAATAATGTTAGGTCTGCTGGCAGTGACATACAAGAGCGAACCAATCATAACCCCATATAACTTTTGATCAACTGATGAACCAGGTTCATCAATATCTAATTTAGTGTCAGTTACAATAGGTGTATCTATTTCATTGGAGTGCTCCATTTTAAAACCTTTTCATTAGTTCTTTCATATACTTCTGCTGATGGATCATAGTCCCATTTGGGCTTTGTTTGATCTTCAAGACTAAGAAGAAGCTTAGTTCACCGATCATACTCATTTCAAACTCACTTCCCATTAGTTTTGCAAAGTCCTTACTCAACCTATTAGTAGTGGCCCCAAATATTATTTCAGCAATATATATTTGCACAACAAGGAGGTCTTTACTTTTTCCCCTTAGGAAGAAAGAGCTGTAAATTTTACCTCTTTTGTACCCATGCTCTAGTAGGAATTTTGATAGTTGTTCATACCAAGCTCTTGGGGCCTGCTTGAGCCTATATAGAGCCTTGTCCAGCTTGTACACATGCTCAGGACATTCCTTGCTTTCAAAACCTGGAGGTTGTTTCACAAACACTTCTTCCTTGAGGTAGCCATTTATAAAAGCACTTTTGACATCCATCTGATGGAGACTAAACTCCATATATGCTGAAAAAGGCTATGAAAAGTCTGATTGCCTCTAGTCTTGCAACTGGAGCAAAGGTCTCATCATAGTTAATACCTTCCCCTTGGCTGTAGCCCTAAACCACCAGCCTTGCTTTGTTTCTTGGAACTGTTCCATCTTCATCAAGTTTGTTCCTGAAGACCCATTTTGTACCAATGACTGATCTGTCCTTGGATCTTGGAACTAGATGCCAGACTTAACTTATTTCAAATTGATTGAGTTCCTCCTACATAGCATTGACCCAATATGCATCCTGCAAAGCCTAACCAATATTTTTAGGTTCAATAAGAGATAGAAAAGCATCTAATGCACACATATTCTATAATTGTGATCTGGTTTTGACTCCAGCTGTTGGATTGGTAAGAATATTCTCAATGGGATGAGAACTTTGATACTTGTGAGGTTTCACAACCAACTGGCTTCTGCTGGATGTTTTAGCCATTTGCTAAGAAAAAGGTTCATGGACAGGTTCCTTGAAGGAGTTTATTTCAATTCCTCTTTGATTTCTTCCCTCTATCAGGTTTCCCTGTAAGAAAGAACCTGTTGCATCACCTTTTACTTCTGTAGGTGCCACTTTGACTTGAGCTGATGCTTCAGCCAAGTCTTTGACCAGTCCAATGGCTTCATCTTCATGTTCCTATCTCTCAGAAAGATTGTTAGCTTCATAAAATACAACATGCACACTTTCTTCTATACACAAAGTTCTTTTATTCAACATTTTATATGCTTTGCTATGTGTAGAATATCCCAAGAATACTCTCCCATCACTTATGGGATCAAACTTACCTAGGGAATCTTTTCCATTATTGTGCACGTAGAACTTGCAACCAAATGCCCTAAGGTGGGATATGTTTGGTTTTCGCCCTTTAGGTAACTCATAGGGAGTTTTCTCAACAAGAGGTCTAGTCATGCATCTATTGATTATGTAACATGCAGTGTTTACAGCCTCTGCTCAGAAGCTATAAGGTAATTTACTAGGGAGAAGCATGGTCCTGGCCATATCCTCAAGGGTCCTGTTCTTTCTTTCAACTACTCCATTTTGCTGTGGAGTCCTAGGGGCAGAGAAGTTGTGATCTATACCATTTTCATCACAAAATTCAACAATTTTTGTATTTTCGTATTCAGCTCCATGATCAGACCTAATGGATGCAAGTTGATTTCCTAATTGTTTTTGAGTTTTTCTAACAAAAGCAGTAAACATTTCAAATGCCTCATCTTTAGATGTCAAAAATAGTACCCGGGTAAATCTAGAATAATCATCCACAAGCACCATCACATATTTCTTTCCACCTCTGCTCATGGTTCTCATTGGACCACAGAGATCCATATGAACCAGTTCCAACGTCTTGAACATACTTACCATTTTCTTGGATTTGAAGGATGACCTTACCTTCTTCCCCATTTCACATGCCTCACAAACTTTATCTTCCTTGAACTTGATATTTGGAAACCCTATCACCAAGTCCTTGGAGACTAATTTGTTTAACTGATTTAGACTGGCATGGCCATGTATTTTGTGTCACATGAGGGGATCATTGGCTAACATACTTAAACAAGTGAGTTCATTTTCTTAAAGAGTTGACAAATCTAAAATGTAAATATTGTTAACTCTTTTTCCGTGCAAAACAATCTTGTCAGTGGTAAGGTTAATCACAAAGCATTTGGTTGAGGTAAAATCCACAAGGTCACCTATGCCACACAATTATGACACACTTATTAAGCTATATTTCAAACCATCTATCAGGTAGACATTCTTAATGGAATGAGAATCAGTATTGCCTACCTTTCCGACCCCAATGATCTCACTTTTCTTTCCATTACCAAATGAGACATTACCTCATTTTAAGTCCTCAAGTGAAAGGAACTGGTCCTTGTCCCGAGTCATATGTTTTGAGCAGCCACTATTCATATACCATATTTGGCTCCTCCCTTTCACTTGGACCTATAAAAGGAAATCAGGGGTTACTCTTAGGAACCCAAACTAGCTTGGGTCCCTTTCTATAAGAAAAAGGATGAATTAAATTCCTTCTTGCCCATCCAGGAAACTTACTCTTTTCTTTAACAAAAACTTTGTTCCTTTGACATGCCATTTCTTCTGCATTACATTCATATTTGTAATGGCCAGTCTTACCACAGTGTGTGCAGATTTTATTTTTAGGAAGAGTGAGATACTTGCTTTTTGGATCCCAATTAGGAGCTTGAGTCCCATATCCAACTCCTCCTTTTTAACTGCTGTGATGCTCTCTCAACTAGGAGAGAGCATCAGAGGTTTTGTTCAACATGCAAGTTTTGCCTAGTTCATATTTCACTTTTCCTAGATCTTCTTTTAAGACTTTAATGAATTCATCTTTCCTATATAATTCATCTTTCATTTTTCCCAAACTTTCTTCTAGAGTGAGATATGTGAGATCAACTATCTTCTTTCCTGTTCCTAATTTCAGTTTCAGATTTTCAGGCCTAAGTTCTAAGACACTGTTGTCAAGTTCAAGAACCTGATTCTTCAGCTCAACATTTTTGTTATCACTCGCATTTGCCCTAGACTCTAGACTTTTACATTTTGCTTTTAGAATCACACATTCCCAAGACAGAAATTCCGTCTCATTATTAGTTATATTAGACTCATCAATGAAGTCTATTAATAGCTCAGCCAGCCTTTCTTTAGACAAGAATTGAATCTTGTCCTGAGATGAAGAATACTTACCTCTTGTTCATCATCTGATTCTCCGATGGTCATTAGTACGTGCTCCTCCCCAGCTTCATCTTCTGAGTCTTCGTATGAGGTTTCTCCCCAAGCAGCAACCATAGCCTTGGTTGAACCTATGTTTCTCTTTGGTTGAACTTGTTCCTTCTTCCTGTTCCTTCCTTCAACTCTTTATTTCTTCCACTCAATTTCCCATTGAGGGCATATTTTGATCTTGTGGTCAGTCTTACCACACTTGTAGCATCCCTCTTTGGTCTGTTTCTCCGGAGCTCTTGTTTTTTTGAAGTTTTTACCCCTTGAAGAACCCTTTCCTCTCATCAGGTACTTCTTGAAATCTGCACCTTTAGCAATTCTGCACCTTTAGAAATTCTGAGAGCTAAATTTTTCTCCTTTTTGGGAGTATCCATCTTTATGGTTTGTCTCCTCATTTCATCGGCAGATAAATTTCCAATTAGTTTATCTAGTTTGAGGGTAGAAATGTTCTTGGATACCTGAGTGGCAGTGATTTCGCTTTCCCATGTGACTGGCAGAACTCTTGTCAGAATCTTCTCAACCTTGTCCTCTTCAAGGATAATCCTTCCAAGAGATTTAAGTTCTTTTGTCAAAGTGGTGAATCTAGTGTACATCTCCTGGACAGTTTCTCATTCCTTCATAGTAAAATTCTCATATTGAGAATACAGAAGTGTTCCTTTTGATCTTTTCAGTTGAGGTGTTCCTTCATGAGCCACTTGCAGAGTGTCCTATATTTCCTTAGCAGTTGTACAGCTTTGGATCCTACTATACTCGTCTAGTCCTAGACCACATACAAGCCACTTCTTGGCCTTAGCATTTCTCCCACTTCTTCAGGTCCTCAGCAGTACAATCAACCATTGTTTTTGGAACATCAATTCCTTCAGCATTCGTCTTAGTGGTTGTTAGGGGACCATCAGTGACTATGTCCCAAAGTTCATAATTTTCCCTTATAATATGATCTCTCATTCTGTTCATCCACCACGAATAGTACTGACCATTGAAAAGTGGAGGCCTGGCAGTGGATTGCTCTTCCTAGTTCCTAAGTGGTCCACTCATTGTTCATCTTCTCCTAAGGTGTTAGCCTTTTCAAGGATAACTTGCTTTGATACCAATTGATTTTCTAAACGTCAATACCACACAAGAGGGCGGGGAGGGGTGATTTGTGTGGTACCTAATTTTCGCACTAGAAGAACCTAGTTCTTCTAGATGTACTAACTGTAATTGATTGCGAAATTAAGAGTGCATAAAATAAATAACACAAAGATTTTTACGTGGAAAACACCTGGCTCAAAAGGTGAAAAAACCACGACCTACTACTCAGTAGGAGTTTCCCAAATATCCACTAAAATCACTAAGCTAAAACAGTATTTACAAAACTCTTTGTAAACCTAAGGATTAACTCTAATCCTAGTGGCACAGAGCCTCAACTGTTGCGACACCTTCAAGTTAACTCTAACTTGAATACTCAAAGTACCTACTACAATTGATTTTGCGAGCTGAAAAGGTACAATTTTAAACCACTTACTACAATTGAACTAGACTAAGAATAAACACAATAGAACTGGTTCTTCTATCTCGTTCCAGTAGCTGCAGGAGTGCACATTTTAATCTCACATAAATTGCTTGCAAAATAGCCTTGCTCTTTTACCCTCAAAATTAGGTTAACTTTTGCGTATGTGCATACCTGTAAAAGAGAACAAGCATTATTATTTATAGAGTCAGTAATCAGAGTTTGATTAAAACTCGAATTGCCGATTCTTCATCAAATTCGAGTCTTAGAACAATTCAAACTCCAATCCTTATTCTTTATCCGAATGTAGTTCTCTTGACATAAGGAGACTTCAACTCCTTATCCTATGCAACATTTTTGATCAACTCGGGAGATATTGTTGCTGATCCTTGAGACTCATCTTCTTCACACGCATCACACATGTATAAGTATATTAACATAGTATCTCAGATGATAGACCTGGTTCATGACTGGGTTCATTTTGTCAATCTTCAAAACTTCATTTGAACTTGGGCCAACATTCCCCAGGTAAAATTTTGTGCGAAGTGGCGCAAAATTTATCTACGGATTTTTCTTGGGAAAAACTTTTCGCAAGTAAAATATTTTAAAAATTAGGAATTTCATATTTGTGCATGTAAATCCGTAGAAAATATTTTCGGGAAAACTTCCCATGTAAAATCCCCAAGTAATTCGCACTTTTCTTGTAGTGACAATATAATCATTAATGGACACAAAACAAGATATATGGTTAGGAGAGACAGTTGCACGATCTTTCTTTTGCCATAAATTTTCAAGCTATTTAACTAGATATAAAGTTTAAGAATAAAAAGATCTTTTTCGAAATTTGTAATGTTAAATATGTCATAACATACGTAGCTATGAGAATTTTGAAGTTTGTGGTCTTTTAAATATGTTACAACATCTTATCTGATTATAAAAACTTTATAAGGGAACTTTTCATAGTATTCAATAAGGATAAAATGAAAAGTATAAGTAAAAAATTTGGTTAAATTTAAAAATGTTATGAAATAATATAAGAACAAGAACAATAATACAAGAACAAGAACAATAGAGAGAGAAGTAGAGAGAGGAGTATTCTTATTGATACATTGGGATGGTTTACAATGGAATAGAACCTCTTTATTTATAGGGAGGTGGTGACTTAGCCACTAAGTAGTAAACCCTAGAATCTCCCTAAATATAGACATTCACCTTAAATAGGATTCTATTTATAACACTCCCCCTTGAATGTCTATTCAATAATGTGCCTCGTTAAAACCTTAACTAAATAAAACCCAATGGGAAAAAAATTATAGAAAAGGAAAAAGAGTACACATATTTACAAATGCGCCTATTGGTTGCCTCGTTAAAAACCTTGCAAGGAAAACCCATTGGGACAAAACCTTGTAAGGGAAAAAGAGTGCAACGCGCATTAACTCCCCCTGAAAAGAGCATCAATTCACATCCTTGAGCATTTGCATTCCAATCTTGTGCACCATCTTCAAAACGATCTTTTGTAGAGATTTGATAAATAAATCAGCCATATTGATTTCAATAAATATTCCGCACCTTGAAATTATCATTCTTGATAGATATGAACATCTTCATATAATGTCGTGGAATGACTCTTCAATATCTCCATAGAGGCATTCTCGATGCCATCATGCTTATAGTAGCAAGATGCATATGTACACAAGTTGCACTTAGGATGTGGTACTTCAGGACCAAGAATTGTATATGCTTCAAGCAACTTCAATCTTTCATGGATTGACATATAAGTTAAGTCATATAAGCCATATAATAGACTTTAGATGCATATCAAGTTTTCATGTCATGCTAAACAAATAAGATATCGAAAACTGATTACACATACCATTGGCTTTATACTTTCAAGTATTTGAACTACATGTCCAAAACTACATGTCTTTCATATGGAATCAATTCTGCTTGAATTGTATCTCTTCCATTTAGCCAATATTTTTGTTTGTATTCGACAAACTTTAAGATCCTCATCGATATTTAGCGCTATCATAGATGTTGTCGACGAACATTTTATATCAGTTCCAGTAAATTTTCATAAAGACATAACATGGAGATCTCTTTATTCCTATATTCAGGTACCTGAATCTCTCATGAGATTTTATGAAGTGTTATGTCATGTGATCTTCTAGATCACTTGCCTCCCCATTATGATCACTTTGATCATTTGCTCATCTTCTTTATTAAGAAGTTATTTTGAAACCGATTTGTCTATACGCTTTAAGCGTATCAAAGACTTTGTCCTTCTGGGACTTAATATGAGCATTTGCAATGAGAATATAGTTACTTTCTTTGGGTCAGCAAATGCGTATAGCATGCTTTGCAATATGTTGCAATTGAATTATCCTTTTATGAACTTCAGGTTCATATTATGATATTCGAGGATCTATATATACAAATGATAATTCATCCCATGTAACCTTTTCTCAAGTGTTTATCATGTCTCCCCCTCATGTTAGAAAAGCTAACTTGTTTCCTCAACTTTGAGAGTCAATCTTTGTGCATTATGGTGTTAATGAAAATATACACCGCACATCAATAATAATAAGATAAAATTATTTGGTTCCTGACCCTGAACCACTTGTGAGGGGAGAATTTAATATACTCTCGTATACAACGTATATCAAACTGATATATATAACTTTGTTCTCATAAGAAACAGTTTAGCTATTAAGTGGAGGCACTCAATAATTATCTTGCTAAACCAACTATGATATAAACCAACTTATCAAGATGAACTATCTTGAATAGAAAATCTGGAAATTATGCTCGAAGTTATAGTACTGAGCAATTTACCTCGCAAGCACCGGCCAGGCTGCGGGTTAATAACAATCGCACATGTAACCATATCATAGATGCATCATATGTGGTATACATGGCAGGTGAATGGGCCCATATTCACCTTTGATATTTCCAGAATTTATGGGATTCAACCCGAACTCTTTAGTTGGTCAATTAATTAATGAGAACAAATAATATAAGAGAATTCGTAAAGAACTTTCTAGTTCTTTAATATTTACCCATGTGAATTCTCTATTACTGCACATCATACTTAAAATGAGATGGCTAACCCGAATGCCAACTGAATAAATTATCAATATTGATAAACTTCAAATTTACACCATGACATGTGCAATTATCAATAAACTTCAAGTTTATTATGATATGGGTTTTTATATCAATAAACGTCCACTTTATTGTGGTATTCTTGTGTAGTACAAGCTGGAGAATAAAGCGGGTAGTTTTTCACATACAGATTATCCCGCTACAAGTTGTAGTAATAGAAGATATCAAATCTTTCCTTTATTTATAGTCTCAATATAATCAATCGCTTTCGCATATACTTTGGAAACTGAATAAGTTTCTTTGAGACTTACTACAACACAATACCTTATTGGTAATCAATTGTGTTTCTCCAACATAGTAATAATTGGCTCTTCTAGAGCTCTCAATTAATTTTGTACTACCACAAATTCATCAACATCCATGTGGTGAATATCTCTTTTAAAGAGAAAGTTATACCATTATGGTCATGTCAAAATTATATGCAAGATATGTTTCTTGCATTATTATTGTCCTTTGATAATCACATTGACAAATTATTTTGGCGTACAATAGGTACGTGACCAATGACTATTCATGCCATAACAATGACATTATTTTCATATATTATCTCAAACCTCCTTCTAGGGGTGAGTGTGGTATATTCAATACCAACTCCATGTTCATATTCTTCCAATAATGAATATGTATTCGTGAATCAGATGTTGTCACATTCACTGCGGGGATATGTGATTTTGTTATCCTTTTCAAATTTGTAAATGCGTCTGGCATTCGATTTGCTATTCTTTGCAAATGGATAATATTTTGCACCTATTTTTCACAAATAGAGGTATGTGGATCAAGATGAGATAATGATGCATTTTTCCACAAAATTTTCCGTTTGGTTTCACCAACTTCTCCCCCTAATTTTGGAAAAGGTGTCTCATCGAATTGACAGTCTGCAAATCGTGCAGTGAACAAATCCCCTGTCAATGTTTCGAGGTAGCGAATAATGGAGGGCGATTCAAACTCAACATATATTCCTAACCTTCTTTGCAGACCCATTTTGGTGCAATATGGCGGTGCTACAGGCACATATACTGCACATTCAAAAATTTTTAAATGGGATATATTAGGTTCATGACCCAAAACTAATTGCAACGGGGAATATTTGTGACAATTCGTCAGTCAGAGACGAACTAGCATTGCTGCATGCAAAATGGCGTGACCCCAAACCGAAGTGGGCAGCCGACGAACTAGCATTGCTGCATGCAAAATGGTGTGACCCCAAACAGAAGTGGGCAGCCTCGTTTTCATGAGTAAATGAGGTATTCAAGATTATTCTCATCTATTGTCTCAACATGATATCCATTTTGAATGATATCTTAAAAACTCAACAAGTTCCTCTTAAACTTGGAGGAGAACATTGCATTCTCTATGATAAATATTGTTCCTTTAGGCAGAGTTATAGTTGCTCTTCCGGAGCCTTCAATCAATTTAATTCCCATGGTTGACAACAAAAGAAAATATACGAACATGAGAATAAACAAATTCAATCCATTTGTTTCATATTTAAACAATATTTTCAAAATCTGTTGAGGTTATTCGAATAACTGAGTTGATAGTCGACTATCTTGGGAAGCAGTTATTAGGTTATTCGAATAACTAAACCTGATATTCGACTAACTAGCCTTGCGGAAAAATCCAGTTTTAATGTGAAATATTGGTTAGTCGAAACTAATTATTAGTAACCAGTCATCAGGTTAGTCGACTAACTAAACTGGTTAGTCGACTAACTTAGCTTGCGAAAAATCCAGTTTTTAGTACGAAATATTAGATAGTCGACTAACTTATTAGTTAATCGACTAACTTTACTGGGAAGTAAAAATGTCTTCGAAATTTAAGCATATTGAAACATTCTAAAGAGCTAATACTAACATTATATCATAAACTAACTAATACGAGCTGATACTAATGACTACTAACTAATATAAATAAGTAAAATAAAATCAAACAATTCCATCTTCCTTCATCACAGATCCATCACCGATTAAGTGGTCTATTTTCCCCTTAGGGTGCTCAAAGAAGTCTGCCACATCCAAGTGGGTGATGTCAAAATTGTCGTCAGAGACAAAATTGGTTTCAGGGCCTTTACTCTTTAGAGATGCTTGATAAAGCTCAACCAAATGTCTTGGTACACGGCAAATTTTCGCCCAGTGCCCTTTTCCACCGCAGCGATAACATATAGTTTATGAACTATTTGCTTTTGGATTCTCATCATATCGTGCTTGTGGCAGAGTGACCAACTTCAGGTTGTCATATCTCTCCTTTAAGCCATTCCACAAGATAGGTGGATCTTTGACTGTGATATATTCAATTTTCAAACCTTCATCAAGTTGATGACGCAAGAAAATCAAGGCCTTAGCACAGTTTCAAACCTTCATCAAGGTGATGGCGCAAGAAAATTAAGGCCTTAGCATAGTCTTGGGTGGATGCATTATTTCTGTCTTTAATGGCGTCTCCAGGACCCATTGCATCCCAATGGATTTCAGCATCCAACACCCATGTCATATAGTTCTTGCCCGAAATTTCAAGGGCAACGAACTTTCTTTTCATAATGTCAGACATGAAACAAAATTACATCAAGAGCGTGTTCATACTTACAGGCTTTATTACAATTATCATATTCACTTCAGGGAATGGATTATAATCATCTGTATGTGCTATACACAATCTCATGTCAAATATTACTTTCATAAAGTGAAAGATTATTTTGAGAATCTTATTATTCTCATTATCACAATGATGACGATTATAATTCCGTCTATTGCTACGTCCACATCCATTGATACCTTCACGGTAATAATTTTGTCTTCTTTCAGACTTATCACATACTGCTATCACATTCTCTAAAGGGAATGAAGCAAATTCAATTGGACGGATTTTTTAATTCTTTGCCCACAATCATACATGAATTTGATCATGGCAAGGCATAGAAATTTTACCACTTCATGTGAGTGTAATTTCTTACAAACTCCTTTAGAGTTATAATCAAACTTTGTTGTCTTTGTTTGTATATGAAATCAAATCGTAAAATTTCAAGAATTTGAAAGAGAAAAGTAAAATACTTACCTTAAATCCTGAATTTTAATCAGATTAAGGAAGAAATTGTTTGCGTAAACAGATTGGAAAAGATGCAATAATCCGGCATGGACCATTGGCGGATTGTCCGTCCCATCCATGCACAAGCCAGAAAATAGTTCATCGGGAAGCGGCAACAAATTCCGGCAACTTCGGTCGACTCCGGCGGCCAATTTGATGCCGGAGAACGCGACATATTTTTCCGTATAGAAATTCTGGAAGAAGGAAGAAATCAAGTTCAATTGGTTAGAGACTCGTGCTGATAACGTGTTATGAAATAATATAAGAACAAGAACAATAATACAAGAACAAGAACAATAGAGAGAGAAGTAGAGAGAGGAGTATTCTTATTGATACTTTGGGATGGTTTACAATGGAATAGAACCCCTTTATTTATAGGGAAGTGGTGACTTAGCCACCAAGTAGTAAACCCTAAAATCTCTCTAAATATAGACATTCACCTTAAATAGGATTCTATTTATAACAAAAAATGAATTTTCTTTTTTTTTAAACGATATTAAAAAAAAATAATTTTAGATAAATTAAATTGGAGTGTATGATATTTATCCTCTATAAGATCATTCATAAATAGGGAGATGTAATTTATATAGATACAATTACGAATGAAGGTTAGTGATAATGTTAGCTGATGAGATGTCATAATCCATGGTTACATCTTTTGATTACTGATTGGCTAACCACATGACATGGACATGAAATTCTCCCTCTTGCTGTGTCGGCGCATCTTGTCTCAACTCCTGTCTTTTCAAGTATGGAGAAATTTCAAATAAAATTACTAAATTTAGACAACAATATTCCCAAATTTAATTCTACTATCAAAACAAGGAAATATTATTCCAACAATAACAGTAATTTAGTAAATTCTGTGAATACGATCCGAAAAGGGTAAAGGTATACATATTTTACTCGTACTTTGCAAGAATTAGAGAACCTATTTTCAATAAACTTTCGATTAAGAGTAGATACAAAATGATATGGTAACACAAGCACAAAGGAAATATTACTCCCAAAAAAAAAAAGAAGTTAAAGAACTTCGTAGTATTACAATCAACAACAACAATAATAACAATAATATATTCAGTAAAATCTCATCAATGGGGTCTAGGAAGAGTAGAGTGTGCGCAAACCTTACCTCTACCCCGAAAAAAATGAGATGCTGTTTCGAAGAGATTCACGGCTCAACAAGAGAGGCGATAATATCATAAAAGAAACAAAAGAAAAGGCATATGACAATAAAAGATGGCAGAAAGAAAATAACAACAACGAATAATAAGGAAAAGGACAATAATACAATACTATGCAACCAACCATGTGAACACAACATAGACCGCTAACAAACCTAAATAGAACTCTATCAGTCTACCTTGTACAAAGAGAGAAGAATTCTCGACTACTCCATAGCCTACCACGCTAATGCTCGACCTCCAGATGTTCTTATATATCGAGAGCCATGTCCTCGGAAATCTGAAGTCGCGCCATGTCCTGCCAGATTACCTCGCCCCAATACTTCTTTGGTTGCCCTCTGCCTCTTCTCGTACCCGCCAAAGTCAATCACTCACACCTCCTAAGCGGTGCATCTAGGCTTCCTTTCGCACATGTCTGAACCATCTAAGTCGCGCTTCCCCATCTTGTCGTCCATGGGATCCACACCCATCTTCTCCTGAATATCTTTATTTCTAATCTTATCCAACATAGTATACTTACTCATCCATCTCAACATTCTCATTTCTCCTACTTTCACCTCGTGGTATTAGAATGTGATGAATAAATCCTAATCAATTGGCAGCACAAAACCATACGATTGTCCATATAGCATAAGGGATCTGAATTTAGACAGGAAATCACTAGATATGTAAATGGGGAACTCATGCAGGTTTTATAGGAATACGACTCTTTTTTTTAATAAAAATATTAATTCATTTCATCAATAGATCAAATATTACAGAGTTTTCCAGTAGCCGCTGACTAGCTACTGCTACAAACAGTCTAGAATGAAACACTCCCCTATGCTCTGTATACATTAAAATCATGAAAAGCATACAAAGCTTCTCTTCGTTTTCCTACGGGTAGTGATCCAGTCTTCGCAAAACATCCTTCCAGTGTTTACGAGAGGTTCCCTGAATGTGCACATGAATCGCTATCTCTTTGCATTTATCCTTTACAACCGAGGTCCCGTCATGGAATCTAATCTTGTTTCTTTCCCGCCAAAGACAATATACTAACATTCCAAACACACTGGTTGTTATTTCAGCATGCCCGTTTTTCCTTTTTGCAATGCTGCTAATCCAATCGACTTCGCTGTTCCAATCACCAATGGTTCTCTTGTAACCTAACCATACGAGTTCTATTCCATAGTCCCCAAGATATCGGACAAGCAAAAAAAGATGGTCAAAAGATTCATCTACTTGCTTGCAGAATACACATTGTTGAGGAATCTGTATCCCAATGAGCATTAGCCTCTCCACTGTTGCCAGTCTTCTGCGCAGCGCTAGCCAAACGATAAATTTGAATCTTGGGTGTAGTTTTGGCTGCAATACTATGCTTTTCCATTGTACTTTAGGGGCTTGGGGGAACTAGAGTCTGTAGAGTTTGTTTATGTTGAACCGTTCTCCCCTCTGTAGTTGGATCAGTCGACTTTTCAGGTCCCCCTGTATACCCTGGGTATTTGCTATCATTAATCTGGTCTCAAAGATCTTTCTCACAGCCCAGGCTGCTATTTTAGGAGTAGGTACATCCTCTACGGCATTGTTCTTAATGTAGTACGTGTGCATCCATTTGATCCACAGGCTTTCCTTTTTCATTGTTACTGCCCACAAATGCTTTGCCACAGCTGCCTTATTCCAGATTGGTAGGTTCAAATCATTTAGGCCCCCAACACTATATGGTAGACATATAGTTTTCCATGCGACTAATGCCTTTTTAGACACGTTTGACGCCCCCGTCCACAAAAAGGATCTGCATATTGCTTCAATCATCTTCATTGCCTTTTTAGGAAGTAGGAAAATTTGGGACCAGTACGATTGCATTCCAAATAATACTGTCCTGATCAACTGTAGCCTACCAGCATAAGACAGGAGTCTTGATGTCCAGCAATTGATTTTCTGTGTTATCTTCTCCACTATTGGCCAGCATTGTATTACTGATAATTTCTTGGAGTCCATTGGAATACCGAGATACTTGAAAGGGAGGGAACCTTCAGGGAAGTTCAGTTTGTTCATGATTTCCTCCTTTGTCCAGTTGGAGACCCCTGCTATGTATATAGCACTTTTGTCTGCATTTGCTTCCAATCCTGATGTTTCCGCAAAGTTTAGGAGCGTTTGTTGTATAAGTCTTACAGATTGGGCATCAGCTTTGCAGAATAGCAGTAGATCATCCGCAAAACAGATATGTGACACTTCTAGTTTCTTACATCGAGTATGAAATTTGAAATCCTTTCTCTCCATCATAGACTTGAGTTCCCTGTTCAAATATTCCATGACAATTACAAATAGATAAGGGGACATTGGATCTCCTTGTCGTATACCTCTTTTTCCTTTAAACGGAGGTGTCAGCCCCCCGTTGAGGCTTAATGAGTATGTGACAGAAGAGATGCATTCCATTATCCATTTTGTGAATTTGTAGGGAAATCCCAGGTCCAGCAGCAGTCTCTCTATAAAGCACCATTTCACTGTGTCATAAGCCTTTCTCAGGTCAAATTTTAACACACATCGCGGGGATATTCCTTTCCTATTGTATCATTTAAATAACTCCTAACTAAAGAGAATGTTGTACGTTATGCTCCTGCCTTAAATGAATGCCGATTGTGAATTGCCAATCAAACCACATATAACTGTTTTTATTCTTGCTGTGATCACTTTGGTGATTATTTTATAAAGTGTTGTGCCGCAGGCGATTGGTCTATTATCTTTGACAGTAGTAGGATTTTGTGTTTTAGGAATCAATGAGACTGCTGTGCTTCTTACTCCTTTGTGCATCTTGCCTGTTGTAAAGAATTCTTTCATTGCTGCATAAACATCATCAGCAACCATATTCCAATGTCGAGTGAAGAATTCAACTGGGAAGCCATCTACTCCTTGAGCTTTGTCATGTGGCATATCAGTGATTGCCTGATAGATTTCCTCCTTTGTTACTGGTTGAATCAGAGACTGTTTCTGCTAGTTGTATAAGCATGGTCCCTATTGAATGATGACAGTGTTTGGACATTTACAGATAGTTTTTTGCTCTCCCAGAATCTTGCAGAATTGGTCTAGGAATTCTTCTTCTACTTGTTAAGGATCAAATAGCCTTTCCCCTGCAGCATTGTATATGGAACCAATTTTGTTCATGTTTGTTCTCTGCTTCAGTTGGGCATGGAAGTATTTGGAGTTAGAGTCTCCACAGATAATCCAATTTGCTCTGGATTTCTGATGCAGAATCTGCACCTCTATGTTGCTCCATTTCTATATTTCAGCTAAGGTTGACCTTTCCTGTTCTATCAGCTGCTGGTCCATATTGTTGCTTCTCAAACCAAACTGAATTACTTCTAGTTTGTGTCTTACTGCATTGAGTTGTGTTTTGTATGCTGCTATGTAATTGTTCAGTTCCTTCAACTCCCTTTTCAAATCCTTTAGCTTTTTCCATATGGTGTGCATGCTACCAGTTTCCACCTTTCCCTTCCGCTTCCAAACTTTCCCTACTATAGCAGTGAAGTCATTGTGTTCCATTACAGGTAAGTATAGTTTGAAAGGTTTATGATGTAAGTTTGTTCTCTGGTTTCCAGTTTTGCAGTGGATTAGTATAGGAGAGTGGTCTGATGTCCCTGGAGTCTGGTAATCAGTTTCAATGTGACTATACTGTTGCATCCATGCCAAATTGCCAAAAGTCCAATCTATCCTGCTATACACCCTTGTGCTGGGTTGCTGTTTGTTGCACCAAGAAAAGTAGCTGCCCATACTTTTCAATTGAGTAAACTGAAGGGTGTTTATTGCTTCCTGGAATCCTCTGATTTCATTTTGCGTCACTGGTGAACCAATTCTATCATCTGTATGAAGCACATTGTTGACGTCCCCTTTGATCAACCAGCATTGTTGTACAGAAGATCCCAATTGTATCAATCTATCCATAGCTGCTGTTTTTTTTTTTGATGTCATTGCTTGCATACACCACTGTGAGCAGTGTTTGAAAGGTGGAACCTGTTTTCTTAACTTCATAGTGTATGAATTGTTCATCAGACATCAAAATTGTCACTTTACAGCTTTGTTTCCATAATAGCCATATTCTGCCATTTGGATGTTCATTGTAGTTACAACTGCTGCTCCATCCTCCATAGATAGTGTTTAATATTTTCCTTGCTTTGCCTTCCTTTACTCTAGTTTCTAGACACCCTATGACCTCCACCTTATGCTTCCTCGAAAAGATGTTTAAGTCTTTCTGCTTATGAGCCTTGTTCAGGTCCCTGACATTTCATGTGCAGAGCATCATTTAGGGGTGAAGCTGGATGGGTCAGCGTCCCCAGGATTGTCTACCATCTGTAGAGGATTGATTCTGTTGCTTAAAATTAATGTGCAGGTGTCTGATTGCTTTTCAATCTTCTCCTTCTGTTTTCCAGTTTCTACTGCATTTAAACAGTTTGTTTCCACTGTTTCATTCATTTCCTCAATTGCAGAACCTGTTGAGTTGCCATTTGTTTTGGTTCCTTCATTATAGACACAATTCAATTGATAAACATTGTTTTCCAATATGGAGAGCAATCATAAGCTATGTGTTGGGAGGTAATAACTAGACCATTTTGTCTAGTTGCTCCGATCCCAAATGATTGCAATAGCTGATAGGAATTTAAACACATGCATTTTATTTACGTTTCTTCTATTCCACTGAGGACAAATCACATGGTAATAAAAAACATCGACTCAATGATGATGTAGGCTCAATTCAGTAGGATTTAATTGAAATATACTAATAGTGTAATAGAACTTTTTTCTATTAGTGTATTTTTAAAATTGTTACACATGTGGTATCAGATTTACTACCTCAATATCATCCCAGGGTAGAGAACCTGGCAAGTTTAATTAATTATAAAAAAAAAAACACAAATTTAGGAATTTTCTTTTTTAAAAAAAATAATGGAGTGAAGGTGGGAGGTAATGATTATTTTTTTTTAAAAAAAATAATGGATTTCTGTGTCACCGCTGGATTCAGCAAGAGCTGAAATGTCTTAAGACAATATGAAATGAAGGTTCCTCATTGTCAAAAGATGGATTATCAATTGAAATGCTCCATCCGAGTATTCTTTCGGGAATAATATTCACTTCATCATGAGTCCCTCACTATATATAGCTCCAATGTATACATATATTTAAATTTATGTAAGCTTATTCCCTTTTTAATCTCTGCAAAAAAGAAAGAAAGATCTTTTTTTATATTTGGAAACAATTTATCTTTATATAATGATGTCACACAAAATGTCTTGTTTTTTTTTGGTAATTAAATTTGTATTAATCACCAAATGGTTACCTTACAAAATTATAGGACAGTTTTAACTCGACTGCCTATCAAACTGGACACATGAATTACTTATACTACTCTAGCCAAATCAGCAGATTATAACATGTACTACTGAATATATGAACTAAGCCTAGGAGGAGCTCGAACATTACATATATAGACTATACTACTAAGGAGCTTATCACAGTTACAAAAGATGTTTTCAAAGATTCTCGCATTCCTTTCTAACCATAAACCATAGAGCATTTCTGTTACTGTCATCTTGATTGTATGAGCTCGGGGAGATTTCCCTTTAGATTGTTCAATGAACCATTGGCAGAATTGTGACCAATCCTGCCCAGTGAAGTCTTCAACTCCAATCCATTGTAATGTTTAGTATCTCAGCTGGGATGCAAAAGTGCATTGCACAAATAAGTGATCTCTAGTTTCCATATCTTGCTGGCACATAACACAGATGCCTGATACATTCAAATTCCATTGCAGCAGCCTATTCTTGGTAGGAAGTCTATCTTGCAGTAACAGCCACAAATAGCTTTAGGTCTAGCAGCATTCTGTACTACCAAATTCTTCCAAGGGACTCTAGTTGATTCTCCAAGCAGTTGCAAGTATAATTTCCTTATGGTGCAGTCAGCTTTATATAGTAGTTGATGTTGTTGTAGCAGCTTGATACCCTCCACAATCTTCCTTACCATCCAGCTAGCATGTGTTGGGACAGATAAGTTCTCCAACTGTTGTTGTTTGATATAGACAGTATGAATCCATTTTACCCACAGCAGATCTTTCTTATGTGCTAAATCCCAACTAAGTTTGGCTATAGCAGCCTTATTCCACAGCAAGATATTGGTTATATTCAAACCTCCAGCAGATTTTGGCATGCATACCTTTTCCCAGGCCACATAAGCTTTCTTTGAGATATTAACTGAACCTGACCAAATATAGGATCTACATAATGACTCCAGCATTTTAACAACCTTTGAAGGCATGATAAATAATTGAGCCCAGTAAGCTTGAACACCAAATATAACTGATTGCACCAACTGGCTTCTACCTGTATAGGATAGATATCTAGCTGTCGAGGAAGTAATTCTAGCAGAAATCCTGTCAACCAGAGGTTGCCATTGAGCAACAGACAACTTTTTGGTAGTCAAAGGCACTCCCAAGTATTTGAAAGGGAGGTCCCCTCGAACATAACCAAGATGGTCAAGAATTTGATGCTGAATCACAGGGGTGACCCTTCCAAAATACACTGCACTTTTGTGTAAGTTTGCTTTAAGACCAGTAGCTGCAAGGAATTGAGAGAGAAATAAGAACATAGAACTTACTGACTGAAGCTCTCCTTTGACAAACTATAGTAAGTCATCAGCAAAGCTTAAATGAGTAATTCCCAATTTCTTAAAACTAGGATGATATCTGAAACTTTTGGTATGGTTCAACTCTGCCAGGGATCTGCTAAGATATTCCATCACAATAGCAAACAGAAAGGGAGATATAGGGTCTCCTTGTCTCAATCCTTTGGCAGCTTGAAAAGGCTCTGTTGTTTCTCCATTAACCACAACAGTACAGCTAACAGTTTGGACACACTCCATGATCCATCTGATAAATCTGCTAGGAAAATCCAGTTCTTCCATAATCTGTTGCAAACTGCACCATTCCACTGAGTCATAGGCTTTCTGAAGATCAATTTTGATCATACATCTGGGAGAGATATGTGATATAGAGCACTGTTTTATTAACTCATGAGCTAATATGACATTATATGCTACTCTTCTTCCTGGTATAAAGCCAGCCTGTGCATTACAAATGATACTACTCATAACCTTCTAGAGTCTGTTAGCCAACAACTTGGAAATAATTTTATACAAGACTGAACAACAAGCTATAGGTCTGAACTCTTTAACTGTTTGAGGATTGGATACCTTGGGAAGCAAAGTGAGTGTGGCACAATTAGTAGGTCTGTACATCTTGGAGGTCTGAAAGAAATTCTTGATTGCTTGCATAACCTGGTTGCCAATGACATGCCAAGATTGTTTGAAGAACATAGCATTAAATCCATCAATACCTGGGGCTTTATCATTTCCAATAGCCTTCAAACTGTCTAGTATCTCTGTGTCACTAATATCAGCAGCTAGCTCCTTCCTTTGGTGATGAGAAAGTTTTGGGCCATTCCTCATATACAATTTATTCACAGCTGGTAGGGAATTGGCTATAGTTCCCATTAGTGATATATAGAAATCCCTGATCTCCTTCTTCAAATCTGCTGGATCAGTTATCTTCAGTCCTCCTTCTGTGGTGAGTTCAATAATCTTCTTATACTGATTTCTCTCCTTCATGACTGCTGAAAAATACTTGTTATTGGAGTCACCAAGTTTGATCCATTTAGCTCTTGACTTTTGTTGCAAAGCTGACTCTTCAATTAAGGACCATTTTTCAAGCTGTTGAACCAGGTCTTTTGCTCTTTGCTGTAGTGAATCTGAGTAGGAGTTTGCCATTTGATGCTGTACAACTTCCAGTTCCTTTCTGCTACTTTCAATCTTTTGAGAAACATTCTTAAAATCTCTTACATTAAGAGACTTTAAGGTTGGTTTGAGGGATTTAAGATTATTCCACACTCCTTGAATAGTACTCTACTCCTTGTTTTTCCAGTAAGTTCTTATCATAGAAGGAAATTCCTTATG
This sequence comes from Nicotiana benthamiana, assembly GCA_034376525.1. NCBI lineage: Eukaryota > Viridiplantae > Streptophyta > Magnoliopsida > Solanales > Solanaceae > Nicotiana > Nicotiana benthamiana. Next base: position 67,622,181 of record CM067331.1, on the reverse strand, counting down.
CTGTATCCAAGCATTGAAGAATCTGAATGGTGTCTTCCTTGCAGAGGTATCTGTTGTCAGGGTTAGTAACATGGGATTGTGATCAGAGATGAGGGGAGGTCCATATACAGTGTGTACATGATTCCACTTCATCTGCCATTCAAAGTTACCAAATACCCTATCCAGTCTACTACATACTCTATCATTACCACTTTGTTGATTAAACCAGGTAAAGAAATTTCCCTTCCATGGAAGCTCAACCAGGCCTAATTGCTGAATGCAGCTATTAAAATCAACAAGATCCTTTTGCTTAACTTGTTGGTAGGATTGTCTTTCCTTGCTAGAGAGAATGGCATTAAAATCACCTGCAATGATCCAAGGCTCAGTAATACCAGCAGATAAATTCAGAATAGACTTCCACAGCATCCTCCTCTGATCACAGTCATTAAAACCATATACTACTGTAAGCCAGCAGATAGTATCACCAATGATAGTTTGAACCTTACAATGAATGAGCTGAGCTTCCTCAAGAAATCCAGTGACCAGCACTTTTGTAGGGTCCCATAGGATCCATATTCTACCATTTACTGCTCCACTGTAGTTAGTAATCATGTTCCAGTTAGGCAACAAAAAACTAGCTATTTTACCAGCATTGTGTTGTTTAACCTTAGTCTCTACAAGTCCTACTAGGTCAAACTTATTAGTTCTAAAGAAATTTCTAGCTTCTTTTTGTTTGAACCTTTTATTTACACCCCTAATATTCCAAAAGATCCACTTCATTGAGTATGGCTAGTTCCCCCTTCATCCAGGGGATGATCAGCCCACCTAACTGTCCCAACTTCAAATCTGTTAGACATCACTATAAGAGATAAGGGAGGGAAATTAGTGATGTTAAAGACTGGGGAGTCTTGTATAGCAACCTGCTTCTGTTTGTTCCCAACTTCAGCTGTAGCTAGAGTACTTGTCTCCTTTGGTAACTCTGGTCGCTGGATTTGAGCTATCTGGTTAATTGGTTCCACTGTGACTGGTGCTTTCACTCTCCATTCCTGTGTCACCTTGTCTTTCTGTGTTGGTTGAGCAGATTTAGGCAAACAGTTGTGTCCAACCTCCAAACATTTCTCACAATACACAGGTTTCCAATCATACATCACATCCTGCATGAAGCTCTTTCCATTTGGGTCCAGAATCTCTATCTCACTAGGTAGCTTTTTCGACACATTTACCTCAATGAGCATACGAGCATATGAAATTCTGGATTGTTTAGTAGTACATTCATCAGCAAAAATAGGTCTACCAAGGACACTAGCAATCCTACTTAAAGATTTGCTACCCCAACAGGACATAGGCAAGTTAGGGAACTTGATCCACAAGGGAATTTCTGAAGGAAAGGCTGCTTTGAGTCGAAATCAACTGACCACTGCTTCAAAATCATAGGTCTGTTGGCAATAGTATAAGGCCCCCCACATAGAATTTCTTTAGCATCATCTAGGGAACTAAATTTAGCAATATAGTACCCCTCATCGTGATAAAATAGCTCGGGTTCAGGAACATGAGACCATTGAAGGTTAATAAACCTTTTCATACCATTATATCCAGGGCTATTACCTAGCACAAATACAACAAGAGCACATTTCCATTTTACTTCTTCCTCCTCCACCTCTTCCTTCACCAGCTGACCAACTGGTTTACCAATAACGAGTGTAGGGGGAATATACTCTAGTGACATACCATTTGCAGCAAGCCGATTCCTCTGGAATAGACTAGCCCACTGTTTGGGTGGATCGATTTTTGCTCCTTCATCACAAGCTGCTTTTGGAACAACAGGTGGTGGTGGTTGTTGCATGTGGTTCTGACCCCCATTCTCAGGCTCCATCAGGACAATTACTGGACTAATTTGAGGGTCTGAGTTGTTAGTAACCCTCACATTTGCTGTTGGTATCAGGGGAACTCCAGATGGTTGTGGATCTACTGTTGCATGAGGCGATGAAACAGTTTCTGCAGCAGGTTTCAATGGAACAGTGATAACTTCCTTTGGAACAGTAATAACAGCTTTTGGGAAAATATCACTTGCATAAATTGGTACTAATTCTTTCCTATGGCGACCTCTCCTTTTTGCCATATCTCCTTCTGCCAGGTTTACTTACCTACGCAGAAGCAGCAGAAAGAAGAAGATGAATAGCGAAGAAGATCACAAAATGTCTTGTTCAAATTAAAACACGAGTCCATTACTCAGATGGTTACTCAACTATCTCAAATTATCTTCTAAAGTCACTTTACTTTTGTTTGTAACAACAAAGTCACTGAATTATGCCTATTGCACTCAGAAAGTCAGTCAACTAGATTTTTCAAATTTTAGATTGCCAAATACCTATTTTACCCTCTATAGTATAAACATTTATCTTTTTTTTTTAAATTTCTTTTAAAACTTTCTAATATTATGATTTCCCCTTTTTAATTTATATTATGGAGTTACCTATAAAATAAAAAAATTTATTTATAAATTTTAAAATAAAAATTATTTAAGCATATATAATGCTGGAATAAAAAATAATGAGCATCAATAATAATTTTAGTATTAACAATAAAAATTCATAAATTTATTTACACAATTCTGAATTAAAGAAATAAAGGTTGTAAAATATATATTCCATGCATGTAATATAAAAATAATTATTTAAATAAAGGTAATTTTATATTACAAATTATATATTACTGAAAATTATGCTCAATTATATTATTATGTTTTACCAACTTTTCGACGACACAATGTTATGTCATCCGAAAGTAGGTGGACTATCTGTATAGGGTAAAATATGTTATGTTAAGTCATGCATGGAATATATATAATATAATTGAGAATAATTTTCAACAATATATAATGTATATTATAAAAATATTTTTATTTAAATAATTATTTTTATAGTATGTGCATGGAATACATATTTTACAATCTTTATTTTCTTTCATTTTAAATCGTGCAAATAAATTTTTAAATTTTTATTGTTAATATTAAAAATATTGTTACTAACAAGTTATTCTAACTGATTTTTTTACTATGTTCATTATTTTGTTATTCCAGGAATATATATGCTTAAATACTTTTTATTTTTTAATTTATAAATAATATTTATTTATTCTGTAGATAAGTCCATAATATAAATTAAACAGGGAAAATCATAATATTAAAAAGTTCAAAAATAAAAAGAAGATAAATATTTATAATTTAGAGGGTAAAATAGGTATTTGACAATTCAAAATTTGAAAAATCTAGTTGAGTGACTTTCTGAGTGCAATAGACATAGTTCAGTAACTTTGTTATTACAAACGAAAAAACTAACTTTGAAAGATAATTTAGGAAAGTTAAGTGACCATGAGAGTAATTGACTTATAAAAACACAGGTCTAAGGACAGAATTTGTATATAAACTTTGCCCAAGAATATGTAACTAGTTTAGGTGCATGGGACTCCTTCATGCGTGGTAAAGAACTAGAACCGGCTTGTATTTTGCCAAAGAATGAAACATTAGTATTATATAAGCTTTCTGTCAAACCAACTTCTATATCAGCTACAATTATATGAGTAGTAAAAGAACTCCAACCAGCTTCTGTGTTAGCTCTCATTATACGAGCGGTAAAGAAGTATAAATAGTGAGCTTTTCCGATCCCCCATCTATTTTGCTTAAAAACCACACTAAGTCATAACTTTGTTTGACATTACTAATCAAAAAATAGGATTTTGGTCGAAGCTAAAATTTAAAAGAGCATGGGTTACTGATAATCACAAGAATATATAAAAGGGAATAGTTTAAGTAGCGAAAGAGTATTTACAGAGAAAAGCGAGCCAACCAAGATATATTTCAATGATTTTGTGTCCTCAACTCATCAAATGTCTCCCTTTTATAGGTGTCCTAGAGATATACGTTATGCCCGAATCATAATAAGGCTATTATGAGTAATTAAAGACCTTGAATGCTACGTTACATAATCATTACATTTTATACTAATTCCCTAACGTTTTTCGTATTTAATGTCCGTTACAATTCGTATCTGCGCTCTTTTCATTGTCAGATTCATTCTTTTGAGCTCTTAGATATAAATGACTTCAATTGGTATGGGTGCTGAGTTATTTGAATAACTTCCCGCGCTTCTTCCTCTGTAATTAGCTCGTGCTTGTTGTAGCTCGTCCCTGTTATACCTCGTTCCTCTTAGCTAGCTGTCATTCTTTGACCACTTAATCAGTCTACGTGTCTTGACACGTTTTCATAAGTACAATTTTTCCCAATGCATAAACTCCCCCCACTTTCCATTTATTCATCAGTTGAATACTTGGGAAATGGATTTCTTTAAAAGAGAATTTTTGTCACTATAAATGCTATGAGAAAATTGATGCTTCAATTGTCGCTTCCATTTAATGCTCCGTACACTTGTCATTTTTCCATTGGTTCTGCAGTTTTGCAGCCCTTTTCAAGGCTTTTCCTATCCACTATTCTCGAAGTGTCAGTTATCATTATTATGGTTCTTCCATCATCGTACTTTTTCCTTTTGCCGGTTGCTCATCAATATAAATATATCTTCTTTCTTTGTCTTATACCACATAAAACTTATTAATCTTCAAATCTCTATTCACTTCTTCCTCACTTCGATCTTCTTCGCCATGACTTCACCGAACCCTAACACTTAAAGAACTCCTATTTTAGATCATTTCCCCAATGCCCCATTAGGCATAGAAGAGGTGGTAGACTACGTAGCTTAGGTTCCATTCGCGGTGGTAGCACTTCTACGCCTTCTCCTAGTTTTGGTCCCTCTTCTAGAACTAGAGGTTCGCTTTCTCAAAGGTCTTCGTCCAGAAACAAAGAACCTTCTAAACCCTTACGTGAGCCTTTGGTTGAAGAGATAGTTCTAACAGAGCTATCTCTTTACCAAGACGGGGAATCTCTTAGAAACCAAGTCGCTACCTTAGATCGTGCCGATGCCTTCCCAAATCAAATTACAGAAATTTTAGCTACCATAGTTCATAAAGACTGTCACTGGAGCAGTGATTTTCCCATTGTTATTCCCGATCCAAATCATAGGATAACTTTTTACATGATTGGATTCTTGTTTGTCTATACATATCCTTTCACATTAGGGTTCAAACCAGCCATCGACCCGGTCATTCTAGATTTTTGCCTTTTTTTCAATGTCTGTGTGAGTCAGATTGGTCCAATTGTATGGAGGGCGGTTGACTTTTTGAGGCATCTTGCCAATATGGAAAATGTTAGCTTTACTTTCCCTCACCTAATTCACCTCTACTCCACTAGGCTTTTTCGTAATGGAGTTTTTACCCTAGTGGCCAGGAGCAAGAGGGTTTTAGTTAGCCCCGAAGATTATATGGTCCGTGGATGGTATGCTCGGTTTGTTGCTGCCCCCACTTCTGGCTTAGTGGGTGAAAATAACGTTCCCTTCCCTGAGAAGTAGAATTTTGCACGTAAGTTTTATATCGTTCTCGTGCCTTTTTCCTTCAAGTTTATTAATTTCTCTAATATTGCTTTTTTTTCTTCTTTTAGCAACCATGGAAGTTGTAGAGGATGTACCCAACTTCCGTGGTTGGGTACATAAGTTGTTGAGGACCGCTCTAATAGAGGGTAGGTCCTGGAAAAACCTTTCCAACCGTTACGGTTGGAAAGTAAAGAATCATGGTAAGAGTTTTTATTTTACTTTTCATGCATATAAATATTTTCTTTTATTATTCTAACTTCCATCTTTCTTTTTATCAGGATTTGCTATTCGAGGAGTCACTGCTGAAACAGTTGCAGCTTCTCGTGACTCCTCAGGTACCCGACCTCTATACCTCGTGAAACAATCTTGGGCTCTTCTTATGCAAAGAGGAAAGCTTTTGAAGAAGAAGATTCCAGAGAATAAGATGAAGGAGGCTCCCTGTAATGAGACGATGAGCAAAAAGGCGTATCGTCTCTGATGACGAAGTTGAGGTCTTACCTCGTCTCCTTGTTGATGCACCAATCATTATTCCTGATGAAGACGCCACTCCTCATGATACTCGTGAGTCCGTTAACCAACATTTTATCAATGGTTTTGATAGTGGAGGCTTAGGACCAGTTTTTGATGAACTTTCCTTATCTTCCTTTTCAACTCCCGCACATGTGATTCTTTCCTTACCTGCTCCAACTGTTTCCATTCCTCCTTCTACTGTTCCTACTCCTTCCTTCGCTCCTCCTTTATCAATTCCCCCACCTACCGTTCACCATACGGAGGTGGGCTCTTCGAGTAGAAGTGCCGCGATGAGGAGCGTTACTATTGAAGTTTCTGCTGGCAGCAACCTTCTGAGGAAATCTATTCAAGCAGACGTTTGGCTTGAACCTCTAATTGGCCCAATCGAGAAGGCAAAACTATAGAGCCATAACTGCCTGAACCTGATGAATAACATAGTGTATGCCAATCTAAAGGTATTCTTCTTCTTTCTCTTCTTTACTTCTCTTCTTGACTTTGTAAATATTTTTGTCTTTGGGATTTTTATCTCCCTTTCCTATTTTTAGGCCAATCTTGTCGGTACTGAGCTAATGAATAGAATCTCCCTCTTGGAGAAGGCAACACATGATTCAGAGAAGGCTGCACATGATTCTCAGTTGGAAGCAATCAATTGGAAAGAATAATGTGACAGTGCTCAAATCGATATGGAGGGTTTACAAGAGAGCAAGGATACTTTAGAGAAGCAGGTACGAGCATTAACTTTGAAGCTAGCGGTTATCAAGTATTCCATGAGCTAAGCAGAAAAGGAGAAAGAACAACTTGAATCCTCCTTTTCGGAATAGCTTTCTCAGGCTAGCGAGGAGAATAGTGTGTTGAAGGCGAGGTTGAATAAAAAAGAAGCTTATGCTGAGGTGCTCGTGCAAAAACAAGGTATGTTCTTTAGAGAGCTCTCAAGATTCTCTTCAAGATTCTTATAATTCTACCTCGGCCGAGAATGAAGAGCTTAAGAATGAGGTTACCGCCTGGGAGAAGGATTATGAGATCCTTGAAGAAAAATTTGATGTCGAGGTAAGTTGGGCTTTGTTGAATTCACGATGTGATACCCTGATTGAAGCGGGTCAAGAAGTCTTCAACCTGGAGTCTAAATTAGCTAAAGTTAATGAAAACATTGAACAAACTCAGCAACCTCAGGACTTTTCTTCTCCCGTGATTGAAGCTCCTATGGTTGAAACTCATACGGGTATCACATGTTCTTCAAGCCCAATCGAACCTACTACTGCAAGACAAGTTGAAACCGCTCCTGACGCTACTCTTGCCCAAGTTGAGCATGTTTCTGCAAATCAAGATCAACTCGCAACCGTTGATGCGTCTTCTTCAGTTCCCTCAACTTCTTATTGAAATATTTCCATTGCCTTGAATTCCCTTTTTTTTCCTTTTACTTTGGAAAGTAATGTAAAGAACCCTTGGTTTCATTTGAGGGTTGATTATTGAACAAAATCCCCAGGTCCTTTATGGGGTAATTTGTATAAACAATTTCGTAGATTTATGACTAAGTTTCGTATTTAGTCTTAAGTTTTTTATTATGTTTACTCTTGCCTTTTTCTTCTTAAGGACTTATAGAATAATATTTTATTTTTTCCTATAAAAATGCTTATGTTAATCTCATAACTTAATAACTTAAACATGATTTTTATAAAAGAGGGCCCTTTTATATTTTGACACTTAATGAAGAAGACGTCTCAACTTCATAATTGTGTTATCATATGATGAAAGAAATAGGAACACACGTGTTACTTTGAAATATCTTTGATAAGTTTTGACTAATACTTACAAGTTTTGAATAATACTTTACATGTATTTGAAGTACATCTACAACTTTCTTATAACTATTTTTCTTGTAGCAGATTTATGAAAAAATAATAAACACATATTTTTTCTTTATAACCTATTTCAGAACAATAAACGCAAGGTTTTACTTTATAACCTTCTTGAGTACATAGCTTTTCCCCTACTACATCAATGTTTTACTCTATAACTGTGGCTCGTGACTTCATGTGATTTTTCTCTGCATTGACTTTTTCAGGCTTGATTTCTTCAATCTTCTTTGCCTCCTCTATACATATTTATGTATTATATAGTCCCCAAGTGTTTGATTGTTGAAGTATGAAGCCTCGAGCACTTGATTGTTTCTCTCATTTGGTCCTTTTTCCTGAAAAGGAAGAACATACGGGACTCGGAGGTGCAATTATAAATGAACAGTGCTTAACCCGTTTGAATTTCTATCAGAATAATTGTAGGCCAAGAATTTTAGGTTATTCCGTGTACCTTATAGGTCGTGACTCATTATTTAGTACGGGTAAGCTTTTTGCCTATCATCTAAAATTGTTAGTAAAATATTAACAACTCAAAAATTTAATTTAAAATTACGATACCTGACCGTGAGTATTCCTTAGAGATAATATCTCTTCATATGAAGAATATTCCAATATGAAGGAAGTATCTTTCCATCAATTGTCTCTAGTTCATATGCTCCCGTTCCTACTATATTCCAAACTCTTAGGGTCCTTCCCATGTTGGACTTAACTTATCCGTGTTAGCTGCCTTTGAAGATTGAAAAACCTTTTTATGCACGAAGTCCCCAACTTTAAAGAATCTGAGGCATGCTTTTCGATTGTATTATCGTTCTATGACTTGTTTCTGTGCTGCCATTCTTATTAATGCAGCTTCTCTCCTCCCTTTGAGTAAGTCAAGGTTGACTCGCATTTCTTCGTCATTAGATTCTTGTGTTACCTGTGTGAACCGTATGCTTGGCTCTCCTATCTCAACTGGAATAAGAGACTCAGCTCCCTAATCTAATGAAAAACGATGTTTCTCCCATGCTTGTTTTTGCAGTTGTACGATACGCCCATAGAACTCCTGGTAACACCTCAGGCCAGCTACCTTTTAATTCTTCTAATCGCTTCTTTAGATTGTTGATAATAACCTTGTTCGGCGATTCTGCTTGCCCATTTCCACTGGGTGATAAGGTGTTGATGTAATCCTCTTAATTTGCCAACTTTGAAAAATTCAGTGATTTGAGCTCCTATAAATTGAGGTCCATTATCACACACAATCTCCTTTGGTACACCAAATCGACATATGATATTTATCCAAATGAAATCCTTAACTTATTTTTCTCATACCTGTTTAAATGCAACCGCTTCTACCCATTTAGTAAAGTAATCAGTAAGTATCAGTAAAAATTTTATCTATCCTTTTGCTTGTGGTAATGTACCAACGATATCCATTCCCCTTTTCATAAATGGCCATGGTGCGATTACTGGATGTAGTAATTCCGCAGGCCCATACATATTGTTACCGTACTTTTGGCATTTATCGCATTTAGCCACAAAACTTTCTGCTCCTTCTTCCATATTAGGCCAGTAATAGCCTGATCTGATAAGTGTTCTTACCAATGACCTTCCTCCTGTGTGATTCACATTATTCCCCTCATGAAAAGTTCTGAGGCATCTTGCTAATGGTCCTCCGAACATTTTACGATATAAATTGCCTTGCTTTAAGCAATAACGGGCAGCCTTTTTTTGAAGCGCATGAGCTTTCTTCTTATCTTCAGGCACGGTACCATACTGCAAAAAATAACAATTTCGTTTCTCCAATCCAAGTTAAATTGTTAAAATTTACCTCATTTTTATCAGGGTCAAGAACTGAATGAAATAAATGTATAACTGAGGCATTTGAATCGCTTACCACATCAGCCGTTGATGCGAGGTTAGCTAAAGAATCTGCTTTAACATTTTCATCCCTTGGTATCTGTGTAACTTTCCAAGTTTGAGATTGATTTATCAATTCTCGTACCTTTTCTAGGTATTGCTGCATCCTTGTTTCCCTGGCTGTACAAGTCCCCAATATTTGATTAACCACGAGTTGTGAATCACTCTTGATTATAATCTGATTTATGCCAAGTTCCCGTGCGAGTTCTAGACCTACAATAACAGCCTCATACTCTGCTTCATTGTTAGTCATGGAATTACATTGAATAGCTTGTCGAATGGTTTCACCCGTAGGTGGTACCAAGACAATCCCTAAACCTACACCTTTTACGCTGGATGAACAATCAACGAATATAGTCCAACTTCCTAGGTTAGCTCCATTGAACACTTGTAACTCTTTTTCTGCTTCTAATTGCTTATCTTTGCTAAAATCAGCCACAAAATCAGCTAATACTTGTGATTTTATAGCAGTCCTAGGTTGATAGGTGATTTTTTATCCATTTAACTCTATAGCCCACTTAGCCAATCTACCTCATGACTCATGCTTATGCAATATATTTCGTAAAGGGTAAGCAATTACTACAACAATAGGATGACACTGAAAATAAGGTCTTAATTTCCTAAATGCCATGATTAATGCAAGTGAATGTTTTTCTAACTGAGGATACCGCATCTAACAAAGATTTACTAACATAATAGATGGGGGATTGTTTACCTTGCTCCTCCCGGACTAATAAAACACTTACCGCTACTTTCAAAATAGCAAGGTAAATAAGTAGCCTTTCCCCTGCCTTTGGTTTTGCCAGTAAGAGTGGATTTGACAAGTACGTTTTCAAGTTCCTGAGTGCGTGTTGACATTCTTCATTCCATTCAAAATGATCCTGCTTTTTAAGGGCCAAGAAAAGTTAATGCATTTCTCCGATGACTTAGAAATGAATCTCCCCAAAGCTGCAATCCTCCATGTTAACCTTTGAACTTTTTTCTTATTTGGAAGTATAACAGAGATTTCCTCAATGGCCTTAATCTGTGCAGGATTTACTTCAATACCACGATTAGAAATAAGAAAATCCAAAACTTACCCGATGCAACACCAAATGTATATTTCTCGGGGTTTAACTTCATATAATAATTGTGCAAAATTGAAAATATGTAATCCTTTGAATACTGAGTTTTAACAAGCATATCATCTATATATACTTCAATGGTTTTTCCTAAATATTATTGAAACATTTTGGTAACTATCCTTTTATACGTTACACCTGCATTCTTTAGACCGAATGACATTACCTTATAACAATAAGTCCCCTTGTCTGTTACGAATGAAGTTTTTTCCTCATCTTCTGGATCCATTTTATTCTGATTATAAACTGAATATGTATCTAAAAAGCTTAATAGCTCATGACCTGTAGTCGCATCAATCAATTGATCTATATATGGTAGTGGAAAAGAGTCTTTCAGGCAAGCTTTATTAAGATTAGTATAATCTACAAAAACTCGCTACTTACCGTTCTTCTTTGGAATCACAACAGTATTAGCTAACCAATTAGGATATTTTACCTCATGAATAAAACCAATTTTCAGTAATTTTTGGACTTCATCTTGAATTACCTGATTCTTGAAAGCTCCTTGCTTTCTTTTCTTTTATTTGAGTAGTGGGTATGCGAGATCTTCATTCAATTTATGAGTCATTACCTCCGGTGGAATCCTTTCACGTCAGAGTCGGACCAAGCAAAGAAGTCCCTGTTAGTTTTCAAAAAATTCAACTAACTTACCTCTCGTTCCTTGGCTAAGATTAGCTCTGACATAAACTTTCCTATTAGGCCATCGAGCAAATAACACGACATGCTCCAATTCTTCAATTGTGGTTTTGATATTTTCATTTTTCTCTGGTTCTTTAATAGTATTAGGTCTTGAATCTATATCTATTCCCTTTGCTCCGTTGAGGTTCGCGTTGTGGTGACCTCAACTGCCTTCTGTGGTTACTATTTACCTTTATTTCTCGTGTTTGTATCTGCAACAAAGTTGATCGCCCTGGATGCATGTTGATCTCCACGAATTTGACAGATTCCACATAATGATGGAAATTTAATAACTTGATGCAAAGTTGAAGGTACTATATCCATTTCGTGGATCCATGGCGTCCCAAGAATTATGTTGTAAGCCATCTCCATATGTACTATCTAGAACTTCGTTTCTTTGATGACACCTTCGGCGAATGTGATGAGTCTTACCTACCCTTTCGTGACTACACTGGAATTATCGAATCTAGATATAGTGTGGGCTTTTGGTATTATTTTGTCGTCGGATTGTATTTCATGCAATACTCTTAGCAAATTAATGTTTAAGAGCTACCTGGATTAATCAAAACTCTTTTTACATTAGTATCATATACAATTAAAGATATTACTAGAGCATTGTTGTGGGGTATTAATACTTCATCTGTATCTGCATCGTTGAATGTAATGTTGTCTTTTTCCAAGGTGTGCCGCACCTGTTTTCTTTGAGTAATTGTTATTTTTGAATTTTTGTTAGAGGCCGTGTATGATATACCATTAATATCTGTACCTCCACTTATAACATTGACTGCCCTTTTGGGGGATAGTGGCTTTGGAGGTTCCTGCCTATTTTTCATGTAAGCTTGCTTGCCTTTCTCACTAAACAACTCCGTGAGATACCTTTGCTTTAACAATTGATCAACTTCACTTTGTAAAAATCTGCAGTCGGTTGTTTTATGTCTGTGGTCCTTATGAAACTCGCACCAATGATTAGGGTTGTGCCAGTTTGGATTTGATCTCATTTACTTTTTCCATCCAACCTTATCTCCCTTGCTTCTCAAAACAGCCACGAGCTCGGAGGTGCTGACGTTGAAATTGTAGCCACCGAATCTTCATTTTAAATTTTATCATCATCTTGTGACTCATGAGTGTTTCAATCATTCCTGAATCTCAAGCCTGACTCTCTATTCCTTGATTTCTGATGGTACCTCTGAGTTGTGTTTTGATCGTGAGTCTCTTCCTGCAGGTCCCATGTAAGGCTCGAATCTATTTTTACCAGATCTTTTTTCGGTCTCTGTACGTCTTGAACTTACCTTTTCTTCTTTTTGAAATTGTGGAACAATATCTTCCTCAATCCTTAGCTTTGTGTTATATCTGTTATAAACATCATTCCAAGTTGTAGCTGGGAATTCTCGAAGGTTTTCTTTATGTCTCCTCGTGGCTTCCAAACGTTTTTCATTCAAGTTGCTTGCAACAACTATAGTTGTCGGGTACACGTGGCAATGTCATTCTTTCACGCTGAAATCTTTCCACAAATTCTCTAAGCAACTCTGAGTCTCCTTGCTTAATTTTAAAAATATCTTCCATTCTTTTTTTCACCCTTAGAGCTCCCGAGTGTGCTTTGATGAAAGAATCTGTATGCTCAACAAAAGAAATTATTAAATTTTCATGTAAAAGAAAGCACCATGTGAGTGCTACTTTAGTGAGTGTTTCGCCAAATTTCTTAACTAACACAGATTCGATCTCCTGCTTAGTTGAGTCGTTGCCTTTTACACCCAACGTAAATGCAGTCACGTGGTCTCGTGGGTCTGATGTGGCATCATATTTTGGAATGTCAGGCATTTTGAACTTTTTTTGGAATTGGAAGATGAGCAGCACTTGGCTTCCAGGGTTGTTGTGAATATCGATCCTTATCTACTCCTTTAATAACAGGTGGCACACCAGGTATTTATTTTATGCGCTCACTTTGCTACTTGAGTTATCTCTGCAAGGTTAGTACTAAGTTTTGTAAATCAGAATTAACCACATTACCTAGTTCCCTCGCTTGTGATTTACCGAGAGTACCTCAGCTACCTGAATTGAAAAGTACAGAATGAGGGTTTTCCAATGTATTATTATTTGGTGTTGGTGCAGGAGTTGCAACAGGTAACCAGTCAACAAGCGCTTCAACAGCTTTATTGACCTGAGTAGCAATTAATTTCTGCAAAGCGTCATCAACGGTTATATCATCCTCAAATTGAGCATGTTATTGCATTGAAGACCTATCAGGGGTTCCCTCGCGAGATTATCGGGGAGAGCCTTGTGGAATAGGAATAGAAGTGTTTATATCCTGATAGTCTCCCTGATTTTGTTGGTTTTATTGGTTTCCTCTGTTAACATTGTTGTTCGACATGATTGACCAACAAAAGAAGTTAATCTAGAAAAAATAGATTATCAGATTCCTGGTAACGGAACCAATTTGTTTAATCAAAAAATAGGGTTTTAGTCAAAGCTAGAATTCCATAAGAGCACGGGTTACTGATAATCAAAAGAATGTATAAAAGGGAATAATTTAAGTAGCGAAAGAGTATTTCAAGAGAAAAACGATTAAACCAAGATATATTCCAATAATTTCGTGTCCTGAAGTGATCAGATGTCTCCATTTTATAGGTGTCCTAGATATATACGTTTTGCTTGAATCATAATGATGCTATTATGAGTAATTAAAGACATTGCATGCTACGTTACATAATCATTACATTTAATACGAATTCTCTAACGTATTTCGTATTTAATGTCTGTTACATGCCGTATCTGCGCTCTTTTCATTGTCAGATTCATTCTTTTGAGCTATTAAATGTAAATGACTTCAATAGGTACGTGTGCTGAGCTATTTGAATAACTTCCCGTGCCTCTTCTTCTGTCATTAGCTATTTCTTGTTCTAGCTCATTCCTATTGTAGCTTATGTCTCTTAACTAGTTGTCATTCTTTGACCACTTAAATCAGTTTATTTGTCTTGACACGTTGCCTTAAATATAAATTTTCCCATTACAATCTGAATAGACAGAAAGGTATGATTTGTCATTGTTTTAACTTCTGGATGCGAAATATGTTGAAGTCTTCTGCTCTTTAACTGTCTTTCTTCAGTTTATTTTTCTTTAATTAGGAATAATTTTTATTTTGATATCACACAAGTAGCTTGCTGTAAAATATGAAGAAAATAGTTTACACGTGATGATAAGCATAAAATAATCACTTCTTTAAGCTCTACTCTATTTACTAATTTTTCAGAGATTAAGCCCTACTGATTTCCATTTTAATTTCGTTACTTTCATGCTTTTCTAGAAGACTATACATTAAACAAACCTCTAATTCTGGCTGTCAATTGTCAATTGCTTTATTTTAGTAGTTAAACGTAGTTTATAGTCATTTAACTCAAGTGTTGATCCTCCTGAATAGCAATTAAATAGAAAATATTGGAACATTGTTTAAACGAAAAATGGTCAAATATAACCCTATACTATAAAAAATATTTAAATTTATTCATCGTTATACTTTGAGTGCACATATATCCCTATCGTTATACTACTGGTTCAAATATATTCATTTTCCATTAATTTTGTCCAAAGTGGACATCCAATCCTACTATATGGGTCAAAATCTGACTTAAGGAAGCCCAACACAATGATAGATTACTGAGAGGAGATTCAGTGAAGGTCGTACACAGGATTAAAGGAACTTACTAACGAGCTACTAATTGGTGCCGAGGTTGAACGTTCAGTCCAACAAATAACGGCTAGTTTTGTAATAAGATATCTAAGAGAATATTCAATTGAATATTCTCTATACTTGTATTCTAGGTTAGGTTAGAAGCATGTCCCATATAAATGGAAAGGTAGAGAGAAAAAAAGGGGTATGTAATATTCTATATGATAAGAGCTCTCTTGAAAAGTTGACTCTCAAGTAAATTACAAGCATTACCTCTCATAAGAGATTCGATTTGTTGTTTATTCATATTTCTCGCATCAGATCCGAGAAAGCTCCCTATATTCTCATCTTCACTTGTTTTACACCATTGTCAGAGAGAGGAATGATCCACCTTATTCAATATTGGGTGAATCATTCTTTCTATTTATATTTAGTGACATTTAATACATTTATTGCACATTATTATCCCCCCCTCATTCATGACCGTGTCATTTAATGTATGTCACATTAAATCTGATTAAAGCAACCCCATGTTATCAGCATAAACATAATTCAGATCTAGAAAATTTTTATCCTTAACTAATTTTTTCTTATCTAATTAGTTTAACAAAATATTTTATACATTTTTGTCAAACAATTCGGCGTTATGTGTGGGAGGTTTTCTAGTTAAAATATTAGTTTTTTTCTTGATCTAAAAAAAAGCAAAAACCTTATACTTCCTTGTGTGCACAAATCTAACATGGCAGCCAACAAGAAGAAAAACAGAAAAGCGACAACCGACCTCCTTCACACCATAAACAAAGTGAATGAAACAGAGGGCGGAGATGTAACACCAAACACCTTTCCCAGGAAAAATAGCTCGCCCCCTCCTCATGGTAGTATCAAGACCTCACGCGGTAAAGGGGCCTCTACATCCACAACCGAAGAGGCACCACAAGCAGTGAAAGAGCTGCTCGAGGCATGGTTGACAAAAACGCTAACAAGTTTCCTCTACAAGCCTGCTTAAAGGCTGAACAGAGAAGAGGCAAGGGTTTGCATTGCATTAGCAGCTGACGAGCATCACGCCTCCCTGTAACATGTATTACTCGCAATGCTAGTGACGCAGGTACGAACATCCTCACAGCCATTTTGAGGAAGATGGAGAACGAGATAAAAATGCTCCGCGACCAAATGTAAGAGCACCAAGAAAGGGTAGACAAAATACCAGGTGCCTCAAAGCTTTTGCCAAATCGGGATACCGGATAGTTCATGGTACAACCGTACAGACACGAGGCTACACCACATGCCATATCTAAAACCTTCAAAATGGCGCCATACTTAAAAAAATATGACGACACGATAGACTCTGAGGATCATGTGACCTACTATGTCACTGCAGTGAAAGGCAACGACCTCATCAAAGAGCAAGTATCATCCATATTGCTGAAAAAGTTTGGCAAAATCCTAATCGGGGGGGGGGGGGGGGCATTGACTTGGTACTCACAGTTATCTACGCGTTCCATAGAAACATGCGAGGAGATGAAAGACGTTTATACCGCCAATACTAGGACTAAGAAAGCAGAGGCGATGGTGAACGACATATTTGCAATTAAGAAATCGCTTGGCAAAGGACTCAAGGACTTCTTTGATCGATTCAACTATGTAAGAATAACTCTTCCAAATATATCAAAGGGGATGATGGTAGCCTCTTTCCAAAATGTATTAAGCTGGAGTGTTTCGAGGGAAACCAGTAAATTGTAGCCGACTCATGAAATACCCTCCAACCACTTGGGATGAGATACACAATGCCTAATGTGCCAAGATAAGAGCCGATGAGGACGATCTCAACGAACCCACCCAATGATTGAACTCAGTTCAAAATGGAGTCGAGAAAGAACCTGAGAAATGATAATAAAAAAATCTAGTGGGACATCGACCTAATCGAGATAGACATCAGCCTTATGTCAAAAGCGCCCTCATGCCACCTCCACGCCATGATGAAGTCCCATCCATGCCACGAACGAGAACCCCCAAAGTGAGTGAGGCATGCCCTTTTTATTATCTACTCACAATTTTTGTGTTTCCCCCCAGAAATAGTCTACATACTGGAGAAGCTTGGCCCAAAAGTGAAGTGGCCGTAGAAAATGAGGTCAGACTCGCGCACCAGAAAGTCAAATCTCCTATGCAAATTCCCCCAGGAGCGGGGTCACCAAATTGAGGACTGTATTGCTTTAAGATAGGAGGTCGTGAACATGCTTCACCAAATGCACTTAAAAGAGCTTATGAGCGACTGGGGGAGAGCCAACTTTGCCTGAGGACGTGAACAACACCATGAGCTGCCCAAACCACCTTCCCCAGCCTAAACCGTTCAAATGATCATCAGATGGAAACATCGTGAAGTTCACCACCACCACACACTCAAATGGTGAATCACTCATGAACGGTATGATGAACTCGAAAAAAGTATCATCTTCGATAAGTCAGATACCTACGATTTTGTTTTGCCTCACTATGATGCTCTTGTCATTACTTTACGCATCTTAGATACTGATGTAAAATATATAGTGGTTAATGATGGGAGCAGTACATACATTATCCACCCTATTGTTCTCACACATATGAAGCTTGAGGATAGGATAGGATAGTACCATGCTGCATCACACTAACACGTTTTAATAATGCAGTTGAGGGAACATCCTAAGAAATCACACTGCCCGTCCTGGCCGGCGGTGTCATTTTGGAGACCACCTTCCACATCATGGACCATGATATGGCGTACAACGCTATCATAGGTAGACCTTGGATACATGTATGAAAGTCTTCCCCTCCAGCTTATATCAAGTGATATGAAGTCTTCCCATCCAGCTCATATCAAGTGATCAAATTTCACACTCCCTTTGAATATTCAGCATTCGAGAAGAGCAACACACTGCCCGAGAATTCTACCACATCACCCAAGACTGCACATGCACCCAAGAATTGAAGGCAAAGCCGAGGAGGCATAGTAATTAACAAAGTCAGGTCAGAAGTCGATGAACGGATGAACGTTATCAAGGACCCCAAAATCGTGGAAGCCACAGGTTCAACCGTAGAGGATCTCAACCACGTCCAACTCGATGATAATGACCACAATAAGAAAATTTTCATTGGCCGCAAGCTCCAAGAACCAGGTATAGTCCATCAGTTCTTAAAAAATAATGTATACCTATTTGCTTTTCCTCTTGCAGACATGCCAGGCATCCAAAGGAGATAGCAACACATAAATTGAATGTTGACCCATTCCACCCCAGTGCGGCAAGGTAGAAGAAAATTCAATGCCGTGATCAATGATGTTGTCCACGAGGAGGTGGAAAAATTGCTCGAGATAGCTCTATCAGATAGTCAAAATATCCTTAATGGGTCGCAAACGTAGTCATGGTAAATAAGAAAAATAGGAAATGGCGGATGTGCGTAGACTTTAAAGATCTGAACAAAGCATGCCCAAAAGACTTATTCCCACTGCCTCATACTGACCAACTCATCGACGCAACAGCCGGGGACGAGATATTAAGTTTCCTAGATGCCTATTCAGGTTATAACCATATTCTCATAGAAGAAGAAGAAGATCTAGAAAAAACCACTTTCATCACCCACTAGGGGACGTACTACTAGAGCATTATGCCCTTCGGGTTGAAATACACAAGGGAAACATATCAAAGGATGGTGACCAATATGTTCAAAAGATTAACTCGGTATAAAACATAAAAGTGCATATAGACGACATGTTGGTCAAATCGAAAAGAAAGGAAAACCACATCAACCACTTGAGGGAAGCCTTTGACATACTTAGAAGGTATGACATGAAATTAAACCCCGAGAAATGCGCCTTCGATGTAACCTTAGGAAAGTTTCTCGATTTATTAGTACAACGAGGCATCAAGGTAAACACCGACCAAATCAGGGCTATAGAGGGAATTGACCAGTAAGAAGCAGGTGCAGAAGCTGACTGGTTGTATAGCTGCCCAGTTAAGATTCATCTTCTAGCTCTCTAATATGTGCCATAATTTTTTCGGCAGACCCAAAAAGGACAATGAACTCCAATTGAATTCTGAGTGCATCGATGCATTAAAAAAACTAAAGGCGTACCTATCTCCGCCCCCGCTATTTGCTAAGGCGGAGCTCGGGGAACATCTTCTCACCTACCTGGCCGTGTCCGATATGGCAGTAAGTGTAGTCCCAGTCCGAGAAAATAAAGGTACGCGGTCTCCAATCTACTATATTAGCAAAACTTTGGTCGATACTGAAACGAGGTACCTCCAACTCTAGAAGCTCGCCCTAGCCTTGTTCGTAGCTTCGCGAAAGCTCAAACCCTATTTCCAGTGCTACCCTATCTCAGTGGTCACGACCTTTTCTCCAAGGAGCATCCTGCACAAACCTAAGTTCTCAGGTAGGGAAGCCAAATTTTGTGCAAAGATAATGTCTGATGTAGAGAGGGAAGCCAAAAGTACTTCCCCCTAAATATATGACCTATGGATTGTGTGTTGAAACACGTTCTCAAGGCACTAAACTAAACGTGTGTTCATATTTGTAGGTTTTGATAAATGACAAACGATGCGCAATTGACATATGACGAGGTCCAAGCACAAGCGCGCAATTGACACATAACGAGGTTCAAGCACAAGACGAACAACGATCATGATCAAGCAAAGAAATAAAGTTATACATGAGTCGTTCTTTAATTGTGATCTTGATCCGACAATTAACTCAAGACTTGGCTTCTCTCGTAAAATCATTTTTATCAAATCATGCATATTTAATTTAAAGCAAAATGATTTTCAAACATTTTATTTTAGCCAAAATGATTTTTAAACATGCCTCTCAAATCTGGACAAAGATCATCGATTATGTACTTTATGATAATCGATTATGTTAAGACAATGTACACCAGATTTACAAAGCTGAACAATAATCGATTATGTACCTTATGATAATCGATTAGGATAAGGCAGTGTACATTAGATTTTTCAAAGCTACAAGATAATCGATTATGTACCTTATGATAATCGATTATGTTGAGGCAGTGTCCATCAGATTTTTCAAAGCTATAAAATAATCGATTATGCACATTATGATAATCGATTATGTTGAGGCAGTGTCTATCAAATTTTACAAGACTGTAAAATAATCGATTATGTACTTTATGATAATCGATTATGTTAAGACAGTGTAGTCCGAAGTTTTCAAAATATAAAAGATAATCGATTATCCTTATAGCATAATCGATAATGCAAATGACCGTTGCCAAAGTATTTTTAAACTTTGAAAGATAATCGATTATACACAATGTGATAATCGATTATGCTAACTAAAATCTGCATATGATTTTTTGAACGTTGTCAGGTAATCGATTATACACAATCTGATAATCGATTATGTTAAGTAAAATCTGAATATGATTTTTTGAACGTTGTAAGGTAATCGATTATACGATTTGGATAATCGATTATTCTGCTTAAAATCTGGGATTGCTTTTTGAACGATTGGAAAATAATCGATTATGCAAATCAGATAATCGATTATGCAAATCAGATAATCGATTATCTTAGCACAAAATCAGCAATTCTTGATTGGCAATTATGCAACGGTTGTGGAGGTTTTGATCACTATAAATACAACTCAAAATCAGTCTTCTATGTATGTCAACTGATTATATTCTTGCTAAAGCTTGCATACTCTCATATTCATCATTTTCTATTCATTTAATAAGTTTTTGAGAGCCAAACTCTTGACAAAAGTTGTTGTGTTCTTGAGCGTATTTATTTTACTCATATCTACTCTTAAAGAGAGTCTTGTCTTGAGTGCTAAGTGTTTGTATACACTTGAAGGGAAGTGTTAATCTCTTGTGGTTGTAAGAAGGAACGTTTTCATTCCTTTGGTTGAAGTCTTGAAGTGTGGTATCTTCGAGCAAAGGTTGTTGAGGCTTGTGTGACTCAAGTTCTCAGTTTGTAACGGTTTGTTAAGCACCCGTAAGCTTAACGAAGTTAGTGGAATCTCGAGAGAGTCTCTCGGGGACTGGACTAGCCACAGGTTGTGGTGAACCAGGATAATTTCGGTGCGTTCGTTCCTTATTATTTACTTACCGCACTTATTTCAATCCTGCAATTTTTAATTCCGCAAGTTTATATTGTTTTTTATTATAACGCTATTCACCCCCCCTCTAGCGTTAAGCGTATATTCTATCAATTGGTATCAGAGCCCAACTCTCTGAAAGACTTAACCGTTTGAGAGAAACAATCCATGGCTTCTACTCGTGACTTTAATGCAGGAATAGGTGAAGGACAATGCTCCACCAGACCACCATTGTTCGACGGCACAAACTATACGTACTGGAAGGAGAGGATGAGAATATTCATCCAATCGAATAATTTTCATCTATGGAAGGTTATAACGAAGGGAGAACAAATTCCAACCAAAAAGGTTGAAAATGAATGGGTTCCAAAATCCGAAGATGAATACGATGCGGATGATATCCGAAAAGTGCAGAAAAACGCTAGAGCCATCAACTTATTATATTGTGCTGTAAATGCTGATGATTACAGAAAAATGTCATGTTGCACAACGGCTAAGCAAATGTGGGATAAGCTGGAAATCACGTACGAAGGTACGGACCAGGTAAGAGAAGCTAAAATTGATTTTCTAACCCATGCATATGAATTGTTTCACATGAAGGAAAGCGAGAGGATCGATGACATGTTCGAACGATTTTCAAAAATCGTCAATGACCTACATGCTCTTAAGAAGACCTTCACGGATAAGGAACTTGTCCGAAAAATTCTCCGAAGTCTCACTCCGGAATGGCGCTCCAAGGCCGACGCGATTCAAGAGTCTATCGGCGTTTCAAATGTCACCATCGACGGACTAAGAGGTAATCTTAAAACCTATGAATCTACTATACTTAACCCTCCGTTTAATGATCAAAGGAAACAAAGAATCGCCCTCAAGGCAAGCGCGGCTCAACCTCAAAATGATGAGGACTCAAACAACGGAGATAACGAGTTCGGACTCGTTATTAAGAGGTTTCAAAAGTTCATGCGAAAAGAGTATGAACGAAAAGGCAAACAACAAGGAGATCAAGTAAAGTGCTATGGATGCAGAGAAATCGGGCACATTTAATCAAATTGCCCAAATGTCAAAAAGGAGAAGAAACCCTTCAAGAAACAACGAGCATACATATCTTGGGGAGGTGACTCCGGAGACGAATCAAGCGACGATGAAGAAGACGAAGCCGCAAATCTATGTCTCATGGCACACGAAGACAATCAAGAAGAGGTATGTCAAATTTCTTCAAAAAATTTCTTTTCTCTTGAGGAAATGCAAAATGCTTTTGATGAATTGTATAGTGAATTCATTAGAGCTTCCGAAACTGTTAGAGACGTAAAGAAAAATTCCTTTGAAAGAAAAAGATTTTGAAAAACAACTCTCTTTGAAAGAAAAAGATTTGGAAAAATTGATTTTGGAAAATGAGAAGTTGAAAGAAGAAAACAAATTTTCGGCAAGAGAAGCGCCGACAAACCCAAGAGTTCTAGTAAAAATTGTATTTCTTGCATGCATCTAAAAGATGAAGTAGAAAGACTTAAGGGCACCCTAGATAAGTTCAATTCTTCTCATAAAAATTTGAATGCTGTTCTTGTCAATTTGAAATCGACCAAACATGGCATAGGCTTCAAAAACGAGCCTAAAGAAAAAGTTGAAGCCATCCCCCAACAACCCAAGGCTCAACCTAGGATAAATAAAATAAACATTCATCCTAGAAATAACCATCCTAGAATCAACATGCATCCTAGACCAAACACTAGAAGAAACTTTGAACATTTTAGAACGCCTAGAAATGGCCTTCAACAATCGCAACCTAGACATACTCGACCTAGAAACAATTATTCTAGAAACGCTGCATATCCTAGAACAAACAGTAGGAGAAATGATTTTCAAGGATTGCGCAATAACCATATTGTCAAAAATAGAGCAAACGATTTTCGTATCTCCAACTACTACCAACCTAGAAGAATGCATAATCCTAATGTCATTTGTCACTATTGTAGTCGAATAGGACATATTGCTCCTGCT
The DNA here is from genome assembly GCA_034376525.1 of Nicotiana benthamiana. Taxonomy (NCBI): domain Eukaryota; kingdom Viridiplantae; phylum Streptophyta; class Magnoliopsida; order Solanales; family Solanaceae; genus Nicotiana; species Nicotiana benthamiana. The sequence continues at coordinate 67,598,921 of CM067331.1, read as the reverse complement.
TGTTTTACTAGACACAGACACTTAACTGCATGTCAAGTACAACAACATTTTACACCTAACTCTCAAGGACCCAAAACAGCTTGGGTACCAAAAACTCATTGATTTGTCTTGTAGGTATGTTTGAAGGGATCAAGTGTACTTTGGTACCTTGATAGTGGATGCTCCAAACACATGACCAGAGACGCATCCAAGTTCCTTCAACTAGAACACAAGGAAGGAGGAAACGTTATTTTTGGAGATAACAACAAGGGAAAAATTATCGGCATTGGCTCGGTCGGTAAGAATTAATCTTCTTCCATTAAGCATATATTGCTAGTTAAAGGTCTAAAACATAATCTCTTGAGCATAAGTCAACTATGTGACAAGGGAAATCTTGTTTGTTTGCTTCGGAAGAATGCTTAGTTTTTCGTCGTAGTGATTTTAAAATTATTCTTGGGTTTTAGAATTGATAACATCTATATGGTTGATCTTGAAAACTCTTCATCAGAGTATGTGAATTGTCTTATGAGTAAAGAAGATGATATGTGGTTATGGCATCGTAGAGTAGCTCATATCAACATGAATCTTTTAAACAAATTTGTTTCACAAAATTTAGTTATTGGTCTTCCAAATTTGAAATTTGAAAATGAAACTATTTGTGATTCTTGTCAAAAAGGGAAGCAAACAAAAACATCTTTTAAATCTAAGAATATTGTTTCAACTACAAGACCTTTGCAACTTCTTCACATCGATCTCTTTGGACCATCTCGCATTGAAAGTCTTGGTAGAAATCGTTATGCTTTTGTTATTGTTGATGATTATTCTAGATTTACATGGACACTATTTCTTGCTCACAAAAGTGAGGCTTTTCAAAATTTTAAATGTTTTCTTAAACGTGTTCAAAATGAAAAGAACACAACCGTCACTTCCATTAGAAGTGATCATGGGGGAGAGTTCGATCACAATCTCTTCATGGACTTTTGTGACGAACTCGGTATTGAGCACACCTTCTCTGCTCCACGTACACCACAACAAAATGGAGTGGTGGAACGGAAAAATAGGTGTCTCGAAGAGATGGCTAGAACCATGCTCGATGAGGCTAAGATTCCCAAACAATTTTGGGCGGATGCCGTGAGTACCGCATGCTACGTTTTAAACAGAGTAGTCATAAGGCCAATACTCATGAAAACTCCCTATGAATTCTATAAGGGAAGGAAACCTAATCTCTCCCATCTTAGAGTATTCGGTTGTAAATGCTTTATTCATAACAACGGAAAAGATAATTTGGGAAAATTTGATGCCAAATCGGATGAAGGAATTTTTCTTGGTTATTCATCACGTAGCAAAGCATATAAAGTATTCAATAATAGAACCGAAACTGTTGAGGAATCCCCTCATATTGTGTTTTCCGAAAATAATGCTCGCTTGGCGACAAAGGATTCTGGTTTTGATCTTGCAGGTATTTTAAACACAATAAGTCCTCAAGACAAAGTACAAGAGGAAAACCCAAAGGAAATTCAAGATGAAATCTTGGAACAATCATCGGAGGAAGCGCCATCACTGGAGAAAGAAACGAAACTGCCCAACGCGTGGAGGACAATCAAAGACCATCCTCTCGACAAGGTAATTGGCGACATTGAACAAAAGGTAAGTTCTCGAAACAATCTTAAGAACACCTTAGGACATACTGCTTTCGTTTCTCAAATTGAACCCTCAACCATTTCCGAAGCAATTGGGGATGAGCATTGGACCTTGGCAATGCAAGAGGAGCTTAACCAATTCAAACGAAATGACGTTTGGGAATTGGTGCCAAGACCTGACAATCATACCATAATTGGTACGAAATGGGTTTTTCGAAATAAATTAGATGAAAATGGTGTAATCACTAGAAACAAAGCTAGGCTTGTAGCAAAAGGCTACAATCAAGAAGAAGGAATTGACTATGAAGAAACGTATGCACCCGTAGCAAGGTTAGAAGCTATTCGTTTATTACTTGCTTTTGCCTCTTCTATGAATTTCAATTTATATCAAATGGATGTAACGAGTGCTTTTCTAAATGGTTTTATTCAAGAAGAAGTTTATGTTGAACAACCCCCGGGCTTTGAAGATTTTAAATCTCCCGATCATGTTTTCAAACTTAAGAAAGCCCTTTATGGTCTTAAACAAGCTCCCCGAGCTTGGTATGAACGATTGAGCAAATTTCTTTTGGACAATGAGTTCATTAGGGGGAAAGTTGACACCACACTATTTATTAAGCATAAAAACAATAACATTTTATTGGTTCAAATCTATATGGATGATATTATTTTTGGTGCTACTAACAATGCTTTGTGCAAGGAATTTTCTGATTTAATGACAAGCGAATTTGAGATGTCTATGATGGGTGAGCTAACCTTCTTCTTGGGGTTGCAAGTGAAACAAATGAAAGAAGGAACTTTCATTTGTCAATCTAAATATTGCAAAGAGTTGCTAAAATGATTTAAAATGAGCAACGCCAAAGCAATGGCCACTCCAATGAGCACATCCGATCATCTTGACAAAGATGAGAAAGGTAAGGAAGTCGACACCAAGAAGTATCGAGGTATGATCGGATCCTTTTTTTATCTTACTGCTAGTAGACCGGACATAATGTTTAGCGTATGTTTATGCGCTCGATATCAATCATGTCCGAAGGAGTCGCACCTAACTGCGGTTAAGCAGATAATGAAGTATCTTGTTGGTACTATAAATGTGAGTGTATGGTATCCCAAAGGTTCTTCATGCCAACTTGTTGGCTATTCCGACTCCGATTTTGCGGGTTGCAAATTGGACCGCAAGAGCACTAGTGGCACTTTCCATTTGCTCGGTAGCTCTCTTGTCTCTTGGTTTAGTAAGAAACAGGTAAGTGTTGCATTGTCCACAACCGATGCTGAATATGTAGCCGCGGGGAAATGTTGTGCTCAAATCCTTTGGATGAAACAACAACTCTCGGACTATGGACTAAGTATCGATCATATCCCTCCTAGATGTGATAATACTAGCGCCATAAGCTTGACGAAGAATCCCGTTCTTCATTCAAGAACAAAACACATTGAAATTAGGCACCACATTATAAGAGATCACGTTCTCAAAGGTGATGTCGAAATTGAGTTTGTTGAAACCAAATCTCAATTAGCCGACATTTTCACAAAGCCTTTAGAGAAAGAGTCCTTTTTCCGAATTCGTAGTGAACTCGGGATTCTTGACTCCACGTTGATCTAAGTCATGCATTGCATTTTTTTTGTCTTTCATTACTAACTTGAGCGTCGGAGGCGCCATATTCTGTTTTGCAGGCATCGCCCCAAAGACAGGGGGAATTATAAAATACCGGTGCAGAAAAATCGATCTCTTTTAAGAATAATCGATTTCTCTTAAGTACATAATCGATTATCAAGTATCAATAATCGATTATGTTGACATTATATTGTCCCTTTTATAATTGCGATTTTTGGTTAATCAATAAACAAGTTATTTATTAATGTCTTTTTTGCTAATGTCAAAAGGGGGAAGAATAAGGGCTATGCACTTAATATTTATTGGCATAAATTGAGGGGGAATTCATATGTTGAGGGGGAACTAATTGCATATCTATATACTTGTCTTGGATCGTCATTATGAATTATCTAATATGCATATCCCGATATTGGTTTGCCATTATCAAAAAGGGGGAAATTTTTGAAACACGTTCTCAAGGCACTAAACTAAACGTGTGTTCATATTTGTAGGTTTTGATAAATGACAAACGACGCGCAATTGACATATGACGAGGTCCAAGCACAAGCGCGCAATTGACACATAACGAGGTTCAAGCACAAGACGAACAAAGATCATGATCAAGCAAAGAAATAAAGTTATACATGAGTCGTTCTTTAATTGTGATCTTGATCCGACAATTAACTCAAGACTTGGCTTCTCTCGTAAAATCATTTTTATCAAATCATGCATATTTAATTTAAAGCAAAATGATTTTCAAATATTTTATTTTAGCCAAAATGATTTTTAAACATGCCTCTCAAATCTAGACAAAGATAATCGATTACGTACTTTATGATAATCGATTATGTTAAGACAATGTACACCAGATTTACAAAGCTGAACAATAATCGATTATGTACCTTATGATAATCGATTACGTTAAGGCAGTGTACATTAGATTTTTTAAAGCTACAAGATAATCGATTATGTACCTTATGATAATCGATTATGTTGAGGCAGTGTCCATCAGATTTTTCAAAGCTATAAAATAATCGATTAAGCACATTATGATAATCGATTATGTTGAGGCGGTGTCTATCAAATTTTACAAGACTGAAAAATAATCGATTATGTACTTTATGATAATCGATTATGTTAAGACAGTGTAGTCCGAAGTTTTCAAAATATAAAAGATAATCGATTATCCTTATAGCATAATCGATTATGCAAATGACCGTTGCCAAAGTATTTTTAAACTCTGAAAGATAATCGATTATACACAATCTGATAATCGATTATGCTAAGTAAAATTTGCATATGATTTTTCGAACGTTGTCAGGTAATCGATTATACACAATCTGATAATCGATTATGTTAAGCAAAATCTGAATATGATTTTTTGAACGTTGTCAGGTAATCGATTATACGACTTGGATAATCGATTATTCTGCTTAAAATCTGGGATTGATTTTTGAACGATTGGAAAATAATCGATTATGCAAATCAGATAATCGATTATCTTAGCACAAATCAGCAATTCTTGATTGGCAATTAGGCAACGGTTGTGGAGGTTTTGAACACTATAAATACAACTCAAAATCAGTCTTCTAAGTACAACAACTGATTATATTCTTGCTAAAGCTTGCATACTCTCATATTCATCATTTTCTATTCATTTAATAAGTTCTTGAGAGCCAAACTCTTGACAAAGGTTGTTGTGTTCTTGAGCGTATTTATTTTACTTATATCTACTCTTAAAGAGAGTCTTGTCTTGAGTGCTAAGTGTTTGTATACACTTGAAGGGAAGTGTTAATCCCTTGTGGTTGTAAGAAGGAACGTTTTCATTCCTTCGGTTGAAGTCTTGAAGTGTGGTATCTTTGAGCAAAGGTTGTTGAGGCTTGTGTGACTCAAGTTCTCAGTTTGTAACGGTTTGTTAAGCACCCGTAAGCTTAACGAAGTTAGTGGAATCTCGAGAGAGTCTCTCGGGGACTGGACTAGCCACAGGTTGTGGTGAACCAGGATAATTTCGGTGCGTTCGTTCCTTATTATTTACTTACCACACTTATTTCAATCCTGCAATTTTTAATTCCACAAGTTTATATTGTTTTTTATTATAACGCTATTCACCACCCCCCTCTAGCGTTAAGCGTATATTCTAACCTTGTGTACACCAATAGTGCCTCTAATGCGTCAGGATCTGGACTGGGACTCATGCTCGAGGTCCCAACCGGCGAAATAATTAGCCAGTCTATACAATGCTCTGATATGACTGACGATGAGGCTTAGTCTGAGGTTTTGATTGCAGGATTAAAATTGGAACTCAAGTACGGAGCATGATAAGTAGTCCTACGACGTGAATCGCAACTCATCGTCAATCAAGTCACAAGGACTTTCCAAATCAAGAAACAAAGGCTATAAAAATACCAGGCCAAAATATGCAAACTGTTACCCGAGTTTGATGAATGTCAGCTCGATTAAATACCTCAAGCACAGAACATTAAAGCGGTCGGTCTCTCTAAACTAGCGGTGACCACTAAAAGCGCAATGGGGGAAAGTAACGTGGTTACTCTCCTCCACTCATCGATCGACCAAATCAAGGTACGCATTATCAACCTAACTTGGGACTGGCACAATCGTATTATCGCATACCTATAGGACGACGTGATTCTAAATGACAAAAAAGAAGCCAAAAAGTTTCGAATGCAAACAGCCAGGTATAGCATCATCAATAATGACCTATACAAAAGAACATATGGCGGCCCTCTAGCAAAGTGCTTGGGACCAAACCAGACACGATCTGTCCTAGAAGAAGTCCACAAAAGTCACTGCGGGGCTCACACCGACAACTGGGCCCTAGTCAGATGCCTCATACGAGTAAGCTACTACTAGCCACAATGAAAAAGGAAGTTGTCGTCTTCGTGAAAAAATTCAAACAGTGCCAAAGATACGCCCCCATGATCCATCAAGTAGGCAAGCACCTCCATTCCGTCACCTCTCCTTGGCCTTTCATCAAATGAGGGATGTACATCATTGGCCCTCTCCCAGCAGGATGAGGTAATGCACGATTTCTTTTGGTTTTAACTGAATATTTTTCAAAGTGGGTAGAAACAGGTGCATTTTCCCAAATATGCGAGTAAGAATTGATCACATTCATATGGAGGAATATCATATGCCGCTTCCACATCCCTAATGAAATCAGTTGTGACAATGAACCCTAATTCACTGGGAAAATGATCGCTGAGTTCTTCGAAAAATGTCACATCAAAAGAATACACTCCATGCCATATCATCCAGCTGATAACGATCAGCCGGAGTCCTCAAACAAGTCAATATTGAACATAATGAAGAAGAATCTCGAGAACGCCAAGGGACTGCTGCCGGAAGTGCTATGGGCATACCGCACGACACTTAAAACAAGCACTGGAGAAACACCATACTCGCTAGTCTATGGGACTGATGCAGTAATATTGGCCAAGGTCGGAGAACCAAGTCTTAGGTACTCACATGAAAGCGGGTCGACTAACGATGAAAGCAGAAGGCAAGACCTCGATGAGATCAAGAACAAAGAGACATGGCTTACATAAGGATGGTCGTTCAAAAACAACATGCAGAGCGATACTACAACAAAAAATCCAAGGTTAGACTACCAAGTAGGGGCTACGCACTGAAAGCCAAAACACATGCGAGCAAGGACTCACAAGAAGCAACATTAGGGACTAATTGGGACTGCCCGTACAACATTTCGGTGTTAACAAGCAAAGGGTCATTCCAAGAGGAAACGATTGAATGAAAAATACTGCCAAACAACTGGAACATCGCTCACCTCAAGCACTTTATCTTCTAAGGAATAATGTTCTCCGAGCTATACCCTTTTTCCCTCACCTAAGTTTTGTCCCAATTGGGTTTTCTCGGAAAGTTTTTTGACGTGGTGATAAGGAGAACGTTTCAAGTTAAATACATTGAAGGTGCAGACCAATGTGTTCATCGCCTAATGAAGGGACTAGATAGACTGGGACTGGAATGCAGGTTTGAAATGTGTAAACTTCTCCAACGTATATATGTAATCAAAGAATACAAAATACATGATGTTCGCCTGGCTCTACCGAGTTTAACTCCTCACCAACCAATGCACACACATTCGACCTCGTTCGAATTAATTAAAGTGATATTCACCTCGCTCTAATTAACTCATACTCGACCTTAGTCGAATTAATTAAAGTGATATTTGACCTCGCTCGAATAAACTCACATTCGGCCTCGTTCAAATTAATTAGATTAATATTTGATCTCACTCGAATTAACTCACATTCGACCTCTTTCAAATTAATTAAAGTAATATTCAATCTCAATCAAAATAACTCGCATTTGGCCTCGTTCGAATTAATTAAAGTGATATTCGACCTCGCTCGAATTAACTCACATTTGACCTTGCTCGAATTAATTAAAGTGACATTCTACCTCGCTCAAATCAACTCATATTCGACCTCGCTCGAATTATCGTACTTCGACTTCGTTCGAATAGGTAAAAAATTATATTCGACCACACTTGAATTCAAATCATACACAACCTAACTTGAGTTTGATTTACAAGTTTACTTCATTTAAGTTAATTACGATGACATGGGACTTCACCGAGATTCAATCAAGAATACTCGACAATGTTCGAGATAGCACATACCGAAACAATTCTTCTAAAGTAACGATTTGAAGAAAAACATTCGAAGAAAATAATAGACCCAATAATATAAAACAAAGGGTTATAATCATTCCATTCCAAATATCATCGTACAAAGGGCCAACAGGACGTCCATAAATAAAAGAGAAGCGAACAAAAAAAAATTACAAAGTACTACTCCACTCCATCCACACTTTTATCGCTGTCACCTTCATTACCCAGCCCGCAACATCGTCTTCACCATCGCCTTGAGGATATTCATATTCGTACCAGGCCTCCTACTCAAGTTCTTCTAATTCTTCCTCCACCTCCTCGTCGCCGGCCCCCCGAGTAGCTGGGTCATAACTACAACCGATCCTATCAGCACGCGCCTTGACACGAGCATCTTCAAAATCGCCCTTAGTAACCTTCCCTGCTGTCATCAAATTCTTGAGAATGTCCAACCGAGCCTCAGCGTGGATCCATATATCATACAAATACTGCAGAACATCAGGGAAAATAGAAGTTTGGGAGGAAGATGGTCAAGCGAACAACCGCGCTTTCTCAGCCTCAATAGTAGCAACTTAAACATTAAGGCTAAAAATATCTCTCTCTAGCCTCTAATTTACTCATCAAATCGTGCCTCCCTTAGCACAACCTTCATCCTGGCCTCATCGGCCCTCTCAAAATCTGTCATCTTTCCAATCAACGTATCACTCAAGTCATTGGCCCTGATCAAAATTTTCTCAAGATCAGCCTGTAGGTGTTGGAAACACGTTCTCAAGGCTTTATACTAAAACGTGTGTTCTTATGTGTAGGTTTTGATGAATAACAAACGAAGTGCAAATTAATATATGACGAAGTTCAAGTACAAGCGCACAATTGGTGGATAACGAGATTCAAGCACAAGACAAAGTTTTATAGTTTAAATGAGTCGTTCTTAATTGTGTTCTTGATCCGACAACTTGACTCATGACATGGCTTCTCTCGTAAAATTATTTTTACAAAATCATGCATATTTAATTTAATGCTAAATGATTTTAAATCATGCATATTTTCATTAGTCAAAATGATTTTTAAACATGCCTCTAAAAACTGGACTAAGATAATCGATTGTGTACTTATGATAATCGATTATGTTAAGCCAAGACTGCATGACAATCGATTGTGACCTAATGACAATCGATTGTGTTAAGGCAGTGAGCATCAGGTTTTTCAAACCTGCATGACAATCGATTGTGAACCTTATGACAATCGATTGTGATGAGGCAGTGTCCATCAAAGTTTTTCAAAACTCAGAATAATCGATTGTGAAGCTAATGACAATAGATTGTGAAGAGACAGTGTCCTTCAGATTTTTCAAAGTCACAAAATAATCGATTGTGAACTTATGACAATCGATTGTGTTGAGGCAGTGACTTCCAGACTTTTTCAAAGTTATTAAATAATCGATTGTGAGTATATAACAATCGATTGTCACGAGGCAGTGTCTAAAATGATTTTCAAAATCTGATAAATAATCGATTGTTAACTTTGCACAATCGATTGTGAAGCTGACCGTTGTCGTAAAGTTTTCAAATACCGTCAGGTAATCGATTGTTGATTTTGTACAATCGATTGTTGAAATTAAAATCTGGAAAAGATTTTTTGAACGTTGCTAAATAATCGATTGTTGATTTTGTACAATCGATTGTTGAAATTAAAATCTGGAAATGATTTTTTGAACGTTGCCAATAATCGATTGTTGATCTTGGACAATCGATTGTTAAGCGTAAAATCTGGGATTGATTTTTGGAACGATTGGCAAACAATCGATTGTGGCTTCCTGACAATCGATTGTCACAGAGTAAAATCAGCAACTCTTAATTGGCAATTAGACAATGGTAATGCAAAGTTTTTCAACTATAAATACAACTTCATTTCAGTGTTTTAAAAACAACAACACACAACAACTGATCATTCTATTGCTATAAGCTTGCATACTATTGTTTATCATTTTATATTCATTTCATAAAGCTTTTGAGAGCCAAAGTCTTGTCCATAGTTGTTGTGATCTTGAGCTTACTTCTTTTACTCATATCTACTCATTAAGGAGTGTTTTGTTTGAGTGTTTAGTGTTTTGTACACTTGTAAGAGAATTGTGATTCTCTTGTTGTAAGGAACTTGTGTTTCCTTGGTTGAAGTCTTGGAGTGTTGTATCTCCGAGCAAAGGTGTTAAGGCTTGTGTCCTTAAGTAGTAAAGGTTTGTTGAGCACCCGTAAGCTTGACAAGTTAGTGGAAAATCTCGAGAAAGTCTCTCGGGGACTGTACTAGCCACGTGTTGTGGTGAACCAGAATACGTCGGTGCGTTCTTTCCTTTTTGTTTATTTAACGCACTTAATTATTTCCTGCAAATTTTAATTTCCGCAAGTTTACGCTAAATTTTATTATAACGCTATTCACCCCCCTCTAGCGTTAAGCGTATTATCTAACAATTGGTATCAGAGCCCAACTCTCTGAAGACTTAACAGTTTGAGAGAAACTTCCATGGCTTCTATTCGTGATTCTTTTGCAGGAATAGAGGAAGGACAGTGCTCCACACGACCACCACTATTCAACGGTACAAACTATATGTACTGGAAGGAGAGGATGAAAATCTTCGTTCAAGCAAACAATTTTCATCTCTGGAAGGTGATAACAAAGGGAAATCAAATTCCAACCAAAAAGGTTGAAAACGAATGGGTTCCCAAGTCCGAAGAAGAATATGACGCGGATGATATCCGAAAGGTTCAAAATAATGCTAAAGCAATTAATTTATTATATTGTGCTGTAAATGCTGACGATTACAGGAAAATATCGTGTTGCACAACGGCAAAGGAAATGTGGGACAAGCTGGAAATTACGTACGAAGGTACGGACCAGGTAAGGGAAGCTAAAATTGATTTCCTAACCCATGCTTATGAATTATTTCACATGAAGGAAGGTGAAAAGGTGGATGAAATGTTCGAACGATTTTCAATAATCGTAAATGACCTACATGCCCTCAAGAAGACATTCACGGATAGAGAACTTGTTCAAAAAATTCTTAGAAGTCTCACTCCGGCATGGCGATCAAAGGCCGACGCAATTCAAGAATCCATTGGCGTCTCAAATGTCACAATTGACGCATTAAGAGGTAACCTTAAGACTTATGAATCTACAATACTTAACCCTCTTGTTGATGATCAAAGGAGGCAAAGAATAGCGCTTAAGGCAAGCACAATCCAACCTCAAGTTGATGAGGATGGAGACAACGAGTTTGGACTCGTTATCAAAAGATTTCAAAAGTTCATGCGAAAGGAGTATGAAAGAAAGGGCAAAAAGCAAGGCGAGAAAATAAAGTGCTATGAATGCGGTGAAACCGGGCACATCAAATCAAATTGCCCAAACATCAAAAAGGAGAAGAAACCTTTTAAGAAGCAACGTGCATACATTTCTTGGGGAGAAGACTCCGGAGATGACTCAAGCGAAGAAGAAGAAGACGAAGCCGCAAACCTTTGCCTTATGACGCAAGAAGACAAGCAAGATGAGGTATGTCAAATCTCCTCTAAAAACTTCTTTACTCTTGAAGAAATGCGAACTGCTTTTGATGAGCTATATACTGAATTTATTAAAGCTTCAAATGTCAAGAGCATAAAAGAAAATGCTTCTCTAATAGAAAAAGATTTTCAAAAACAGCTTTCTTTAAAAGAAAAGGAGTTAGAAAAGCTGGTTTTAGAAAATGAGAAGCTGAAAGAGGAAAACAAGTTTTTTGGAAAAAGAAGCACCGACAAGCCTGAAAGTTCTATTAAAAATTGCTCTTCTTGCATGCATCTCGAAAATGAGGTAGATAGACTTAAAGGTACCTTAGATAAGTTTAATTCTTCCCACAAAAACTTGAATGAGGTCCTTGTTAATTTGAAGTCAACCAAGCATGGCATAGGTTTTAAGAATGAGCATAAAGAAAAGGTTGAAGCCAAACCCCAACCACCTAAGACTCAACCTAGGATTAATAAAACAAATGCTTATCGTAGAAATAGCAATCCTAGAACAAATATGCATGCTAGAAGAAATGTTGAACTTTTTAGAAGACCTAGAAATGACTTACCACCTAGAAATGACTACCCTAGAAATGATGCATATTCTAGGCCAAACACTAGAAGGAGTTTTGAACCTTTTAGAACATCTAGACATGACCATTACTCTAGAAATGCTGCTCATTTTAGAACTAATAGTAGGAGAAATGGTTCTCATGAAATGCGCAATAGTCAGAATGAAAATAGAGTAATTCATTTTCGTCCATCAAGTTACTATGAACCTAGAAGGATGCATAACTCCAACGTGACTTGTCATTATTGTAGAAGCATTGGTCATATTGCCCCTGCATGTTTTACACGACATAGACATATCACTAAATCGCATCATTATGATATGCCTAACCCTCAAGGACCCAAAATGGCATGGGTACCTAAAACGCATTAATTTGTTTTGTAGGTGTGTTTGAAGGGATCAAGTGTACTATGGTACCTTGATAGTGGATGCTCCAAACATATGACGGGAGACGAATCCAAATTCCTTCAACTAGAACACAAAGAAGGAGGAAGTGTGATTTTTGGGGATAACAATAAAGGAAAGATTATTGGCATCAGATCGGTCGGTAAGGATAAAAATTCCTCTATTAAGCATATATTACTGTTAAATGTTTAAAGCATAATCTCTTGAGCATAAGTCAATTATGTGACAAGGGAAATCTTGCCCTATTTGATTCGGATGAATGCTTAGTGTTTAGACGTAGTGATTTTAAAATTATCCTTCGTGGTTTTAGAGTGGATAATATTTATATGGTTGATCTTGCTAATTCCTCACCCGAATATGTTGATTGTCTTATGAGCAAAGAGGATGATACTTGGCTATGGCATCGTAGAGTTGCTCATATAAACATGCATCTTTTGAACAAATTGATTTCACAAAACTTAGTTATTGGTCTTCCCAATTTGAAATTTGAAAATGACTCTATTTGTGATTCTTGTCAAAAAGGGAAGCAAACAAAAGCATCTTTCAAATCCAAAAACTTTGTTTCAACTTCTAGACCATTGCAATTGCTTCACATGGATTTATTTGGACCATCTCGCATTGAAAGTCTAGGAAGAAATCGTTATGCTTTCGTGATTGTTGATGATTATTCTAGATTTACTTGGACTTTATTTCTTGCCAATAAAAGTGATGCTTTTCAGAATTTTAAATATTTTCTTAAGCGTGTTCAAAACGAAAAGGAAACAACCGTCACTTCAGTTAGAAGTGATCATGGGGGAGAGTTTGATCACAATCTCTTTGCGGACTTTTGTGACGAACTCGGTATCGAGCATACCTTTTCCGCTCCACGAACACCACAAAAAAATGGGGTGGTGGAAAGGAAAAATAGGTGTCTCGAAGAGATGGCTAGAACCATGCTCGAAGAGGCTAAGATTCCCAAACATTTTTGGGCGGATGCCATGAGTACCGCATGCTACATCTTAAATAGAGTAGTCATAAGGCCTATACTCATGAAAACTCCCTATGAACTCTATAAGGGAAGGAAACCAAATATCTCCCATTTTAGAGTATTCGGTTGTAAATGTTTTATTCATATCAATGGCAAAGATCAATTGGGAAAATTTGATGCTAAGTCCGATGAGGGAATTTTCATTGGTTATTCTTCATGTAGCAAAGCATATAGGGTCTTTAATAAAAGAACCGAAACTGTGGAGGAATCCACTCATGTTGTATTTACCGAAAATAATGCTCGCTTGGCGAGAAAGGATACTGGTTTTGATCTTGCACGTATCTTAGATAGCTTGAAAGACAAAATACAAGAGGAAACGCCTAAAGAAAATCAGGACGAATCTTTGAAACAACTAACGGAGGAAGCGCCACAATTGGAGAATGAAACGAAAACGCCTAACGAGTGGAGGACAATCAAAGATCACCCTCTCGAACAGGTAATTGGGGATGTCGGAGAAAAGGTAAGTACCCGAAACTCCCTTAAGAACACCTTAGGACATACTGATTTTGTGTCTCAAATTGAACCAACAACCATCTCCGAAGCAATTGGGGATGAATTTTGGACCTTGGCAATGCAAGAGGAGCTTAACCAATTCAAACGGAATGACGTTTGGGATTTGGTGCCAAGACCCGAAAATCATACCATAATTGGTACGAAATGGGTTTTTCGAAACAAACTAGATGAATATGGTGTAATCACTAGAAACAAAGCTAGGCTTGTAGCAAAAGGCTATAATCAAGAAGAGGGTATTGACTATGAAGAAACATATGCTCCCGTAGCTAGATTAGAAGCTATTCGTCTATTGCTCGCGTTTGCCTCTTCTATGAATTTCAATTTATATCAAATGGATGTGAAAAGTGCTTTTCTAAATGGTGTTATTCAAGAAGAAGTTTATGTTGAACAACCCCCCGGTTTTGAAGATTTTAAATCTCCCGATTATGTTTTCAAACTCAAAAAGGCTCTTTATGGTTTAAAACAAGCTCCCCGAGCTTGGTATGAAAGATTGAGTAAATTTCTATTGGAAAATGATTTCATTAGAGGGAAAGTTGACACCACCCTTTTCGTTAAACATAAAACCAATGAAATTTTATTAGTTCAAATATATGTGGATGATATCATATTTGGTGCTACTAACAATGTCTTATGCAAGGAATTTTCCGATTTAATGACAAGCGAATTTGAGATGTCTATGATGGGTGAGTTAACATTCTTTTTGGGATTACAAGTAAAGCAAATGAAAGAAGGTACGTTCATTTGCCAAGCCAAATATTGCAAAGAATTGCTGAAACGATTTGAAATGAACAATGCAAAAGCAATGGCGACTCCCATGAGCACATCCGATCATCTAGACAAAGATGAGAAAGGTAAGGAAGTCGACACTAAGAAGTATCGAGGTATGATCGGCTCTCTTCTTTATCTTACTTCTAGTCGTCCGGACATCATGTTTAGCGTGTGCTTATGCACCCGTTATCAATCGTGTCCGAAGGAGTCTCACCTTACTGCGGTAAAACGGATTTTGAAGTACCTTGTTGGTACTACAAATGTGGGTCTATGGTACCCCAAAGGTTCTTCATGCCAACTCGTTGGCTATTCCGACTCCGATTTTGCTGGATGCAAATTGGACCGCAAGAGCACTAGTGGCACTTGCCATTTGCTCGGTAGCTCTCTCGTTTCTTGGTTTAGCAAGAAACAAGTAAGTGTTGCGTTGTCCACAACCGAGGCTGAATATGTAGCCGCGGGGAGTTGTTGCGCTCAAATCCTATGGATGAAACAACAACTCTTGGACTATGGCCTAAGTCTTGATCATATCCCTCTTAGATGTGATAATACTAGTGCCATATGCTTGACGAAGAACCCCGTTCTTCATTTGCGAACAAAACACATTGAAATTAGACATCATTTTAAAAGAGATCACGTTCTCAAGGGCGATATCGAAATCGAATTTGTTGAAACCAAAGACCAATTGGCCGACATCTTTACAAAGCCCCTAGAGAAACAGTCCTTCTTCCGAATTCGTAGTGAACTCGGGATTCTTGACTCCACGTTGATCTAAGTCATGCATTGCATCTTTTTATATTACATGATTTCTAACTTGAGCGTCGGAGACGTCTAACGAATATTTGTAGGTATCGCCCTAAAGGTAGGGGGAATTATAAAGCATGACGCGCAATAATCAAGTCTTCTTCAGAAAAATCGGTTTCTGTCGTCTAATAATCGATTATCTCGTATCAATAATCGATTGTAATGCTATTACTTGAGTTATTGTGCTCTCTTTAAGTAATCACGTTTTTCTCTTTCAAATAAATAAACAAGTTTTATTTACATCTTTGGCATCTTCTTATATTATTTTTGCTAATGGCAAAAGGGGGAAGATAAGGGGTATGCACTCTCAATATTTATAAGCTTAAATTGAGGGGGAATCCATATATTGAGGGGGAACAAATTGCATACTTGTTGAGGCATACATATACTTGTCTTGAATCGTCTTTATAAACTGTTTAATTTGCATAACCCGCTTAAAGTTTGCCATTATCAAAAAGGGAGAAATTGTTGGAAACACGTTCTCAAGGCTTTATACTAAAACGTGTGTTCTTATGTGTAGGTTTTGATGAATGACAAACGAAGTGCAAATTGATATATGACGAAGTTCAAGTACAAGCGCACAATTGGTGGATAACGAGATTCAAGTACAAGACAAAGTTTTATAGTTTAAATGAGTCGTTCTTAATTGTGTTCTTGATCCGACAACTTGACTCATGACATGGCTTCTCTCGTAAAATTATTTTTACAAAATCATGCATATTTAACTTAATGCTAAATGATTTTAAATCATGCATATTTTCATTAGTCAAAATGATTTTTAAACATGTCTCTAAAAACTGGACTAAGATAATCGATTATGTACTTATGATAATCGATTATGTTAAGCCAAGACTGCATGACAATAGATTGTGACCTAATGACAATCGATTGTGTTAAGGCAGTGAGCATCAGGTTTTTCAAACCTGCATGACAATCGATTGTGAACCTTATGACAATCGATTGTGATGAGGCAGTGTCCATCAAAGTTTTTCAAAACTCAGAATAATCGATTGTGAAGCTAATGACAATCGATTGTGAAGAGACAATGTCTTCAGATTTTTCAAAGTCACAAAATAATCGATTGTGAACTTATGACAATCGATTGTGTTGAGGCAGTGATTTCCAGACTTTTTCAAAGTTATTAAATAATCGATTGTGAGTATATAACAATCGATTGTCACGAGGCAGTGTCTAAAATGATTTTCAAAATCTGATAAATAATCGATTGTTAACTTTGCACAATCGATTGTGAAGCTGACCGTTGTCGTAAAGTTTTCAAATACCGTCAGGTAATTGATTGTTGATTTTGTACAATCGATTGTTGAAATTAAAATCTGGAAAAGATTTTTTGAACGTTGCTGAATAATCGATTGTTGATTTTGTACAATCGATTGTTGATATTAAAATCTGGAAATGATTTTTTGAATGTTGCCAATAATCGATTGTTGATCTTGGACAATCGATTGTTAAGCGTAAAATCTGGGATTGATTTTTGGAACGATTGGAAAAAAATCGATTGTGGCTTCCTGACAATCGATTGTCACAGAGTAAAATCAGCAACTCTTAATTGGCAATTAGACAACGGTAATGCCAAGTTTTTCAACTATAAATACAGCTTCATTTCAGTGTTTTAAAAACAACACACAACAACTGATCATTCTATTGCTATAAGCTTGCATACTATTGTTTATCATTTTATATTCATTTCATAAAGCTTTTGAGAGCCAAAGTCTTGTCCATAGTTGTTGTGATCTTGAGCTTACTTCTTTTACTCATATCTACTCATTAAGGAGTGTTTTGTTTGAGTGTTTAGTGTTTTGTACACTTGTAAGAGAATTGTGATTCTCTTGTTGTAAGGAACTTGTGTTTCCTTGGTTGAAGTCTTGGAGTGTTGTATCTCCGAGCAAAGGTGTTAAGGCTTGTGTCCTTAAGTTGTAAAGGTTTGTTGAGCACCCGTAAGCTTGACAAGTTAGTGGAAAATCTCGAGAGAGTCTCTCGGGGACTGGACTAGCCACGTGTTGTGGTGAACCAGAATACATCGGTGCGTTCTTTCCTTTTTGTTTATTTAATGCACTTAATTATTTCCTGCAAATTTTAATTTCCGCAAGTTTACGCTAAATTTTATTATAACGCTATTCACCCCCCCCTCTAGCGTTAAGCGTATTATCTAACAGTAGGGATGCTACTTGATATTAGTGATCAATGAATTCAGTCGCAACCCTCCTACTCATATTGAGTTCGTCATCCTTGGCCCTATGAGCTCCTTCGATCTTGCTACATCTGCCGATAGCTCTCACAAGCTTGTCGTCCTTCTTTTTCAGCTCGTCCCTGACAGACTAAAACTTGCCATCCATGCCGAATTGGCGAAACAACTCACGATACACTTTATTCTTAGTCTCCATCCTAAGCCCTTTTCTTCTCCTCTCGGCGCACTTAATCTCTAAAATGAGGGTCTGATGAACAGGCAAACAACAAAAAAGTAGTCAGCGAAAACAAACACTGAAAAGGATAGAAGAAGAGGGTTCAAAAACTTGAAAGGTCAAAAACATACCCTCGAAGCCATTCTGGATATGCCAAACGACAGATCGGCATCCTTGAATGTCTATATGGTCCTGCTCTCAGCGCCAGTACAAAGAGGAAGCAAAGAAGAACTACACTCTCTATGTTCGTTAACAAGTTGCAGTCCAAGGGAATTATGATATCACAAGAAGATCCCTCCGTTCTCATCTCTATCCAAGTCAGTCCTTGATTAAACATCTGTATATCTCTGGGGTCAATGTCAGACTAGACTCATCACCTTTTACAACCATATTTATACCCCTATTTTGCTAGACGAAGGTTCGTCGGTCCCGTTCTGATGTTGATGAATCTCTTCTTGGAATGATCTCAGCTACCTCGGATCTCCCTCATCCTTCCACGGTGATCCTTAGCAAGGAAGAAATCTCCACATTTGATGGGGTGAAATCTTTGCGTCCAAAGCCACGCCACTCTCCAGTACAGCTATGGCCTGCTGAAGATCATCGTTCTCTGCCTTGTTAGTGGAACTGCCTCTTCCTCGCCCTGTGACTACTCGTCCACATAATGCGATATTGGAGAAGTGCAAGTCTCCATTGATGGGGCAGCTTCCTAACGTCTAGGCCTACATAGGGCCAGGGTATGAGAAAAAAAATGAAAATTTGAACAGACTCGCCTACTATCACAGCGGGTAGAGATCCGTCCGAGACACCCGACTAGAAAAAATCGGGAGTAGGAGTACTCACCCTCTTCGGAGCCTTCCAACCTATAAACAAAGAAAGGTTAGGAGAAGTAGAAAAGGTAAACGCTATGAAGGTCTAGGCAACTAAGATTGAAACAAGTTGATCACCAGTCGGAGAAGGGTTGCATCTAAACTTCTTATTAAACTGCAACCACTCACGGATCCCTGCCGTGTGTAATAAAATTTGGCTCACCAGGTCGCGAATGTAGGTGACCAACGAAGGAGGATCCTTCTACGCTGTATAAAAAGGGAAGAATGATTAAGTCACCAAAGAGAAACAACAAATAACTAGTTAGCGAATACACTTACGAGCGGAGTTCCACTCCTCGGGGAAGCCGTTGGGGTTCGCCACTACATGTTCGGGCTTGAAGTAGAAGAAATTAAGCCAAAATTGATGATTTGTCTTATCGTTCATCCTCACCTCTAATACCTTAGTCCCTCGGTGGCGGAGGTGTATCATTGTACCCTTATGAAAGCTTGGGGGAAAAGATGCAACAGATGGCGGGGGGAGATCCTACGGTTGGCTAGCTCCGCGTACTTTATCAACATGAGGAAAATTTTGTAAATATACGAGGAGAGTTGTTCTGGGCAGACATCGTAATAGCGATAGAAGTCCTCTGCCAGTGAAGGAAGAGGAAGCGAATAGCCCACGGTAAATGGATACGCATACAATGCAAAATATCCAGGGTTATGAATTTGTACCACATTGTCACCAGCTAGGATAAGGTCGATATGGTCTAGGATTTGGTATTTATTCCTAAGTTCAACAAGGGCCACAACATCCATCTCAAACATAACAGGCTAGGGATCACTTTCAGGCCGCTTCGAGAAGTCCATCTGGTCCTCTATAAACGTGGAATTATTTCATTCAAAGTGGGGAAACTCCTGTCTTTTGCAGCAATGGGTTCTTCTCCATCATGAGAAGGCATGTACACTGTCAATGGAACCGACTTAGAAGTTCCCTCAAGATTAGAAGATACACTAGCCATACTTTGTCACATACATGTGAAGGAATGGCACATACAAAAGGGGGATAATGGCAGAAAATGTCAAAAGAAGGGAGAAATATGGGTGCAAAAGCTTTAAGGGAAGGAATGGAAGCTTGAAGATTCAAATGCTTGGAAATGCAACAAACCAAATGGGGAGTTTCCATCCCTACTTATAAGAATACAAGCACCCCAATCGAGGATATGAAGTGCCTTAACATTAATTTTGATATGGAAGAAGCGTGGAAAACGACATAATGTATCGGGAACATGCACCATATTGACGCATGATGTTATGACATCATTTCAAACTGAACAGTCATATATGGCTCTCATAGAGCCATGTCATCACATCACTGAAAAAACGTTACTACTTGACCTACACTTCCCAAATCTCTCAAGTAGCAACTAGCGAAGTCTGCCCACCGAACTCGTCCAAAAAGCGACCTCGATAAGCGGAGGGACTAACTGTATGGGTCAAAATCTACTTAAGGGAGCCCGACATAAGGATAAATTACTAAAAGGCAATTAGGTCGAGGTCGTACATATGATTAAAGAAACTTACTGGCGAGCTGCTAATCAGGGCCGAGGTCGAACATTCAGGCCAACAAATAACGGCTACTTTTGTAATAAGATATTTATTCCATTGAATATTCTTCGTATTTGTATTCTTGGCTAGGTTAGAAGTATATTTCATATAAATAGAAAGGTAGAGAGAAGAAAAGGGGTATGTATAATTCTATATAATAAGAGTTCTCTTGAAAAGTTGACTCTCAAGTAAAGTACAAACATTATATTTCAGAAGAGATCCAATTTGTTGTTTGTTCCAAATTTCTCACATCAGATCCAAGAAAGCTCTCTATATTCTCAAATTCACTTGTCGTACATCATTGTTAAAGAGAGGAATCATCAACATCATTTAATATTGGGTGAATTATTCTCTCTATTTATATTTAGTGTCATTTAATACATTTATTTCTCATTATTATTCCCTCCATTCATGATCGTGTCATTTAATGAATGTCGCATTAAATCTGATTAAAGAAACTCCATGTTATCATCATAAACATATTTGAGATCTAGAAATTATTATCCTTAACTAGGATTTACCCATTATATTCTTATCTAATTAGTTTAACAAAAGGTTTTATACTTTTTGGTCAAACACCTACATGACACTAACATTTGATGAGGTGGATGCCACATGGCTTACCACCTCAGTTCCTCTAACTCATTTTTCCCTCCCTTCTATTTTTTTTCACTACTAAAACTTTCTTCCCCTCCACCACTATTGCCACCATTATCGCTACCAGAAAAATATTGTGTTATAAATTTTAGTCTCTTATATATGGATTATGGGTGCTGAGGTGGATGCCATGCTGAGGTGGCATGCCATGTGGCACATACCTCATCAAATGTTAGTGTCACATAGGTTTGGATGTGCACATTGGAAAATGTGATAGGTTACAAGTACCTTGAACATAAGTACTTTACTTTTTATTTTGATGATCTACCAAACTTACCATCCAGAACTAGAAAAGGAACCTGTTACACATTTACAAGACTTTGAGATCACAAAGTTCCAAGCGGGGATCTAGTCATTGGGAAAGCAAGGTGACTGCTATTTGCTGAATCAAAGGACTTGCAGGAGCTAACCATAGAAGCGCTGGTTGGAAATATGAAGACCTATGAGATAAAGAGGAAGATAGACAATGAAAGAAGAGAACCAAAAAAGAAAAGAACTTGGTACTCGATAGCAATGACTCAGGTGAGGAAGAATGGAAGGAACAACTGAGGGAACATGTCCCTACCAGTTCCCGAGCAGACTGTATGAAGTCAACTCTCCAGCAGGAAAGTTGCTGCTTGCACACGCTATTGTACAGGAACATTGCAACAATCAACTTTCTGTAAAAGCTTTTTTGCCTATCTTTCTTACATCATTGTAAGTGACGTCACACAAATATAAATACAATCAAGAAAGGTAAAATAACTTACTTCATGACAGAACCAGATAAATGACCTGAATCATGCCTGGTAAAATCATTCAAGTTAATCGACTCAAGATAATCTGGACAGTGTGCTTTAAATTCACAGGAACCAAATTAGGGACATGTTCCCTTAGTGTTTGCCTGACAGAAGTATAGGTTAACTATACAGCTGGAAAGCAACTGCAAAAAGTGAGTGCTTGCAGCAATGCAACACACAGTGCAGCAGCCACTTCCCATTGAGAAGAGGCATGTACTAACCAAGATTTGATATGACTAAGGTGATGTCTGTTGTAGTATAAACCTTATACAAGGCACAAGATTCAGGTTCAAGACTTGCAAAATCAGAAACGAAAATATTCTCTCAACTGCAAAAACAACCTCTCTCAAGAACAAAGCTGCTTCAACCTCAAGGACCGGATCCAAGATTGAAGATATCTTAAGTCCTTAGGTTTGTTGAGTCTTTGTTATTTGTTCTTTATTGTAACTCATAGCTTGCTTTTTAGAAGCTGTTATTAGAAAACCTAAAATCCGTAAACTCTCCAGTTTACGTTGTGACTATGTTTAGTCATAAGTTAAAGTCTTTGTAACTAGAGAGTTATAAAGTGGCTTGTAATGGTGTTATTACAAGTTAGAGTGATTGAAGTTTTTATAATAGAATTATTACAAAGTGGCTTGTGGTGAGAGTATCACAAGTTAGTCAAAGTCTTTGTAACTAGAGACACAAAATGGCTTGTGGTAAGAGTACCACAAGTTAGTTGAGTTGAATTCTTTGTAACAGAGTCATTACGAAGTAGCTTGTAATAGGAATTTACAAGTTAGTGAAGTTGTAGGCCTACAAGTGTAGGTTGTGGTTTTTGTCCCCTTGAGTTAGGATTTTTCCACGCAAAAATCCTTTGTGTTTTTTTGCTTACTGTCGAGCTATTGTAGGAACAATT
Source organism: Nicotiana benthamiana (assembly GCA_034376525.1). NCBI lineage: Eukaryota > Viridiplantae > Streptophyta > Magnoliopsida > Solanales > Solanaceae > Nicotiana > Nicotiana benthamiana. The sequence goes on along the minus strand of CM067331.1, from coordinate 67,576,289 downwards.
AGAGAACATGATTCCCTATATTAGTTAGTTTTACAGTCTGTTGCTTAGAGTGGGAACTTATATAGAATGTGGTTCTCTATACAGTGAGAACTTATCCAGTGTCTCATTTACATACTGGTTTAGTTGGTAGCACTGTGAGAACTAATATAGGACCAGATATCTATACAGTTCGATTCATTAGCATTCTCAGTGAAAACTCACAGAGAACCTGGTTCTCTACACAGTCTGGTGGACGCTTAGTTTCTAACAAAACGTAACAGAAGAGGGGTATATCTGAACAAAAAGTATTACGGCAGGGATATATTTGAATCTAAAGTATAGCGAATGATATATTTATACTTTTTTCTCATAGTACATGGTATATTTGACGTTTTGTCATTATTTAAATCCAACCCTGGGAGACAATATTTTACTCTACTATCTTTGACTAATGAGTAATAATTCTGTATTGTGTTTTGCGCTCATCAACTTACTACTTTTATGGGTTATAAAATTTATTGGACCATTCAAGGATATTAAATCCAAATTTTAAATAATATATTTAAAGATAAAATTGTGAACAAGTTGAAGAAATATTTATAAATTATATTATAATAAATATTTATACATATAAAGTATTTTTAAAAATTGTATACATATAATGTCAGATTTATTAGTTTGATTTCGGTTTGACTTTTTTTTAAGTTAAAATTAAACTATACCAATTATGATCGATTTTTTTTTTCTCAACACCAAATATCAATCGATTTTGTTTCTCGATTTGACTATGATTGATTTGGTGCAATTTATCAATTTTGCTTTGTACATCCCTAATCTGACTTTAAGCTTGAACTTTGCTTGTTGAAGTATTTAATTCTTGCTAGTCTCTATCTTACATGCCTCGACGTATAGCCTTAGAAATTATTCTAATTTTTTTTTTAAAGATAATAAACTTTAACTTTATAAAATGGATAAATCATAATCAAAAGTTCTCTACAGAATGCTTATATAATATGACTGTTTCTTTTATGTGTAAAAGGTTGTATCTCTTTACAATATATGCAAAAATAATAAAAAAAGTAGTGTTGTTCCAACAACCAATTCAGAGTAAAGCTGCTTATCGAGCGTATTAAGCGGTTATTCATTCTTAATAGTTTGACTTATCGGTTATCGATTTCTAAATGTATCAATTTACTAGTCACTGGATAAGATATCAGACGAATTATTATCAGTTTAGCTACTATCGAAAAGTTATTAGACGGTTATCGATTTAGTTTCAGTTGATTGAAATTTAACATACTTCAACACAGTGTTGGAGAGTACATCCCCGAGACAACTATATATATATATATATATATATATATATATATATATATATATATATGTATGTATACTCTTAATGGATTAATGGATTATCCATTAAAAATAAACTATCACTTATATTATTTGCATTCGCTAGTATTTCAGCCCAATTGCTAGAACTATGAATAGTTCACGCATGTTCTATCAAATACTTTGCTTCCATTCAGTCGAACAGTAATAGAACTATTTCATCCAATCTTTGCCTGGAACATAGAAAGACAGAGAACTTGACAATATACTGTTTCAATCAAGCATCCCACAAGTGATATATATATATATATCGGGTTAACGGATTATCCGTTAAGAAAATTGAATAATCCATCCCCAAACCGATAAGCCGTTAATAAAAAAATTTCAATCCGTTCCCCGTCCGTTAAATCGTTAACCCGATACAAATAAGCCATTAAGCTCTTATTTCAGTTTGTTTTTCAGTTTCAATTCGGTTTTGAATACCCCTAATTAGAGCCTCATTTACAACATCTTTGTTCCAGCAAAAGGTTGTATCATTATAGACCTCATAGATAAGGAATTTCTATTCTTGTATTGTACGCATGCATCTGTGTGTGAATGTCTCATGATGGCAACTTACAAGAAATTCAGCCCTGGAACCAATTGCCCCTATTAAATCCGCCTAACCAGTTGTAAGGCCACTCATTTATCACCAAAGACTGCAGCTATCAGTATCTAACAGTTTAATTGTTTGTGCATATTGATTTCTGATGCACATGCATTATCATTTGCATATCTTTTATCTTGTACATTGATCTTTTCAGAATGGGAGACAAACAGAGAGAAGACATATCATTAAACATTAAGAAAGATGACTGTGTGACGATTGGTAATTGTAAAATCCGAATCAACCCGGTCTATGTACAACCCTAGTGACGATGATCTCTCAAGTTATATTATTTTTTCTTGTAGCCATTTCTTCATGAGTAATATAATAATGTGTCCGAAACCAATAGGTACCATTCGCTTCTTTTTATGAGAACTAAAAGAAAAGGGGGGAAAAGGATATGCAAAATTTGTCTCTCTGAAATGCAAACTAAACATTTGTTTAACTTCTGATTGAGGGAATATTCAGTAAATGGATATACGACTAGATTAGCTTATAATATTTGGGAAAGATAGTCACAAGAATTTTAGATATATTGAATGAAGCAACATCTCCTCTTTGTCAAACCACCAAAGGCAAGAAGCAAAACACAAAGAATCATATTTATTAATTGGAAAAAAAGTACATTTTTCTACAATTGGTTTGTTTACGTCAGAAAGTATACTTCCTAGTCCAAGATGAACCAATGACCATGCCATAATATTAAAAAAATCATGCTACAAATAAAAGAATAAAAATAGATAAACACTAAAGGAGATAAGAAATTTGTGGAGTAGAAACATTAGATATAATATCATTAAGCATATCATTACTTAAAAACGGCCAATTTACGACCAAAATTTCCGACGGAAAAAAGCAGTCGGATATTTCCGACGAAATCGATCGGAATATTCATAAAAATATATCTTTAAATTTTTAATACTAATTACAATATTCCGTCTATATTCGTTGTAAAAATTCTGTTCGTCGTAAGAAATTCTGCGTCATTTTTAACGACCAATTCGGTCGAAAACAATTAAAAAGGAAATAAATAAAAATAAATAACGACCGATTCGGTCGGAAACGTTTAGAAGAACAAGGTTGACTATTTTTAATCAAATTACCGATCGAATCGGTTGGGGAGCTTTAAAAAAAAAAATCTTTAGTGACTTCCTTTCTTTTCCTTTTCCTCTTTTCTTCCTTTTCTCTTCTTTCTCTCTCACTTACTTCCCCCACATAAACCTGCCGCTTCCATCAACGAGCAGTACCCGCTGTCGCCGCTGCAAGTCCGTCAAGATCCTCCATTGCCAGGTTAATCCCCTCCCCCCCCTCCGTCGCCACTGCCGCCTTCTTTTCTCTTTTCTCCCATCTTTGTTGAAGAGCTAGAACTGAGGAAGAATGACATAAAATATGCCTATATAGATTCTCCATCTCCTAAACTTGGATTTGTAATTATACAATTTTCCTATCCTTATATTTAAAGATATTTCGTAGAGCTTATGTTGATTTTTGAAGTTAAAGACTTGATTCTCGCTTAAAGTAACTTCAGATGCAATAATGATCAAGAAGCATATGAGAAGCATTTGCAATATTTCTGAAGGTGCAAATGGAGGAGAGTGCTTAACACATGATTTTTTTGGTTAGAATTGATTTTTGTATATGACTTTGCAAAGGCTTTTTACTGCAATAATTATAGATATATGGAACACTCAACTGCTAAGGTAACAAATATCCTGTAATGCTATAATCTGTGCATCCAGGAAGCTTAGATATTAGATCAGAAAATGAGATCCCAGCTTAAAATTCTAATTTTTACGTCAAAGTAGAATCCTAATCTTTAATGGAACGAGACTTCAAGCACTTTTGTGATTCGTTAACGACTTCGACTTTTTCTAACTCATACTTTTTCAATGTCAGAGTAGAATCCTAATCTAACTCATACTTTTTCTAAAGAAGGAAAAGGAAAGAGGACGAGATGTGAGTCAAGCCGAGGTCTTCGAGGAGTTGCATAAGAAAAAGAAAAAGGACGGTACAAGAGAACATTGGGTGGAGACGCGTGCGTCAGACACATATAAAATTCTAACTTCATAATTATTTATGGTTTATTAACATTAGTTTGTTTACATAATAGTTATATTTTTCATTTCAGGAAGATTATCATGTAAGGTTGGATGAATGGCAACAAATTCAGCCTCCTTCAACTCAACCAACACCTGATGATATGGCTTCATTGTGAACAGAGGCAGCGGGTGGAGCAAACAAAGGCAGAGTCAACAGACTAGGAATATGTCGACCTACAGGTCATCTATACCCACTCGTAGCCAATTTTTTTCTCCTCAAAATTAAGAACAGATGAAAGATATGAAAAACAAAAATTCGTGATTGAAGAAACAATTGGACTCCCAATATGGAATATTTGTTAAGATGCAGAAATTCACGCGTAAACATAGACATGATTTATTAATGAGGATGAACAAACTGACTGATGTGTAGTAGTTTAGTTGTGATTTTTGGTTGATTGGTAAACTTGATTATGAGAGACAACTTTATGTATTGTTGTTAAACTTGAATGTGGGATACTATTTGGATTTTTTATGCCCAAAATTGTTAGGTTTAAAGGTTTGTATTGTTGGTTTAAGTTGTGTTAAAGTTGTCATTATTGGTTTAGAATCTGTTAATATATTATTAATTTAGATAGTGTTAGTGTATTGCTGGTTTGTATTATTGTATTAATGTATCGTTGGTTTAGATTGTTGTTAATGTATTCTTGGTTGGTATTTTTTGTTTGTGATAGTTTGATAGGTAGTGTAGCTCGAAATTAGGCAGAAATCTGCCCTTTTTTATACAAAATTCCGACTGAAACAATCGGAAGGCTCCCTAGATTTAACAATAAACTGTTAGATTTCCGATTAATTCGGTCGGAATATTTTTAAAAAAAATAATATTCAAAAGTTTTCGATGAATTCCGTCGGAAATTTAAATAAAATTTAATTTTTAATTATTAATTTCTGACAGATTCGGTCGAAAATTTTAGAAAAATTTAATAATTTAATAGTTTTCGACGGATTGCGTCGGACAATTTTTAAAATTTAATTTTCAACTATTAATTTTCCTTGTATTATTATGGCCGATTCAGTTGGTAAATTCCGAGCACTTTAATCGGAAAGGTGAATGATTTGGCACTCTGACCTTTCCGACATTTGCGACCACTTTGGTCGAAAATGACGGACAGATTCGGTTGGAAATTATTTTCCGACCAACTTTTTACCGACCGATGAAATTCGGTCAGAAAGTAATCGAAAATACGTAATTTTTTATCGAATTCCAACTATTTTGGCCGTTGAAAATTTGACATTTTCTTGGTAGTTTGTTTATTTTTAATTTTTTTTAGACTGATCAGATGGAAAGTATCTCAACACTATCGATTGTATTTAGCTCAACCAATATGAGCTCATTAAACAAAAGCTTCACGAAAGTAAGATCAAACTCCAAGCTTCCAAAGCTCCAACCAGCAAGAAACCATCCATAAACTAAATAGAGTTTTCTTAAAAAAATTGCTAGTGGAGGAAGACCTCTTAGGGACAAGATACATACATAATACAACAACAACAACAACCCAATATAATCCCACTTAGTGCGGTCTGGGGAGGATAGTGTGTACGCAGACCTTACCCCTACCCTTGGATAGAGAGGCTGTTTCCAAATAGACCCCCGCCATCCTTCCCTCCAAGAACTTCCCACCTTGCTCTTGGGGAGACTCGAACTCACAACTCTCAGTTGAAAGTGGGGGTTGCTTACCATCAGAGCACACAAGATACATACATAACAGTTAGATATACCAACCTCTCACGATGCAATTTATGAATAACGCAAGTGACATAATGCACTCCGTAGTCTTGAAATGATCTGAGTGACCCTGCAAGAATAATGCATGACATGTTGGCTCGACAGACAGGTAGAAAAGAACCAAAACCCCAATAATTTGCTAATTAAGGAGGAACAAAAATACTTAATATGACATACTAATATCTTTTCACTCCCAAATCACAAAGTTCTAGCTCATGTGTGTGAAAAATTTACTAACAAAAACAATATACGCCACAAACAATCAAAACAGAAAGGCAAGAACAGATATGATAAGAAAAATTATACTATCAGACAATCAACCATGCAAGACTATTTAACCAATCACGGTTAAGTATACCTTACAACTCAATATAATCTTTAAAATGCACTTATGAGACTAAAATTTCACAATACTCTAATCAATAGTGTTAAAGCGTTATACTTCTTATATACACATGAACAAAGAAACATGAATAAATATATTCAAGCACGAACACTCCTAAGAAAGAATAAATGATCCACTCAAAAAAGTAGAATTTTCAACCTGCAAGTGCAAACAAAATAACTTTAAGGAAAAATTTGAACTCAAGCAACAATTTGTTCATATAATCAAGATGCCTTCGGAATAGTTCAACTCCAATGAACTAATTTTCGAGAAATTAACTTATATTGTTCTTTTAAAAGAAAAGATCAGATTTACTGATAAAACTCTTGAGCGAAACATAGAATCCATTTAAGAAGCAATTGATTTCAAGCAAATCTGTTCATTAAAATCAAATGTGTGCGAAAAAATAAAATTCAATAACAAGCTGTTCAAATTAACCAAAATCTTAAAAAAATAAAAAAGAAAAAAATAATAACTTTGAAGAAGAGAACAAAATCCAATTCAAGAATACGGGGGGGATGTAAGTAAAAATGCTCAATTGTGAGGGATTAAAACATACAAGAGTAAATCAGACAAAATTACTAACATACACGAAGAAATTACAATTAAAAAACAACAACTACCCAATAATGCATAAAGTGGGGTCCGGGGAAAAAATTACAATTAAAACTACCCAAAAATAACGAAAAAGCTAACATAAATCCACTAAAGTCCAATTAGGAACAATATAGATGCATTTGACAAAGTAAGAATAGAGGAATACTCACAAGAATGAAAAAGCACAACCCAGAGACAATTTGAAAACTAAACGAAATAAAAAAAAAATACGATAAGCCGCAAAGAGGAGCAAAATAAATAAATGAAGTGTCAGCTATGATGAGTAAGGGTCCGACGGATTGTTGATTTTGGATTTTACTATATAGGTACATGAATCAAGAGAGCCTGTGAGAAATAGATTGAAATGAAACTAGAGAGGAAAGGAAAGAGATTGAAGTAAGTGAGAGCACACGTGGTATGATCCAAAGAAAATACTATAAGACACGTGCAAACTGGAAAAGAATTACCAATGAAATCAGGCTAACTTCACCGTATAATTCATATAGCCTTTTGTACAATAGTGGAATGCTGTGTTCGTACACCCTTAGACATATATATATATATATATATATATATATATATATATATATATATATATATATATGCTAACTTCACCGTACAATTCATATAGCCTTTTGTAAAATAGTGGAATGCTGTATTGGTACACCCTTCGACACATATATATTTCTTCTTTCTTCGATCTCTCTTGTGGCATTCATCATCTTGAGTACACAATGTGTCTGTCTCTCATGCGAATGAGGAAAGCAAGATAACAAAGTAACTTTCGCCCACAAAGTCCTCTCCCTTCACAAAGCTGGACTGTTCCCCGGAATTGAAGCCAACTTATTATTGATTGAGCATGATGACAGGCGGCAGTACTTTCTTCGCATTCTTCGTTTCAGGACAGGAACCATCAGGTTTTATTATTTCAAATATCTCTTATTCATATATTACTAATATATATATATATATATATATATATATATATATAAATAAAAGTTGATAAAGACAGTTACTTCATAACGATATTAGAAAGGAGTATCAATTTTTCATGTCAACAAACTTTAGTTTTATATTAAAATTTTAATTAATTTCAAAGTCCAAAATAATATGACAATAATTTAATAATATTTTATCCTATATAAAATTTTCTTTTAAATAATAATTCATGCTAGATATGTTGCTTCAACTTTCCTTGCAAACTCGCAATATTTTCGGCTTCATCTTCCCTGACCGTTAACTTGATGTTGTCAGAAAATAAAATTTTCTTTCATCAGAAATAGTGTTATGAAATCTCCTATTTAAGGTGAATGTCTACAATTAGAGAGATTCTAGAGTTCTATTCTTGGTAGATAAATCATCCCCCTCCCTATAAATAAAGGGGTCTTCTACCATTGTAAATCACTCATAACATTCTCTAAGTATCAATAAGAAGAACTCTCTCTACTCTTCTCTCTATTTGCTCTTACTCTTGCATTATTGTTCTTGTCTTTATATTATTTCATAACACGTTATCAGCACGAGACTCTACCGTCTCAAGAACCATTCTCGAAAAATCTAAGGTATTTCCCTCTTCCTAATTTAATTTTCGATTATGTCTGACATTACGAAAAGAAAGTTCGTTGCCCTTGAAATTTCGGGCAAGAACTATATGACATGGGTGTTGGATGCTGAAATCCACTTAGATGCTATGGGTCTCGGAGACACCATCAAAGATAGAGAAAAAGCATCCACCCAAGAATGTGCGAAGGCCTTGATTTTCTTGCGCCACCACCTTGATGAAGGTTTGAAGATTGAATATCTCACCGTCAAGGATCCACTCGTCTTGTGGAACGGCTTAAAGGAGAGATATGACAACCTGAAGTTGGTCACTCTGCCACAAGCACGATATGATTGGGCTCATCTGAGGCTCCAGGACTTTAAGTCCGTTTCTGAATATAATTCTGCTATGTTCAAAATTACTTCTAAATTGAAGCTATGCGGGGATAATATCTCCGATTATGATATGCTTGAGAAAACGTTTACAACGTTTCATGCCTCCAATACAGTACTGCAACAACAGTACAGAGAGAAAGGCGTTACAAAGTACTCTGAACTGATTTCTCTTCTACTAGTGGCTGAGCGAAATAATGACCTGCTCATGAGAAATCACGAAAATCGACCCACTGGGTCTACACCACTGCCTGAAGCAGATAAGGTGCACTCTCATTATGCCAAACATGAAAAGGGCCATGGTCATGGCCGTAAACGGGGTCATAGCCAGGGACGTAGACAAGGAAGAAATTCCAATGAAGTCCGTCAACCCCCGAAGAGAGATAACCGCCGAAAGCAGAAACGGGGTCATGAAGATCCTAAGGCAAATGGTTCAGAAACTATATGTTATCGTTGCGGTGGGAAAGGGCACTGGTCAAAGACTTGCCGTATACCAAGACACTTGGTTGACCTTTATCAAGCATCTCGAAAGAGAAAAGGCCCTGAAACAAATTTTGTCTATGACGACAATGGGGACATCACCCACCTGGATGTGGCAGACTTCTTTGAGCAACCCGATGGCAAAATAGACCACCTAATCGGCGATGGATCCGTGATGAAAGAAGATGGAGTTATTTAATTCTGTTCTACTTATTTGTATTAGTTAGTGAATAAACTAATAGTCATTAGCATTAGCTCGTATTAGTTAGTTCATGATGCAATGTTAGCAGTAGTTCTTTAGAATATCTTCAATATGCTCAAATATCAATAAAACTTTTATTTTCCAGTGGGGGTAATCGACTAGCCTGAAAAACTAGTCGATTATCAACTATTTTCGCATTAAAGTTGAAAAACAATTGATCAACAATCGATTGTCGTTGACTAACAATCGATTGTCGTTAGACAGTGTAATCTGGAATTTTTCAAAAATCATCCACAATCGATTGTCTTGAAACAGTGTTCTGGAAATTTTCAAAAATAGCCAACAATCGATTGTCCATGCATAACAATCGATTGTCTTGAAACAGTGAGGTCTGGAATTTTTCAAAAATAGCCAACAATCGATTGTCAATGCATAACAATCGATTGTCTTAAGACAGTGTGATCTGAAGTTTTTCAAAAATAACTAATAATCGATTGTGTGTGTTTAACAATCGATTGTCTATGTTCAAACAATCGATTGTGTGAGTTTAATAATCGATTGTCTTATGAAAAACGCTGAAATTTTCAAACTGCAAAGTAATGGATAACATATCTGATTTTGTTAGTCAACTGTTAGCAGCAGATTTTGAAAATATTATGTGACACAAACGAATTGAACTTGTTTATTCTTATGTTCGTGTATCTCTTTTGTATGCCAAACCATGGGAAGTAAATTGATTGAAGGCTCCGGAAGAGCAATGGTAACTCTGCCCAAAGGCACGACGTTAATCATAGAGAATGCAATGTTCTCCTCCAAGTCTAAGAGAAACTTGTTGAGTTTTAAAGATGTACGCCGGAATGGCTATCATATTGAGACAATGGATGAAGATAATCTTGAATATCTCGTCATCACAAAGAATGTCTCCGGCCAAAAGAGGGTTATTGAGAAATTCCCGTCTTTATCTTGTGGCCTGTATTGGACAAGAATTAGTGCAATTGAGGCACATTCAACAGTAAACCAAAGGGTTACTGATTCCAATACCTTTGTACTTTGGCATGATCGATTGGGACATCCAGGATCGGTCATGATGAGACGGATTATAGAAAGCTCATATGGGCATCCGTTAAAGAATTTCAAAATTCTTTCGAATAATGAATATCCTTGCACTTCGTGTTATCAAGGCAAGTTGATTATCAGGCCATCACCAACAAAGGTTGGGACTGAGTCACCCACGTTTCTAGAACGTATACAAGGGGACATTTGTGGACCTATTCACCCACCTAGTGGGTCGTTTAGGTATTTCATGGTCTTGATAGACGCATCCTGTAGATGGTCTCATGTGTGCCTGTTGTCATCACGCAACCTTGCGTTTGCGAAATTGATGGCACAAATAATTCGACTACGAGCACAATTTCCAGATAATCCAATCAAGTCCATTAGACTGGATAATGCTGCTGAGTTTACATCCCAAGCATTTAATGATTATTGCTTATCAATCGGGATAAAAGTTGAACATTCTGTAGCTCATGTTCACACTCAAAACGGTCTTGCAGAATCGTTAATTAAACGCCTGCAGTTGATTGCAAGGCCATTACTTATGAGAACGAGGCTGCCCACTTCGGTATGGGGTCACGCCATCTTACATGCAGCAATGCTAATTCGTCTTAGACCGACGAATTACCACAAGTATTCCCCGTTGCAATTGGTTTTGGGTCATGAACCCAATATATCCCATTTAAGAATTTTTGGATGCGCAGTATATGTGCCTTTAGCACCGCCATCCCGCACCAAAATGGGTCTGCAAAGAAGGTTAGGAATATATGTTGGGTTTGAATCGCCCTCCATCATTCGCTACCTCGAAACATTGACAGGTGACTTGTTTACTGCACGATTTGCAGACTGTCGATTTGATGAGACACTTTTCCCAAAATTAGGGGGAGAAGTTGGTGAAACCAAACGGGAAATTTTGTGGAAAAATGCATCATTATCTCATCTTGATCCACACACCTCTATTTGTGAGAAAGAGGCACAAAAGATTATCCATTTGCAAAGAATACCAAATCAAATGCCTGGCGCATTTATAGATTTGAAAAGGATAACAAAATCACATATCCTCGAAGTGAATGTGACAACATTTGATTCACGAATACATATTCATTATTGGAAGAATATGAACATGAAATTGGTATTGAATATACCACACTCACTCCTAGAAGGAGGTTTGAGATGATACCACACTCACCCCTAGAAGGAGGTTTGAGATGATATATGGCATGAATGATCGTTGGTCACGTACCTATTGTACGCCAAAGTATTTTGGAAATATGACTATTAAAGGACAACGATAATGCAAGAAACATATCTTGCATATAAGTTTGACATGACCATAATGGTATAACTTTCTCTTTAAGAAAGATATTCACCACATGGATGTTGATGAATCTGTGGTAGTACAAAATTAATTGAGAGCTCTAGAAGAGCCAATTATTACTATGTTGGAGAAACACAATTGAGTATTGTGCTGTAGTAAGTCTCAAAGAAACTTATTCAGTTTCCAAAGTACACGCGAAAGCGATTGATTATATTGAGACTATAAATAAAGGAAGGCTTTGATATCTCCTATTACTACAACTTGTAGCGGGTTAATTTGCATATGAAAAGCTACCCGCTTTGTTCTCCAGTTTGCACTACACAAACGAAAGAATGCCACAATAAAGTGGATATCTATTGGTATAAAAACCCATGTCATAATAAACCTGAAGTTTATTGATAAGTGCACATGTCATGGTGTAAATTTGAAGTTTACCAATATTGATAATTTATTCAGTTGACATTCGTGTTAGCCATCTCATTTTAAGTATAATGTGCAAATTCACATAGGTGAATATTAAAGAACTAGAAAGTTCTTTACGAATTCTCTTGTATCACTTGTTCTCATTAATGAACTGACCAACTAAAGAGTTCGGGTTGAAGCCCATAAATTCTGGAAATATCAAAGGTGAATATGGGCCCATTCACCTGCCATGTATACCACATATGATGCATCTATGAATTGGTTACATGCGCAATTGTTATTAACCCGCAGCCTGGCCGGTGCTTGCGAGGTAAACTGCTCAGTAATCTAACTTCGAGCATAATTTCCAGATTCTCTACTCAAGATAGTTCATCTTGATAAGTTGGTTTATATCAAAGTTGGTTTAGCAAGATAATTATTGAGTGCTTCCACTTAATAGCTAAACTGTTTCTTGTGAGAACAAAGTTATATATATCAGTTTGATATACGTTGTATACGAGAGTATATTATATTCTCCCCTCACAAGTGGTTCAGGGTCAGGAACCAAATAATTTCATCTTATTATTAATGTGCCGTGTATATTGACATAATAATGCACAAAGATGATTTCCCAAAGTTGAGGAAACAAGTTAGCTTTACTAACATGAGGGGGAGACATGATAAACACTTGAGAAAAGGTTACATGGGATGAATTATCATTTGTATATGTATATCCCCGAATATCATGATATGAACCTGAAGTTCATAAAAGGGATAATTCAATTGCAACATATTGCAAAGCATGCTATACGCATTTGCTGACACAAAGAAAGTAACTAAATGGAAGAGATACAATTCAAGAAGAATTGATTCCATATGAAAGACATGTAGTTTTGAACCTATAGTTCAAATGCTTGAAAGTATAAAGTCAAATGTATGTATAATCAGTTTTCAATATCTTATTTGTTTAGCATGACATGGAAAACTTGATATGCATCTAAAGTCTATTATATGGCTTATATGACTTAACTTGAAAGATTTAAGTTGCTTGAAGCATATGCAATTCTTGGTCCTGAAGTACCACATCCTAAGTACAATTTGTGTACATATGTATCTTGCTATTATAAGCATGATGGCATTGAGAATGCATTTATGAAGATATTGAAGAGTCATTCCGCGACATTATATGAAGATGTTCATATCTATCAAGAATGATGATTTCAAGGTGCGGAATATTTATTCAAGTCAATATGGTTGATTTATCAAACATCTACCAAAGATATTTTTGAAGATGGTGCACAAGATTGGAATGCAAATGCTCAAGGATATAAATTGATGTACTCATTAGGGGGAGTTAATGCGCGTTGCACTCTTTTTCCCTTACAAGGTTTTGTCCCACTGGGTTTTCCTTGCGAGGTTTTTAACGAGGCAACCAATAGGCGCATATTCAAACATGTGTACTCTTTTTCCTTTCTTTAATTTTTTCCATTGGGTTTTGGTTTTAAGGTTTTAACGAGGCACATTGTTGAATAGACATTCAAGGGGGAGTGTTATGAAATCTCCTATTTAAGGTGAATGTCTACAATTAGAGAGATTCTAGAGTTCTATTCTTGGTAGATAAATCATCCCCCTCCCTATAAATAAAGGGGTCTTCTACCATTGTAAATCACTCATAACATTCTCTAAGTATCAATAAGAAGAACTCTCTCTACTCTTCTCTCTATTTGCTCTTACTCTTGCATTATTGTTCTTGTCTTTATATTATTTCATAACAAATAGAGTTTAATTTGGTATTATTGATGGGATTATCTTCACCTCTTCTATGTCTACTTCTTCGTCCCTATAAACATCTACTTCTAGTAAGGTGTGACTATCGGGTTATTCGCTCTGAGAGTTATAGTCCTGTTTCTACTATTTATGGTTCTTTGTGTATTTTTCAGTTATGTTGAGTTATATCGAGTTGGTAAACTTGGGTTCGAAATAGTTTTGGAGTGAAATGAATACTTAGTCTCTTAGCTAGAAAGGTGAGTTAGAAAAGTCAACAAGAAGCTAATTTATGAGTAAACGAATTCAGATTTGGATTTTTATAATTTGATTAGATTGTTAGGTAACTTAGGAGTATGTCCTGAATATAATTTGAAGGTCCATGGTACAGTTAGGCTTGAATTGGTGAATGTTGGAAGTTTAGAAGTTCTTAAGCTTATCGAGGTTGATTTCGTGTTTTGGAGTTGTTTTGGGTGTTCCGCGGGTTCGGCACAGTTCGGATAGAGATATGTGACTTGTGGAAAATATTGGCTGAAGTCCCGAGGGCCTCGGGTGAGTTTTAGATAAGTTTACATTGTGTTGCACTCATTTTTTTTAATAGTCGTTTCTTCAAGCATAAATGATATCATATTGAACGAATGAGCTTCGATTTTGCTTTTTATAGAAGCATTAGATCCGTATTATAATTACGGACCCGTAGAAAAAAGAATCGTGGAATTTGAACATAGAATGAGGATTTTATGGTCATTTTACTAAAAATTAGGTTGCCAGATTTTTCAGAGTAATTACGAAATTGCCACTAACGGCGTATTTAATAATTTGCACTATTTGAAAATATTAAAACCTACATATCTCATTCAGTATAAGGTCAAATTGAGTGATTCAAAATCCTAACTGAACTAGATTTTCACTAGTAATCCATTGGATGCATAAAAATACCAGTTTCGGGATTGTTTGGCATGAGAAATAAGGTAGAATAGCTGGCAGAAAAATATGTAAAATAAAAATTTGTTCACTCAATCATATTTTGAGTTGGGGAGCACGGATTTGGGTGGTTTTGTAGGTGATTTTAACATAGATATTGGGATTCGGAGCTTTTGAAGACTGAGTTTAGAGACGACGGCATCCCGGAGTAGGATTTTACGCTATTAAAGTAAGTAACAGTTTTAACTCTGGCTTTGAGGGTATAAACCCGGAGAATTTGATATCATGTAATTGTTTGGAGGTGATACTCATGCTAGGTGACGGGCATGTGGGTGTATACCTCGAGGTATTGAAACTTGGTCCGTCCCATGAGCCTGTGAGGCCTAATGGCTATTATCTATAGTATATGTTTACTTCTTGTTGAACTTGTTTGCCTTCATGATAGAGATCATGTTTAGGCTTTATTCATGCTCATATTATTTGTACAGAGTCATAGAAATTATTATAGATGTTTACCGTAGTCTCTATTAATTGCTAGTATGTTGTGATACGTGATGTGGGTGTGTCCCCTTATTTGTTGATGAGGGTGAGGCTGTCACACCTCCTTTTTACACTACAACCCCGAAAAAAGGTCTAGATAAGGGAGTTTTTCAATTAAAGGACAATTAAAACGATTTATTTAAAATTCAGAGTCGCCAAGTGGGATAATTAATGATGTCCCAAGTCACCAATTTTAAAATCCCCAATCAAGGAAAGTTTGACTCTGGAATACAGTCTGCGAGCCAGAAATCTGGGTAAGAAATTTTGTTAAACCGGGAGAAGGTGTTAGGCATTCCCGAGTTCAGTGGTTGTAGTGCAGTCGCTTAACTATTATATTCAGCTTACTTATTGATTTGAATGCATTTTTGTACCTATGTGTAAATTTTATTTTGGCCGCTTTTATTTAATTTTAAGAAGATGGCAACATTGTTAAAATGCATTTTAAACCTCGTCACATAAATGCACCCACATCTCGCAACACATTTTACCTAACATTGAGATTCGGATTGGGTCACATAAATGCGCACCAGTATTTAGGAAAGTAAATTATTTAGCTAGCGCGCCTAAGGTAATTGCGTATTTTCAAATTCGTGAGGGCTACGAAAACACCTCAAATTGTAAGGATTCAAAAGCGAATAACTAAAATAGAGCCACACATTTGAGATTTTATTCGGCGTGACACATCTTAATTCCATTTTTAAAGAGCATTTATACCAAAGCTTGGAGGGTCATAACTAATTACATTGTACCATGGCTCACATTAATTATTTTAGGACAAGCTTAAGTAAAGAGAAGGAAACCTAAAAGAGATCTAAGGCACTTCGAAAAGGTCCAAATTAAAGATGTGTTAGCTATATGAATACTCATTTCCTAAAAAGGAATAGCTAGAAATTTCAACGAGATTTCTAACATCAAAACGTGATGCAAATTAACAGAATCGTTTACAAAGTTGGTGCAGGTCCAACTCTCGTTTCAGATTTGGACTCAAAAGGAGCTAATTATGGTGTAGCAAAGGATACCAGCTTTTGATTCTTGAATGAATTGAGTTAGGCCCAAAGGAGGCCCAAATCTACAACACTGGCAACGACCAACAGAGCCCAAGATCGATTCCCTATGACTACAAATCAGTGCACAGGCCAACAAAACCAAATGGACCCTAAATGACCTTAGATAAATAAGATATGCCAGACCTGATTCGAGATTACCCCATCACTCATTTATCTTATGAACTTAACCACTTCAAACGAAAGCACAACTTAAAAAAACAACTCAAAATTAAATGACTATCTTGTATACATATCATTCTGATTTTCAGAACTGGTTTTAAAAAAAACTTCTACCATTACTTATTAAATAAAGAAGAACAACACCAGCAGTGTCCAAAACAATCCCACCATTAGGCTATGTGATTTCACAAGCATTCCTCTAACAACTCAACGTGAAGCTTTTCGGAGCTTCTCAAAAGGGAACCTGGGGGTGGGGTAGGTGGGGGGGGGGGGTTTGAACAAGCCATACCAAACCTTCAATGCGTTAACATATATCTAACACCTATGACTATGAACCCAAAACCAAATATACCAATCAATTAATCTGCAGTTTAACAGTCCATTCATTCAACTAGAGCTCAAATACTATAACGACACCCAATATTCAGAAGTTATACTAAGTTGAATAACAAACTACCCTACATTACTAGCATGAACAAAACTTGACATAAAATCGAAATGGAAACTGAAGCATAACAAAGGTTACATCACAATTTCAAAATTTCCATTCAAACTTCAATGTGCATTTACTTATCCTCACACATGCTAATCAGTGCTCAAATCCATGATAAGTTTTGATAGTGTACCTGGATTTTTGGAGATAACGCAAAGGGTGAAGAGTCAGTAGCAGAACAGTACAAGACCAATGGTCAACAACATCAAGAATACTCCTACATTTGATCAAATAACCCCAGTTAAAATAACTCAAAACAATGAAACAATGACTTTGACTCAAAAATCAAACATAGACTTCCAAAAGAAAGAGTTAGTTCAGTCCATTTCACACTCTCACTAAAAACCAAGGTTACTAGGCAAAATTGAACTCTAAATCAGAGATTCAAATCAATGGAACAGTAATTTTCCTATTAATGTTTTAACTGTTCTATTTTTGAGTTTTCTTTTTCTTTAGATTTCCAGTCCCTTTTTTATTTTTTGGATCCCTTCTTCAGCTTAAGTTTCATGCCTTTTATATGCTGAATATTAGGGCCATCCTCAGAAATTCACTTTGCCCTTTGGTCCCTTATTTTATGACTTGCTTGCCAAGTTACAGCCTAATTTTTACAGGAAGCCCCTGCTAGAAGCTTCATATTCTTGTTACTAAAGATTTCCTAAGTAATCTACCCAATTTACCCTCATATACCTTGAAAATTACTTCAGAACAAACAGCACTAAAATGGGCTATGGGTCATGAATCCAATGGACTCAAACATGGGCTTTAAATCAGCCTAGACAAAACCTTCTGGGAGTGGGGTCTGTACTAACACAAATCAAGAGTTCCAATCATGTAACCTATTGGCTGATTAATTGCGACAAATGGGAACTAATTTAGCTTTTAAAATAAACCTAAATATATTAAACTAGGTGACCAGAACAGGAGGTGAAATCAAAGACTAATCCTGCCATTAACTAAGTAAAATAAAGTCAAAGAAAATACATCGAGAAGAAGGGTTTTGGGTTAAGAATTTTTTGCCTAGTCTCAATTTGAGATTAACCTTCGACCAAAAGGAGAAGAACAAAAGAAAAAGGAGAAGAGCAAAGCGAAACAAAAGGAAAGGGACTCACCGGATCAAAGCTTGAGACCTATGGTGATTGGAACCTCTAACTTTATCCTTTGATAGCATCAGTCGTTCGTTCTTGACAGAATCAAACTAAAAAAGCCTTCATGCGTAGGTTTAGAGGTTTAGGTCAGACCTTCAAACAAAGATTTGAGCCGTTGCAACGTGATTCAAAATAAACTGAGTTCTAATTAAGGAAGAGGGAACCATGGGAATTCCAGGGTGTTAGTTTGGGGTTATTTGGAAGCGACATCGCCATTGGAGAAAACAAGAGCGGTGCTAGGTTTGGACCTTTTATCGAATATTCGAGGGGTTCTGGAAGGGTTTGAGGTAAAAGGATTAGAGATATGGGATGTGGGGGTAAAGATGAAAATTTGGTGTGAATTTGTCAATGATTTTTTGTGGCACCGCCACCAATGGCGGTGGTAACTCGAGGCGGTGCTAGGGTTTCGGGCAGATCTCTAAGAGAGATGGAGAGATGAGAGAGACGTGCTTTGGGGGAGGGGTAGGTAGCTTAGGACAGTATTATACTTAGACTTCCCTACTTGTGGACCGTCTGATCGAAAACCTCGACGGTCAAGATCTAAAGGATGGGGAAATAGGGTCGTTTTGACTGGGGTGGGAGACGGATCGGTTAGGGTGTAGATTTGGGCCGGTTGGACAGATTGGGGCGCTTTGGTTTGGGCTGGGAGATAGGGAACTTAAACATAGCCAATTTTTTATCCAAAAGACTTCCTCCTTTTTTTCGTTTTATTAATTTTCTAATTTTTTTAATTCCTATTTTTAAAATTAAAAACTCCTTTTTTTTTTCAAGTTGAAAAAAATATAATTTATTATAAAATCAAATTAATACCAAAAATTCTAATTTAAATCCTAAATAACCATTATCACAAATAATCAAAATAAAATGGAAAGAAAAATCACCTAAAATTAAAGTTAAAACTAAAAGGTGCGAATTAAACTATTTTTGATTTTTTTAATAAAATAACTAATTGTTAATTAATTCTTGTAATAATACCAAATTAACTTCTAAATGCACGTACAACGCATTTTTTGTATTTTCACTAATTAAATTGCACAAACAAAATGCAAATAATTAACAGAAAAATGCCACGAAAATCCACAAAATTACAAATAAACAAAAGAATTTTTTTTTTTGAATTTATGGGAGTAATCATATAGGGCAAAAATCACATGGCCACAGCTGTCCCTTTTTTCCCGTAAACACGAAGAGTTTGCGTGCAAAGATAAGTGAGCAGATATGAGTGATTTTTGCCCGTTTGAATACTCCGTGGGAAGCATTTTTGAGAAGCTTCACCGCACCCTTCTTCGGAGGTTGCCTACATATCCTTGGCTAAAAAGGAATCAGGTCCGTGTAGTTCAGGAGTGTTTGGTAGCTGGGACTACCGAAGCTGTGATCTCACTGTTGTTGTTGTTGCTGCTACTACTTGCTAGACCCCCTTATTAAATCGAATCAAAATAAAAACAAGCTAGACTACGCTATGACCTATGGATTACAGAAGAACCTATCTATGTCTTCAAGCTTGTTCTCGATCCTTGTTGCCTTGTTGACTTGTATTCAACCGGTAAATATCCTTTGTTTCCACTTTGAATTATAATCTGAGAGGTTTTCCCTTGTTCTGCAGGGGGGCGCCTGATTGCCAAAACTTGAATTGTATTTCCTTATTCTCCAGGTGGGTGCCTGATTACCAAACACTTGAATTGTATTCCCTTGTTCTCCATGTGGGCACCTTGTTACCAAAAACTTGAATTATATTTCCTTGTTCTCCAAGTGGGCGCCTGATAGCAAAAACTTGAAATTATATTCCCTTGTTATCCGGGTGGATGCCTGATTTCAGAACTCGAATGGTATTCCCTTATTCTCCAGGTGGGCGCTTGATTACCGAAACTTAAATTGTATTCCCTTTTTTTTCCAGGTGGGCGCCTAATTACCGAAATTTGAATTGTATTCCCTTGTTATCCGGGTGGGCGCTTGATTACCAAAAACTTGAATTGTATTCCGTTGTTCTCCAGGTAGGATCATGATTGCCAAACTTGAATTATATTCTCTTGTTCTCTAGGTGGGCGCCTGATTACCAAAAATTGAATTGTATTCTCTTGTTCTCTAGGTGGGCGCCTGATTACCAAAACTTGAATCGTATTCCCTTGTTCTCCGGTTGGTTCCTTGATTACCAAAGGTTGAATAATATTCCGTTGTTCTCCAGGTGGGCACCTAATTGCCAAAACATCAAAATGCATTCCTTTGTTCTCCATGTGGGTGCCTGATTATCGAAACATGAATTATATTTCCTTATTCTTTAGGTGGGCGCCTGATTACCAAAACTTGAATCGTATTCCCTTATTCTCCAGATAGGCGCCTGATTACCATAACTTGAATTATATTCCATTGTTCTCCAGGTGGGCGCCTGATTTCCGAAACATCGAAATGTATTCCCTTGTTCTCCAGGTGGGCGCCTAATTACCAAAACTTGAAATGTATTCTATTGTTCTCCAGGTGGGTTCCTGATTACCAAAACTTGAAATGTATTCCATTGTTCTCCTGGTAGGCGCCTGATTACCAAAACTTGAACTGTATTCCCTTGTTCTCCAGGTGGGCGCATGATTACCATTACTTGAATTGTATTCCCTTAATCTCCAAATGGGTGCCTGATTACCAAAACTTGAATCGTATTCCCTTGTTCCCCAAGTGGGAGCCTGATTACCAAAACTTGAATTATATTCACTTGTTCTCCAGGTGGGCGCCTGATTGCCAAAATATAGAAATGCTTCCCTTGTTATCTAAGTGGGCGCCTGATTGCCCAAACTTGAATTGTATTCCCCTGTTATCCAGGTGGGCGCCTTATTACCAAAACTTGAAATGTATTCTCTTGTTCTTCAGGTGGACGCCTGATTACCAAAACTTGAAATGTATTCCCTTGTTCTCCAGGTGGGCGCCTGATTGCCAAAACTTGAAATGCATTCCCTTGTTATCCAGGTGGGTGCCTGATTCCCAAAACTTGAAATGTATTCCCTCAAATCTCTGCCTTATAACATGATTGCGACGAAACAAACAAAACAAAAAAAATTCCTGCCCCAATTTGGTGTTGGGTGTATCTGTGAGTGTTACTTAAATCTCGTTACCCAATATCTCTACAGTTTTGAGAGCTAAATTCAATTATCCATGAGGGTCCTAACCATTATGTAGTTCAAATTCCAGTTTAAAAGATGAATATCTAGTTATCTAAGAAGACAATAAAGTTGCATCCCATTATCCAGGAGGATCCTAACAATTCTTAGCTAACTACAACTCTAAACTGGGCTACGTCCTCTCAAGGTATTACTTCAACTATGCCTTGTTATCTGAGAAAATATTAAGGTTGCATCCCATTATCTAGGAGGGTCCTGGAAATCACAATCAAATCTTATCATTCTTATGACATACCTTGCGCTAAGTTATATTTGCTGGGGACCAGTAATTACAGCTACATCCCATTATCTAGGAGGGTCCTGAAAACTTTTAAAATTAAATCACATTATCTAGGAGGGTCCTGAGAATTTTAAATTAAATGCCAATTTTAACTCTCGATTGTCTCTATTGGGGATCGCCAATTAAACTTACATCCCATTATTCAGGAGGGTCCTGGCGACTCCTATGTGAATCCTATATTTTGTATTAATTGGGGAAATATTTATGCCTAGGGGTGGGAATATTTCAGTTTAAACCGAAAAAACCGACCGAGTCAAATTTTTTATTATTTTGGTTTCAGTTATTCGGTTATTTCGGTAAGTTTTATTAAAAAAAATTCAAAATTCAGTTTTTCAGTTCCGTTATCGGTTGTTGATATTTTTATTTTGGTTAACCAAAAAACCGAAATATAATAGACTATACATTATAGTTAATTAGCTATTATTTATTAGTAGGATAAGGCCCAAACCCAATTGCCCAAAATTATATCCAAAACGCAGCCTACCTTAGCCCTGAACCCATTCTTCTTCCATTCTTAATTAATCCAATTATCCAAAATACTTTAGGTCTTCAGTCTTTTCCTCTTCTGACTTCTCCCTCTCGTAGAGTCGCAATCACAGTCTCACAGACTCACATTGTCGCTCAGTCACTCCCAGTCTTCTCCCTTTCGTCTCTCGCTCTCAGTCGATAGTCTGTCTATCGGCGGCAAGTACAACTAAGAGATTAAGCTTCATCTAGAATGGGTCCATTGACAGCTTCATATCTAGGGCTCATTTCTTGTGGCGGTAATTGGTAAGCTTCATATGCTTCGTCTCTCATTTCTTCAATTCCTGCAATTCTTTGAATGTACTGAAATTGTTGCACCGTTACATCCGTTGGTTTCTTGGTGTATGGTGTTGTACGAATGGCTCAAACTATTTCCACTATTTGACCACATTTGGGGTTGCTGCTTAATTTTTGTGATTGTTTAAATTGTATTTTAAAAGTATTGTAAGACTTTATTGGTTTTTGATTTGACCAGTATTTAGCTTCATCATTATTCCAATTATACCAGTTTCTCCCTAATATTGTTGAATTCAAGAAATTGTTTCTTTATTTAATGATTCTGACATGTCGCTTTGGGTTTTTGTAAATTTTCTATTTGTTCAATTGTTCTACTCGTATTGTTGTATTGAATAGTAGCTACTACCTGTTTCTTCTGTTATTTTGAGTTTCAATTCTTGTCCGGAATTTTTCTATTTGTTCTTCATGTATCAATTCTTGTTAAGAATACCATATAGCCTTAGGTATTCAATTATTGTCCAGAATAGTAAGCTCAATATTTGTTCTGCTTGTATTTGTTTCTGAAGATGGAAGAAAATGGAAGTAGGGTTAGCGAAGCCTACGAAGGTGGGGTTTCAAATGATAGCATACCCAACATTGAAGGTTTCATTCCGGACAATCTTGATGAAGCTCCAATGAAAAGGAAAGCGATGCAACCTAGATTTGAAGCCTGGAACCATTTTGAGAAGTATGATGATCCTAATGGAGTTCAAAGAGCAAGATGTAAGTACTTTCATAAAACTTATGCTGCTGCTATGAAAGGTAATGGTACTACATCAATGAACAATCATCTTCTTAATTGTCCCAAAATGCCCCGTAGCGTGAAAAATAGTCAAACACAATTAAGTTTTCTACCAACTTCAAATGGTGAAAATGAAGGGGTGCTTACCACTTGGAAATTTGAATCAGCACTTAGTAGGAAAGCTTTACCTCAAATGATAGTTTTAGATGAACTGCCATTTAGTTATGTTGAAAAGGAGGGATTTAAGAAGTTTATAGGAGTCACAATACCTCAATTTCAAATTCTTTCTCGTAGAATATTGACAAGAGATTGTTATGAACTTTATTATGATCAAAGGCAAAGTTTGAAGAAGTCCTTTAATGAAGCACGTCCTTAAATTTGTCTTACAACAGATACTTGGACTTCTATAGAAAGAATAAACTATATGTGTCTTGCTGCTCACTTTATTGATAGAGATCGGAAATTTCATAAAAGGATAATAAACTTTTGTCCCATCTCTAGTCATAAGGGTGATGATATGGCATCAATTATTACTAATGATTGGGGTTTGGAAAATGTATTTACCATAACGGTAAATAATGCTAGTTCCAATGATGTCACAGTAAGAGAAGTGTCTAAACAATTGAATACTTGGGGAAGTAATATAATGAATGGTAAGCACTTGCATGTTAGAAGTATGGCTCACATACTTAATCTCATTGTACAAGATGGGTTGAAAGAAATAGCTGTCTCTATCAAGAGAGTTAGACAAGCTGTGAGATACATTAGACAATCTCCCGCTAGGATTAGAAAGTTTAAAGAATGTTGTGAATCTCAAATGCTGAACATTATGCTTAGATGTTTCTACTCGATGGATCTCTACATACATGATGTTAGACACAACACAAAAATTTGAGCTTGCCTTTGACAAATATAGTTTCTTTGATATTGGATTGTTGCATCATCTTCGTACCTATGTATGTGAAGATGGAACTAGTGCAGGTGATCT
Organism: Nicotiana benthamiana; assembly: GCA_034376525.1. NCBI lineage: Eukaryota > Viridiplantae > Streptophyta > Magnoliopsida > Solanales > Solanaceae > Nicotiana > Nicotiana benthamiana. Next base: position 67,552,071 of record CM067331.1, on the reverse strand, counting down.
CACAAGTGCTGACTGGGATAGTGTGAGAAGAATGGTAACATTTCTTGAAGCTTTTTATTTGCTTACTTTGAGGGTCTCTGATTCTCATCATATCACTTCCAATGTGCATTTGGTTGAAATTTGTGAACTTGGTCTTATTTTGAAAGAATGGATGGAAAATGAAGATGCTAGTTTGAAAGAAATAGCAAACAAATGAAAGAAAAATTTGCCAAGTATTGGGGTGAACCTGAAAAAATGAACAAGATGATATTTATTGCATCAATTTTTGACCCCCGTAACAAGCTTGAATATGTTCCTTTTGCAATTGTGAGGATGTTTTGAGAAACAGAAGGGAAAAAATTGAATTTAGAAGTGAAAAATTATATGGATTCTTTGTTTGATTATTATGTAAAGAAAAATTCAAAAAGATCTTCATCTGCTTCATCTGGAAACACAACAACTACTGTCAGTGGTTATGGTAGCTTTTTGAAAAGGGGAACAATGAGAACGAAATTGGAATTTGAGAAACATAAGGATGTGACAGGAGGGTTAGGTACTAAATCAGAGTTAGAAAGATATCTTGCTGAAGATCTTGAGCCTGAAATAGAGGACTTTATGGTCTTGGCCTGAATATATTGTATGAGCTTAGCCTATATGGTATATATATTTTATAACTATATAAATAATAGAATAGATTTATGACTTATCAGTTATCACATTTAAAAAGTCTAAAATTTTGGAAAAAAACAACAAACTGGTCCAATTTTTATGTAGAACAAGCCCAACCCAATATGATAATGTGAAAACCGAAAAACAACACAAAATAAACCCAACAGAAATTCCAATACCTAACAAACCCAAACTTATTTCAGTTCGGTTTCGGTTACTATATTTAGAAAACCGAAAACCGAATAACCGAACCAAATTTTATCAAATCGAACCGAACCGACTGAACGCCCACCCCTATTTATGCCAGATTATGTTACCCGTGGCAATTTGGATTTTAAACTGAGTCCTATTTTTCAGGAGGGTCCTGACAACTCCTAGCTGAATCCTATTTCAGCACGCAAACTCTTAAATCCGTTATGCTCCTTTGTTGTTCCCGATTAATTTGAGTTTTGACTACGCCTACCTGCTAGGTGCTTGCTTCTCTCATGGAGGACTTCCCGAGACATTTGGGATTTCCTAGCCCTATTTCAATTAAAGAAAATCTCGTCAGTTTGAAATGTGATGGTTAGCTCGCGGCATTCTTGCTTAAAATTGCCTCCTACCTTTAATGCTCCATTGTGATAAACTTTCCCGAACTGACTATGAGCCGCCTGATTTGTTGGATGACCCCTAAACCTTATGGATTTAGATGAACCGAATGCTTTATATCCCAACATTGTGTTACATTCCTGACCCTTTTTCCAGAATCTTTTCATCCTTCCTAAGACTACTGAATCATTACTGACGAAACTTTTAGTGATTCTTTATATCCTCTTTTAACTTCTGCCGCCTTTGTTATGTTTTAGCCGTAATGTGCTTTGCCATTTGGGAGCTGGTAGTAAGCTTTGAAATTTCTCTTTTTCTTGCTTACACGAAATTGACCTTGAGAACATCATAAAAGAATAGAGTGCAGAAAGAAAATGAAATGCAACGAATCTAAGTAGTTTTTAGAAGAAAAGGATTCCGAATTAGGTGACTACTGAAGGGGAAAGATGAGAGACTTATCTATGGAGGAACAGCCGGTTCCAACGATCATGACATGCCATTCGACTTAATCGGCACAGTCTGTCCAAACGATCGGCCTTCAGCTACCATGCTTTGTTGCTGTGACCTTCCTTAACCCAATTTCATTAACCAAACCTTGACCTTGCTTATCATGCAGTGTTCTGAACAAATTTTCACCAAAAGACCTCTTTCAATTGTTCATTTGTCATCTTGCTTTTGCCTTAAGGTGCCCGTGAGGGTATGCACTAATAAGAGTCTCCCATTTTCATTTCTCTCAGGTGCCATCGCCTTACGGTGCCCGTGAGGTTTTTCACCGATAAGACTCTCTCATTTTCATCTTTTCCTGCTTGAGCTGGAGTGTTACCCCGGGTATGAATCACCTCTTCTTGCTTGACTTGGCATTTCTTAAAGACTGATCAGAAGGTCTTTCTTTGGACAGTAATGCAAGCTTTTGGATAGGGTTAGAATGAAAGGGTATTAAAGTCTCAAGACAATTCAAATAGGTTCCACATTATAACTTTCGGAATCAAATCTCTTACAATAACCACAACTTCTGGCCAAGTTTCTTGTTTGGAGACTATTAGATTTTTATTTTAATGAGACCGAGCCGTAAGGCTGCCTACGTATCCTTAGAAGGAATCAGGTCAAACGTTAATCATGCCACAAGAAATTACTTGATTGTTGTGGTTGTCTCTTTTTTCTTTCTTCTTTTCCTTACTCTTTTCTTTTTGTTTCTTTCCTTTTCCTTTGTTGTTTTGCTGTTTTGTTATTGTTTTTTTATTTTCTTTTTTGTCTTCTTCTTTTCACTCTTTTTCTTTTCATTCTTTTTTTCTTTTTCTTCTCCTTTTTTTCATTTATCTCTCATTCTTGCGTTTCTGATTTTGCTACTGATTCCGAAAGAGGGGTATGAAAGAAAATCATTAACGCTCGAAAGGGTTAACAAAGGATAAAGTGTTTAGATAGAAGAATAAAATGCCTTTGTCATTCCAATCTTAAAAACATGCCAAGTACAAAAAAAATATGGATTGATCAAAGAGAATCATACATAGTATCTCTTAACTGCATCGGAATTGATGACCCTTTCAACGCACTTGCCTTCCACATCTATTAGATACGATGCCCCATTGGACAACACTCTTGACACGATGAATGGCCCTTGCAAATTTGGGGTGAATTTGCACTTTGCCTCCGCCTGGTGAGGGAGGATGCGCTTAAATACCAACTGACCCACTTCAAACCTTCTTGGACGCACTTTCTTGTTATATACTCTAGCCATTCTCTATTGATACGACTGGACGTGACATATCGCTACCAATCTTTTCTCCTCAATAAAACTCAATTACTCAAGCCGAGTTTTGACCCACTCATTATCTTCAATTTCTGCCTCGGCGACAATTCGAAGGGACATGGTTTCTATTTCTGCCAGTATTACTGCTTCTGTTCCATACACAAACAAATATGGGTTGCCCCTATTGAAGTGCGAACAGTAGTGCGATAGCCTAAAGATGCGAAGGGTAGCTTCTCATGCCATTGCCTGGACACTTCCACCATTTTTCGGAGCATCTTCTTTATGTTCTTGTTGGCTGCCTCAACTTCTCCATTCGCCTTGGGGCAGTATAGGGGTGGAGCTACGATGTGTAATCTTAAACTACTGACATACCTCTTTCATCAAATGACTGTAAATATTTGCTCCATTGTCAGTGATGATTATTTTCGGGATTCCGAACCGGCTAATGATATTTTAATGCACAAAGTTGACCACAGTTTCTTGGTCACCGACTTGAAAGTTTTAGTTTCAACCCACTTAGTGAAGTAATCAATAGTAACCAGGATGAACCTATGCCCATTGGAAGCTGCTGGCTCGACGGGCCCAATGACATCCATGCCCCAAGCAACGAAGGGCCACGGTGCAGACATTGTATGAGATTCAGACGGATGGGAGTGAATCAAATCTCCATGCACCTGACATTGATGACATTTGCGCAGGAAATTGCTACAATCTTGCTCCATGGTGAGGCAATAATAACCTGCATGGAGAATCCTTTTGGCCAAAACAAACCTGCTCATGTGCGGTCAATAGACTCCAGAATGTACCTCGGCCATGATGGTCGTGGCCTGTCTAGCATCTATGCATCTTAAAAACCCAAGAACCGGCATTCTTTTGTATAGTACCCCTCCACTGACGAAAAATCTACTTTATAAGTGATGAATTGTTCTCTTTTGATCACTTGTGGCTTGTACTGAGTACACACCCATCCTGATATATTCTTTGATGTCGTGGAATCAAGAATCACCATCAAGCTCTTGTTCCACCACGTTACAGTAAGCATGTGGATCATGGACTTGGATATGCAGCAGGTCAACATAAGCCTTATCTGGATGATGTAACATTGACACCAGAGTAGCCAAGGCATCAGCAACCTCATTTTGAATTCTTGGGATATGCCTGAACTCTACTGACCGGAATAATTGACCAAAATCATGCAAACATTGTCAGCATGGTATGAGCTTCATATCTTGTGTTTCCCTTTCCCCTTGAATCTGGTGTATCAGAAGGTCCGAGTCCCCCTAGACCAAGACTTCTTGGACACCCATGTCTGCAGCTAACCTCAGAGCCAAAATGCATGCCTCATATTCTGCTATGTTATTGGAACAATAGAAGTAGAGCTGAGCTGTAACGGAGTAATGGTTCCCCGTTTCAGAAATGAGTACTGCTCCTATCCCAACGCCTTTCATATTGGCGGCTCCATCGAAGAATAGATTCCATCCTGGCTTCTCGCTCTGTTCTACTTCATCAATATGTATCACCTCTTCATCCGGGAAGTATGTCCTTAGAGGTTCGTATTCTTCGTCCACCGAATTCTCGGCCAGATGATTAGCCAATGCATGTGCTTTTATTGTAGTCTTGGTCACGTAGACAATGTCGAACTCGGTGAGCAGGATTTGCCATTTTGCAAGCCTCCCCGTGGGTATACTCTTGTGGAAGATGTACTTTAACGGGTCCAGGCGTGAGATAAGGTAAGTAATACATCATGACAAGTAGTGTTTCAACTTCTGTGCTACCAAAGTTAGGGCACAACACGTCCTTTCAAGATGAGTATACTTAACCTAAAAAATTATGAATTTCTTGTTAAGGTAGTATATGGCCTGCTCCTTCCTTCCGGTGACATCGTGCTGACCCAACACACCAAGACTATCAGATATGCCTCCCTGGTTCTGGTAGAACCAACACCAGTGGGTTTTACAAGTATCCTTTTATTTTATCAAAAGCCTCCTGATATTCCTCCGTCCATTTGACCGCAACATCCTTTTTCAATTACTTAATGATCGGCTCACAATTTGTCGTGAGCTGAGCAATGAACCTACTGATGTAATTCAATCTCCCCAACAGACTCATTCTCTATTTTGTTCCTTGGAGGAGGCAATTCTTGTATGGATTTGATCTTTGATGGATCTAGTTCAATGCCTTGGCGGTTGACTATGAATCCTAGCAACTTTCCTGATGGCACACCAATTGCGCATTTCGTAGGATTAAGCTTGAGATTATACCTACAGAGCCTATGTAAGAATTTTCTCAGATCTCTGACATGGTCGGATTGCTTGCTGGACTTCACAATACATCATCCACATAGACCTCAATCTCCATATGTATCAGATCGTGGAATATGGTTGTCATTGCCCATATATAGGTTGCCGTATCATTCTTCAGACCGAAGGGCATGACCTTGTGGCAATATGTTCCTCACGACGTGATGAATGTTGTCTTCTCCGTATCCTCCTCATACATCAAAATCTAGTGATAGCCTGCGTAGCAATCTATGAAAGAACCAATCTCATGTTTTCCACAATTTTCAATCAATATGTGGATGTTCGACATTGGGAAGTTGTCCTTTGGACTTGCTTTATTGCGATCACGATAATCGATGCACATCCTATTTTTACCATCCTGCTTTGGAACGGGCATAACACTGGCTAACCAGGTGGTATATCGTGTGACTCAAATGACCTTTGCCTCAAACTGCTTGGTAATTTCATCTTTGATCTTTACGCTCATCAGTTTTAAACTTCCTTAACTTTTGCTTGACGAGAGGGCAGGCTGAGTCAGTAGGTAATTTGTGAACCACCAAGTCAGTGCTCAACCCTGGCAGATCATCGTAGGACCACGTAAAGATATTTTTATATTCAAGTAGCGCTTCGATTATTTCTTTCCGGAGCTGCGGCTCAAGATGGATGCATATTTTAGTTTCTCTGATATTATCCGGGTCCCCTAGATTGAGTGCTTCTGTATCGCTCTGGTTTGGCTTGGGTTTTTCCTCGAAGTGGCTTAACTCTTTACTAATTTCCTCAAACACCCTTTCATCATCATATTCTGGTTCATCCTCATATTCTATCTCTTGAATTACTACTCCTGAATTAGACCGAATTTCACGACTAGGACGAAGAGTCTTTACCAGCACTGAGTTATCCATTGTCGGTTTGGGTTTTCTCACTTCCTCGGGGATAATGCACCTCCCTGATCGAGTGAATCCGTGAGTCTCACAAACTTCTTCTCTAACGTCTTTCCCTTTGTAAGTCACTGTTACTCGGTCATAATTCCAAGGTACGTCCTTGCTGTAGATCATTAGTAGCTGAGTTACATGTTAGATAATGACAGGCTCTGTGCGAGCTCCTTTCACGACAACCATAGGCTTGCTTGTGACCCCTGGTACGTCCAGTGGAATAAGCTGGTATATGATTCTCCCAATGGAGTGAAAGTTTTCCTCTTCTGCATTCTCTCATTTTTTAAAGCTTGGTTAGCCCGGAAATCTTGTCTCGGGGGGTGTTGGTAGGCTTTTGGATGATAGTTATTTTGTGGAGCTGGGTAATTATTTGGTGGGGTTGGCGCACGCCGTTGTGCGTGGGCAGAAGGTTGAGTATATGTCTGTGCATGAAGGACGGCAAAACGGGGGTCAGAAGGGGGATAGTAGTTTTGTGGTCGGCTATATGTAGTGTGTGGATAGGTTTGATGATAAGGTCTGGGCTGGTTGTAATGTAATGGAACCGGGGCCCAAACCAAGTCCTTGTGTCAATTATCGCTACCTCTTCCTTCTTCTTCTTTCCGATTGCTCCCCCGGTCCCGCTTTTGAGCCTGGGTGGTTTCTTTGATCGCTGAATAACTCATAATCTTGTTGGATTTGAGTCCCTCCTCTACCATACTCCCCATTTTTACTACCTCATCAAAGGATTTACCCACTGTCGATACTAGCTGACCAAAATATGTAGGCTCCAGAGCTTGCAAGAAGTAACCTACCATTATGCTTTCCTTCATTGGCGGGTCGATCCTTGCTGCCTGTTCCCTCCAACGGAAGCCATATTCTCTGAAGCTCTCATTGTGTTTCTTTTCCAGTTTTGTCAAAGACAAACCATCCGGAATAATTTCAAGATTATACTGAAAATGACATGCGAATGCTTGGGCCAGATCGTCACATGTGTACCACCGAGCATAGTCTTGTCGAGTGTACCATTCCAATGCTGATCCACTCAAACTTTTACTGAAGCATGCCATCAATAATTCATCCTGCCCGCCTGCCCCTCTCATCTTGCTGTAAAAAGCCCTTAGATGTGCATCTGGATCACCTTATCCGTCGTATAACTCAAACTTGGGCATCTTATAGCTCGGTGGTAGTCGGACATCTGCGAACAAATAAAGGTCTTTGTATACCACACTCACTTGGCCTCCCAACCCTCGCATATCTCTGAATTATTGCTCTAGACTTTTGACTTTGCTGAGCCCCTCCTCTTGCTCGTGATTTTTGATTCGTTTTTCAGCCTTAGCAGGGATTTCAAAATGGGGAGCATAAGAGTAGGTTCGGGGGCTCTGAAAGTGGGTTCTGGTGGGTAATTCTTGTTGTCATGGGCTTGGAGCAAAGGTTCACTAGATGACCTGTGTAGTGTGGTGGGAGGAGGTGCCACAAAGATGGGAGCAACTGGTAGAGTGGGATAGTGAAAACTTTGGGTGGTGGAGTTGGGGGTGATTGGGAAGTTGTACCCTAGTATTGCTGGTAGATGGGGAAGCTTGGGGGTGGATCAGTGGCACGGTGATCATGTAACAGCGCTAACAGTGGGATGAAGGTCGGGTTAGTAGGATAAGCTGGTGGTGGTTGCCCTCTTACCCATACCTGATACATTTCGGCTCTCTGATGCTTTAGTTTGTTCATCTCTTCTTTCATTGCATTGATATCCAATTCTTCCACCTCTTTTGAGGGATCAATGATGGTTGCATCAGGTTGTTGGTTGGCCATAGTCAACTTGCTTTTGGACTGAGTGTTATAGGAGTGGGTTGCCAAAATAGCTCAAAACTAACCCCCCCATCTGAACTAGGATAGACAAAACCAAAACTTGTTAGCAGTTAGGATTTAATCTATAGGCAGCCACATATTCAGGGATGAATGCACCAAACCATTTAGCGATTTCTATTATGCACATGGATTGGTTGCTTGTGCTTTTATCCTATGCCACTTTCCTTTTCGCTCTTATTTTCTTTTCCTTCTATTTTTCCTACCTTCTTTTGTCTTATTATTCTTTCTATTATTTAACCATTGTTTCTCTCATGAATTTCTTTTTTGTTCCCTCTTTTCTTATTCTATTTATGGTCGAATCCTATGGAGACTGCCTATATATCATGACCCGCATGAATCAGATCAAGCATAGTTCTGTCAGATAAGTACAAAAAATATTTGGAATTTTTAATTTTCATAAAGTAAAACACTTGATTACAACCACTAATAGATCATTAAACTCCGACTCAAATGGAAGCAACAGACTCTGACAGAAAAATGAAAACAACTAACTTGACGACCCACTACAAACTCAAATAGAAGAAAATTCCGACTTCGCAAATGGACTAACAGACTTGAGTGGAAATCATGAATACATTAAGGCCTCTAATGCTCCTGGGGCCTGCGGGACATCATTCGATCTCGATGCACGCCTGTGCGCTAAATCCCTTTAGATGTGGTGGAGTTCTTCCATCACCTGATGAACAAAGATATTGCGGTGGCAAAGAACGTGGATCTTGTCATATCTGCACAGTGGCTACACTTTATGGTGATGTAATCAGCGATCATCCTTACCATTTCTCTTATAGCACCTTTTTCTTGCAACAATCGCCCAATCTGTTGGGCCCTGGCCTCCAAAGTTTGTTAGGCTACATGATTCAGTTCTTGAAATTGTTGCAAATCTCTCTCCAGCCGTGCTATTGTTGTGTAAAAATGCTCTCTTTCAGCCTTGAAGTCTTTTGCTTGCTTAACCATTTTGTTTTCAACCATGATTAGTCTCTTCTGCAACCCCACAACCTCATTGTTATACTTTTCTTTCAATTGTTCGATCATGCATGCTCGTTCCTTTTCATTTTTGGCCAATTGTTTTTGGGCCCTGGATAGCTCACCCTCTGCTTTGTTCAAGTCAAAACCATATTCTCCCACTTTCTCCTCAAATTGTCTATGAGCTTTCCATCCTTCGCACTTCTAGTAGGATTTATCCCAGCTATTTTAATTTTCTGAATTTGGGCTCGCAAAGCTTCATTTTCTTTGGCTAGTCTTTTGTTTTTCCACCCCGTCTTCTGCGGCTTGCAAACCATGCTCGAATTGAAGGTCTTTGACTTGTTTTTCCAATTTCCCTATTCTGGCCTTGTATTCGTTTTCCTTGGCCACCCAATTCCATTTTTCTTGTGACGGCTCAGCAAATTCCTGGTGATGTGGTCTTTTGGGCGGTATTCCGAACTCTATTTCTTTTATACCATGCCAGATATCTTGGTTCAACCTCGCCTTTAGACAAGTCTCATACTCGAGTGTTTGCCGTCAAGTACTGACACTCGCTATAACTCTGCCTGAGTGTTGCTTCTTAAAATTAACCATTAGGAGTAATTTCAACCACATAGCGACTAATGCCTTTATACATGTGAACCATTTGGCACCTCCCTAACTGTCTCAATACCCGATACAGAGCATAGTGTTGGATTCTCCGGAGACCCATCAAAAGGAAATTAGGCCCGGTAGCTGGCATATATATATATTTTCATCAATGGGAAGCCACCTGAACGTCCACTCTGTGTGACTTGCACTTATGGTACGGAGATATGATAAACATTCTGTGACCCCCTCTGGTAATCTAAACCCATCAACCCCGGTATAAAATTCCTATATGCAGCTCTTCTCCGATGAGCTATAACTCATGAATTGAGGTCGATGGCACAAGTGTTCAATCATCCACATATGTAACAACAAGTTGCATCCTTCAAAAAAATCTCCTCCGGCTTTATAAGCCGTAAGGGCACGAAAGAGTTCAACAAATATCATGGGTGCGAGGGTGCTCTTGGCGTATGTGATCAAGGTGCTGACAACCCCTGCTATCAGTATATCAATATTCTCATCTTTCCGTGAAAACACCAAAAGGCCCAGGAATAATACCATAAATGCAAAGCACCTATGTTCTTCCCATTTTCTTCGGGTTCCCTTGCTAAGGTTTTTAGTTTTTGGGTCGTTAAACCCCCCATATGTGTATATAAACCGTGGAGTACAAAAACCGGCTGACAGATCTGGATTTGAACCTCATGCTTATCTTTAGTCAATCGAAGAATTTTTGTACAGTGACGACCCTTGGCGCAATCAAATACTGGTGTCTCAGAGGAAATTTGGGCCCTCCGATTTATCCGGCTATTTCTTCCAGGATAGGGGTGAGTTCAAAGTCAGGAAAATGAAATACATTGTGGGCCGGGTCCCAGAATGTCACCAACGCCTTTATGATATGCCCTCTAGGATTAATTTTCAACAACTCGATGAGTCCTCCGAAGTGCGCATTGACCTTATTTTGCCACGATTCACCTAGATCATTCCACCAAATGTGTAGTTTCAAAGGGATCTTGTTCATGATTGTTATTGGCAAATTTTGATTCGTGCTCATTCTGCACATTTATTAGGGTGATTAAGAAAAAATCATGATTTATTGGACTAAAAAAGAACGTTAAAATTTTTCTTGAAATCTTCTTTTCAAAAATAAAATCCTGGCTTTGCAAATATGGCCTTTTAACACTTCTGGGGAGGGTTTTAAGACTGTGCCAGCTACCGGCAAAAATTCGAAAAAGAATCTAAGGCGGTTGTTCTTGCGAAAGCAGCCTTCAGGTGCCCTTTTGGGGACACTTGGCTAATTGTGACAAGAACATCTTTATTTATTTATTACGAACAAAATTTAGTTCTTTTGAGGCTATTTTCACAAAAATAAAGTTGGGCCCGATAGGGGTTGCCTACGTATCGCACGCCGTGTGAGAATCAAACTAGCTTAGCTCGGGCAATTCTGACAAAATATAAAACTAGCATCTTTTTTTCTTTTTGTTCTTTTGTTGTTTTATCGAATACAAACTCCTTTTCTTTGTATTATTTTTTCAAAATTTCGGCAGTATTTTAGTATCGGTATTTCAAACAGCTAAATTTCTTCCTCATCCCTCACACTGTTATTTTCTTTGTCACATTATCCTCTTTTTTTAAAATCCGGTCGGCATGCAAATTCAGAATAAATACACAAGTAGCACACAAGATGCATCCGGATGGTATATTAATTTGGGTGCACCTGTCCTAGACTGACCCAACCCCTGTATTGAGTCCTCTAAATCAAATGCATGATGCAAATAAGCGTTCCAACTAGAGATCCGACATGAGGTTAAATTATTCTAGGTGCAAAACCTGGGTATATGTTCTAGACTGTGTACCCGAGCGGACAAATCGAGTCGAGGAGGGGGCTACGTACCGGGAACCAAAAGGCCACCCGACTTTGTAACTTGTCCTAGCCTCTTTCTTATTTCAAGGTATGACGCTAACAGAATAGAGAGTCTCGACCATCGAGCACATCCCCGAAGATGAGAAGAGAAGGGTTTTGCGGCATTTTATATACAGTTCAAATAATATCAGAGCGGTAAAAAAAGCAACATTTAGCACGTTAGGCACAATCATGTAATAAAATGAGATATTAAACAAAGACAAATACAACAATTATTCTAAGCTCGATTTCTTGAACCCTAAACCAAGATTCTGGGTTTGTTCGCCAGCAGAGTCGCCAGAGCTGTCACACCTCTCTTTTACACTACAACCCCCGGAAAGGGCGTAGATAAAGGAGTTTTTCCATGTAAAGGACAAACGAGAGGGGTTATTTGTTTATTTCAAATTCAGAGTCACCACTTGGGATTATTAATGGTTCCCCAAGTCACCTGTTTAATATCACGAATCGAGGAAAGTTTGATTTTGCAATACAGTCTGTGAGCCAGAAATCCGAGTAAGGAATTCTGTTAACCCAGGGAAAGTGTTAGGCATTCCTAAGTTTCGTGGTTCTAGCACAGTCACTCAACTTTTATATTCAGCTTAGTTATGTGATTTTAATGCATTTTTGTACCTATGTACAAATTTTCATTTAACCACTTTTATTTAATTTTAAGAAGACTATGATGTTGTTAAAATGCATTTTGAACCACGTCACAAAAATGCACCCGTAGCTCGCAATACATTTTACCGAACGTTGAGATTTGGATTTGGGTCACATAAATGTTCACGTGTATTTAGGAAAGTAAATTATTTAGCTAGCACGCCTAAGGTAATTGCGTATTATCAAATTTGCAAGGGCCACAGAAAATTCACTAAGTGACACACCTCAAACTCTAAGGATTCAAAAGCAAATATCTAAAAGAGGGCCACGCATTTGAGATTTTATTCGGTTCGGCACACCTCAATTCCATTTTTAAAGAGCATTTAGACTAAACCTTGGAGGGTCATGACAAATTACGCTGTACCATGGCTCACATTAATTATTTTATGACATGCTTAAGTAAAGAGAAGGAAACCTAAAAGAGATCTAAGGCACTTCTACAAGGTCCAAATCAAAGACGTGTTCGCTACATGAATGCTCATTTCCTAAAAAAAGAATGGCAGCAATTTCAACGACATGCCTTACATCAAAACGTGATGCAAATAAACAGAATCATTTACAAATTTGGTGCAGGTCCAATTCTCGTTTCAGATTTGGAATCAAAAGGAGCCAAGTATGGTCTTGGAAAGGATACCAGCTTTTGATTCCTGAATGAATTGAGTTCGGCCCAAAGGAGGCCCAATTCTACAACACTAGCAACGACCAACAGAGCCCAAGATTGATTCCCTATGACAAATCAGTGCACAGGCCAACAAAACCAAATGGATCCCAAAAGACCTCAGATAAATAAGATATGCTAGATCTGATTCGAGATTACCCTATCACTCATTTAGATTATGAACTTAACCACTTCAAAAGAAAGCACAACTAAAAAACAACTCAAAATTAAATGATTATCCTGTATTCGTGTCATTCTGATTTCTAGAACTGGTTTTAAAGAAAACTTCTACCATTACTTATTAAGTTCAGAAGAACAACACCAGTATTGTCCAAAACAATCCCACATTAGGCTATATGATTTTACAAGCATTCCTCTAACAACTCAACGTGAAGCTTTTTGAAGCTTTTCAAAAGGGAACCTATGGGGTTTGAATAGGCCAGACCAAACCTCCAATGCATTAACATGTATCTAACACCATGAATATGAACCCAAAACCAAATATACAAATCAATTAATGTGCAGTTTAACAGTCCATTCATTCAACTAGAGCTCAAATACTATTACGAAACCCAATGTTCAGAAGTTATACTAAGTTGAATAACAAACTACCCTACATTACTAGCATGAACCAAACTCGACATAAAATAGAAATGGAAACTGAAGCATTTGATTAAATAGCAAATAACGAAGGTTACATCACAATTAAAAATTTCCATTAAAACTTCGATGTACATTTCCTGATCCTCACACATGCTAATCAGAGCTCAAATCCATGACAAGTTTTGATAGTGTTCCTAGAGTTTTGGAGATAACATAAAAGGTGAAGAGTCAGTAGCAGAGCAGTACAAGAGCAATGGTCAACAATAGCAAGAATACTCCAAGATTTGATCAAATAACCTCAGTCAAAATAACTCAAACAAATGAAATAGTGACTTTGACTCAAAAATCAACCCTAGACTTCCAAAAGATAGAGTAAGTTCAGTCCATTTCACACCCTCTGTTAAAACTAAGGTTACTTGGCCAAATTGGAATTCGAAATTAGAGATTCAAATCAACAACAACCCAGTATAATCCCACTTAGTGGGGTCTGGGGAGGGTAGTATGTACACAGACCTTACCCCTACCTTTGGGTAGAGATTCAAATCAGTGGAACAATAATTTTCCTGTTAATGTTTTAACTGTTCTATTTTTGAGTTTTTTTTCTTTAGCTTTCTAGTCCCTTTTTTATTTTTTGAATCCCTTCTTGTGCTTATGCTTCATGCCGTTTATAGGATGAATAATAGGGCCATCCCCATAAATTCACTTTGCCCTTTGGTCCCTTATTTTATGACTTGTTTGCCAAGTTACAGCCTAAATTTTACAGGAAGCCCCTGCTAGAAGCTTCCTATTCTTGTTACTAAAGATTCCCTAAGTGATCTACCCAATATACCCTCCTATACCCTAAAAATTGCTTCAGAACAAACAACATTAAAATGGGCTATGGGTCATGAATCCAATGGACTCAAACATGGGCTTTAAATCAGCCCAGGCAAAACCTTATGGGAGTGGGATCTGTGCTAACACAAATCAGGAGTTCCAATCATGTAATCTAATTGAATGATTAATTGCGACAAACAGCAACTAATTAAGCTTATAAATAAAACCTAAATATATTAAACTAGGTGACCAGAACAGGAGGTGAAATCAAAGACTAATCATGCCATTAACTAAGTACAAGAAAATCAAAGAAAACACATCGAGAAGAAGCGTTCTGGGTTCAGAATTTTGTGCCTAGTCTCAATTTGAGATTGACCTTCAACCAAAAGGAGAAGAACAAAAGCAAATGGAGAAGAACAAAGCGAAACAAAAGGAAAGGGACTCACCGGATCAAAGCCTGAGACCTATGGTGATGGGAACCTCTAACTTTGTCCTTTAATAGCATGAATGGTTCGTTCTTAACAAAATCAAACTGAAAAGGCCTTCATGCAAAAATTTAGAGGTTTAGATCAGACCTTCAAACTAAGATTCTAGCCGTTGCAACATGATTCGAGAGAAACTGAGTTCAAAATTAGGAAGAGGGAACCATGGGGATTGTGGGGCGTTAGTTTGGGGTGATTTGGAAGCAGCACAGCCATTGGAGAAAACAAGGGCAATGCTAGTGTTTGGACCTTTAATCGGATATTCGAGGGGTTCTGGATGGGTTTGAGGTAAAAGGATTAAAGATTTGGGATGTGGGGGTGAAGATGAACATTTGGTGTGAACTTGGCCACGATTTGTGGTGATAACGCCACCAATGGCGTTAAGAACTCGAATCGGTGCTAGGGTTTCGAGCAGATCTCTGAGAGAGATGGAAAAATGAGAGAGATGGGCTTTGTAGGGGGGAGGGTAGGCAGCTTAGGAAAGTATTATACTTATACTTCCCTACTTGTGGATCGTCAGATCAAAAACCTCGACGGTCGAGATCTAAAGGAGGGGGGAAATGTTGTCGTTTTGACTGGGGTGGGAGACGGATCGGGTTGGGGTGTGGATTTGGGCCGGTTCGGCAGATTGGGATGCGTTAGTTTGGGCTGGGAGATGGGGAATTTAAAAATAGCCCAAAATCTTTGATCCAAATGCCTTCCTCCTTTTTCTCTTTTTTTTTTAAATTTTCTAATTTCTTTTAATTCGTTTTTTTCTTTTTATATTAAAAACTCCTTTTCTTTTCAAATTGAAATAAAATTTAATTTATTATTAACCAAATTAACCTACCAAAATGCTAATTAATCCTAAATAATCATTATCACAAATAATTAAAACAAAATTAAAAGAATATTCACCTAAAATTAAAAGGTGCGAATTAATTTATTTTTGATTTTTTTATAAAATAACTAATTGCTAATTAATTCTTGAAACAATTCCAAATTCACTTCCAAATACACGTGCACCACATTTTTTGTATTTTCACTAATTAAAATGTACCAACAAAATGCAAACAATTAACAGAAAATGCCACAAACATTCATAAAACTGCAAATAAACAAAAGACATTATTTTGTTTTGAATTAATGGGAGTAATTCATATAGGGAAAAAATCACATGCTCATCGAGGCTAGTGAGATACATGATTGAGTATGGCCAACGTCCAGGTTGTGAGAATACTAATATCATAGCGCATGAGTTGTCCGCGTAGCGCGTAAGTTGACCATGCGGGTCCAGGTATTAATACCATAGCGCTTGGGCTATTCGCATAGCACGTGAGTTGACCGTGCGGGTCCAGATATTGATAGCATAGCGCGTAAGTTGTCCGAATAGCATGTGAATTGACCATGCATATCCAGGTATTGATATGGTAGCACGTGAGTTCTTCGTGCTTAGCTCTTAGGCTTTGAAGCCCATCCGGAGTCTGTACACACCCTAATGAGCGTAGAGTGTTGAGTGTGTTGAGTGCTGAGTGCGAGTGATAAGTGATGGAGTGACATTCCTGTTAGGTTGCATTTACTTTTGCTGTTGTTGCGTTTATATGTTAAATTTCTTTGTGGCATTTACTAAGTAATGAAATTTACATGTTTATTCATATTATTTTTTAATGTGGAAATAAATAATTGGACTATTCTGCTTAGCTCATCATGGCTACTCAGTTTCTTAGTTATTTCTGTTACTACTGAGGTGGTTGTACTCATACTACACTCTGCACTTTATGTGCAAATCCAAGTGAGTTGGAGTGCGGTGATTGTTGATCTCAGGCTGGCTATTTGTGAAGATTGCAAGGTAGCTGCTAGTGTCCGCATGACATTGTTACTCATTTTGTCATTTCTTCTTTGGACAGTTAGATAGTTTATATATCTTAGTTCATAGTTTTAGACGCTCATGACTTAGTGACACCTCGATGTTTGGGGCTAGCTTTCGTATTTTTATATTAATTATATTTAGAGTTTATTTCGTTTATGAGAAATTTAGATATTGGTATTATTTTATTAAATCCTGAAAATTAAATAGTAGTAATATTTTGGAAAATAGGCTTTCCTTGTAGCACGATATGCACTATCACGACATGGTTAGATTTTGAGTCGTGACAAGTTGGTATCAGAGCCTAGGTTGCATAGGTCTCGCGAGTCATGAGTGGGTTAATTAGAGTCTTGTGGATCGGTACAGACCTGTAGCTAAAAGAATCATCAACTTTGGACATCGTATGAGGACTTTATGGTCATTTTACTAAAAATTAGGTCGCTAGATTTTTCAAAGAAATTAGGAAATTACCATTGACGGCATATTTAAAAATCTGAACTATTTACAAATATTGAAACCTATATATCTCATTCATCATAAGGTCAAATTGAGTGATTCAAAAGCCTAACTTGACTAAAATTTCACAAAAAATTCATTAGAGGTATAAAATACGAGTTTCGAGAAGGTTTGACATAAGAAACGAGGAAGAATAGCTGGCAGAATAATATTTAAAACAAGTGTTTGTTCATTCGATCATATCTTGAGTTGGGGAGCTCTGATTTGAGCAGTTTAGGAGGCGTTTTTTACCATAGGGATTGGAATTCAGAGCTTTTGAGACGGAATTTAGAGACGAGGGCATCCCGGAGTAGGATTTTATGCTGTTGAGGTAAGTAACCGTTTTAACTACGGCTTTGATGGTATCTACCCAAAGAATTTGGTATCATGTGATTATTTGGAGATGATACCCATGCTAGGTAACAGGCATATGGGTGTATACTTAGAGGTATTGAGACATGATCCGTCCTGTGAGGCCTAATGGCTATTACATGTGGTTTATGTGTCTACTTTCTGTTGAACTTGTTTGCCTTCATGTTAGAGATCATGTTTAGGCTTTATTCATGCTCACATTATTTGTACATAGTCCTAAAAATTATTTTACATGTTTACCTTAGTCTCTATTAATTGCCAATATGCACTGATATGAGATATGATCTGTGTCCCCTTATTTGTTAATGATGGTGAGTCTAGTGAGATACATGATTGGGTAAGGCCTATGGACTAGTTATGAGGATATTAATATCATAGCGCGTGAGTTGTCAGTGTATCACGTGAGTTGACCGTGCATGTCCAGGTATTGATACCATAGCGCATGAGTTGTCTGTGTAGCACGTGAGTTGATCGTGCTGATCCAGGTATTAATATGGTAGCATGTGAATTGTCCGTGCTTAGAGCTTTGGCTTTGGGAGCCCGTTCGGAGTCTGCACACACCCCTAGTGAGTGCAAAATGTTGAGTCTATTGAGTGTTGAGTGCGAGTGATAAGGGATGGAGTGACATTGCTATGAGGTTGCATTTACTTTTACTTTTGTTGTGTTTATATATTAAATTTCTTTGTGGCATTTATTGAGTTATGGAATTTACCTGTTTATTCCTGTTATTTTTAAATTGCGAAAATAAATAATTGGACTATTTTTCTTAGCTTGTCACTACTACTCAATTCCTTAGTTATTTCAATTACCACTGAGGGGGTTGTACTCATATTACACCTTGCACTTTATGTGCAGATCCAAGTGAATTAGAATGCGGTGATCATTGATTTAGGGCCGGCTATATGTGGAGATTGCAAGGTAACTGCTAGTGTCCACAGGACTTTGTTACTCATTTTGTCATTTCTTCTTTGGACAGTTAGACAGTTTATATACCTTAGTTCATAGTTTTAGACGCTCATGACTTAGTGACATCCCGATGTTTGGGCTAGCTTCCGTATTTTTATTTTAATTATATTTAGAGTTGATTTAGTGTATGAAAAATTTAAATGTTGGTATTGTTTCAATAAATCCTTAAAATTAATTAATAGTAATATTTTGGGAAATAGGATTGCCTTGTAATACGATAGGCGCCATCGCGACATGATTAGATTTTTGGGTCATACCATAGGGAAAGAAGAAATTAGTCCTTTATATACTCCAAGTGGTATTTTTCAATCGTCCACTGCCTGTCTTTCTCTAATCTATTTAATCAACGAATAACATTCCAACAACAACAACAACCCAATATATTCCCATAGGTAGGGGCTGGGGAGAATAATATGTACGCAGACCTTACCTCTACCCCGAGGGGTAGAGAGGTTATTTTCAAGAAACCCTCAGCTCAAAAAGGAAACAAGTGACAGAAACAAGTGATGATATATTAGTACTAGCAATAGACTCATAATAAAGAACATAAAATACACAGCATAACATAAAATAACAAAATAACAACAATATAAGGAATATAGGAAATAAAGGAAAAAGGAAAGTATACTAATATCTAGAATATAAATCCCTACATCAGTACCTTATCACTGGCATCCTATACATAACTTCTAACTGTCTAGTCTCACTCTAGCATGTTGTAGAAATATTCCCAACTTCCCCCTAACCTACAACCTTAATGCTCGACCTCAACAATCCTGTGTCAAAGGCCATGTCCTCGGTAATCCTAAGTCGCGTAGTGTCCTACCTGATCACCTCTCCTCAATACTTTTTAGGTCTCTCTCTACCATTCCTCGTGCCCCCCACCGCTAGTCACTCATAACTTCTCACGGTGCATCAGTCCTCCTCCTCTGAATGTGCCCGAACCATCTACGTCTTGCTTCCCGCATCTTGTCCTCCAAGGGCGCCATGCCCACCCTCTCTAGAATATCTTCATTCTTAATCTTATCCATCCTTATATGCCCACACATCAACCTCAACATCCTCATCTCTGCTACTTGCATCTTCTGAGAGTGTGAGTTCTTAACGACCAACAATCGGTCCCATACAACATGGCCAGTCTAACCACTGCTCTATAATCTTACATTTTAGTAATGGTGGCACTTTCTTATCACACAGGACTCCCATTTCTAACCTCCTTTTCATCCATCCCACCCCTATACGGTGTGCTCCATCCTCGTCGATCTCCCCGATCCCCGAATAACTGACCCAAGGTACTTGAAACTACCCCTCTGAGGGATGACTTGGGAGTCAAGCATCAGTTCCACTCCTGCGTCTGTCGGCTCCGGCAAAAATTTGCACTCGAGATATTTTATCTCCGTCCTGCTCAACCTGAGACCTTTAGACCCAAAGGCTTGTCTCCAAACCTCTAGCTTCTCGTTGACGGCGCGAGTTGTCTCGTCAATTAGGACTATATTATCAGCAAATAGCATATGCCATGGAACCTCCCCTTGAATATTGTGCGTTATGACATCCATCACTAGGGAAAATAGGAAAGGGCTGAACGCATACCCTTAGTGCCACCCCGTAACAACTGAAAAATGTTCGGAGTCACCTCCTACTATTTTTACCCGAGTCTTAGCTCCATCATACATGTCTTTAATCACCTTAATGTAGGCAACCAAGACCCTTTTAACCTCTAAGAATCTCCATAAGACCTTCCTAGGGACCCTATCGTACGCTTTCTCTAGATCGATAAACACCATGTGGAGATCCTTCTTCTTATCCCTATATTGTTCCACCATCCACCTACTAAGGTGGATAGCTTCTGTGATAGATTTCTCTGGCATGAACCCGAACTGGTTGTCTGAAATATACACTGTCCTTCGCACTCTCACTTCTACCGCTCTCTCCCAGACTTTCATGGTATGACTCAATAATTTGATACCCCTATAGTTGTTACAACTCTGGATATCGCCTTTGTTCTTATATAACGGGAGCGTTGTACTCCACCTCCACTCTTCAGGAATCCTATTAGTCATTCCAAGCCTGCTTTGCCTACACACCTCTAAAGTTCAACTGGAGTTTCGTCTGGCCCGGTAGCTCTGCCCCTCCTCATCTTAGGCATTGCCTCCATGAACTCATCGACCTTAATTTTCCTACAATCACTTATCTCATGTGGACTGTCGGCAATCACCTAGTACAATATCCTGATCCCCTTCTCCATTCAGAAGTTCATTAAAGTAGGTCTGCCATCTCCTATTAATCTGGTCATCCCCCATCAAAACTTTATCGACATCATCTTTTATGCACCTCACTTGGACTAGATCCCAAGCTGTCCTCTCTCTCACCTTAGCGAGTAACAATAGCTTCTTCTCCCCACCTTTGTTCCCTAGATCCTCATACAGACGAGCAAAAGCTGCCGTCTTAGCCTCCTTAACTGCCATATTTGCCTCCCTCCTAAAAACCTTATATCTCTCACTGTTCGCTCTCTTCTCCTCCTCACCAGTGCTCCCTACTAACCGCAGGTTAGCCACCTTTTTGGCTTCCACTTTATCTTGGACAACTGCATTCCACCACCAGTCTCCTTCGTGGCTACCGGTGTGTCCTGAAGATACCCCTAACACCTCTCTTGTGGCCTGTCTTTTACAATATTAAATTACCTCAAAAACTCAATGTTCAACTTTTGATATAATTATATGTAAAGCGAATAAATATGTTACACATATAATATAAAATTTTAAATTTTAAACCCATTAGATTTTCTGCTCAAATATAACACTATTGTTAATTTGTATCGACCGCTATTTCACTTTTCTACCGTAATTTTACAAGCTTCACTATTACAACATCATCAAATAGATTAACATATTCTCCATAGATGTCATCTCCTATTTTAAGAACATCGAACAATAAGTAACTTATATTATGTCACTAGATTATTTTTTTTTTATAAGACTACTACTAGATCTGAAATTAGGGGTGACTCTCGGTTAAATACAATAATTACTAGATATGAACACTTAATGTATTAATGATGTAGGATCATGACCGATAATACTGTATGCCAATTATGAGTGTTCAATGGTTGTCAATGAATGCAATAAAGAAAGCATACAATGAATTTAGATAGTGACAATAAATGTAATAAGAATGAACTTGTCACCCAAATGTTAGATGACTTATACAATTCCCCTTCTTGACAACAACGTGGGACAATATAAAATAAAGGTGGACAAGAGATCCTTGAATCTTGTCAGTAAAACATATATGTTGAATAACGGAATCAGTGGACAAGACAAGCTTTGTATATTCTCTATAGTCAACCCTTATAATGTGTTCTTCTCCAAAAAGTGAAGATCCATTCTTGTTCTTATAACGATCCGGCCGGTCATTTCATGAGTTACTGCTTCGTTTCTCCCATTTTTGCTTCTTATTGCTTTGTGTATCAGTTCTATGTGTTACGCATTTATTGGCTTGGGTTCAGAAAGGTTTTGGTAAGGTTTGAGACACTTAGTCTCTTTTGAGGAGGCTTTAAGTCGAACAAATCTACCGGATGTTGACATATGTATTAGAAGGCTCAACTATGAGTTC
Source organism: Nicotiana benthamiana (assembly GCA_034376525.1). Classification (NCBI taxonomy): domain Eukaryota; kingdom Viridiplantae; phylum Streptophyta; class Magnoliopsida; order Solanales; family Solanaceae; genus Nicotiana; species Nicotiana benthamiana. The sequence goes on along the minus strand of CM067331.1, from coordinate 67,530,080 downwards.
CGATGGTTTGGATAGCTTCGGGAGGTGATTTAGGACTGAGGAGTGTGATCGGAATATGTTTTTGAGGTTCGGAGTAGATCTAGGCTTGAATTGGCGAAGTTAGAATATTGGCATTTTTTGGTTGACAGGTAAGATTTTCATATAGGGGTCGGAATTGAATTCCAGAAGTTACAATAGGTTTTTTGTGTCATTTGGGAGGTTTGTGCAAAATTTTAGGTCATTCGTACGTGGTTTGGTAGACGTTTGGTCAAAAGCATAATTCAGAGGATTTTGGGAACCTTAGGCTTGAATCCGCTGCATTTTGGTTTATCCGATGCTGTTTGAGGTGTTTTGAAGATTGGTATATGTTTAGATGGTGGTACATGGCTTGTTTTTACTTATTATTGAGGTCCCGAGGGCCTCAGGATGATTTGGAATGGTTGGCGGAAGATTTAAGTTGGGTTGTGATAGCCGATGTTTTTTCCATTGGTATCATAACCGCACATGCGGCTAGGGGAATGTGGGTACGGTCTCGTAGAAGCGAGTTTGGAGCCGCATTCCAAGGAAGGCATCAACTAAAATTGCAGAAGCGCTTGAGGTGGCGCACCCGCGATAGCGCAGGTACGTGGTTTGTTTCGTAGATGCAGCACGTGGGATTTAAGTTGTGATTGCGGAAGCGGTTGTGCAGGAGGTATAAAAGAATTTCCTTCGCGATTTTTTAGTTGTTCTTCATAATTTCAAGTCAATTTTGGAGCTTTCTGGGAGATTCTGAAGATGGATTGAAGGGATAACGTCTGGAGGTAATATTTTTGAACCTAATAATCAATCATAAGGCATTATTTCACTTATTTGGTCTAAGATTAAAGGAAATTAAGGTTTAAAAATTAGGGATTAGGTTTGATTTTGGAGACCTTCACATGCGGATTTGAGAGGCCATTTGTAGTTGGATTTTGGGACTTTTGATATTTATCAACTCGTGGGGAGATAAGGAATCTATTGATGTAAATTTTATCGAATTTTGAGATGTGGTCCTGGGGATCGGGTTTTGGTTAATTTCGGGATTTATGTTGTAAATTGATTATTTTCGTATGAGCTTGGTTCCCTTAACATATTTTGATGTCATGATTCTGATTTTGGATAGATTCAACGCAAGTTAAGACCGATTCGAGGGGCAAAGGTATTGTGGGCTAGAATTTGGACGGATTGAGGTGAGTAATGATTTTAAATATTGTCCTGGGGGTACGAAACCCTGAATTTCACATCACTGTGCTATGTTGAGGCGACACACACGCTAGATGACGAGCGCGGGGTCGTGAACTGTTAGGGATCGAGACTTAGTCCATCCCGAATCACTGTGTTACTGCATATTTTATTGAAAATGTTTGCTATCATCATGTTTTGGGCTAAATGTCATATTTGGGTCTTGTTCCAACTATTTGGACCCTTAGGGGCCTTTTAATGATATTTCCTCACTTTTTGATTTTATATTTATACTCAATCATACAATATTATATTGTTTTCATAACTCAACCATGTTTACTATGTTTTAATAGTATAAATGATATTTTGGGCGGAGCATCATATTTTACTATTGCCCGAGTTGCTTATGAGAATCTGACTGACTAAACGATATATATTTAATAATGGAATCAGTGGACAAGGCAAGCTTTCTATATTATTTGTAGTCAACCATTACAATGTGTTCTTCTCCAAAAAGTGAAGAACCATTATCATTCTTGTAATGACCCGGCCGGTCATTTCATGAGTTACCACTCTGTTTCCCCTGTTTTTACTTCTTATTGCTTTGTTTATCCATTATATCTTTTATCGGGTTGGTTGGCTGGGGTTCGAAAAGGTTTTGGTAAGGTTTGAGACACTTAGTCTCTTTTGAGAAGCTTAAGTTGGAAAAGTCAACCGAATATTGACTTATGTGTTAGAGGGCTCAGATATGTGTTCCGATAGTTCGGATAGCTTTGAGAGGTGGTTTGAGACTTAGAAGTATGGGTGTGTGCAAAAATTTAGGTCATTCGGACGTGGTTCGGTATACATTTTAGTCAAAAGTGTAATTCAGAAGATTTTGGGAATCTTAGGCTTGAATCCGATGCATTTTGGTTGATCTGATGTTGTTTGAGGTGTTTTGAAGGTTGGTATAAGTTTAGATGGTGGTACGTGAATGGTTTTTTTCCTTTGGCTGAGGTCCCGGGGGCCTCGGGGTGATTTCATATGGTTGGCGGAAGATTTGAGTTGGGTTGTGACAACTGAAGTATTTCCTATTGCTGTCATAACAGCACCTACGGCTAGGGGAATGCATGTGCGGTTTTGCAGAAGCGATTTCGGAGCCTCATATGCGTCCAATGAAGGCATCAGCTGGAACCGCAAAAACATTTGAGGTGGCGCACCTGCAATTGCACAGGTGCGAGATTTGCTTCGCAAATGCAGAGTCTAGGATTTAAGTGGTGACCACAGAAGCGGTTGCGCATGAGCAAGATATGAACCGCAGGTGCAAAATGCCTGGGCCAGAAGGTATAAAAGAATTTCGCTCGCGATTTTTGAGTTGTTCTTCACCATTTCAAATCGGTTTGGAGCTTTTTGGGAGATTCTGAAAGGGGATTGAAGGGATAACATCTGGAAGTAAGATTTTTGAACCTAATAGTCAATCCTACGGCATTATTTCACTTATTTGGCCTAAGATTAATGCAAAATTAAGGGTTAATAATTGGGGATTAGGGCTTCGTATTGGAGACCTTGACTAGAAGATTTGAGAGGTCATTTGTAGTCGGAATTAGGTACTTTTGATTCGTATGAACTCGTTGGAAGATAAGGAGTCTATTGATGTAAATTTTATCGAATTCCGAGAAGTGGGCCCGAGGGTCGGGTTTTGGTTAATTTTCGGATTTATGTTGTAAATTGATTATTTTCGCATGGGCTTCATTCCCTTAGCGTATTTATATGTTGTGATTTTGATTTTGGATAGATTCAATGTAAGTTGAGGCTGATTCGATGGGCAAAGGCATCACGGGCTAGAGTTCGGACGGATTGAGGTGAGTAATAATTTTAAATGTTGTCCTGAGGGTATAAAACCCTGAATTTCACATCGTTGTGCTATGTTGAGGTGATGCACACGCTAGATGATGAGCGTGGGTCGTGAACTGCTAGGGATAGAGACTTAGTCTACCCTGAATGATCGTTTTACTGCATTGTTATTGAAAACTATTTTCTATCGTCATGTTTTGGGCTGAATGTCTTATTCGGGCCTCGTGCCGACTATTTGGACCCTTAGGAGATTTTTACTGAAATTTCCTCACTTTTTGATATTATATCTATACTCAGTCATGATATATTATATTATTTTCATAGCTCAGACGTGTTTACTCTGTTTTAACACTTTAAATGATATTTTGGGCATGTTTTACTGTTGTCGGAGTTGCTTATGAAAGTCTGACTGAGTATGAATGAGGGCCTGTGTTGTGACGATACATTGGGTTGGGTTGTAAGCCGCAACAGTGATACACCTATTATGATTATTAGCCTGAGTGCCTTAGTTGTACGCCACAAGGTTGCTTGATATGAGGGTCGAGAGCCAATTGATTATGCCACGAGATGGCTTGATATTGCGCTATGGCTGCAAGGGGCCCCTCCCAGAGTCTGTACACCCTCAATGAGCACGGGTACGCATTACGATATGAGATATAGCCCGAGGGGTTTGTGTTGTTCCATGTTGTTGATCGATGGGCCGATTCTGTTTGTATTGTGCTCTAGGGGCAATTTTTGATGTGGTTATCTTTTCTAGCTGCCTGTCATTTACTTGTTTGATTGTTAAAAAGGTATTTTAAAGAAGCTTAAACTGAACTAAGGTGTTTTCATGAGATTTTATTGTTTCATTACACTTTACTGGTTTTACCTTACCTCTTTATAGCATGTTGTTGTGTTTTTACGTGATTTCTTATCGTTCACATTTAATTTATCGTTATTAATCACTGAGTTGGAGTACTCACTTTACTCCATGCACCATGTATGCAGATTCAGGCACTTTAGGTCCCACTAGCGAGTACTGGTTGCTTCCAACTCAGGTGGTTCAGAGTTTACTAGGTAGTTGCTTAGCGTTCCAAGCCCAATGCTTCTCCCTTTATCTTATTTTTTACTTTTTAGTTCTGTAATAGATTATGTAGACTCGTCCTATTTTTAGTCGATTATTAGATGCTCATGACTGGTGACAACTCAATGTCGGGCTATGTGTGGATTTCTCCAGTTAATGTATTTCACACTATTATGGTATTTATCATTATTAATGACCTAATCACGAATTATTATCTGTTAATTTAATTGGTTTTTGCGTCATTTGGCCTTGTCTTCATGAGAGGTGCTATCACGACCAGGTCTGGTTAGGGTTATGACAAGTTGGTATTAGAGCCTAGGTTACATAGGTCTCACGAGTCATGAGCAGGTTTAGTAGAATCTCGTGGATTGGTATGGAGATGTCTGTATCTATGCTTGAGAGGCTTCAGAGCCTTTAGAAAAACATCATATTTTTGAAATTCTTGTCGTACAATACTATTGATCTGAGTACTAAACTTTTATTATTTTATTCTCTCACGTATGGTTAGGATACGCGCTACCGATCAGGATAGACGGCCACCGGTACCACCAGCTGTGACCACTAGAGGCCGAGGATGCGGTCGTGGTTGTGGTAGCGGCAGGGGTGTGGTTGTACAGCAGCTAGGGCAACACTTGCAGATCCACCAACTACCCCAGTTTAGGATTAGGTCCAAGTCGTAGACGTTCCAGCAGCACTAGCTCAATCACCAACTATGCCCATTGTGATTCTGGGTCTCGATGAGGTCTTGGCTCAGATTCTATTGGTATGAACTGGCCTAGCTCAGGTGGTCTTAGTCACTACAACTGCAGCTACCTCTCAGGCCGAGGGGGCACTTAGACTCCCGCCGCTCGTACACCTGAGCAGGCCGTGCAGGGACTTCAGACATAGGGGGCACATCCAGTCCAACCGGTTATAACTACACAGGACTATGTAGTTCCTACCATGCCAGAAGATGAGCAAAGCAGGTTGGAGAGGTTTGGTAGACTTCAGCCTCTGACTTTTAGTGGTGTAGATGGTGAGGATGCCCAGGGTTTTTCGGAAACGTGTCAGAGGATTCTTTGCACAGCGAGTATTCTAGAGACCAGAGGGGTCGCTTTCACTACTTTTCAGTTTTCTGGAGCTGCCTTTACTTGGTGGGAGGCATATGTGAGGCGTAGGCCTGTTGGTGCAGTACCCCTTACGTGGAAGCAGTTCTCCATTCTCTTCTTAGAGAAGTATATGTTGCAGTCTCGCAGAAAGGAGTTGCGTAGGCAGTTCGAGTGGTTGCGTCAGGGAGAGATGACTGTGATGCAGTATGAGATGAGGTTCTTCAAGTTAGCTCGTCATGCTAGTTGGTTGGTTTTGACAAATAAAGAGAGGATTAGGAGGTGTCTGGTGCCTTCCTTATCAGCTTCGTATTCTAATGGCCAGGGAGAGGGTGTCTGGTGCTACTTTTGAAGAGGTTCTAGACATTGCTCATGAGATAGAGTCAGTTCGTCACCAGGAGCGAGATAAGAGGGAGGCCAAGAGGCATCGAGGATATGGTAGTTATGGTGGAGCTCCTTAAAGTGGTCAGTTTCATTACGGCAGAGGCCGTCTATTCAGGAATGCTCACCCAACTCGCCCAGGTTATCGCGGGGCATCATCTAGCCATGGTTCTCATCAGGGCCAGTCACCACTTAGTATCCTTCCAGCTCAGAGTTCTTCCCATTCTCCATAAGTTTAAGGCTCTTTTATGCCAGGTGCATTTGCTAGTCATTCCGGTGCTAAGGGTTCCCTTTAGTCCCCGTCTCCAACAGCGGGGAGTTTCTATGAGTGTGGAGAGATGGGTCATATGTGGAGGCAGTGTCCTCGTCGTCTTGGGGGTTCATCTCAATAGAGGAGTCATCCATAAGCTTCTACACCAATTTCCTCACCACCAACCACCCAGCTAGCTAGGGGTAGACATCAGTCAGCTAGGGGTCGCCCTAGAGGGAGAGGTCGATTAGGTAGCCTCCAGGCCCGTTTCTATGCGCATCCAACTAGATCTGATGCTATCACTTCTGCTGTTGTTATTACATATATTGTCTTAGTCTACCACAGAGATGCCTCTGTATTATTTGATCTCGGTTCCACTTATTCTTATGTGTCATCATACTTTGCTCGTTATTTGGATATGCCTCGTGAGTCTCTTATTTCACCTATCCATGTATCTACTCCGGTGGGGTGATATTATTGTTGTAGACCGTGTTTACGGTCATGTGTTGTGACTATTAGGGGTATGGAGACCCGAGTGGATTTTTTGTTGTTATGTATAGTTGATTCGATGTTATTTTGGGAATGAATTGGCTATCTTCGTGTCGTACTATTATGGATTGTCATGCTACGATAATGACATTGGCTATACTGGGTGTGCCACGGATTGAGTGGAGATGTTCGACTGATTAGTTCCCAATAGGGTAATTTCATTCTTGAAGGCCCAGCATATGGTTGGGAAGTGTTGTCTTTCATATCTAGCCGTTGTGGGATGTTGGTGCAGAGACTCTAATATTTATTATGTTCAAATGGTGAGGGATTTCCCCGATGTGTTTCCTGTAGACCTCTCGGGCATGCCGCCGGACATGGATATTGATTTTGGTATTGATATGGTGCCAAGAACTCAGCCCATTTCTATTCCACCATATTGTATGGCACTAGTAGAGTTTAATGAGTTGAAGGAGCAGCTTCAGTTACTCCTTGATAAGGGGCTCATTCGGCCTAGTGTGTGGCCTTGGGGTGCGCCGGTTCTATTTGTGAAGAAAAATGATAGCACGCTAAGGATGTGCGTTGATTATAGGCAGCTACACAAAGTAACAGTTAAGAACAAGTATCCTTTTCCCAGCATTGATGATTTATTCTACCAGCTTCAGGGACTGAGAGTGTTCTCCAAGATTGATATATGTTCAAGTTATCACCAGTTGAAGATCAGGGACTCGGATATTCATAAGATGGCTTTCAGGACCTAATATAGTCATTATGAGTTCTTGGTGATGTCTTTTGGGCTAACCAATGCCCCAACAATGTTAATGCATTTTATGAACAACATGTTGTGGACTTATCTCGACTTGTTTGTCATAGTTTTCATTGATGATATTCGGGTATATTCGCGTAGTCAGGAAGAGCATGCAGAGCATTTTAGAGTTGTGTTCCAGAGATTGATGGAGGAGATGCCTTACAAAAAGTTCTCCATGTGTAAGTTTTGGCTCAGTTCAATGGCTTTCTTGGGGCACGTGGTGCCTCGCCCCTCTTATCCTCCTCGTAGAGAGAGGTTCGGGTTTTGACATTTCACAGGGCGTGATAACTCATTTCCTTTTGGCAATTGAACATTTTGAAGAGTCGCCACCTAACAGTTATGGTGCGTTAGGGCACCTAGAGTGATTAACTCTTGGATTGGTTTGCATTACAAAGACTAGGGTAAGGGCTCGAAATAAATTTGAGAGGAAGGTGCTAGGCACCCTCTTGGTCTAGAACTGTGGGTGCCGGTCGAACTTATATTCACAAATTGATCCATTACAAATAAACAGTTGAATCAAATAGGTTGTGAGTAAAGCACGTTGGATAACTAAAGTAATAAGATAAACATTTAGACAAGTTGTAAAACAAAGGTTTAAAAAAAGGAATTTTGTAAATGAGGGTCCTTGGTTGGTTAGCCTATAGGATTACCCCACACAATGTCCGGTAGACACTTCTCGATGAGGGACTACACGTGACATTAGCGTGTAGTCATGATATCCCATATCTACCCTTTTGCATCCCCTTAGTGGTCATGCAAATCAAGTGTTTGGTCAACGATCTCTATTGCATGTTGCTACCCCACCTTTCTTAATGGTCTTGGAGGGATTTAGGACCTATACTACCTATAGGTGGTTCTAGACAGACCCCTAAGGTTTTAAAGGTTAAAATTCTAAGGCGACAGGAAGAACAATTAGGACTTTCAGCACATAAAGTAAGCAATTAGAGGCTCAAAATTTCCTCCTCAAACAAGCAAACAACACAACTCAAGCATGACTAAGGGCTTTTATTAGACAGTATCTTAAGGCAGATGTCTAGGTGAATATGCAAAAAATAAGCAACTTATTTTTATAAACTCAGAAGTAATAACCCTAGCACTTGCCTATTGATTTTTTAAAGCCTATTAGGATCAGGAAAACAATAAGCAATAGAAACAGTTTCAGAGTTGCAATTTTGAAAACGCCCTAAAGGCTTGCCTATACGCGGAGTACTGATGACTACATTTAAATAGTTAAACAAAGCAGGTTTTGAAACTGACTTTTTTAATACCTATAGGCATGTTGTCTAATGATATATTAAGGAAGTTTTAAAGAACTTATTTCAGGAAATATAAACTACTTAATTAAACCAATTCAGAAGTGAACTAAGCATGGACTAAGTTGAATTATTTAGATTAGTTTAGACTGATAGGCAGAATTTCGAGTATGGTTTCCTATAGGCATGCTATTTAAAGTTTAATACTAGTTTTAAAGGCTTGCCTGCCTGGAAATATATATGCACGTGTTATAATAGAATCTGGGTTAAATTACATCCTATAGGCATGTCATCTATTTGTTACGCTGATTTAAGACTTGCAGACATGAAAACATACGTAAGCACTTGTCATAACAGAATCAAGATTAAGCCCTACGGGCATGGAATCTATTTGTCAAGATGATTTTAAGACGTAAAGACAAGAAAACATATATAAATACTTGTCATAACAGAATCTAGATTAAATTCTATAGGCATGACATCTATTAGTTAAGCGGATTTTAAGACATTGGAGGCATGATTTCTATTATAGAATTATTTGAAATCTATAGGCATGGTTTCTAGCATGGTGAGATAAACATGACAAGATGCAAAACCCTATAAACATGATTTATACTTGGTAAGGAAATCAAATTAAAATTAAAGTTCTATGGGCATGATTTCTACATGTATTATCCCATAAACATGCAGCTATCCATCCCTTTCACTAGTTAACCCCATATTTGTTTACAAGTTATTACATACCAATGAATGAATTGCATAAGTAAAAAAGAAAATAAAAATCTATTCTATAGAGAACCTTCGATTAGGCTTAGATTCCCAAATCCTCCAATGGCCTTAAATGCCTCAGTTCCATAGATAATGTTAGAGTCTAGGTGCATCAAAGTTCCCTAAGGATCTCAAGGATTACACCTAGACTTGGCAACCAAAATTGAATAAGTCTAGTGTAGAACGGCCAGCCTCAGTATGCCAGAGTTCATAGGGTTCTCAAGAGGATCCCAGGCAGGACACATACTGAAGGGGGCTGTGAGTAGAGGTAAAGTGATTGACATAAGTTGAAAGGTTTTAATGAAAAACTATACTAAAAGGGAAGTCTGTTGTGAAGTTATTTAGTAAAAACACAGAGTTAGTTTGAGAAGAGATCGGAATAATGAACACAGCCTAAACACAACACATTTAAGATAGATTTATACAAAGCCAGAAGTCACAACACCAAGGCAAGTTTAGTAGTTAAAACATGGGCCAAGGGATGTGAGGATACATAGAACACTTGCTTGTAAACGCATAGTTAAGCAAAGGTCTAGGAAATGGTATAGACCTGCTCAAAAATAGGTGACCTAACATAGTCACAGAACCAGGCTAAAGAACAAACTCACATACATGGGTAATAAAGATTTGGGGATTCATGGAGCATATGATGGCAAGCATACAACAAGTAAGAGACAATTGGTATAGACATGCTCAGAAACAAAAAGAGGGGTAATATACTGATCTTAAGGAAGAGAAGTAAATAACATGTTAATAATGTAAACATCAACTACAAGTTTCACAACAAAACCACAAATAGAAGCAAATTAGAAACAGGATAAACTGAAGCAATAAGAGAATTATATTGTTGTTGGAACTTTGAATTGAAATTTAAACATACCAGTAAAGAAGACAGCAAGAAGAGTGAAAGAACAGGAGAACACAATGGTTAGCCTTGGCTTGCAGCCAGCTAACTTAGAACAGTAGCAAGTAGTGTACATGTGTTTGTGTTAACGAGAGAATGTGTATTTATAGTAGTTAAAAAAATAGGTAAAATATGGCAAGAATCATTGTAACATAGTAATTATGGAACAAAATACTAATCAAAATCAAATCAATGCAAGTACCCCTTTAATTAAGGGGGTAATCAACTAACGATAATAGGCAGAAATGATTAAGGGAAGAAATCAAATAGAGTATAAGGTATAAAATAGACAATTAGGGGTAAGTACACATGGTTAAATTAAGGAAACAACTAATCAGAATCAGTAAAGTATTCGGATCGCCAAATAAGGTAATAAAACAAAAATAAATTTACAGAGTATGGAAATAATCGACAATCAGTACATAGTTAATCAGGGAATCAGGGAATTGAAATCATTGATTTAAGGGAAGTAACAAGTAAACAAGTTAACAGGAGAATCGAGAGTTTATAGGGATGTTTTCAAATCATGCCAAGAAACAGAGAGTTAAAAGTCAATCAAAGAGAGAGCTTTAGCATATAAAAGGAGTGGAATATGAGTAATTAAACACATCATATAGGGAGGAAAGTATTGACCAATCAAGATTAAGACCAACATAAAGAGGTGATATAAGTTAGGCATTAGAAAACTCACTAGAACATGTTCGAGTCAATATAATCGTAGAAACTTAAACAAGAATCGAGTAGTCATTCTAACACACAGAATCAAACAAAGAAAATCTAGTAATATTAGGGATTCTAACATAGGCGAGTTTAAAAGAAGTAAAATTATAGAATCAGTCGAGATATGCAAATGATAGAAGTTAAAACACAAAGAATAGACTTAAACAAAGTATAGAAGAAGTTCCAAAAAATCCTGACTTTAGAAGAAGGTGAAAAGAACTGGAAATCGATGAGTTTTGTAAAAGAGATTCAAGAACAGTGAAAATATCAAAAGAGTAGGCCCAAATTGTTTTAAAATCATACATATATAAGAGTTGTAAGTAAAAAGTTAGGGTTTCAGAAGAAACCCAAGTAGAGATGAAAGAACCAGTGTGGAAACTTAAAAATCGTAACAAATACAGTGTGATCTTGCTCGAAATCACAGTGCAGTAACAAAGAACAGCCTAAACAGCAAACCCTAGATACAAGTCGTCATGGCCCAGGTCCCTTAAAGGCCTTAGAGAAAATGATCATGAAAATAAAAGAGCCATTGGAAGCTTAGGGGTTGAAGGGTGGTCATGGGAGAGGACCCGAGAAGGGGGTCGGCGTGTGAGAGGAGCTAGGGTTAGGTTGAGAGGTTGAGAGATGAGAGAATTTGAGGGCGACAGTATGTAGAGAATGATTAGGGTAAGGGGTCGTTTTGGATTAAAAAAGGAAAAAACAATACGGGTCATTGATGGGTTCTGGGTCGGGTAAGTGTGTATAGGGTCTGGGTCGAGTAATTTAACCTGAAATTGGGCTGGGTATTAGGTTCAATTTAGGCTACAATTGAAAGCCAATCTGGCTATATTTTAAATAGCCACTTTTTCCTTATATAATTTATAATAAATAATATTTTTTTTTTGGAAAAGAAATTTATGTACCAAAATGATTTAAAATATATATTTATCATTTAAAAAATATAGGGACCAAGTTTACGCATATAAAATATAATTACACATTAAATGGGCTAGTATTACAATTAATTGTAATTTAGTTTAAAATTATCAAATGCAATTATAAAAATACCAAAAAATATACTAATAATATTTTGGCATAATATAGAATTAAAGGACTAAATCACCATAACAATAATTTGGGAAATAGTAATTGGGGGTTTTATGAACAAAAGGGAAGGAAATAAATCAATTTAAATGCTTAAAGTTATGAAAATATTATAAAAACCTTGTGCATTCTGTTATATATATATATATATATATATATATATATATATATATATATATATATATATATATATATATTATTTAGAACGTATTTATGCATATTAAAAACATATAGGGAAAAATAATTGCGCCTCTCTCGAAGCCAGCCTTTTATCCCAAAGCAAAAGAGAGAGCGTCTAGCGGTCTTATGAATCAATCAAACCAAAAAGCAGTTTTTGGACTACGGGTCAAATGTCCTTACATACGATGTTACTTCTTTTACGTACTTTTTTTTTCTTTACTGACTTTATTACTTATGCAATTCTTGTTGGTCAACCGTCTCTTGATTTTCAATTCGCTGACCGCTGCCCTTTATCGCTGATATCTCGAGGGCAAAACCTCGTAATGTGACCAACCTCTCTGCAAGTGTAGCAACTTTGAGATGTACCCCAACACTCGCCACGATGAGTGCGGCCACAAGTAGAACATGAACGCACCCCTGTCTGAGATGATCCACCTCTCTATCTCTGAGTCTGATGCTGGCCCTGCTGGGCTGGGGGTGCCTCGGGTATCAACAACTGCCTCTCTTTATCCGGGAAGAATGGAATAGTTTTTGGATAAGGAAATGATGGCCAATTTTGACCAGATGGGATATTTTGAAAGACGGAGGCTGGACTCCGATTTTTATTTGCCTACATATCCCTGATTTTACAGGAATCAGACCATGTGTAGTTCTAAATTCACCTACGGAGTATTCCGATGAGATTATTGAAAGAACGCACACGTGATGCAGAAACAGCTACGGTGAGCGGTTAAGGCTCGGGCAGTTGAAGGGAACCGGAGCAAGATTGCTCTTACTAGGATAGTGTTTGCCTACTGGTTACCTGCAGACAAAAGATGCCGCAAACGTATTTGCGGAAATTTAAACATGATGCAAATTCCCTTCGGACCATGAGGGCTGTCTTCGAATGATTAAGGATGACGTCCTAGGCCATGAATTGTTTTGAGAGGGATTCACAGGCCATGAATGATGTTATCGGTCCATAAAGATGGTATCTTTGAACCATGACACCTTTGAATAATGATATGCAAGTTTGAGAGACCCTCAAACCATGGCATGGTTTCTTCCGGCTATGAGGATGATGCCTTTAGACTATGATGCCTTTTGATAGATTGGCGATATTTTAGCCTATGATATGCAATATTATGGTGTTATCAAGACAATGCATAGTCTTGTGAAATGGAGGGAAGATCTTAGCCCGATTGGAAAGCGAATAAAGAGTGCTTAGAAGTAAAGCAATATTTGTACAAAGGGGGACATTTCTTTGTCCTTATGCAAATATGGAGGCAGGCCGTAGCCTCAATGCATGTATGGAGTTAGGGATTAGCCTCATAGAAATATGGGAGGCAGGGACTATCCTCGTGCAAATGGGGAGGCAAGGATTAGCCTTATGGAAATATGGAGGCAAGGATTAGCCTCATGCAAGTAGGGAGGCAAGGATTAGTCTCATGCAGTTATATAGGCAAGGATTTGACTGATGCAAGTATGGAGTCAAGGATTAGCCTCATGCAAGTATGAAGGCAAGGATTAGCCTCATGCAGGTAGGTAGGCCAGGATTAGCCTCATGAAAATATGGGATTCAAGGATTAGACTCACGAAGTTTTGGAGGCAAGGATTAGCCTCATGCTAATATGGAGGTAGGGATTAGCCTCATACAAATATAGAGTCAATGATTAGGCTCATGCAAGTATGGAGGAAATGATTAGCCTAATGCAATTATGGAGTCATGAAAATGTGGAGGCAAGGATTAGCCTCATGTAAGTAAGGAGGAAAGGATTAGCCTCATGCAAATAGGGAGGCAAGGATTAGCCTCATGTAAATGATGAGGTAAGTATTAGCCTCATGCAATGTGGAGTCATGGATTAGACTCATGCATATAGAGAGACAAGGATTAGCCTCATGCAAATATGGAGGCATGGGTTAGCCTCATGCAAATATGGAGTCAAGGATTAGACTCATGCAAATATGGAGTCAAGGATTAGACTCATGCAAGTATGGAGGCAAGGATTAGCCTCATGCAGTTATGGAGGCAATGATTAGCCTCGTGCAAATATGGAGGCAGGGTTTAGCCTCATGCAAGTATGGAGGCAAGGATTATCCTCATGCAGTTATGGAAGCAAGGATTAGCCTTATGTAGAGAGCAAGTAGTATGTAAAAATAGCATGTATATTCAGTGTCTGATAGCTTGATTGATAGTAATCGTGCTACATGCATATATCTACGTATGTTATCGCTACATCAGACGTGCCTGTATTCAAATAAAAATTGAATGTTCTGTGAGGGGGAGGTTGGTTCGTGCTTCAGTCGGCTAGCTTTTCTTTGCTCCGTTCTGAAAGCCTTTTGAGTTCCCCTGGGTGACATCTAACCGTTATGGAAATATAATTTATGAAAATACGCAATTATTAATAAAAATAGAGTTGTTTTGGAATTGTATTGATATATCAAATAATTTTGATGAACTACTGACTGTAACACCTTTCAAAGGCATGTAACTATCTCATATTGGAATTTTGAGGGTCCTTATCAAAATTCTGCCCCAGTTTGGTAGATGATCTTTTAACTATTTATGGATGACAAACCCAATTGAACCTTCTCCGGAATTTTGAGAACCTTTCAAAATTATGCCCCAGTTCTTGACTGATTACTGGCTTCCCGACATGTGATGGCATCGACTGGACATGCTCCAGAATTCTGAGGACCCTCCTCAAAATTTTGCCCCAGTTTCTGATCTTGGAGGAAATGAGAATTTATTATGCTATGACTGAACCCATAAGGCTTGCTACGTATCCCCCCTTAAATGGGAATCAGGTCAAGGGTAGTTAGGTTACAACAAATGAGGAAATACAAAGTATCTAAGCATAGTATCTCTTGACTATGTCTGAATTGATCGGTTTTGGCCAGACTTCTCCGTCCATTTCTGCAAGTATGAGTGATCTTCTTGTCAGTACTCTATGAACATGAAAGCACCCTAGTTGGGGGAAAATTTCCCTTTGGCTTCATCTTGGCGTGGGAAGATTTTCTTCAATATCAGCCGCCCTAGTGTGAACTTCCTTGGTTTGACCCTTTTGTTGAAAGCTCTGGACATTCTGTTCTGATAAAGATGGATGTGACATACTGCGCTCATTCTCTTTCCATGGACAAGGGTCAATTGTTTATAGTGGCTCCTTATCCACTCTTCATCACTAAGTTCAACTTCTTGTATAATTATTAAAGAAGGAATCTCCATCTCATCTGGGATGACAACCTCGGTAACATTAAACAACATGTAGGGGTTGCCTTGGTTGACATGAGAATGGTGGATGCAGTACCGTAATAGAGCAAAGGGTAACTTCTCATGCCATTGTTTGTAGTTCTCTACCACTTTCCTAAGTATCTTCTTTATGTTTTTGTTGGCGACTTCTATGGCTCTATTCATCTGAGGTCTGTAGGCTGTTGAATTCTTGTTCTTGATATTGAAAGCTTCACATATAGGTTTCATTATATCACTGCTGAGGTTGGCATCATTGTCAGTAATAATGGACTCGGTAACTCCAATCGACAGACAATACAATATTTGACAAAATCTGCAATGATCTTTTTGGTTACAGCTTTGTAAGATGTAGCTTCTACCCATTTTGTGAAGTAATCAATGGCTACTAGAATAAACATATGTTCGTTTGAGGCGCTAGGCTCAATCGGACCAATAACATCCATCCCCCAAGCGGCGAATAGCCAAGGTGGGATTGTTGCATTAAGCTCATTCGGCGGAACTTTTATCATATCAACATGCACTTGACATTGAAAGCATTTTCGTACATACTGAATGCAATCCGTCTCCATGGTCATCCAAAAGAAACCAGCCCTGATTATCTTTTTAGCCAAGACAAAACCATTCATGTGCTGAACACAAGTCCCAGCATGCACATCCTCAAGTAGCTTAGAAGCTTCCTTCGCGTCGACAAACCTTAATAACCCGAAATCGGGAGTTCATCTGTTCAAGTTTCCTCCAATGTGGAAGATGTGATTGGGCAGTCTCTGGAGCGTGCGTTTCTGAATGTGGTTTGCATGCTTCGGGTATTCTCCTTTTGATAAGTATTCTTTGATGACATGGAACCAAGGCTTTTCATCTGCTTCTTTCTCGACATGAGCATAATAAGCCGACTTATTATAGATCCTCACTAGAATAGGATCAATATAGTTCTTATCTGGATGTTGTATCATGGAAGACAAAGCGGCTAATGCGTCTGCAAATTCATTTTGAATTTTGGGCACATGTTGAAATTCTATCTTTGCAAACCTCTTTCTCAATTACTGCACATGGTGTAGATATTGCAGTATATTTGAATTCTCGGTAGCACATTCTCCTTGTACCTGCTGCACAAGCAAATCTGAATCACTGACCACCAGAAGCTCCTGAATGCTCATGTCGACTGCCATGTTGTGCCCTAGTATACAAGTTTCACATTCCACCATGTTATTAGTGGAAGGAAATATGAGTTTAGCAGATACGGGATAATGCTAACCCATTTCTGATACCAAAACTGCTCCAATGCCTACTCTTTAAAATTTGTGGTTCCGTCAAAGAACATCATCCAACCGTCATATGCTTTAGTAATGTCTTCTAATACGAATGATACTTCTTCGTTAGGAAAATACGTTTTCATGTGTTTTTATTCTCCTCCCACCGGGTTTTCAACAAGGTGATCTACCAATTCTTGTCCTTTGACCGCCTTTTGGGATACATAGATGATATCGAACTCATTTAGTAGTATTTGCAACTTAGCCAACTTCCTAGTACGCATGGGTATCTGGAATATATACTTCAGAGGATCCATCCTAGATATGAGGTAGGTAGTGTAGGCACAGAAGTAATGTCTCAATTTCTATGTTGTCCAGGTCGAAGCACAACAAGTGCGTTCAAGCAGAGAATACCGTGCTTCATAAGGCGTGAATTTCTTACTCAAGTAATATTTGGCTAGCTCCTTTCTTCCCGTCTTATCATATTGTCCAATAACACATCTGAAAGCTCCATACAATACAGACATATAGAGAAGCAAAGGTCGTCTTGGTTCTAGCGAGACCAGAACTGGTGGTATGGACACGTACTCCTTGATTTTGTCAAAAGCTTTCAGACAATCCTATGTCCAGCTTGTCTCAGCATCTTTCCTCATTATGTTGAAGATAGGTTCATATATGACCGTGGACTATGCTATAAAGCGATTGATGTAGTTGAGACACCCTATGAAGCTCATTACGTCCTTTTTGCTCCTAGGTGGAGGAACATCCTCCTGAATGGTATTGACTTTAGTCGGATCGAGTCGATCCCTCGATGACTGACGATGAAACCCAGTAACTTTGCAACGGAAATCCTGAATACACACTTTGTGGGTTCAACTTCAAATTGTATCTCCTTAGCCTATCAAAGAACTTCCTCAAGTTTACTGTATGATATGCGACCTTCTTGGATTTGATAATGACGTCGTCCAAATACACCTCTATTTCTTTGTCTATCATATCATGGAAGATGGTTGTCATGGCTATCATGTAGGTGGCCCTAGCATTCTTCAAACTGAATAACATCATCTTGTAATACTATAAACCCCATAGTATAATAAAAGCTATCTTCTCTGTATCTTCTTCATCCATCCAAATCTGGTGATAACCCGCAAAGCAATCTACAAAGGATTGGAGTTCATGCTTGGCATGATTATCGACCAATATGTGTATATTTGGTAGTACGAAGTCATCCTTGGGACCTGCTCTATTTAAATCCTAATAGTCAACACATACTTTGACCTTCCCGTCTTTCTTCGAAACCAATACAATGTTAGCTAACCAGGTTGAATATTAAACCACCCTAAGAACTTTGGCTTTGATCTTCTTGGTAACTTTCTGAGTTTCTATTTTACTGGCGGGCACATGAGATTAGTAGGCAACTTGTGAGCCACTATAGAAGTGCTCAAACCGTTCATGTCATCATATGACCAGGCAAAATGTCCTCATATTCTTTAAGGAAGAGAGTGTACTCTTCCTTCTCTGTTGCTTACAAGTGAATACTAACACGAGTCTCTTTGATGGTCTTGGTGTCTCCAAAATATACTGCTTCAGTCTCGTCCAGGTTGGACTTGGGCTTATTCTCAAAATTTTCTACCTCTCTGAAAATTTCATCAGGTATCTCATTTTCTTTCTTTGATTCACTATTCCAATGTTAGGGTTGCCTCATTACATGCCACAACCACTGGTTCATCAGGAAAGATAATAATAACACTATGGAAGGGACACTTGTAAAATTAGTAATGAATAATGATAAAGGACAAATGCATTTGATTAAAAGCGAGAAAAATTGCTCCAACAAAACTTGGATCGATGAATCGAGCATTTATTTTGAAATAAATAAATCTTAAAACAAAGTTATTGGAAATCATAAATGCCTAGAACGACCATAGAAGCAAATTCTGCCAAGCTACACAGTGACTCGGCGGGCTCGGGATGGTGTGACGGTCTAGTTTCTAGGAATAGCTCCCTTCGCCACAGTCTGAATGGTGACGCCTTCTTCCTTTTTACTCCTCAATTATGGTACTGCAGTCCATGTCCTCATCTTCCAAGAGCAAATCCTTCAGCCTAGCTAGTGCTTCTTGTTCTGCAGTTGTCTATATTGCATAATCCTGGTGGAAAGCTTGTTCCAAACGTGGCACTGGCTACTCAAGAAGGTAATATGGTCTATGCCATGAAGGTGACCAGTTCCTGTAATCTTTCCACGTGTGCTAGCATCCGAGCCCAACGGTGGTACCATAATTTTTCAGCTGTATTGGATTTGTGATACCTTGGAGGTTCTTTCCCAACCCTTTGCCGAGTTCATACTCGGACCACGCTAGTTATCTTTCTATTTTGTTACTACACCACTTATCCTTATCGACGGTGTTGACCCGTTCAATGTGATGATAGGTTTCCCATCCTGGCATTCTTCTATGTACAATGGCTGGGATGGTCTGATCGGTGTAGATGGGGTACTTCCATCCCCGTGAATGATCACCTCCTGATAGTTCCATTCAAATTTCATGGCTTGATATAGTGTGTAAGGCACGACTCCAGCAGCATAGATCCATGGGTGGCCCAACAGAAGAATGTATAAGGATGGTATGTCAAGCACTTGGAATTCAACATCGAACCAAGTTGGCTGCATCAGCAAGCGAAGGTTGATTTCCCTAGTTGTGACCCTCTAGGACCCATCGAAAGCCTTCACATTCATACTTCTTACCCGTATCTTGTGGAAGCCTTTGTCTAACCTATTAAGAGTATCCAATGGACAAATATTTAAGCTCAAACCTCCATCAACCAGGACACTGGCAATGAACTTGTCTTCAAATTGAACTGTTATATGCATTGCTCGATTATGATTCAAACCCTCAGGCGGTATCTTATCTTCGTGGAAGATAATCTAATGACTCTCCAGCACTTTCCCAACCATGTTGGCCATTTCTCCACCAGTGATGTTGTTGGGCACATAAGCCTCGCTCAGTGCTTTCATTAAGGCATTCTTGTGTACCTCTGAATTCTCTAATAGTGAAAGGACAGAGATCTGAGGAGGGACTTTGTTCAGATGGTCAATGACAGAGTACTCCTTTGCTTGTACTTTCCTCCAAAGGTTATTTGGCCCAGTCTAAATGATAGGCTACCTAGTAGTAGCACCTTACTTGATCCTCTCAAATGTTTTGGTGTATAGACTCTTCCAGTTCTAGCCATTCCTTGTGCAGTGTCAGATTTCTCTACCGTGGCCTTCCCACATAATCCCAGGTTATATCCTTTGAGTGGAAAGAGGTTGTGGTTGACACTGTCATAGTAAAAGGTGTTACCCCTTCTACATTGAATGGAGCAGAGGTGGCTGTGGGAGAAGCCACTACTACCTCGAATGGGACTGATTCGCTCATCAATAGGTGCCTGATTCTGAACCGTAATAAGAGTAAGTGTTACTGCAACCTTAAAGTCATCGCCTTCTTGAATAGGCCTGATCAATCCCTCAAGGTCCCACTCTTTATTTGTGTCTATCATATGTCACCACCACCTCTGTGATCAAGGAGGGGATTGTTGTGGACATTAGGTGTGGCTTCCTTTGCTTGTATTACCTTGTTGTTACTGAGTGTCTGGATCTTATCCTTCAATGTTCGGCACTCAGCATTGGTGTGCCCTTTCATACCAGAATGGTATGCACAAGTTTTGTTTGGATTGACCCATTGGATTGGATTTTCTAGAGCCACGACAGGAACAATATTGATGTAACCCGTGACTATTAACCTTTCATACAGTTGGTCGATAGGTTAAGCAATGGTGTTGTGTTATTTGGGTGGCTTGCAGACAAAGTTGGATCTTGATCTTGGATAATTTTGGGGAGCTGGTGATAATTGGAAGTGGGATGGTTGGGAATTGTAGGTGTGATGGACAGAGGTTGGTTGGGAATATCTGGAGATCAGGGTTGATATATAGACGCTGATGCTTGGTATGTGGGTGGGGTTGTTTGATATGTGGATGGTGTTTGATATATAGGAGGAGTTTGATATGTGGGAGGAAGTGTCTGATAAGTAAGTGGAAATTTTGGGCTGTGGGCCACCATTACTACCTCAACATCTCTTTTCTTTGACATGCCGCCTGATCGGAGTGCTTTATTTGTGGTTTGCAGTCCTCGAAGTTCGTTACCATTCCGCCCTTTAGTCCTTCGTCGATCATTTCCTCGAGTTTGATACTATCATAGAATTTATGATTTTCGATGACCATCAACCCCTCATAATACTGTGGATCATATGCCCTAACGAAGAATTTATTCATCTGTACTTCGTCTAGATAAGGCTTGACCTTGGCTGCTTCCGACCTCCAACGAGTAGTATTCTCGCGGAAAGTTTCAGTAGGTTTTTTCTTGAGATTTTGAATGTAAAAGACATCGGGTGCATTTTTTGTGCTAAAACTGAATCGGTCCATGAATTCTGATGTCATGCATACCTAATTAGCCTATTTCTTGGGATTATGGCTGATATACCAAGACAAAGCATCCCTAGCAAGGCTCCTTATAAAGAGCTTCATCCGGATCTTTTCATCTTTCTCGACCCCGATAAGCTTGTCACAGTAGATCCTTGGATGAACCCTGGAATCACCTGTACCATTGAACATCTCAAACTTGGGAGGTTTGTATCCCCTTTCGCAATTCCACCTCTGGCTGTATGCACAGATCTTCATAGTTAATCCTTCTATTACCCTGTCGCTTTCAGCACCTTAAATTAGCTTGTTAACTTCTTGAGTTCTTAAGCCATGTTCTTAATGAGCACATCTTCTCGGAGGGATCTGGTGCACAGGAGATTAGTTGGGTAGAATGAGGTATAGTTTCCACATATATATGGTTGCTTTGATGGGTGTCGGGAACATGGGTATAGTGTGTGTCATTGGTGGAGTTTTGTGGAGTGGGAATGAGTGGTGGTGTATTTTTTGGAATATGATAGGTGGTGGTTTGCGAGTAATTAATTGGTTCATGATATAGTAGCGATGGAGTTGGTCTTGTCAATGGATTGATATTTTGGGGTGGAGTTACATATTGATTCGGAGCGATAGGATTTTGTGGTTGTTTGTTTTGTGTGTTATGGGGAGGTGTTGGGTTCTTTGCGTTTTGTTGGTAGACATCGAGGACATTGAGGGTAAATGACAGGTTTTCCAAGTTGCAGACCTTCTTAAGTTATCCTGGTTGTTCTAGTATCTTTTGTTCCAGTCTCAAAACTAGATCATTTGAGGTCGGAGTACTACGGTCATTAGATGTCTTTGCATTCTCAACATTTTCCTTTTGGATTCTTCTTAAGTCGTCCATCTTTGCTTTTCCTTTGCTTTTTGTGTTTCTTGGAGGAAGAGGAGGTAGAGGGAATCTAGATCTGATGTGATACACCGATGACGCCAATATGAGTTAACCAACCTAAGGGGATGTGAATAATAAAAAAATAAAGAAAAATAAAGGTTACAAGTCAGTGAGGATCCTGAAATGTTTTCAGTATTCAAACACATATTGCAGAAATTTAAATTCGTATGCTATTTTGGGAACCTTGTTATGCCCGAGGTAGACATAGCGAAAAATAAATTTGGAGAACTCTTAATGCCAATAAATACTTTATTTCATAATATACAAAAAAATAGACGAATCTCAAAAAGATAATAATAAAATAAGTCACTAATGGAACTTGGCCTTATTAGAATTTTAGGAAAAAGCAAATAAACCTAGCCTATTTTGTCCCAGAAGGACCTTCCCTAGATTCAATCTTCCTCCTTCAGTTCTTTTGGCGTTCTGGCAGTTTTCAACCCTCTTTATGACTTTGCCTTCCAGCTCCACCATTGCTCGCTCAAGATATTCTAGTTTCCTGTTGGAATTGACTGCCTTTTTTTCCATTCCTCAATCAACCTCACATTCCTCTCATGTATTTCGTGGTGCTCATTCTCAGAGTCGTGGACCCTTTTGCACAACCTATTGTACTTGACTTGAGCTTTAGCTTCCTCATCTATGATTCTATTCCCTTGATCGACCCTTGTAGTCACCATGCCTTTTAGATTTTCCTCTAACCATGCAGGGTAGAGAGGCTCGCATCCTACATGATATATATAGAACTCAATGGTATTCTTCTCCATAATGATTTTACAGTGCCACATATGTTGAGTTTGGCGCTTGTAAGGGACATCGCCTCTTGAAAGATTGCCGTGAAATGACTCATCTTGATAACCCTTGGTACAACCTATTTCCTACCTACTTGCCTCATAACACGCATAGGTACATATGGGAATATCCGTCTTAACCCGATCAATACCAACTGTGGAGCTTCCCTGGATCTAATGATGAATTCATTTATCGGGAACCATCAAACATCCACTACACATGTTCCTTGGTCATATTGTTGAAGAACTCTACCTATTCTTCGGTGCTTTCCGGCTAAGCAAATCTGTTTAGAATGTAAGTCATATGCTAAGGGTGGTGAGAGGAAATGTGTTCGTTGCAAGCCCTTCGTGAAAATTCCTAACGATAGCGACTATTTTTGAAATGCTCCAACAATCATAAATGCAGCAACAAATTATAACCTTCGAAATGCTTGACCTCTCTTTGACAGCTCCAGAGCCCTGTAGATGTTGGCTATGATCAGGGGACTATGGTATATGTCTATCCATTAATCCCTTCCATCAGATTCTTGGTGACCACGGCCAACATAATGTGGACTCTTCTCTTTTTCATTAGGAACAGTATCAAGCCTAGAAAGTACACAATGAATACAAACACTCTGCGGTGGATGTGACCCGGATAAGTGAGAGAGATGTCATCATGGTAGATGCAGAAAGGCTTGATATGGCCATACCTATCGTACAGGTACTCAAAAGGTTTGTAGGATTCCTTCAATAACACTAGGTAGACATTCTTTTCAGCCCCATCATCTTCAAAAATCCTCTATCCGTACGGTTTTCTAATACCAATAGCTCAGGACTATCCCAAGTCAACCCTGCAAGCCCTTCAGTTTCTTCTAGGAGTGGTGTCATTTCTATATCATCGAAACAAAACACAAGTCTTTCACTATCCCAAAATAAGGTGGCAGCTTCGATCAATTTGTTGTTTGGCTGAAAATCTAGCAAGGAAGGCATGTTACTCGGGTACTTTTTCACATGTTTCTTGTCACTTGAGGAAAGGTCTTCCTACCATCTAGCAACAACGGTGGAATGTTGCTAACTATACCAAATTTGGGGACTTTGTGCCTCATTTTTTGCAAAGCAAAAGGGTTAGACCTCACCCCCATCGGACTCGACTATTTATACATTTATGATAAATATATCGGAATTTAGTTCTCCAAACTAATGCACAAACGTGGTTGTGTCCGTTGGGATTGTAGAGAACCCAATGGACTTTGGATAAGGCTTATATTAAGGAATCATTATGTGGACAACATAACTGATCCGACTAGGTTTGACCATGATGCATGCACAATGTTAACCAGAGTAAGGTTTCTATGGGTTTTTAGACAGGTACCCTCAAGCGGACAACTCGAGGGTGAAGGCACGAAACTGTCGACTGCACCACTGATCGACTGGTTTTACCGTGAATAAGCCTTTTTAAATATAAGGGTAGTAAATAGGAAGAGCAACCACACATTAAAGCGTTGCTATGGGGTTTGCGACGCACGAGTGGAATATGATCCGGAGCATGATTTATGCAGCAATTAATAACATGTAGACAAGTATCTACACGTAGGAAAAAGAATAATACAGTATTTAAATAATTAAAAAGACAGTTACCAAGAAAAGAAAACCAAAAAGGCGAGTCAAATTCATGAATAAAAGAGAAATAAATGCTTAAAATAGGTAGTAAAATTCAAATAAAGAGAGGGGGTACCAAATAAAGCAATCTTGGACTAATTTTGCGAAAGATAAGTTCGTTATGGTAAGAGCCTAAAAATATCCCCAGTAGAGTCGCCATGTTGCCACCCCCTCTTGTCCTCCTTGTGGAGAAAGTTCCAGGTTTCGACATTCCATGGGGTGTGATAATTCATTTACTTTTGGAAATTGGGTATTTTGAAGAGTTGCCACCTAATGAGTTATGGTGCTTTAGATCACGCTGAGTGATTAACTCTTAGATTGGTTTGCATTACTAGAGATTAGGGTAAGAGCTCGAAGTAACCTCAAGGGGAAGGTGTTAGGCACCCCTCTTGGTCCACAATTGTGGGTGTCGACCAAACGTATATTAAAAAATTGGTCCATTACAAATAAACAGTTGAATCAAATAGTTTGCGAGTAAAGCACATTGGATAACTCAAGTAATAAGATAAAGATTTGGACAAGTTGTAAAACAAAGGTTTTTGAAAAAAAGGAATTTTGTTAAAGGAGGGGACCTAGGTTGGTTAGCCTATAGGATCACCCCACACAATGTCTGGTAGACACTCTTCAAGGAGGGGCTACATATGATATTAGCGCGTAGTCATCATATCCCATATATACCTTTCCCCATCCCCTTAATGGTCATGCAAATCGAGTGTTTGGTCAGCAATCTCAATTGCGTGCTGCTACCCGTCCTTCTTAATGGTCTTGGAGGGATTTAGGACCTCTACCTATAGGTGGTTATAGACAGACCCCTAAGCTTTTAAAGGTGAAAATTCTAAGGCGACAAGCAAAATAATTAGGACTTTCAGAACATAAAGGGAGTATATAGAGGCTCAAAGTTTACTCCTCACACAAGGCACATAAACAGCACGAGTCAAGCACGATTAAGGGATTCTATTAGACATTATCTTAAGGAAGATGTCTAGGTGAATATGCAGAAGACAAGCAACCCTAGTAGTTCCCTATTGATTTTTTAAAGCCTGTTAGGATCAGGAAAACATTAAGCAATAGAAACAGTTTCAGAGTTGTATTTTGAAAACACCCTAAAGGCTTGCCTATACGCGGAGTACTGATGACTTCATTTATATAGTGAAACAACGCATGTTTTGAAACGGACTTCTTTAATACCTATAGGCATGTTGTCTAATGATAGATTGCGGTAGTTTTAAAGAACTTGTTTTAGGAAATATAAACTACTTAATTAAACCAATTCAAAATTGAACTAACTGTGGACAAAGTTAAGTTATTTAGACTAGTTTAGATTGATAGGCAGAATTTCGAGTATGGTTTCCTATAGGCATGATATCTAATTTAATACCGATTTTAAAGACTTTCATGCAGGGAAATATACATATATTTGTCATAGCAGAATATGGGTTAAATTATATCCTATAGGCATGGAATCTATTTGTTAAGCTCATTTTAAGACATGAAACAGACATAAACACTTGTCATAAAAGAATCTAAATTAAGTATTATAGGCATGGAAACTACTAGTTAAGTTGATTTTAAGACGTGCAGACATGAAAACGTATATAAACACTTGTCATAACAGAATCTAGATCAAGTCATGTAGGCATGGGATCTATTAGTTAAGCTGATTTTAAGACACTGAAGGCATGATTTCCATTATGGAATTATTTGAAATATATAGGCATGATTTCTAACATGGTGATATAAACATGACAAGATGCAAAACCCCATAAACATGATTTCTACTTGGTAAGGCAATCAAATTAAAATGTAAAGTCCAATGAGCATGATTTCTACCCGTATTACCCCATAAACATGTAGCTACCCATCCTTTTCACTAGTTACCCCAATACTTGTATACAAGTTATTACAGACCAATGAATGAATCACATAAGTAAATAATAAAACAAGAAGTTATTCTATAGGGAACCTTCGATTAGGCCCAGATTCCCAAAGCCTCCAATAGCCTCAAATGTCTCAATTCCATAGACAATGTTAGAGTCTAGGTGCATCAAAGTTTCGTAAGGATCTCAAGGATCCCAGACAATGCTTAAACTTAGACTTGGTAACCAAAATTTAATAAGCGCAGTGTAGAAGGGCCAGCCTCAGTATGCCAGAGGTCAGAAGGTTTTCAAGAGGATTCCAAGGCAGTACACATACTAGAGGGTGCAAAACTTATTGACTTAGGAGAAAAGTCAAAGTGATTGACACAAGTTGAAAGGTTTTAATGGAAAACTATATTAAAATGAAGTCTGTTTGAAAGTGATTTAGTAAAAACATGGAGGCATTTTGAAAAGAGATTGGAAAAATGAACAAAAGTCCTAATGCAACAACTTTTATGACAGATTCATAATCAGCTAGGAGTCACAACACCAAGACAAGTTCGGTAGTCAAATCGGTGGTCAAGGCATATGGGGATATATAGAACACTTGCTTGTAAATACATATCTAAGAAAAGGTCTAAGAATTGGTATAAACATGCTCAAAAACAGTTGATCAGACATAGTCACAGAACCACGCATAATGAACAAACTCACATACATGGGTAATAGGAATTTGGGGATTCATGGACCATATGATGGCAAGCACACAACAAGTAAGAGACAATTGGTTTAGACATGCTCAGAAACAAACATATGGTCAATATATTCATCTTAAGGAAGGGAAGCATATAACATGCTAGTAATGTAAACATCAACTACAAGTTCGCAGCAAAATCACAAATAGAAGCAAACTAGAAACAGGATGAACTGAAGCAATAAAAGAATTATATTATTGTTGGAACTTTAAATTTAAACATACCAGTAAAGAAGATAGTAAGAAGAGTGAAATAACAGGAGAACACAATGGTTAGACTTGGCTTGCAGCCGGCTAACTTAGAGCAATAGCAAGTAGCACAAAAGAGAGCAAAACGTTTTAAGTATGAGAGATAGTTTTTTTTAACTGAGAGTGTTTTTATGTTTATGTTCATGAGAGACTGTGTATTTATAGTAGTTCAAAAATTAGGTAAAATAAGGCAAGAATCACAGTCGCATAGGAATTATGGAACCAAATACTAATCAGAATCAACGCAATGCAAGTACCCATTTAATTAAGGGGTTAATCAACCAATGGTAATAGGTATAAATGGTTAAGGTAAGAAATTAAATAGAGCATAAGGTATAAAAATAGTGAATTAGGGGTAAATAAATAGAGGTTAAGTTAAGAAAACAACTAATGAAGAATTAGTAAAGTACTTTATTCACCAAATAAGGTAATAAAACAAAATAAAGTGGGAAGTATGGAAATAATCGACAATTAACACATAGTAAATCAAGGAATCAGGGATTCAAAATCACTTACTTAAGGGAGTAACAAGTAACAAGTAAACAAGTTAACAGGAGAATCGAGAGTTTACAGGGAAGTTTTCAAATCAAGACAAGAAACAAGGAGTTCAGAGTCAATCAAATAGAGAGCTTTAGCATATAAAAGGAGTGGAATGGGAGTAACCAAACACATCATGTAGACAGGCAAGTATTGACCAGTCAAGATGAACACCAACATAAAGAGGCGATAAAAGTTAGGCATAAGTAAGAACATGTTCGAGGCAAGATAATTGCAAAAACTCAAAAAGGGATCGAGTACTCATGCTAACATACAGAACCAAAAAAAATCTAGAAATATTAGATATTCTAACATAGGTGATTTGAAAAAGCTGTAAAACATAGAATCTGTCAAGATAAGAAAAGGATATAAGTTAAAACATAAAGTATCGATTTAAACAAAGTGTAGAAGAAGTTCTGAAAACCCCTAACTTTAGAAGAAGGTGAAAACAACTGGAAATTGATGATTCTTGTATAAGAGATTCAAGAACAGTGTAAAATATAGAAAGAACAGACCCAAATAGTTTAAAAATCGTACGGATCAGGGAGTTGTAAGTAAAAAGTTAGGGTTTTAGAAGAAACCCAAGTAGAGATGAAAGAAATTGTTTAGAAACTCAAAGATCGTAACAAATAGAGTGTGATACTGCTCGAAATCACACTAGAGTAACAAAGAATGGCCCAAACAACAAACCCTAGATACAAGTCTACATGGCCCAGGGCCCTTGAACGCCCCAGAGAAGATGAGCATGAAAATGGAGGAGCCATTGGAGGCTTGGGGGTTGAAGGGTGGTCACCTGAGAGGATCGAAGAAGTGTGTCGGTGGGTGAGAGGAGCTAGGGTTAGGTTGAGTGGTTGAGAGATGAGAGAATTTGAGGGCGGCAGTGTGTAGAGAATGATTAGGGCTAGGGGTCGTTTAGGATTAAAAAGGGAAAGAAACAATATATGTTCTATTGGGTTCTGGGTGGGTAAGTGTGTGTAGGGTTTGGGTCGGGTAATTTAGCCTAAAATTGGGCTAGGTATTGAGTTCCATTTAGGCTACAATTGAAAGCCAATCTGGCTATATTTTATATTGCCACCTTTTCCCTATTTAATTTATAATAAATAATAAATAGTTCTTGAAAAATAGTTTTATGTGCAAAAATGGATTAAGATATGTATTTATCATTTTAAAAATATAGGGACCAATTTTACACATATAAAATGTAATTATATATTAAAGTAACTAATATTGCAAATATATGTAATTTAGCTTAAAAATACCAAATGCAATTATAAAAATGCAAAAAAAAAGATTAACCATATTTTAGCATATGTATAGAAATTTTATTACTAAATAATCATAACAATAATTTGGGAAATAATTATTGGGGGTTTAATGAACAAAAGGGAAGGAAATAAATCAATTTAAACCATTAAAGTTATGAAAACTTTATAAAACCTTATGTATGCTTATATATGCATGTATATGCTATTTTGAAGGTATTTAGGAATATTTAAAATATATAGAGAAAAATTGTGTATCAATATGTGGTGTACAACGAGGGTATTTAAGTTGATCCAAAGAAGATAGAGAAGGTTAAGAGTTGGCCTAGACCATCCTCAGCCACAAAGATTCATAGTTTTCTTGGTTTGACAGGTTATTATTGCTGGTTTGTTCAGGTATTTTCATCTAACGCATCGCCATTGGCCAAGTTGACTCAAAAGGGTGCTCTATTTAGGTGCTTGGACGAGTGTGAGGAGAGCTTTCAGAAGCTCAAGACTGCCTTCACCATAACGTAGTGTTATTTTTGCTATTAGCTTCAAGTTCATATACCGTGTGTTGTGATTCTTTGAGAGTTGGTATTGGGTGTGTGTTAATGCAGAAGGGTAAAGTTATTACTTATGGTTATCGCTAGTTGAAGCCCCATGAGAAGAACTACCATGTTCATGACTTGGAGTTGGCTGCCATTGTTAATGCGTTGAAGATTTGGAGGCATTATTTATATGGTTTATCCTGTGAGGTGTTTATTGACCGTCATAGCCTCCAGCACTTGTTAAAGCATAAGGATCTCAATTTGAGGCAGCGGAGATAGTTGTAGTTGCTAAAGGATTATGATATTACTATATTGTACCATCTAAGGAAGGCCAATATGGTGGCCAATGCCTTGATTAGAAAAGCGGTAAGTATGGGGAGTTTTGCATATATTCTAGTTGGGGAGAGACCTCTTGTAGTTGATGTTCAGGCCTTGGCCAATCGGTTCATGAGGTTATATATTTCGGATCCCGGTAGGGTATTGGCATGTGTGATTGCTCGGTCTTCCTTATAAGATTTCATCAAAGGGAGCCAGTATGATGATCTTCATTTGCTTGTCCTCAAGGACAATGTTTGGCACGATGATGCCAGATATGTGACTATTGGTGATGATGGAGTGTTAAGGATGTAAGGATATATATGTGTGCCCAATGTGGATGGGCTTCAGGAGTTGATTCTGGAGGAGGCCCATAGCTCGCGATATTCCATCCATCCAGTTGCCGCGAAGATATATCAGTATTTGAGGCAGCATTATTGGTGGAGGAGAATGAAGAAGGACATTGTGGGATTTTAGCTCAGTGTCTCAACTGTCAGTAGGTGAAATATGAGCATCAAAGACCGGGCAGCTTGCTTCACTAGATGTATATTCTAGAGTGGAAGTGGGAGAGGATCATTATGGACTTTGTAGTCGGACTGCTACAAAAATGGAAGAAGTTTGATGCTATTTGGATGATTTTGGATCGGCTCACCAAGTCCGCGTACTTCATTCCCGTGTGTACTACCTATTCTTTAGAGCGATTGGCAGCGATATATATCCAGAAGATTGTTCGTTTGCATGTTGTCTCAGTTTCCATCATTTAATATAGGGGCACTCAGTTTACTTCGTAGTTTTGGAGCTCTAGCGAGAGTTGGGTACTCAGGTTGAGTTAAGCATAGCTTTTCACCCTTAGATGCAGGGGCAGTGTGAGCGCACTATTTAGATACTGGAGGACATGTTGCGTTCTTGTGCCATTTGATTTCGGAGGGTCATAGGATCAAATTCTACCGCTCGCAGAGTTTGATTATAACAACAGCTATAAGTCGAGTATTCTGATGGCTCTATTTGAGGCTTTGTATATGAACGGTGTAGATCTCCAGTTGGTTAGATTGAGTAGGGTGAGGCTAGAATATTAGGGATGGACTTGGTGCAGGATGCTTTTGAAAAGGTGAAGATAATTCAGGAGAGGCTTCAGACAGCGCAATCTTGACAAAAGAGTTATGCTGACAGGAAGGTTTGAGATGTATCTTACATGGTTGGTGAGAAGATTCTGTTGAAGGTTTCACTCATGATGAGTGTTACGAGATTTGGTAAGAAGGGTAAATTGAGTCCTCGGTTAATTGGTCCTTTTGAGGTGCTTCGGAGGATTAGGGATGTGGCTTATGAGCTTTTGTTGCCACCTAACTTGTCGAGTGTGTATCCGGTATTTCAAGTTTCTATGCTTCGGAAGTATATTGGGGATCTGTCTCATGTTCTACATTTTAGCATGGCTCAGTTAGATTGTGATTTGACTTATGGTGTGGAGCCAGCAGCTATTTTAAAGCATCAGTTCGAAAGTGAGGTCAAAGAATATAGCTTCAGTGAAGGTGCAGTGTAGAGGTTGGCTTATGGTGGAAGCTACCTGGGAGACCGAGCGGATATTGCACACCAGATATCCTCCCATATTCGAGGCTTCAGGTATTTTCTTGACTCGTTCGAGGATGAATGTTTATTTATGAGGGACGATGTAACAACATTGTCAGCCGTTTCATGAGTTGTCGCTCCGTTTTCCCTATTTTTGCTTCTTATTTCTTTTCTTATCGATTCTATGTGTGATCGGGTTGGTTGGCTCGGGTTCGGAAAGGTTTTGGTAAGGTTTGAGACACTTAGTCTCTTTGAGGAGGATAAAGTTGGAGAGTCAAACGGATGTTGACTTATGTCATAGAGGACTCAGATGTGATTTTTGATGGTTTGGATAGCATAGGGAGGTGATTTTTGACTTAGGATCATGATCGGAATGTTTTTTGGAGGTCCGGAGAAGATTTAGACTTGAATTGGCGAAATTGGAATTTTGGCATTTTCCGGTTGATAGGTGAGATTTTGATATAGGGGTCAGAATGGAATTCTGAAAGCTGCAGTGGGTTCCTTGTGTCATTTTGGAGGTGTATGCAAAATATTTAGGTCATTCGGATGTGATTTGGTAGACTTTTTAATCAAAAGCATAATTCGGAAGATTTTGGGAACCTCTGGCTTGAATCTGATGCATTTTGGTTGATGCGATATTACTTGAGGTGTTTTTAAGATTCGTATAAGTTTAGATGGTGATATGTGACTTGTTTTTTGTTTTGGTTGAAGTTTTTCCAATTGCTGTCATAACTGCACCTGCGGCTAGGGGACTACTGGTGCGGTCTCGAAGAAGCGAGTTTGGAGTTGTTGATGCGACCAAAGAAGGCATAAGTTTGAACCGTAGAAGCAGTTGAGGTGGCGCACATGCGATTGCGCATGTGTGAAATTTGCTTCGTAGATGCGGCTCCTGGGATTTAAGTGATGACTGAAGAAGTGATGCTAAGACCAAAGAAGCGTTGGGCAGGAGCGAGATATAGACCGCAGGTGCGAAATGCCTGAGCCAGAAGGTATAAAATAATTTCCTTCGCGATTTTTGAGTTGTTCTTCACCATTTCAAGTTGGTTTTGGAGCTTTTTGGGTGATTCTGAAGGAGGATTTAAGTGATAACGTCTGGAGGTAAGATTTTTTAACCTAATAATCGAACCTAAGGCATTATTTCACTGATTTGGCGTAAGATTAACGGAAATTAAGGGTTAAAAATTGGGGATTAGGGCTTGCATTGGAGACCTTGACTTGAGGATTTGATGAGCCATTTGTAGTTGGCTTTTGGGACTTTTGATATGTATGAACTCGTGGGGAGATAAGAAATCTATTGATATAAATTTTAACGAATTCTGAGTTCTGGGCCGGGGAGTCGAGTTTTGGTTAATTTTGGGATTTATGTTGTAAATGAATTATTTTTGCATTGGCTTCGTTCCCTTAGCGTATTTTGACATTGTGATTCTAATTTTGGATATATTCGACATGAGTTGAGGCCGATTCAAGGGGCAAAGGCATAGCGGGCTAGTTTGGACTGAATTGAGGTGAATAATGATTTTAAATATTGTCCCGAGGGTTTAAAACCCCGAATTTCACATCGTTGTGCTATGTTGAGGTGACGACACGTTAGATGACGAGAGTGTGGTTGTGCACTGTTGGGGATCGAGACTTAGTCCATCTCAAATGACTATTTTACTGCTTATTTGATTGAAACTTGTTTGCCATCATCATGATTTTGGATGAATTCCATATTTGGGCCTCGTTCCAACTATTTGGAACCTTAGGGGATTTTTACTAATATTTCCTCACTGTTTCGATTTTATATCTGTACTTAGTCATGCTATATTATACTATTTTCAGAACTTAACCATGTTTACTCTTTTTTAACACTTTAGATGATATTTTGGGTAGAGTGTCTTGCTTTGTTATTGCCCGAGTGGCTTATAAGACTCTAACTGAATAATGTCGCAGGCTTGTGTTGTGAGGATACTTTGGGTCTAGCTGTACGCTGCAGAAGTGATACATTGATATGATTATAAGGCCAAGGGCTTGAGTTGTACGCCAAGGGTAGCTTGATATGAGGCTGGGAGCCTATTGATTATGCCACGAGATGGCTGGATATTGCGCTTGGTCCATGAGGGGCTCCTCCCGGAGTCTGTACACCCCCAGTTAGTGCATGTACCCATTGTGATATGGATATAACCCAAGGGGCTGGTGTTGTTCCATGTTGTTGCCCGAGGGGCTGATTTTGTTGGTATTGTGCCCGAGGGGTGATTTTTATATGTTTATCTTTTCTAGCTACCTATCATTTTCTTGTTTAACTGTTAAAAAGGTGTTTTAAAGAAGCTTAAACTGAACTAAGGTGTTTTCATGAGATTTTACAATTTCATTGCACTTTACTACTTTTACTCTGCCTCTTTATAGGATGGTATTGTGTTTTTATGTGATTTCTTATCGCTCAGTCTTCATGTATTTTTATTACTCACTGAGTTAGAATACTCACTTTACTCCCTACACCCTGTGTGTAGATTCAGGCACTTTAGGTCCCCCTAGCGAGTGCTGATTGTTTCTAGCTCGGGCAATTCAGTGTTCACTAGGTAGCTGCTCGGCGTTTGCAGCCCAGTGCTTCTCCCCCTATCTTATTTTTTCCTTGCTTTAGTTATGTAATAGACTATGTAGACACTTGATACTTTTAATCGGTTATTAGATGCTCATGACTGGTGACCCCCTGATGTCGAGCTATGTTTCTTTTTTTGCAGTTGATGTATTTCACTCTATTATAGTATTTATCATTATTAATGACTTAATTATTAATTATTATCTATTAACTTAATTGGATTTTGTGTCGAGTGGCCTTGCCTTCACGAGAGGAGCCATCATGACCGGGTCTGGGTTTGGGGTTGTGACAGTTCTATATCTCTTTCTATTTATAGGGGATATTCCTAGGAAACCTTAGAAAGTACAACTGATAAAATATCCAGTGGAATATTCCTTCTTTCTATTCTAAACTAATTCAATTATTACTTTCTTACATCTTTTACTCGACCTCGGCACTGATCCTTCTTAAAATGACTCCTCACCATTGCGACATAGTCGGCTTATTCCTCGGCTACGTCCACTATAAGTTCAATCCAAATATTGACCAATACAATTAGTCCCTTCGCTTATTGAGTTCGTGATCTTGGAGGTCTCGATGAGAAGATTCTGTCTGCAACTATTCGAAGGAAATTTGGTCGCGATGATTGAATTGAATCGGCCGAGGTCAAATTGGCAGCATTGTCAGTGGAGCTGCGATTGGTGTGGCCCACGTAGGATGATGTCATGGCCATACGCGTTATTATTACATGTCTTCCCAATGCAGTGTCTGTGATTCTGTCGCTTAGATATTTGTGCCATTGATGGCTTTTTTCCTCAATTCTGGCGTCACCTAATCCTATAAAGAGTGGAGGGGATCTGTACTTTCGAAACATTCAGCATTTCCAACTTTGTATGCATATTGTTCCTCTTTGATCTTCTTATCTGATATTCTTCTCTAATCTTCTTATTTGATCTCCACTTCCAATTTCTTACATCTTTTCCAGTTTCAGTCCCTAGTTTCTTTCCTAGTTGATATTTTCTTTCTCTGACTTTGTTGTACACATTTTACTATGGAAATATCTAGAATTCCTCTCATATTCACGACGGGGTCTCCGATGCCACTCCTTTATCGGTGGTTATTCCTCCCGGCTGTGAGAATTCCATGGTTGAGGAGGAAGAAAGCTTCCCCACTATAGAGGAGGTGGTACCTAAGAATCCTTCGGTATTAAATGACTTCCCAAATGGGACCTGCTCCGCTCCTGCTTAGGAGCTTTCTAAGACGGGGCCATGTTACGTAGCCGACCTCTAGTACAAAAATTATAGTCCTTCTTACATCTAAATCATTTTACCGGGAAGCGACATAGTACAGTTTCACCTTCCTAGATACTGCGCTTTCTATGTTTATCTATTCCTAGTTGGTCATTATCTTACTCTCCCCCCCCCCCCTCCCCGTTTGCCAAGGAATTTTTCCACTTTTACAACGTCTGCCCAGGCAGCTGTCCCCTTATTTATACAAAGTTTTTTTATGCTGACAAATTACATAGAGTTGGCGAGCTGTGAGGTCAATATCCGCCATCTGCTGCATCTATTCTAGCCCAATTTTTATAGAGGCACATTGATACATTTGTGACTTCAAGGATTAGTGGCGGCGATGGATGATAAGGCGAACCGGCAGTTCTAGCATAAATACTTCTTCATCAAGATCGAGCATCAGGTAGCAAAACCGACTGGTTTCCCCGAGCAATTGAACTATAATCATAAGTATCTTGCCATATGTTAATTATTTTCTTTCTTCCTCTTCTTCTTTCATTTTCTACCCACTCATGGCTTCCCTTGTTTTTAGCAGAGAGGTGTGCACCTTCTCTCGTCTTCGATATTAAAGATTGGGTGGCTTGTGTGTTACCCCACACCATGGGAATTTTCTACTGGGCGTCCTTTCATAAGCGCTTTAGACCTAATACTTCATCTATTAAGTATTATTTCTACCTTCCAACTTATTGTCGTTCACTATAACATTTTGATGTGACCTTTCTTTTGTGATAGGCCGGCGAGCTTCAAGAACAGCAAAGGCTCCGGTGTTTGCATTCTGACAGGCAATCGCGTCGTCTGAAATGCGGTTCGTACCGGCTGTGCCCGCATGAGGAGGGGTGGTCGTACTCTAGTTTCTCCTTTGCATGATTCCTCCCAGTGGGCAACTATCATATATACTGAGACCTCTAATCACCACATAGTGCATCTAGTTGACAAGTTGTCTTATAACAAAGGGAAGGCGATTCCCCAAAAAAGACGGAGGGTGAGATTGGAAGGGGCAACACTATTGATATCGAATTAGAAAGGCATATCAATTTAGATGCGGAGGCGACTTCCTTATGAAATGTTGAGGCTGATTTCATGCCGCCTATTATCATGGAGGATAGACCGTTAGCAGCTGGTGAATCCTATTATAGGAGGGAGCCTGCTCGGATAGTCGGAATTGGCTTATTTTTCAGCGGATAAAAGGGATAAAACCTTCCTCATGGAAGATGATGGTTCGGGCTCTAACGTTGACCCTGAGGAAGTATAGGCTTTTGAGGAGAGGTTTACCTGAGTGGAGATAAAGACGGAGGGACCTGATCGGCACATAATTATCCTCGTATATTATGACCTTCTGGCCAACTCAGAACGAGTGGTGCCGACCTTCGCTCCTTTATATGTAGATTTTGAGAATAGGACACTACAGATGTTGAAAGATGCGGACCTATCATTAGGCATATCTGGAATGACCGTGCGAGTAAGTTTGCTTGTCCCATGTTAGGTAAAGTTCATTTCATATGTGTAACTTGCTTCCACTGACCTCTCTCTTTTTTTTTATGTTAGACCCTTATTATGGGGATTGATCGGGATCGGCGAGAAGAGCGGAGGACGGCCATTTTCAAGAAAATTACATCCAAGTACAGAGAGTAATTTTCTAAGCACCAAATGCTAGCCGACTTACTCAGCCAAGACGGCCAGTTTCAGTCGCTCTATGATGTGCTCCAACAGAAAGACGAGGAGATGAAGAAGAATGACGAGGAACTGAAGGAGAAGAATGAGGAGCTTTTGAGGGCCATCAACAGATTCAGCGTGCTTGAGGGAGCCTAAAGGTTAAAGAGGATAAGCTCGAGGTAAGCAAGGTAGTGATGACTGAGAATGCAAAATCTGGCTGAAAGGACCAGGATGGCCGTCGTGGTGAAGGCAGCAGCTTTAGAGGGTACTCTACATGTTTGTAGGCCTGAGCGGGATGACGAGGCAAAGACGTCGCTGCTCAAGGTGGCGAGGTTGGATTAGCAAGTCGAGAGTTTAGAGGTAGAGCTATCAACGCTAAATGATTAGGTCACCACCTTAAAAAGGCCGAGAAGGAGCAACAGTAGGCCCAGCCTTCCACTTCTCATACTTCTACCGATCTTATTATATCATGGGGGTTGTAAAAGATGTGGGTTCATATTGAGGCTCAACTTGACTTATACAAGTCTTTGAAGGCAGCCAAAAAGGATTTAGAGATGGAGCCTGAGGGCGTCCATGTCAAGGCATGTGCAGCTTGTCAAGCTTGTGGTAATAACCTTGGTACATCCGGTGGGGATGATGTGACGGTGTTGTGGATGGGCTTGCCTCTAATCCTTGGTATGACGATGAGTATGCTGATGGTGATAATGTGGCATGAAGCTTTTATACTTAGTTTTTTTGCTTAGCTATTTTTGTGAGGGTGTCCTCAAGCCTTTTGTAAAAAGTATTGTAATCCGACAATTGAAATGGAACAATTTCCTTTTGCTATGTATTTTTGGATTTCTGTTCTCTTTTTATTCTCATTTTCTAAGTGGGAAGTCCCTGAATTTTTTTGTTGTTTGCATGTAATGTTGATTTTGGTAGAGTCAAATATAGACCGACTTGAGGTGAGATACTAGTTACCTCGAACGAGGTTGAGCTTTGATTGATTCGAACGAGATCGAATGTCAAATAATTAGAGCGAGGTCAAATTTCGAATAACTCAAGCGAGATCGAATGTCAAATAACTGGAGTGAGTCGAGTTAAAGTAATTCGAGTGAGGTCAATGTACAAATAATTCGAGCGAGGTCGAATGTAGGATGTGGAATGATTTGGTGGAGTTTTAGAAAAATACTACATGCTGCTTTGTTTATTTCATTCATTGGAGAATATTGTATGTTTCTATTTGTTCCATACATACATTTGAGAAGTTCCAGCCTTCCTAGTCCCTTCATTGCTTGGCCTGGAGAAATAATCGATAGGCAGGGCGATGAATTATATTTGAACTTCGATACATCTCCTCTGTCGCCTTATTAAAAATCTTCTTGATAAAACCTAATTGGGATAAAATCGGGGTGAGTGAAAAAAGAGTATGATTTGAAGGGCATCAGTTCACAGAAGTTGAAGTATTTGTGGTGGGGAACGTTGTAATTGTTTGGTAGTAGCTTTCCCTCTTTAGTTTCTAGTTGGAATGATCCTTTGTATGCTACTGCTGTGATTTTTTATGGACCATCCCAATTAGATCCTAGTTTACCTTCTCTTGGGTCTTTGCTTTCCTGTGTTTTGGCCTTGAGTACATATTCCCCAACTTCGGGTGGTCTTATTTTGGCTGTTTTGTTGTAATACCGTTTTGCTTGCTATTTTTTGGGCTATCATTCTTATGTGAGCCATGTCTTTTCGTTCCTACGCTTCGTCGAGGTCTTGCTTTCTGTTCTCATCGTTGCTTGGTCCGCTCTGAGTATCTCAAACTTGGTTCCCCAACCTCGACTGGTTTCACTTTGTCAGTCCCATAGACTAGTGAATATGGCATTTCTTCTCTACTTGTTTTTGGCATGGTGCAGTATGCCCATAGCACTTCAGGTAGTTGTTCCAACTAGAGTCCCTTAGCGTCTTCTAGTTTCTTCTTCATGATGTTTAGTATTATTTTGCTGGAGGATTCGGCTTGGTCGTTTCCTGCAGAGTATATGGCATGGAGATTATTCGTCTGATATTCCATTTCTCTAATAATTCGACGGTCTTTTTCCCAGTAAACTAGGGTCCGCTATCACAGCTGGTTTCTTTGGGGATGCTGAAGCCGCATATGATGTTCCTCCATACGAAATGTGATAACTTCCTTTTCATTGGGGATGCTGAAGCCGCATATGATGTTCCTCCATACGAAATGTGATAACTTCCTTTTCATGTATTTGGGTGAATGCACCAGCTTCTACCCATTTGGAAAAGTAGCCAGTTAAAACCAAAAGGAAACACACATTACCTCGTCCTGCTGAGAGTTGTCCCACGATGTCCATTCCCCATTAGATGAATGGCCATGAAGATGTGACCGAGTGGAGGTGCTCGATCGCTTTGGGTATCATAAAAGTATTCCTAGCACTGGTCCTACTTCTTGATGAAGTCGGCGGCTTCCTTCTTCATGGTAGGCCAGTAATAGCCTGCTTGTACGAGGCATCTGACGAAGGCTTGGTTGCCGATATAGGCACCTTAGTGGTCTTCGTGTACTTCCTCGATGAGGCATCTTGTTTTGGTTTTGCCCTAGGCATTTCGCCAAGGGACTGCCAAATGTTCTTTTGTATAGGTCGTGGTTGATGATGCTGTATCTAGTTTCCTACATTCGAAGCTTTTTGGCTTCTTTTTTGTCTGATGGGAGTATCATATGTTATAATACGGTTGCGCCAGTCCCAAGTTAAATTTACTGAGTGTAACTCAAGTTGATCTATTGACGAGTGGAAGAGGGTACCCACGTCTTCTTTTCCAATCATTTTTTTTTGCTCCTGCTAACTTGGCCAGGTCATATGCCTCGATCTTTTGTGCTCGAGGTATCTGGCCGAGTTGAAATTTGACGAATTTTGGCAGTAGTTTTTGAATTTCTGTTTGGTACTTTTATAGCCTCTTCTCTTTGATTTGGAAAGTCTCTGTGACTTGGTTAACAACGAGTTATGAGTTGCATCGGAGGATGACTCGTTGTGCTTTGAGAGCTAGCTTTAGTCCTGCAATAATTGCCTCGTACTCGGCCTTATTATTTGCAATATCGAGGCATGGGCCCGCGAATGACTTCACATGTTGGGTCCTCGAGTACAAGTCCCAGTCCAGATCTTGACACATTAGAACCACCATCAGTATATAGGATCCATAGGTCGGGTAACCTGGGAAAGGCATGAGAAGTTTCCTACTCGACCTTAAGCATTATTTTGGTACTTAAATTGGTGACGAAGTCGGCGAGTACCTGCAATTTTATCGTTGTTCACAAATGATATGTTATATCGTGCTTGCTCAATTCTATGGCCCACTTGGTCAATCTCATCGACAGCTCGGGTTTATGTTGGATGCTCTTTAGGGGAAGATTATGACTACCAATATGGGGTAACAATGAAAATAGGGTCTAAGTTTTCATGAAGCTATAACCAATGCCAAGGCCAACTTTTCAATGTGGGGATACCTTATTTCAGCATCAACCAGTTTTTTGCTAATGTAATAAATTGGATATT
This sequence comes from Nicotiana benthamiana, assembly GCA_034376525.1. Lineage (NCBI taxonomy): Eukaryota > Viridiplantae > Streptophyta > Magnoliopsida > Solanales > Solanaceae > Nicotiana > Nicotiana benthamiana. Next base: position 67,489,725 of record CM067331.1, on the reverse strand, counting down.
GCGTACCTTTATTTTCATGGACCAACACTGCACTTACTGTGAACTCTGATACGGAATAGTATATCAGAAGGAGCTCACTGGGTTTTACTTTGGCGAGTAGCAGGGGGAGGAGACGTATGCCTTTAGCTCTGTAAAAGCCTCGATGCATTTTGAATTCTACCGGAGTCCATTGTCCTTTGTAAGCACGTTGAAGAATTTGTGGCATCTGTCTAAGGATCATGAGATGAACCTCGACCGGACAACTATACAACCGGTCAATTTTTGTACCTATTTCTTGCTAGTCAATACTTTGAGCATTCCCTCGATGGCTTTGATCTGGTCGGGTTTAACCTCGATGCCTCTTTGTGACACCAGAAAGCCGAGGAACTTGCTCGAGGTTACACCGAAGGTACTCTTTTAGGGTTCAGCTTTATGTTGTATCGCCTTAGTATATCAAAGGCTTCCTTCAGATGGTCGATGTAGTCTTCTTTCCTTTTGATTTGACCAACATATCATCGATGTAAACTTTAATTGTTTTGCTGAGTTGGTCCTTAAACATCTTGGTGACAAGCCTTTGATAAGTCTCCCGTGCGTTCTTCAACCCGAATGGCATGACTCTGTAGCAGTTCGTCCGCTGATGGATGATGAAAATGGTCTTTTCCTAGTCCTCCTCATCCATGAGGATTTGGTTGTAACCTGAGTAGGTGTCCAAGAAACTTAACAACTCGTGCCATGTAGTTGCATCGATAAGTTCATCGACACGAGGCAACGGAAAGGAGACTTTCAGGCAGATCTTCTTTAGGTCTGTGAAATCAACGCACATTCGCCACTTTCCATTTTTCTTATTCACCATGACCATGCTGGCGACCCATTAGGGGTATTTTGACTCTTGGATGGAGCTGTTAGCAAGTAGTTTTTCCACCTCATCATGGACGGCCTCATTGATTATGGCATTAAATTTTCTTTTTAATTATCGTACAGTTGGGTAGAGTGGGTCGACGTTCAACTTGTGTGTGGCAATGTCTTTCGGGATACCTGGCATGTCTGCATGGGAGAAATCAAACAAATCGGCATTGTCAAATAAAAATTTATGAAATTTACCTGGTTATGAGAGTTTCTGGCCAAAGTATGACATCTTGTTATGGTCGCTATTGTCTAGTTGTATGGGATCGAGGTCTTCTACCGTTAACACTGTGGCTTCCACGACGTCGAGACCTTGATGATGTCTTTTTGTTCATCAAGTTCGGTCTCCAACATGGGTAATTGCTATGCTCCCGAGCCTATTCCTTTTAACTGTTGAGTTTGGAACCTTGAGCGATGCAGTAGCATTATTGGGTTATGCGTTGTTCGCCTCGGATGTTGAATATCCCCCATTGAGTAGGAAACTTGATTTTTTGATATAAGCTGGACGGGATGACCCTCATGGCGTGTTCAAGGTCGCCATATGATAGAGTTGTAAGTTGTGTCCTGGTTCATGACATGGAACATTGTTTCTAGGGTGATGCTCTCGGCTAGAATGGGTAGCGCTATCTCTCCTGAGGTTCGCTCAACTACATTGTTAAAAACTGTTAGAATTATGCAGTGTGGTACTATCTTGTTATCATGTCTCATTTGTGCGAGAACTCGAAGGTAAATATTACACACGTTGCTCCCGTTGTCTACCATTATTCTTTTTACGTTAGTATCTGAAATACATAAAGTAATGACAAGAGCATCAAAGTGAGGAAATGTCAAACCGTGGGTATTTGACTTATTGAAGATGATACTATCTTTGAGGCCATCATACAGTTCATGGGTAATCGACCCCTTCAGTTTATGTGTGGTGGTGAACTTCACGTGATTGATTGCTTCTTCATCGCCTCCAGCGATGATCATTTGGATGGTACAGGTGGGGTAGGGTGGCTTTGGAGGGTCTTGGTATTGTTCTTGTCTGCAACCGAAGTTGGCTCTTCCTCGGTAGCTCATCAGTTCCCTTAGGTGTATTTGGTGAAGCATGTTCACCACTGATTCCCATAGGGCTATGCAATCTTTGATCTTGTGACAACGCTCCTGATGAAACTCATAGAAGGCATTTGACTTTCTATTACTTGGTTCGAACTTTATCTTTTGTGTCAACTTCACCTTCGGGCCGAGCTCTCAAGTGTGTTCTCTATTTCAAAACGGGATACACAAAAATTGTGATCAGATAAGAGTGGAGGCATACCTCTTTCATTTCGCTGACTCCCTGTATGTGGCATAGACGTTCCTTTGGTATGGCGAGGAGATAGTAGGATAGCCGTTCTAACATATGGTTGGTGCATTTCCTGATTGAGGCGTGGACCTGAATAGTCTCATTGGTCGTTGTTATGGCGGTCTTTCCTCGACTCTATTTGGATAGACATTAGCTGTTTGGTTGGACCGCTGAGGTCATTGTTATCTTCTCTCACCTCGGCGCAATAGGCGTTGTGAATTTCTTCCCAAGTAGTGGAAGGGTATTTCATGAGCCAGCTTAAGAACTTTCTGGTCGCCCTCGACCCATTCCTGTTGAACCCATTTTGGAAAGTCGCCACTGCCATTCCTTCTAATATATTTGTAAAGCTTTTTCTAACTCTGTTGAACCGGGCGAAAAAGTCCCTTAAGTCCCTTGCCAGGAGATTGTCTGATGGCGAATATATCATTTATCGTGCCCTCCGCCTTCTTAGACCCGGCGTGGGCGATGACAAACTTGTCGGCCATTTCCTCGAACATTGTTATTGAGTATGCTGGTAATTGTGAGTACTATGTTAAGGATCCCCTTGTTAGGGTTTCGCCTAACTTCTTCAGCAACACTTATGGTACCTGCTCTTTTGAGAGGTCGTTGTCTTTTACTGCTGTAACGTATTGAATGATGTGGTCTTCGGGGTATATTGTGCCATCATATATTTTCAAATATGGTGGCATTTTGATCTTGGGTATGACATGCGGGGCTACCTCCTTGTTGTACGGTTGTTCGATGAACTAGACGACGTCCTGTTTTGGTAGAAGTTTCGGGGCGGCCGGTATCTTGTCAACCTTTCTTGATGCTTCCCCATTTGATTGCGGAGAGCTTTATTCTCGTTCTCCATTTCTTTTATTTTCTTCAGAATGACCGCAAATGCGTCATTACCTACATTAACAGCAGTGTGAGTGTTACCTGTTGGGAGAGGGGCGATAGCTGGTTGCTCGTTGGCGGTTGTTGTGGTATTTGATCATGCATCACATCTACTCACTTCTTAAACGGGTTTGTTGAATATGTTGGTTAGAGTACCTGTCAACCACATCTCCAGTAGTTTTTTCACTGCTGGTGGCGCTTCGTTAGTTGTGGATGTGGAGGCTCTTCTTTCGCGTAAAGCAGTTACACCTCCATGAGGGGAGGTGAGTCACTCCGCCTGGGTGTAGCGCTTGGCGTCACATTCTTCTCGTCTTCTCTATCAACTTCGTTTATGGTGTTCAAGAGGTTGGTGGTAACGTCCACTACTGCTTTTAATATTTGATCTTCTTTTCCTGCCATTGTTAGTTCGTGCAAACGAGAAAGATGATTGTTTTCGTATTTTTTTTTATCTAGAAGAAACTAAAATTTTAACTAGAAAGTCCCTACCAACGGCGCCAAATTATTTTAACCAAAAAAGTGTTAAACCTTTTCTGAAGACTACTACTAGATTTGAAATTAGGGATAACGTCCAGTTAAATATAATAACTACTAGATCTGAAGACATAATGTATTAATGATATAGGATCGTGTCTGATAATATTGAATGCCAATTAATAGTGTTCAATGATTGTCAATAAATGCAGTAAAGAAAGCATGCAATGAATGTAGGTAATAAAAATAAATAAAATAAGAAGGAACTTGTCATCCAAATGTTAGATGACTTATGATTCTCCTATCTGACAACAACGTGGGACAATATAAAAGGAAGGTGGACAAGAGATCCTTGGATCTTGTGAGTAAAAGATATATGTTGAATAATGGAATCAGTGGACAAGACAAACTTTGTATATTCTTTGTAGCCAACCCTTACAATGTGTTTTTCTCCAAAAAGTGAAAAGCCGTTCTTGTTTTATATCTTTTTTTTTATAAATAGGGAACATTTATAAGAAACCTTAAAAAATACAACTGAAAGAATATCCAGTGGATGTTCCTTCTTTCTCTTCTAAATTTATTCTGTTGTTGTTTTCATACATCTTTTACTCGACTTCGACACTGATCCTTTTTAAGATGACTCCTCGCCATTGCGCGGTGGTCGATTTAATTCTAGACATTGTCTATTTTGAGATCAATCCAAATTTTGACATATACAATACCGAATTATAAGTTTAGCTCTCCGTTTGAAATTTTATTAATAAAGACGTTCATGGGCAAAAGAAGTAGAGTGAAAGAAAACTGGAAATGGGATGCGTCTGTCCCTCGTTTAGATTTAAAAAACCTATGAACGGTGGTTAAGGAGACAAACATATCGTTGCTTCCAGATAGAAATAGTGGAAATGTATATCCCACAATTGATTTTCACTATTGATCGCCACCTATCTGACAATGTCAGAGAGAGTAAAATAGGTTAAAGGACCACCTCCGTGTATCTTGTTCGTTTTAAGTTATGTGGCATAATTTGAGTAGATATACAGTTAACCGGAAATGAATTATTACATTTATAATAATAAAACATTATCATAAACTAATAACGTATTTAAAACTTGTGTTTTAAAGGGAAAAAAAAATCTAATATTTATAATCTTTCGTGTCAATTAAAATGAGGTGGTTTGATTCGGTACGTAATTTAAAGAAAAGAGATTTTTTGAAATTTATGGTCTTAAAATTTAAAAAGTAAAAGCTTTATGGCGCCATGACATTTGTATGGTTATAAGAACTCCTCATAAAGAGTAAATAGGTAAAACAAAGAGTTTATGGTTAAATAATTTTCAATTAGAAAAATATATCATTCTCTTTTAAATGGACTAATAAGAAAAATATATCATAGAGTAAGATATTTAAAACTTGTGATATTAAACCGTTCAAAACATTTGTATGGTTGAAAGAACTTTTCATAAAAAATATGAAAAGAGTATTTATTAAGGGAATTTACCTTTCTATTCTAAATGTCAAATTTTATTACCCGTCCTAATCAAGTTTTAACTTAATTACATGACCAAATATAATTTACCAATTATATATAAATTAATTTTAAATGAGTATCCATCTATATTAAGAATTTAACGAAGAATCAGTTATTTCCGATACATGTTCTCTCTCTCTCTCTCTCTCTCTCTCTATATATATATATATATATATATATATATATATATATATATATATATATATTTATCGTTCTCTATTTTTTCCCTAATTTTTCTTTTTCTGATGTTCTCTACTTTTTATCCTTTCATGTTATATATATTTTTAACGCAATTCATCAATGGATTTGAATCGTTTTACTATAGAGTTTTAACTTAGAAATTTCCTTTCATGTTGCACAATTGGTGTCAATCAATAAATTTTGAAGGTGTTTGACTCTCCACAATTGACAGCCATTAAAAAGCTTTGAAGTTTTGAATTGAATTTGACTTTTCAAAAAAATATTATTTGTTTGGATTGAGTGCTGTTGTAAATAATTGGGAATATAGTTTCGAGTTTATATCTCAATTATAAGGGTATTTGGTGAAAATTAAACTTGATTTTGATTGAATTTCATATTGAAACTCGAAGAAGAAGAAGAATAAGAAGAAGAAGAAGAAGAACACATGAATACAATATACTTACGAAATTGTATTAAAGTTGTATATAAATTATATTTAATTGTATTATGTTATAATTATACATTTTTTTATTTGAATATTGTACGAAAGTTAAAAAATAATTATATAATATATTAATCGTTATATGAAGTTTTTGACATGTATCAAAATTGTATTAAAAGAGAGAATTTTGATTGAAATTTCAAAGAGGAAGAAGAATATATTAAATTTAACTGCGTACAATAATGTATGAAAGTTAAAAATAAGTTATAAATAAGTTTTATATTATATAATTAATTATATAAAATTTATTTTTAGTTTCTATGTTGTTGTAGATGCATCATATTTATATTAAGTTTTTACGAAATTTATTTTAAATGGTATATTGATATACCATATAAATTTATCAAGATTTTATTGTTGCTGCTAGTGGTACATCAACAGAGATGAAGGTGTTAAACAGTTTACTTAAATTTTGAGTTTATCTTTGACCAAAAATTAAAAATCTTTTTCAGAAGCTAAAGAGTAATTACACTTTTAAGAAAATTTGTATAGTTGCGTCCAATTAAATATTCTTTAGTAACTTATTAATTTGACATTTAATTATTTATATTCATATAATACAAGTAAAACGTAACATGATTCTTATGCTATAAACAACCTCAACGATGACCATAACCATCTCCTGTTTGAAACTTGATCGAAATCAAAATTCGGAACAAAGAACGCGCGGGCCACTCAACTGCGACCATATAGATATGGACGGAAGCTAAAAGAATTTTTTGATTTGTTGTTTCTTAGGCTAGTTCGACCGTGTGTTTTGGTGTATTCACTTGATTAACCCTTTATAAAATGTATGAATGAGTTACAACCATACATACACACACAAGTTAACGACAGAGAATAGGGAATAGGAGAAAAGAGAAAAAAGGAAAAATAATGTAACTAAAATTCCTAATTTAAGACACTAATAATAGATAGTATATGAAGAAAGGCAACACAAAATATGAAAAGAGAAGATAAAAAAAAGTATAACTTAATCCCTTAATTTAAGGCATAAATAATGGATTATATATAAATTGTAAAAAAAGCTTATTTATGATGGATAATTTTTAAAATTGAGACAATATTAATAATAAAGTTTCATATAGTGTATAGTAAATAAAAATCCCCCTTCCCCCTCCTCCTTTTTTTGATTTTCCATCCGATATTCGGTATCGGTATTTGATGCCGACTATATTCGAATTCACGTCGTGTAAAGCTCCATTTAAAGGAAAGTGCTCCATATCAAAAAAAAATCCACATCAAAAATTTGAATCCGAAATCTTTAGTTAAGAAGGAAAAATCCCTTATTCTACTAGAACGGGAGTTTTGTATACGAATTGATTCAACATAAAAAAACTTTGCCTTTTTGTGTATTTTTCCCATTTTGGCAAAATGCTTTAAGTTATGCGTAAACTTAGCCCAGATTATTAGTATTCTTTTCGAACTATACACGATCTTAATTATCTCCCATAACTTGGTCTTTTGAGAACCATTATCCCCTAGATGCTGATATAGCAAAAAGTATGTGTGCAATCAACTGTAACATGGATTTTTCTGTCTATGTCGCATCGTTTTGAAAAATAAATTTTTTTAGCTTTTTAAGGATATTAATTTTTATATAATTTTTTCGAATACATTTTATAATAAAACTTGGATAGAACGCGTAATTTAGGCTAAATATTTTTATTTAACCAAAAATAATAAAATTTTAGTTAATCTTTTTTTTTAATTTGACCTGAAAATAAAATTTATACAATAGAAATAAATAGTCAAGGAATCTAAAAAGTTATAAAATGAGTTTGAAATTAATTTTGGCTACAATTTTTTATATAGCTTTAAAATACGGTGCTCTATTTCTTTTTATTTTTTACAAATTTTACCTAAAAAATAAAAAAAACACAGTTGAAATATATAGTCATTATATCACAAAAGAAGAAATAAAAAGAGTGTATAATTGCAATAAATTACAAGTGCAATTATACACTTTTTTTTATTTCTTCTTTTAATGCAATGACTATTTATTTCAACTATGTATTTTTTATAACTTTTTAGATGTCTTGGCTATTTATTTCAAATGTATAAATCTTTATTTTCAGGTCAAACTAAAAAAAAATAACTAAAATTTTATTATTTTTGTCTAAATAAAAATATTTAGTCTAAATAATATAGTATTCAAGTTTTATTATAAATTTTATTCGAAAAAAAATTATCTAAAAATTTAATATTCTTTAAAAGGTAAAAAATATTTTAGTTTAAAAAAATATCACTAAACAGAAAAATCCACATGGTAGGTGAGTGCAAATTTACTTTTTACCACATTAACATTTAAAGAGGTAATGACTCTCTAAAGGTTAAGTTGAGGGGTAATTAAAATTAAGTAATTTGAGGAAAATATTAATAGTTTGAGCTAAGTTTAAAAGTATTTTAAGATATTTTGCAATCCTTTTTTATTTTTTTATTTTTAATGGTTTGCCAAAAAAGCTGATAAACAATTGTATCTTAAGAAAGCGGTGAAAATAGAATTCAAGCTGACTATCATGTGTTATGGAGCCCTACATATAGCATGTATTTGGATTGGACCGTGGAATATAGCCAATATCAGAGTCTGCAACTGTTTGGATAAGCTTCCTCTGTATTACTAATGACTTTTGACACTCGAAATCCTCCTTTTACTTTTTTCCTTTCGGACAAATCTCCGTAATTTCTATTCCCTAACATGCTCAAATATTAATCCGTTCTGTTTACTTTAATTTTTTTTAACTTTTTTCTTAAAATTGCACTTAGAGTAAAAGTCTAGGAGTATTTGTTGTTTATGCAATGAACAAATTAATATTAATGTAATTAATTTTATTGCTAAATAAATATTAAAAGATGGATTTTTTATATATATAAAAATAACCAAAAAATTAATTAAAATAAAGTAATAGTAATTCGGATTTTCTTTTATTAATGTAATCTTACGTTAATTTGGGTGCATTTTGGATTAATTTATTAAATATATATATATATGTCACTTTTTCCCAATACAAGTAATGTACCTCAAAATTCAAGTAGTGCATGAAAAGAAATCACTACATTAACTTTCATTGTTTCTGTTAAAATTTGAGTTAATCTCATACTAATTGTTATCGCTTTATTAGTCACTAGTAAAAGCTTAAAAGTAAGACACCCACTGTAAATTCCTGTCCACACAAATGGACTGACTAACATTCCGCCATTTTTTTTTAGATTCTGACATTTCAATTGAGTGTTTCAATTTGCTTTGCTTTCTCCGTCTTCACCAGGCTGTTCTAACCTCAAATATCATAAAAAATATGTGTCTTTGTGGAGATGAAAAAGAGCAAAAAGAAGGAAAAGTAAAATAAATGGTAAATGTTGACTGAAAATAAATAAACCAAGTTTCTTCACTTTCTGAAGGTTAATTAATTTCACCACTCTTCTTCAGGTAAGAAACTCTCCCTTCCTTGAAATAATTATGCAGATATTCTTCCTCCGTTCTTTTCTTTATCTCTGTGTGGGTGTGTTTTGTGTTTATTTGTTTCCTTGAAATGGGTAAAGTTTCTTTTTCTCGAATTCTTTTATTAATTAATATATACTATCAAAGAGTCGATGCTAAAGTTTAAGTTAACTACAAGATTATATATTCTTACTGTCACATCACAGCCGTTAACAGGATATTAGTACACAGTAGAAGTGAATCTAGATCAAAATTGTGATAATCTTGAATCTAGTTATTACGGCTACACTTAGCATATGCATGCATCCAGTTAAGGAAGATGTAATAAGATACTAAAGTAAGATATAAATCTTGAAGCAGAATATATTCATTTACGGCCATCAAACAAGACGTGGATAAGAGAGACAGATGCACAATAATTTTTTTTGAAAAACTTGTGATTTAAGACAAGAGGGGTTGCTCTAATGGTAAGCAATCCTCACTTCCAATCGAGAGGTTGTGAGTTCGAGTCTCCCCAAGAGCAAGGTGGGAAGTTCTTTGAGGGAAGTATGCCGGGGGTCTATTTGGAAACAGCCTCTCTACTCAGGGTAGGGTAAGGTTTGCGTACATACTACCCTTCCAAACCCCCCTAAGTGGGATTATACTGGGTTATTGTAGTTGTGATATTAAACATGCCATAACAAATAAAGCTATAAAAATTTTGAAATTTGTAATTTTTTAAAAATGTCATATATACTAAATCTTGAAGCTTGGGCTATGTAAAGATAAAATGAAAATTTAAGTAAATTATTTTTAAATTTTAAAAATAATTTTTTTCTAATTAAATGAACCAAATAGAAAATAAATTTATATAAATTAAATCTAGAAGTATGTGATATTGATCCTTAAATGAGATCATTAATAAGATAAGTAGGGAGATGTCCGTAATCTAGAAACAATTACAAATGAAGGTTAGTGATAATGTTAGCTGATGAGATGTCATAATCCATGGTTACAGCTTTCGGCTACTGATTGGCTGACCACATGACATGGACATGAAATTCTCCTCTTGTACTAGTTTGATTTGCTGTGTCGGCGCATACTGTCTCAACTCATGTCTTTTCAAATATGGATAAATTTTAAAAAAGATTTATCAACACCAGACAACAATATTCCCAAATCGAATACTACCACCAAAACAAGGAAATATTACTCCAACAGCAACAACATCTCAAAATAATTCCACAAATGGGGTATTGAAAGAATAGTGGGCATACAACCTTATTCATACGTTGTACATATTATTTTTAGTAGATCATCATCTTAAGAAAAGATACAAAAAGAAAGCGCAACACAAGTTGAAAGGAAATATTACTCTACAAAATAAAATTAAAAAAGACTATCCATAGAGCATAAATTGGCAGCAAAAAGCCATTCGACTGTCCATATAGCTTAAAGGATCTGAATTTAGAATGGAAATCACTAGATATGTGAATGGGGAACTTATGCAGGGTTAACAGGATTACAACTCTTTTATCCCTTTATTATAGATAAAAATAAAATAAAGTGACACAATTCAATTTGACAAAACTTTGTTCTCCAATATATATGTATGTATATATAGAGAGCAAGTCAATCATAAGCTATGTGGTGGGAGGTAATAATAACTTTAGGTATACTTCAAATTTAATCTTCTAATTAATCTTGGAAAGACCATTTTGTCTAGTTGCTCCCAAATGTTTGGCCAATAGCCGATAGGAATTCTTTTTTTAATATACACATGCATTTTATTTTCGTTTCTTCTTTCTCATTGAGGACAAATCACATCTTATTAATTAAGAAATCTACTCAATGATGATGTGGACTGAATTCAATAGGATTCAAGTTATATATTCTGGTAATAGTGTAATGAAATTTTTTCCTATGCCACTGAGCAAAAGCAAATCTTTATCCGGTGTATAGCAAACACTAGTTTTTTCGTTGCAATTGTAACCTTCTCCTTCATTCTCCATGGGAGAATTCCCCCCTAGTTTTTTTAATCATCAAATGGAATATCTTGAGTTTTCATGCTTTCTTAAACATATATATTATCTTTGTCTAATTAATAATTGACATAGAGTGTGTACTTCGGCTTGTGACATGTGCAATACTGCAATCCAAATGTATGCAAGAGACTCACCAATAGTATATATATAGATATTGAAAAGTAAGTGTTTCAAATGGATAAGAATGGACCTTGGGCCTAACTCAACCCCAAAAGCTAGCTTATGAGGTGAGGATTGCCCAAGCCATATAAGGAGACCAAGGACCTCAAATCCCTCCGATGTGGGACAATTCAACACCCCCCATCACGTCCAGATCTCTGGAGGGTGGACAACATAAATGGGGGCCCAACATCGGTAACAATAATTGGGATGGGCCTGGCTCTGATACCATGAAAAGAATGGACATTGGGCCTAACTCAACCCCAAAAGCTAGCTTATGAGGTGAGGATTGCCCAATCCATATAAGGAGACCAAGGACCTCAAATTCCTCCGATGTGGGACAATTCAACACAAATTCCTTTAACTTTGACCATACATATGTATATAATAGGACTCTCAGCTTAATTCTGCATTTACCTTATTTATCTCATAGCTATCTTTACACACATCTATAAAGTGGGATAGTCTAATAATATCCGTTGGGACTCCTGCTCCAACAGATAATGGAACACGTGAACCCATGGTTTCAATCTTAAATTTGGTATTTTATACGCGTATTTTGTAAAATTGATCTAATATTATCGGTTGGTACCCCTGCTTTACAAAAATTGAATGGTGCACTTGATTGAATATTGGGTTGAATTTGATGAACCCTAAAAACATTGAACACTAGATTTCTTGATCACTGCCAGTTTCAGCAAGAGCTGAACTGTTTTAAGACAATATGAAAGGAGGGTTCTTCATTTGTCAAATTTGGATTATCAATTGAAATGCTTCATCCAAGTATTTTTTCAGAAATAATATTCACTTCATCATGAATCCCTTACTATATATAGCTCCAATAATGTACGGCTCCCCTATGTATATTATGGGGGTTTGTCGGAAAGATGAACAAAGGTACATAACATCACATCTTTAGTGTTGATTAGAATGATGAGAAATAAAACAACTAACCTATCTTTTATCCCAATAAAATGAAAAAAATACTTACAGAAGTAGTGTGTACACAAACCTTATCCCTATCTTGTAAGGGTAGAAAAATTGTTTTTAATAGACTTTCGGCTCAAGAAAATAAAAAGCAACAATAGTAACTCAAGTAAAAACACAGGTTTAATGATGGAATTTGTATATAAACTTTGCCCAAAAGTATAAACTATTTTAGCTGCATGGGACAGCTTCATGCGTGGTAAAGAACTCGAACCAGCTTGTATTTTACCCAAGAATCAAAACATTTATTATTATATAAGGCTTTGTGTCAAACCAGCTTCTATTTCAGCTCCAATTATATGAGTATGAAAGAACTCCAACCAGCTTCTACTTTAGCTCCCTGTTGTATAATTAGTAAAGAACTCGAACCAGCTTCTGTGTTAGCTCCAATTATATGGGTGGTAAAGAAGTTCAAATTGTTAGCTTCTTCCCATCTATTTTGCTTAATAAACCACTCTATAAGTCTTAAGTTGCTCAGATACGGGTGTGGATTTGGAAGCCGGATCATTCGAGATGTAAATTCTAAGATTTGGATCCTAATAAGGATATGGGTGCGAGGATACAGCTAAAAATAACTGAAAAATATAAAAATATCTCTAATTATGAGAAATTTTATGGAATACTTACGTATAGTAGTAAAGTATGAATTTCTTTTTTATTCTCAAGTTGTACATAAGTAAAGGATTAATTTCCTAGATAAGGTATGCTATTTCTTCAAATTTACCCTAGTTTTGGTTATGATTTTGGGAATCAAATTGTATTTCTTCTTGAATTTTTTCCTCTGTCATGATCAACGTATCCTAAATTATTTGATCAGATCCGATACGAGTTCCATACCCGCACCCATACTAGTTTCGTATTGACACGGGTGAAATCTAAACTTCCGTATCGGAGCAACTTAGCTATAAGTTACAGCTTTGTTTGACATTACTACCTGAATAGGCAGAAAGGGAAAATTTGTCATTTTTTTTAACTTCTGGATGCTAAATATGTTGTGCTCTTCTGCTCTTTAACCTTCCTTAGTTTCTTCAGTTTATTTTTATTTAGGAGGAAATTCTATTTCAATAACACACAACTAACTTGCTGTAAAGTATGAAGAAAATAGTTTACATGCGATGATAAGCGTAAAATTATCACTTCTTTTAGTTCTACTCTATTTACTAATTTTCCAGAGATTAACCCCTACTGTTTTCCATTTTAATTCCGTTACTTACATGCTCTTATAGAAGACTTAATATTTAACAAATCCTCTGAATCAAACATGTGAATACATTAAATCCTTAACATGCATCACGTGTTATTTTAGCCTTACAAAGTCCATTATCATATGCCATAGGACCAGTAGTGCCTATTACTTTAGGAAACATATCTATCAAAGACATAAAAGAAGTAGTACTTTCATTTAAAATTAGAGTCCATAAGTAGTGGATAATTAGTCTCTCTCTAATTAAACTCTAAATGCATAAATAAAAAGCTTAATTTTAATACAATATTTTGTTAAGTCTATTTGATGAACTTCATGGCTTATCTCACACACACGCACATATATTTTGATTATAACTTGAACTATTACAAAAGTGAGAAAGAGTAGAGGGTTTACATGTAAACGTAGCTTAATTAACATCTCCTCATAAATGTCTTTTGAGTGCTCTGCAAAGGGAACAGCAGTGGATCTAGTACTAGCTGCAAAAGCATAGGTGAACTCACAATATAAAGTAAAGAATTCAAGAATTAATCAAACAGTTAGAAAGTCAATAATCTGGTGAAATATAGAGAGAAAAATATATAAACAATTGAATTATGGTAAATCATGAGCAATAACTTTCACTTTCAGATCTTACTTCTAACAAAAGGACTCTTCAATTATGTAAATCATGCAAATAAATTTCAATTTTTTTTTCATTTTATAGGATTTTTGCTTTCACCTTAGAGAAATCACCGGAAAATGAGAACCTATACACTAGCAGACTAAAGAAATATGTCATGGGATAAGAAACATTTAGAATTTGACTATATACATAAAATACATATACAATTAACAACCTAGTAGATAGTATAATTTTACTAGTGGAATTCGGGGATAGTAGTGTGTAGGTAAATTTTACCTCAAACTAGAGGCTAGAAAAGCGGTTTTTGAAACACCCTGGACATAAAATACATATACAAAATATGAAATAAGTTTCAAGAAAACAGAAGAGTGAAAAGAGGAAAATTAGATGAAATTAAAAGAAGAGAGGGATAGTTGGCTGAAGGTGATGACAGAAGCATAGAGAGCACAAATGAATTGAGATGCTTTTGCCCCTAAATTTACTTAGCATATCATCATTAGTGCTCTCTATCTTCTGTCAACAATTATCACCCTTTTTGCCCCACTTCCTCTATACTGCTTACCCTAAATTTACATTTTCCAGTACCATTTAATTTCTCAGGACCAAGAAAAATAAAAGAATTAGTTTGACTGTGTTTTTTTCTTTTGGTGTTGGGGGGGGGGGTGGGGGGGTTTGAAGGAAGACAATGGTGCTAGGGCTATGTGAGAAATAGATATTTGGAGGAGTTAACCTATTGAAGAGTAGGAGTGTAGAAGGCTTCTTTTATAGGAAAATAGGAAGTGAGAAGATTGAGGGAAAGGTATTCTTGGTAAAAAGGGTTAAACCAGTACACCTGTCCCCACTGTATGTGTACTCTCTATAATTTGTTATTACAGTTTTTCACGAGCTGAGTTTAGGTAAAAGGACAGCCAAACATACACTCTAACTCTTAGAGCTGGTACGAAGAATAAAAAATAATTAATTTATAAATTAAATTTAAAATAAATTTATTTTATGTTTGGTTGATATATAATATTGTTTATATTAGCTTATGCGTTCATCGATAATTTCCTACTAAGATTTAGGCTGTTTGATAATTGTCTTTCATGAGTTTCATTAATCGTTAGGTCATATCCATAAAAGCAATAAATAGGAAAAATATCTCTTTAGTAAATAGAGGAAAGAGGGTTCCCTTGCTTTTCAATCATTATATAAAATCAACTAATTGTCTTCTATTCTATGCGTACTACTCTTTACTTTCATGTTACGTATGAGATATATATTTGATATTTGGATATGTACAAAAAATTTAAATATTTTTGACCTTTTTTTAGAAGATCACTTCCTTTTTTCTAAAAGATTATCATTTAACATTAATAGTTACCCGCACGTATTTTTTCATGATCTGACGGTGTAAACTCTTATTTTGTATGTATATGGATATAGAACTTATAATCGTAAAATCAATTGTATATAGAACTTGTATTACTCCAAGCGTTCAAGTTTATGATCGTAAATCAATAATATTCTTTTTGGTCCGTTCCTAAAAATATTATCTCTTTATAAATTTAGAAATAATTTTACTTAAACTTATAATTCTATCCTTAGTATGAAATTTTTGTAACAACACAAATATTTTGGATCCCTTTTAATTTGTTTATGATCAAAAATTTTAAAACTTTTTCTTTTTTTAAATTCGATGCCCAATCAAATATATCCACGTGAAGGGTGTAAATTTTAAATCATTCAAGTGTCGAGTTAAAAATGGATACAAGTTACATGGGAGTCTCCTCTACCCGGCATTGATAAAGTCAATACGGATGGAAGCTTTTGCAAAGAAAGTGGTAAGGCATGCATTGGAGGGGTGGTCAGGAACAGTCAAGGGGACCTTATTACAGTTTTTTCTATTCCTATGGCAGAGGCTAAAGTAGCAGATTTTGGAGGGAAATGGTGTAGTCATAATGGGTACACTAATTTCTCTATCGAACTGGACTCAAAGATCATACTGGATATTCTCACAGATGGAAATCCTAACAACATGAAGATTAAAAAGGTTATAGATAGAGCCTCCATCATTATTAAACAAACTAGAGCGATGGTCAGGCACTATTTCAGAGAGGGGAATCAGGTAGCGGATTGTCTTGCTAAATTGGCTATAACCACAAATTAGAGAATGGTGTATCATTCACTCCAAGATTTTCCTAGCAATGCAAAATGGCTCTTTCTCCTTGATAAATGGCATCTTCCTAGTATAAGAACAAAGTATGAAAAATTTAATTTCTCAGTTAGCTAATTTTGTTCATAGGTCTTAGGAAGGAGGGTGTATATATATGAACCTCTTGTCCTTCTTTTGGGGTGATTATATGACCGCTGTTGTATTTTGTGAGATCAGGTCTAGCTCCCAACTCTTACGTTTTTTGAATACAACATAACCTAGACATTTGTCTGAGCAACTTTATATAAAAAACACCCTACTGTAAGTCATTAAATTGCAAATGCTAGTATATAAAATTTTATATTTTATGTGTGTATATATAACTTAAATCCTTTAAAAATTAGGAGTGCTAACATTAAGAAGGTCATGAGACTCTAGTGAGCTATATCTGCCAGCATATGGGTTTTGTGATCAAATCTGGTTAAACCAAGTGGTCCATAGTAGGTGCAATACTGCTGGATTCCCCTCTCTGTCCAAAACCTCTATGACTCAAAATTGAGAGAAATAATGGGGCCTCAATTCTCTTTATAATGATGGAGATAAGGTGCAGTTAGTAGGTTGCAGTAGGGGTGACAAACGGGAGGGTTAGATTGAATATAAACGGATTTAAAATAGATAATTTAAAAACGGATAAAATATTCGATTTGTCCTTATTTAATACTGATAAAATATAAGCTAATCAGTGAATAATATGGGCATTCATATCATCCCTAACTTTTTGTAGATCACTTTTTTTGAAGCCATTCACCTAGGCTTTTTGACCTATGGTGATCGGGGTTTGACTTTTTGACAAATGTAAAAATTAATCACATAGATTATTCGCAGGGCGAAAATTTATAAGCACACACATTAGTTATTCATTTTTTATATAGTCAATATGAATTTTACTAATATTTAAAAATTTATTATCCAATTTATTTTTTAAAGGATAATATAAATGGTAATTATTATTTTTATCCATTTTGTCATCACTAGATAGTAGTATCATGTGTTAAGATCTTGAAAGCAAGCAACTTGGCAAGTGGGAGTTATATATAGGGGCAGATGTATTTAAGTTTCATGGGTTCAATTCTGAAATTTTTTTTTGCAATAAATCTATTATTTTTTTAGAATTATGGATTCAAATCTACTATTTATTAACTTTAGTATTTTTTACACATAAATTTATATGTCACATCAGAAGTATTGGACTATCAGTTAAACTCAATGTTACAACTCTACCTCCGCCTCTGGCATAGCCTACAACAAAGCATGTGCTTTCTATGGTATTGACCTACATGATGTTATGACTTCAATAACAATTCTGACATACATTTCTATCTTTTGTTGATACATAAATATTAGTATATGTCATGTAAGGCTGTAAACGGGGCGGTTCCATGGAACCGTGGCGGGGTGGTTCCACCCGTTGGAACCGCCAGAATCGGAACCGGAACCGGACCGGTTCTGGCGGTTCCAAACGGTTCTGTAACGGTAATTTTTTTAAATTTTTTTTTTCAAACGGTTCCAAACGGTTCCAAATGGCTCTTTTTCAAAACTAGCCGTTTGGAAGTTTAAAAAATAGCCATTTGGCCCCCAAACTTTATATAATTAGACTATTTCCCATTTCTCAACTATAAATACCCCCTCATTCTTTCATTTTTATTCACCAATTCATCAATATCTCTCAATCTCTCTCAAGTTCTCTTTCAATCTTTCTAGTGCAAGTGCTTAATTTATTGTTGCAAATTCGTGAAACATTGTGAAGTTGTTGAATTGAAGTTTTCAAGTGTTCAATTTCAACGATTTTAAATTTTCAAGAAGTTGTTCGTCAATCCGGTAAACTCGTTTCAACTCTTACGTGCTAATTATTATGGCATTTTCGTTGAAAAATATGTTCGGTAAAGGAAAAGCTAAAACCGGTGAAAGTAGTGGCCAAAATACTACCCCTCCCCCGGTTGATGACAATCTCAACATAAAATCGAAAGTTGAATTCTTGCCTGGTAATAAATTGGTGGAGGGAACATCTCTAGAGATTTTGGAGAAAGAAGGTAAGGACAACGTCACACCATCTTTGCAACACCATGCTAATGGCTTGGAAAAAGGTGCAATGGAACAGGTGGTTTTATCTCAATGGGGTGGTTCAAATAAGGCAGGATTTAAAGTAGTGCCTTCAAACACTAAGAAGTCCGTTCACCTTGATGGTGTGTTCAACATTGTATCGTACGACATAGTCTCTAAGCTTCAAGATCTACTTATGGCATCAACTTTTAAGGTAAGTCCAGTACATTATCTACAGGATCTGACATCTGCTGTAATTCAATTCTCTAATACCTGAACAATTTGAATCCTTAGTAACTTATCTTTTGATGGACCTTGACATTGTATTCGACATGGCTCAGTATATGTATTTGTCTATTATTGTGAGTGATATAACATGACTGAAAAGTTAAAAGACCTTTTTTGTTATCTGGATTTTATTGCATTATTATTGTAGGGGCTTTGTCTGAGAAATCAATGGAGGCACACAGGACATGGAAGAATTATATGGCTCGGCTCCAGGAACTCTAAAAGATGTCGAAAAAACTGAAGTGGCCGATGATGTGGGTGCAACTGTTAATAGAATTAACCCCAAGGAACAAGAAGAAGCGTTCACCACAGGGGATAACTGAGTTAAGTCATCTTCAGGGAATAATGCATAAATTATGATGTAACTTGTACATTGGCATGTCTTCTTTTAGTTTTTTTCCATTGGGGGAAGGAAAGATATGCCATTTTGGTCAATAAATATGCTCTTTATCATATCCTTGAATAACTTTTGTCTCAATATTTCTTTGTCTTTACTTCTATATCAATCCTTGAATATTTATATAACATACAATATATAACATACAACACAATATACTAATGACAACATTCTTTTATCAATATATACTACTTATATACAATTTATACTAATTACTAACTACAACACAATATACACTACCTATATAAAATATATACTACTTAAATACAATATATACTACTTATATACAAAATATACATTACTTATATATAAAATATACACTACTTATACACAATATATACTAATTACCAAACACAATATATACTAATTACCAAACACAATATATACTATACTAATAACATAGTACACCATATAAAATATATTCTATAATATACTAATGACTACTATACAAGATATTGATTTAAAAAAAAAAATTCAGAACCGTCGGAACCGTCAGAACCGCGGGAACCGGAACCGCCAGAACCGAAAGTCCGGCTCCGGAACCGCCAGAATCGGAACCGCCAGACCCGAAACCACAGACCCAAATAAACCCAAAACCGAAACCGAATACAGCCTTGATGTCATGTGCTTTTTTCTCTATCAAGTAGTAGCAGTTAACTTTGGAAATACTGGGGTTGCAAGCTAATGACAATTTCACAATTACCCCCTTTAGGTGTACATATATTTTTCACAGAAAAGAGACAGGAAATCATAGTGTATAATTTTATATCCACGTTACAAATTAGGCTTCTTTTTATTAGGGTATCTGGTAGTTAATTTCCTTCCATGTGGCTTAACCTTGATAATTGCAACTTGAATCTAATGACAGTTATGAAAACCTTGGATTTTTCATGTTAAGGGTGACAGAGAGGTCACTTAAAATATTATATGTAACCGTCTATATTAATTAAGTGAAATTAGTAGCCTGAAATGAGACATTGTTAGCATATATAAGATAATTAAAAAATATTACAGTCAACGGGCCACATTTTGATATTGACAACATTTGATGTCCCAAATAGAGGAAGCACTTGAAAATATGAGCTTGGTGTTTGGTATAAGTCAATTTAAAGAGAATTAAGGGTCTCCCCACCTTGTTCAAAGATTGATGTTTAGCGGTTTCGACTTAGGTTACTGCGATGTCATATTATTTGCATTTAGTTTAATAAATTTTAGCCACCTTGGATGGTTTTTATTAAATAAACATGACTAAAAGTCCCATGAGGCTCCACTGAAAATCGACAAGTACCAATATAAGGAATTTAGATAACCAGAAACTGTTGACATGAAGGAAATTATATGATTATATGGAGTGTATACACAGTCTATATTTATTGTATTTCTGGTATACAATAGCATGGGCTGTGATGATTATGTGTTGCTGGGCCATTTGTATATACCGAGCCCACTTCGTATTTAAGCCCCATTTCATTTTATTATTTGGGTCCTTTGACCCGATCCATGAGTATTTGTATATATAGGGGTCCCCAGATATTTTGGGACCCCCGGACTTCATTTTTCTCTTTTCTGTGAATAGAATTCTCTCATTTTCCAGAGAGTTCCTAAAAGCTCTGCCTTCTCTCTACTTTCTCTCTCTAGATTTTCTATGATTTCTCGGTCTAATATAAATGTTTACATGGTATCAGAGCCTCGACGACGATCCGACTATGTTTCTATGTGCTTCATTGTCTTGGATGAAGTTTTTTTCGAGGTTTTGGGGGTGATTTCTGAGACCTCACGGTCGATGAAGATTCCGACTCATCGGAGACCTTTCTGAGTCTTTCGTCGTGATATCGGAGTGTATTTTCTTCTCCTGAACGTTCTGGAAGATTTTATGATGATTTTTGGGTGACCTATCGGCTTCTAGGGTTTTTGGTGGTTTAACATAGGGTTCTACTGCTTTCCGGTGGCTCGATTCTTACTCATTGGACGTTTTGGGTGCCTCTCCGACGTTCCTGACCACATTTTCAGTAAGGATTTCCAAGGTTACACCTAGGGCTTTGTACCTAGGGTTTCTCTGTTGTTTGAAGGCCGATCTTCTCCGGTCGCGAAGAAGGAGGGTAACTTTGTCCTTATCTTCGGTATTGTATGTGATTATTTGACTCTGTACTTGTGAGCATCTGGTGTTGTCCGTGAATACCTGACTTGGCTATATTCTGTTTGTTGGTTGTTGTAACTAAATACCTGTTTTGGTTATATTCTGTTTGTTGAAAAGTTGTTCTTTTAAGCCGGTTCATTGACTATGGCTTCTAACACAAGTACTGGTGCCTCCCCTTTTGTAGACTCTTCCAGTCCCCTTTTTGTATATTCTTCTGATGTACCTGGGGTATCTCTCGTTCCCACTCCCTTCTCGGGTAGTGGTTATGGGGGCTGGAGACGTAAAATGATTGTTGCCTTATCAGCCAAAAACAAAATCAGTTTTATTGATGGCACATACTCCCGACCTACCACCAATGTGGCTCAACAAAGGTTGTGGGATAGGTGCAACAACATGGTGATTTCTTGGTTGACTGCTTCCCTTTCCCCTGCAATTGCTGAATCTGTACAGTACTCAGACACTGCACAGAGCATATGGTCCCAACTCCAGACCAGATATGGCACTGCAAACAGGACCAAAATCTTTGAACTGAAAAGAGAGTTGTCCCACACCTCTCTGTTAGAATATACGCTTAACGCTAGAGGGGGGGGGGGATGAATAGCGTTATAATAAAAAACAATATAAACTTACGGAATTAAAAATTGCAGGATTGAAATAAGTGCGGTAAGTAAATAATAAGGAACGAACGCACCGAAATTATCCTGGTTCACCACAACCTGTGGCTAGTCCAGTCCCCGAGAGACTCTCTCGAGATTCCACTAACTTCGTTAAGCTTACGGGGGCTTAACAAACCGTTACGAACTGAGAACTTGAGTCACACAAGCCTCAACAAACCTTTGCTCGAAGATACCACACTTCAAGACTTCAACCGAAGGAATGAAAACGTTCCTTCTTACAACCACAAGGGATTAACACTTCCCTTCAAGTGTATACAAACACTTAGCACTCAAGACAAGACTCTCTTTAAGAGTAGATATGAGTAAAATAAATACGCTCAAGAACACAACAACTTTTGTCAAGAGATTGGCTCTCAAAAACTTATTGAATGAATAGAAAATGATGAATATGAGAGTATGCAAGCTTTAGCAAGAATATGATCAGTTGTTGTTCTTAGAAGACTGATTTTGAGTTGTATTTATAGTGTTCAAAACCCCACAACCGTTGCCTAATTGCTAATCAAGAATTGCTGATTTTGTGCTAAGATAATCGATTATCTGATTTGCATAATCGATTATTTTCGAATCGTTCAAAAATCATTCCCAGATTTTAAGCAGAATAATCGATTATCCAAATCGTATAATCGATTACCTGACAACGTTCAAAAAATCATATTCAGATTTTACTTAACATAATCGATTATCAGATTGTGTATAATCGATTACCTGACAACGTTCAAAAAATCATATTCAGATTTTACTTAACATAATCGATTATCAGATTGTGTATAATCGATTATCTTTCAGAGTTTAAAAATACTTTGGCAACGGTCATTTGCATAACCGATTATGCTATAAGGATAATCGATTATCTTTTATATTTTGAAAACTTCGGACTACACTGTCTTAACATAATCGATTATCATAAAGTACATAATCGATTATTTTACAGTCTTGTAAAATTTGATAGCCATAACATAATCGATTATCATAATGTGCATAATCGATTATTTTATAGCTTTGAAAAATCTGATGGACACTGCCTCAACATAATCGATTATCATAAGGTACATAATCGATTATCTTGTAGCTTTGAAAAATCTAATGTACACTGCCTTAACATAATCGATTATCATAAGGTACATAATCGATTATTGTTCAGCTTTGTAAATCTGGTGTACATTGTCTTAACATGATCGATTATCATAAAGTACATAATCGATTATCTTTGTCCAGATTTGAGAGGCATGTTTAAAAATTATTTTGGCTGAAATAAAATGTTTGAAAATCATTTTGCTTTAAATTAAATATGCATGATTTGATAAAAACGATTTTACGAGAGAAGCCAAGTCTTGAGTTAATTGTCAGATCAAGATCACAATTATAGAACGACTCATGTATAACTTTATTTCTATGCTTGATCATGATCTTTGTTCGTCTTGTGCTTGAACCTCGTTATGTGTCAATTGCGCGTTTGTGCTTGGACCTCGTCATATGTCAATTGCGCGTCGTTTGTCATTTATCAAAACCTACAAATATGAACACACGTTTAGTTTAGTGCCTTGAGAACGTGTTTCAACAATTTCCCCCTTTTTGATAATGGCAAACCAATATCGGGATATGCATATTAGATAATTCATAATGACGATCCAAGACAAGTATATAGATATGCAATTAGTTCCCCCTCAACATATGAGTTCCCCCTCAATTTATGCCACTAAATATTAAGTGCATAGCCCTTATTCTTCCCCCTTTTGACATTAGCAAAAAAAAAACATTAGTAAATAACTTGTTTATTGATTAACCAAAAATCGCAATTATAAAAGGGACAATATAATGTCAACATAATCGATTATTGATACTTGATAATCGATTATGTACTTAAGAGAAATCGATTATTCTTAAAAGAGATCGATTTTTCTGCACCAGTGCTTTATAATTCCCCCTGTCTTTGGGGCGATGCCTGCAAAACAGAATTAGGCGCCTCCGACGCTCAAGTTAGTAATGAAAAACAAGAAAAATGCAATGCATGACTTAGATCAACGTGGAGTCAAGAATCCCGAGTTCACTACGAATTCGGAAAAAGGACTCTTTCTCTAAAGGCTTTGTGAAAATGTCGGCCAATTGAGATTTGGTTTCAACAAACTCAATTTCGACATCACCTTTGAGAACGTGATCTCTTATAAAGTGGTGCCTAATTTCAATGTGTTTTGTTCTTGAATGAAGAACGGCGTTCTTCATCAAGCTTATGGCTCTAGTATTATCACATCTAAGAGGGATATGATCGATACTTAGTCCATAGTCCGAAAGTTGTTGTTTCATCCAAAGGATTTGAGCACAACAACTCCCCGCGGCTACATATTCAGCCTCGGTTGTGGACAACGCAACACTTACCTGTTTCTTACTAAACCAAGAGACAAGAGAGCTACCGAGCAAATGGCAAGTGCCACTAGTGCTCTTGCGGTCCAATTTGCAACCCGCAAAATCGGAGTCGGAATAGCCAACAAGTTGGCATGAAGAACCTTTGGGATACCATAGTCCCACATTTATAGTACCAACAAGATACTTCATTATCCTCTTAACCGCAGTTAGGTGCGACTCCTTCGGACATGATTGATATCGAGCGCATAAACATACGCTAAACATTATGTCCAGTCTACTAGCAGTAAGATAAAGAAGGGATCCGATCATACCTCGATACTTCTTGGTGTCGACTTCCTTACCTTTCTTATCTTTGTCAAGATGATCGGATGTGTTCATTACAGTGGCCATTGCTTTGGCGTTGCTCATTTCAAATCGTTTTAGCAACTCTTTGCAATATTTAGATTGACAAATGAAAGTTCCTTCTTTCATTTGTTTCACTTGCAACCCCAAGAAGAAGGTTAGCTCACCCATCATAGACATCTCAAATTCGCTTGTCATTAAATCAGAAAATTCCTTGCACAAAGCATTGTTAGTAGCACCAAAAATAATACCATCCACATAGATTTGAACTAATAAAATATTATTGTTTTTATGCTTAATAAATAGTGTGGTGTCAACTTTCCCCCTAATGAACTCATTGTCCAAAAGAAATTTGCTCAATCGTTCATACCAAGCTCGGGGAGCTTGTTTAAGACCATAAAGGGCTTTCTTAAGTTTGAAAACATGATCGGGAGATTTAAAATCTTCAAAGCCCGGGGGTTGTTCAACATAAACTTCTTCTTGAATAAAACCATTTAGAAAAGCACTCTTTACATCCATTTGATATTAATTGAAATTCATAGAAGAGGCAAAAGCAAGTAATAAAGGAATAGCTTCTAACCTTGCTACGGGTGCATACGTTTCTTCATAGTCAATTCCTTCTTCTTGATTGTAACCTTTTGCTACAAGCCTAGCTTTGTTTCTAGTGATTACACCATTTTCATCTAATTTATTTCGAAAGACCCATTTCGTACCAATTATGGTATGATTGTCGGGTCTTCGCACCAATTCCCAAACGTCATTTCGTTTGAATTGGTTAAGCTCCTCTTGCATTGCCAAGGTCCAATGCTCATCCCCAATTGCTTCGGAAATGGTTGAGGGTTCAATTTGAGAAACGAAAGCAGTATGTCCTAAGGTGTTCTTAAGATTGTTTCGAGTACTTACCTTTTGTTCAATGTCGCCAATTACCTTGTCGAGAGGATGGTCTTTGATTGTCCTCCACGCGTTGGGCAGTTTCGTTTCTTTCTCCAGTGGTGGCGCTTCCTCCGATGATTGTTCCAAGATTTCATCTTGAATTTCCTTTGGGTTTTCCTCTTGTACTTTGTCTTGAGGACTTATTGTGTTTAAAATACCTGCAAGATCAAAAGCGGAATCCTTTCTCGCCAAGCGAGCATTATTTTCGGAAAACACAATATGAGGGGATTCCTCAACAGATTCAGTTCTATTATTGAATACTCTATATGCTTTGCTACGTGATGAGTAACCAAGAAAAATTCCTTCATCCGATTTGGCATCAAATTTTCCCAAATTATCTTTTCCGTTGTTATGAATAAAGCATTTACAACCGAATACTCTAAGATGGGAGAGATTAGGTTTCCTTCCCTTATAGAGTTCATAGGGAGTTTTCATGAGTATAGGCCTTATGACTACTCTGTTTAAAACGTAGCATGCGGTACTCACGGCATCCGCCCAAAATTGTTTGGGAATCTTAGCCTCATCGAGCATGGTTCTAGCCATCTCTTCGAGACACCTATTTTTCCGTTCCACCACTCCATTTTGTTGTGGTGTACGTGGAGCAGAGAAGGTGTGCTCAATACCGAGTTCGTCACAAAAGTCCGTAAAGAGATTGTGATCGAACTCTCCCCCATGATCACTTCTTATGGAAGTGACGGTTGTGTTCTTTTCATTTTGAACACGTTTAAGAAAACATTTAAAATTTTGAAAAGCCTCACTTTTGTGAGCAAGAAATAGTGTCCATGTAAATCTAGAATAATCATCAACAATAACAAAAGCATAACGATTTCTACCAAGACTTTCAATGCGAGATGGTCCAAAAGGATCCATGTGAAGAAGTTGCAGAGGTCTTGTAGTTGAAACAATATTCTTAGATTTAAAAGATGCTTTTGTTTGCTTCCATTTTTGACAAGAATCACAAATAGTGTCGTTTTCAAATTTCAAATTTGGAAGACCAATAACTAAATTTTGTGAAACCAATTTGTTTAAAAGATGCATGTTGATATGAGCTACTCTACGATGCCATAATTACATATCATCTTCTTTACTCATAAGACAATTCACATACTCTGATGAAGAGTTTTCAAGATCAACCATATAGATGTTATCAATTCTAAAACCACGAAGGATAATTTTAAAATCACTACGACGAAAAACTAAGCATTCTTCCGAGTCAAACAAAACTAGATTTCCCTTGTCACATAATTGACTTATGCTCAAGAGATTATGTTTTAGACCTTTAACTAGCAATATATGCTTAATGGAAGAAGATTCATTCTTACCGACTAAGCCAATGCCGATAATTTTTCCCTTGTTGTTATCTCCAAAAATAACGTTTCCTCCTTCCTTGTGTTCTAGTTGAAGGAACTTGGATGCGTCTCCAGTCATGTGTTTGGAGCATCCACTATCAAGGTACCAAAGTACACTTGAACCCTTCAAACATACCTACAAGACAAATCAATGAGTTTTTGGTACCCAAGCTATTTTGGGTCCTTGAGAGTTAGGTAAAATGCTGTTGTGCTTGACATGCAGTTAAGTGTCTGTGTCTAGTAAAACAAGCAGGAGCAATATGTCCTATTCGACTACAATAGTGACAAATGATATTAGGATTATGCATTCTTCTAGGTTGGTAGTAGTTGGAGGTACGAAAATCGTTTGCTCTATTTTTGATAATATGGATATTGCGCAATCCTTGAAAATCATTTCTCCTACTGTTTGTTCTAGGATATGCAGCGTTTCTAGAATAATTGTTTCTAGATCGAGTATGTCTAGGTTGCGATTGTTGAAGGCCATTTCTAGGCGTTCTAAAATGTTCAAAGTTTCTTCTAGTGTTTGGTCTAGGACGCATGTTGATTCTAGGATGGTTACTTCTAGGATGAATGTTTATTTTGTTTATCCTAGGTTGAGCCTTGGGTTGTTGGGGGATGGCTTCAACTTTTTCTTTAGGCTCGTTTTTGAAACCTATGCCATGTTTGGTCGATTTCAAATTGACAAGAACATCATTCAAATATTAATGAGAAGAATTGAACTTATCTAGGGTGCCCTTAAGTCTTTCTACTTCATCTTTTAGATGCATGCAAGAAATACAATTTTTACTAGAACTCTCGGGTTTGTCGGCGCTTCTCTTGCCGAAAAATTTGTTTTCTTCTTTCAACTTATCATTTTCTAAAATCAATTTTTCCAAATTTTTTTCTTTCAAAGAGATTTGTTTTTCAAAATCTTTTTCTTTCAAAGAAGAATTTTTCTTTACGTCTCTAACAGTTTCAGAAGCTCTAATGAATTCACTATACAATTCATCAAAAGCATTTTGCATTTCCTCAAGAGAAAAGAAATTTTTTGAAGAAATTTGACATACCTCTTCTTGATTGTCTCCGTGTGTCATGAGACATAGATTTGCGGCTTCGTCTTCTTCATCGTCGCTTGATTCATCTCCGGAGTCACCTCCCCAAGATATGTATGCTCGTTGTTTCTTGAAGGGTTTCTTCTCCTTTTTGACATTTGGGCAATTTGATTTAATGTGCCCGATTTCTCCGCATCCATAGCACTTTACTTGATCTCCTTGTTGTTTGCCTTTCCATTCATACTCTTTTCGCATGAATTTTTTAAACCTCTTAATAACGAGTCCGAACTCGTTATCTCCGTTGTTTGAGTCCTCATCATTTTGAGGTTGAGCCGTGCTTGCCTTGAGGGCGATTCTTTGTTTCCTTTGATCATTATACGGAGGGCTAAGTATAGTAGATTCATAGGTTTTAAGATTACCTCTTAGTCCGTTGATGGTGACATTTGAAACGCCGATAGACTCTTGAATCGCGTCGGCCTTGGAGCGCCATTCCGGAGTGAGACTTCGGAGAATTTTTCGGACAAGTTCCTTATCCGTGAACGTCTTCTTAAGAGCATGTAGGTCATTGACGATTTTTGAAAATCGTTCGAACATGTCATTGATCCTCTCGCTTTCCTTCATGTGAAACAGTTCATATGCATGGGTTAGAAAATCAATTTTAGCTTCTCTTACCTGGTCCGTACCTTCGTACGTGATTTCCAGCTTATCCCACATTGCTTAGCCATTGTGCAACATGATATTTTTCTGTAATCATCCGCATTTACAGCACAATATAATAAGTTGATGGCTCTGGCGTTGTTTTGCACTTTTCGGATATCATCCGCATCGTATTCATCTTCGGATTTTGGAACCCATTCATTTTCAACCTTTTTGGTTGGAATTTGTTCTCCCTTTGTTATAACCTTCCATAGATGAAAATTATTCGATTGGATGAATATTCTCATCCTCTCCTTCCAGTACGTATAGTTTGTGCCGTCGAACAGTGGTGGTCTGGTGGAGCATTGTCCTTCACCTATTCCTGCATTAAAGTCACGAATAGAAGCCATGGATTGTTTCTCTCAAACGGTTAAGTCTTTCAGAGAGTTGGGCTCTGATACCAATTGTTAGAATATACGCTTAACGCTAGAGGGGGGGGTGAATAGCGTAATAATAAAAAACAATATAAACTTGCGGAATTAAAAATTGCAGGATTGAAATAAGTGCGGTAAGTAAATAATAAGGAACGAACGCACCCAAATTATCCTGGTTCACCACAACCTGTGGCTAGTCCAGTCCCCGAGAGACCCTCTCGAGATTCCACTAACTTCGTTAAGCTTACGGGTGCTTAACAAACCGTTACAAACTGAGAACTTGAGTCACACAAGCCTCAACAACCTTTGCTCGAAGATACCACACTTCAAGACTTCAACCAAAGGAATGAAAACGTTCCTTCTTACAACCACAAGGGATTAACACTTCTTTTCAAGTGTATACAAACACTTAGCACTCAAGACAAGACTCTCATTAAGAGTAGATATGAGTAAAATAAATACGCTCAAGAACACAACAACTTTCGTCAAGAGTTTGGCTCTCAAAAACTTATTGAATGAATAGAAAATGATGAATATGAGAGTATGCAAGCTTTAGCAAGAATATGATCAGTTGTTGTTCTTAGAAGACTGATTTTGAGTTGTATTTATAGTGTTCAAAACCCCACAACCGTTGCCTAATTGCCAATCAAGAATTGCTGATTTTGTGCTAAGATAATCGATTATCTGATTTGCATAATCGATTATTTTCCAATCGTTCAAAAATCATTCCCAGATTTTAAGCAGAATAATCGATTATCCAAATCGTATAATCGATTACCTGACAACGTTCAAAAAATCATATTCAGATTTTACTTAACATAATCGATTATCAGATTGTGTATAATCGATTACCTGACAACGTTCAAAAAATCATATTCAGATTTTACTTAACATAATCGATTATCAGATTGTGTATAATCGATTATCTTTCAGAGTTTAAAAATACTTTGGCAACGGTCATTTGCATAATCGATTATGCTATAAGGATAATCGATTATCTTTTATATTTTGAAAACTTCGGACTACACTGTCTTAACATAATCGATTATCATAAAGTACATAATCGATTATTTTACAGTCTTGTAAAATTTGATACACACTGCCTCAACATAATCGATTATCATAATGTGCATAATCGATTATTTTATAGCTTTGAAAAATCTAATGGACACTGCCTCAACATAATCGATTATCATAAGGTACATAATCGATTATCTTGTAGCTTTGAAAAATCTAATTTACACTGCCTTAACATAATCGATTATCATAAGGTACATAATCGATTATTGTTCAGCTTTGTAAATCTGGTGTACATTGTCTTAACATAATCGATTATCATAAAGTACATAATCGATTATCTTTGTCCAGATTTGAGAGGCATGTTTAAAAATCATTTTGGCTGAAATAAAATGTTTGAAAATCATTTTGCTTTAAATTAAATATGCATGATTTGATAAAAATGATTTTACGAAAGAAGCCAAGTCTTGAGTTAATTGTCGGATCAAGATCACAATTAAAGAACGACTCATGTATAACTTTATTTCTTTGCTTGACCATGATCTTTGTTCGTCTTGTGCTTGAACCTCGTTATGTGTCAATTGCGCGTTTGTGCTTGGACCTCGTCATATGTCAATTGCGCGTCGTTTGTCATTTATCAAAACCTACAAATATGAACACACGTTTAGTTTAGTGCCTTGAGAACGTGTTTCAACACTCTCAAGGGTCCTTAGATATAGCTTCTCATTTTAACAAGCTTAAAGGTCTGTGGGATGAACTTGATTCTATATGTGTTAATCATGGTCAAAAGTGTGTATGTGCTGCAAAAGATGGTATTGTTCAGGAATGTTATGATAATAAGGTCTTTCAGTTTTTAATGGGTCTGAATGAAGCTTATACGGTGATCAGGAGTAATCTTTTGATGATGCAGCCTCCTCCTTCTCTTGACAATGTTTATTATATGGTCCTCAATGATGAGAAGCAAAGACAAGTTCAGTCTTCCTCTCACTTTGATCCAGCCTCTGTCTCTTTCAATGTACATACAAACAAGCAGCCTGTTGGATTTAACAAGGCCACAGTGTCTGTTCCTCCTCCTTCTTTTAGACAGAGAGTCAATTTTGACCAACAGAGAGTCAATTTTGACCAAGCCAGGGGACCTTTATTTTGTAGATACTGTAAAAAATTTGGACACTTAATTGATAAGTGCTTCAAGATCCATGGGTATCCACAAAGTGCCACCTTTAACAAGGAAAGGAGGCCTGCTGCTGCTCATCTGAGTACTGGTCTGGATTCTTCTATTTCTGATGGACTATTGTCTGTTCCTCAAGGGAATCCTCCTGCTAGCCATCAATCTGTTGCAAGACTAGATGGCCAAAGCTCTGTGATACCAGGGTTGAGCAGACATGATTATGACCAGTTGATGAACTTGTTACACCAGACCAAGTTGGAGGAATCCACTGCTCAAACTCCTCCTCCCATATATGTTGCAAACTTTGCTGGTACTATGTTAACTGAGAACCCTATTTCTGATTCCAAACATTGCTTACTTACTCAAATTAATTCTGCCACCTGGATTATAGATTCAGGTGCCTCTAATCACATGACACATGATAAACAACTACTTTTCAACATTATACCTTTAACTCTGCCATATCTTGTCACTCTTCCAAATGGCTATAAAGTGAAAGTGACTTGCACAGGCTCCTTTGCCTTGACTCCTTCCATCATTCTTCACAATGTATTGCTAGTTCCTTCTTTTAAACATAACTTGATTTCTTTTCACAAGTTAGTGAAGCAGTTGCATTGTATAGTTATGTTCACTGAACATTCCTGCTTACTACACATGATACAGGACCCTTCTCTGAGGAGGCCACTTGATCTTGGTAGAGAAGCTGCTGGCCTGTATAAACTAGCTTGGGTTCCTTCTTCCCCTTCTCCCTCTGTTAATTGCTCTTCTACTTCTGTTTATCCTGTATCTGCTTCTTGTAATGATAACAAAGTTGTTGCATTGCCTTCTGTGTCTGTTTCTTGTAATGATGACATCTTGTCTGATAACAAGGTTGTTTCTTTGCCTTCACATGTAAATAGTTCCATCTGTAATAATGATTTTGCATCTGATATGAATTACATTTGGCACTTAAGACTTGCACATACTCCATTTGCAAATATGAAATGCATTTCTGGTCTGTCTTTTCCTTTTGCTTCCAAACAACCCTTTCCCTGTACAGTCTGTCCCATGGCCAGACAGACTAGGCTTCTTTTTCCTGATAGTTCCATTAAGTCTTCTAGACCTTTTCAACTGATTCATGTGGACACCTGGGGACCCTATCATACTCCAACCTCTTCTGGTTGCAAATATTTCCTTACAATTGTTGA
This sequence comes from Nicotiana benthamiana, assembly GCA_034376525.1. NCBI lineage: Eukaryota > Viridiplantae > Streptophyta > Magnoliopsida > Solanales > Solanaceae > Nicotiana > Nicotiana benthamiana. The sequence goes on along the minus strand of CM067331.1, from coordinate 67,457,327 downwards.
TGACTTTTCAAGGGCAACTTGGACACATCTACTGGGATCCAAAAGCAATGCTTTTTCTATGCTTAAGTCATTTCTTTCTCTGGACAGAACCTAATTTAATGCTGTGGTTCAGACTGTTAGAAGTGACAATGCCTTAGAATTGGGCTCTAGCAATGAGGGTATTTCTTTTTTTAGTAGCCAGGGGATCATACACCAAACCTCCTGTCCTCACACCCCTCAACAAAATGGAGTTGTTGAGAGAAAACATAGGACTCTCCTTGAAACCTGTAGGGCTTTGCTCTTTCAATCTGGCTTGCCAGTATCTCTCTGGGGGGATTGTTTGTTGACTGCTACATATCTACTAAACAGAATACCCACCAGATTACTTCATAATAAGTCTCCTCATAAACTTTTGTATGGGACAGTTCCATCCTATATTCACTTGAGGACTTTTGGTTGCCTTGCCTATGCCACTGTCCCCATCCCTCAAAGGGACAAGCTAAAGCCAAGAGCCATTCCTTGTGTTTTCCTGGGATATCCTTTTGGCAAAAAGGGTTATAGATTATATGATCTTGCATCTAAGAAGTATTTGGTCTCCAGGGATGTTCTCTTTCATGAATCAGTTTTTCCTTTTAAATCTGTGCCTCCTTCTGCTCATCCTCCTACTTCTTCTTTTCCCTTTATTCCATCTGGAGAACATGATGATGCCTCTGATTCTCCCATTCCTCTCTCTCCTCCCTCTTCTCCCACATCTGTGCAGATGCATTTTCCTACTCCTTTCAGTCCTGCTGGTTCCCCTTCTGTTTTAGTTCCCTCTCCCTCTGTTCCTGCTCCCAGAAAGTCTCAAAGACAACATAATCCTCCTTCCTATCTTAAGGATTATGTCTGTCAAATCCCTGCCTTCTCTGGCTCATCTTCCTCCTCTTTGGAATCTGAGCCTCTATATTACTTTCAGGTTGCATATGTTCCAGCATGGCAAGCAGCCATGAGACAGGAGTTTGAAGCTTTGGACACTAACCATACTTTGGATGTTGTCCCTCTTCCTCCTGGCAAGAAACCCATTGATTGTAAATGGGTTTATAAAATAAAATACAAGGCAGATGGCTCTGTTGAAAGGTATAAGGCTAGGCTGGTTATTATGAGTGATACACAGGTTGAGGGGGTTGATTTTAGAGAGACTTTTTCTCCAATGATTAAAATGACTTCTGTCAAATGCCTTATTGCTGTGGCTGTCAAGAATCATTGGCCACTCTTTCAGCTTGATGTCAATAATGCCTTTCTTCATGGTGATCTGGATGAGGATGTTTACATGAAACTTCCTCTAGGTTTGACTGCCTCTGCTTCTCCTTCTGGTTCTGTTTCTTCTCATTCTTCTTCTTCTCCTCCTCTGGTCTGCAAACTCAAGAAATCCCTGTATGGGCTGAGACAAGCATCCAGATAGTGGTATGCCAAATTGTCTTCTGCCCTTTATTCCAGAGGATATCACCACTCTTTAAATGACTACTCCTTATTCATCAAGGGTAAGCCTGGCTCCCTTGTGGTGGTAGCAGTCTATGTGGATGATATAATTCTTACTGGGGATGACAGTGATGAACTTACGCTCTCAAACTGTTCCTGGATGATCAGTTTAAAATCAAAGACTTGGGGTGTTTGCACTATTCATTGGGCCTTGAGATGTCAGTTGTCCCTGGTGGGATGCACCTTAATCGGCAGAAGTATATTTATGATTTGCTGCATCAATTTGATTGTATTTATGTCTCTTCTGTTGTGTCTCCTTTGGCAAGATGCTCTTCCTGACTTATACTAGGCCTGAGATTTGTTTTGCAGTCCAGCATCTGAGTCAATTCCTCAATGCCCCAGGCTTCCCCATATGACTGCTGCCCTGCATGTGCTGCGATATCTTAAGGGGACTCCCTCCTTGGGGTTTGTTTTATTCTGCTCATGCTGAATTTTCTGTTGTTGGGTATTCTGATAGTGATTGGGCTGCTTGCCCTGATACTAGGCGTTTTGTTACTGGCTTTTGTTTCCTTTTGGGTGGTTGTTTGGTCTGTTGGAAATCTAAGAACAGCCTGTTGTCTCTCTGTCCTCTGCTGAGGCAGAGTATCGGGCCCTTAGCAAGGTTGCGCTGAGTTGACTTGGATTTCTCGTTTGTTGGTTGACCTTGGGGTATCTGTTCCTTCTCCTATTTCTGTATATTGTGATAGTCAGTCTGCTGTTCACATTGCTAACAATCATGTTTTTCATGAACGTATAAACATATCGAGGTGGACTGCCATTTTGTTCGAGACTTGTTGCAATGTGGTTTTCTCCAGCTGCTTCATGTGCCTACTTCTCGCCAGCTAGCCGACCCGCTCACTAAGCCCCTACCTGGCACTTTTCTCCTTCCGCTACTCAGCAAGTTGCAGGTGGTTTCCCCCTCCAACTTGTGGGGAGGTGTTGACATGAAGGAAATTACATGATTATATGGAGTGTATACACAGTGTATATTTATTGTATTTTTGGTATACAATAGCATGGGCTGTGATGATTATGTGTTGTTGGGCCATTTGTATATACCGAGCCCACTTCGTATCTGAGCCCCATTTCATTTTATTATTTGGGTCCTTTTACCCGATCCATGTGTATTTGTATATATAGGGGTCCCCAGATATTTTGGGACCCCTGGACTTCATTTTTCTCTTTTCTATGAATAGAATTCTCTTATGTTCCAGAGAGTTCCTAAAAGCTCTGCCTTCTCTCTACTTTCTCTCTCTAGATTTTCTATGATTTCTCGGTCTAATATGAATGTTTACAGAAACATATACAACAACAAAGAACGAATGCAGTGTAATTTCATAAATAGAGTTTGAGAATATAATGTTTATACCAATTTTTGTGGGGTTTAGAAGAGTAGTGTGTATGCAAACATAATTGTACTTTTATTTTGTGAAGATACAGAGGTTATTTCTTCATGATTGAAATATAAGTTAAGTGTTTGAGCAGTGAAAGTAGCCGCTAATACTTGCATTAGGTTAGACTGTCTACACCATCATGAGCTTACATAAAAATTTTTGTAAGTGGTGTCAAAATATATAGAAGAATTGGAATATAATTTTGATTGTCATACTTTTAGAGAAGAAATCGCCTCAGTTCGCTAATTTTATTGAGTCTTAAGTTGGAAAAAATCCGAAGTTCAATTCTACTTCGTCAAGAAACATGGAGAATTAGCTAAGCCGGAAATGCCAAAGCAATCCTCAGCACACAAGTCTTATCCATCCAAATAAAGCCGTTTTTCTGCTTTCACAAAAAGCAGTGATCAGTAGGGGAAGGAATAGACATGTAAGTGGGACGGTGGACCGTTGATAAATGCTATACTTCATCCCTTTAAATTCCACAGAACGTGTCAAAACCCCACAGCTTAATTGGCTTATCTTTATTCCATATATAGGGGGAGTTAGAATTTTTGTTAAAATATATTAAAATATAAAAGAATAAATACATAAAGTAGTCAAGGGAAACCAACATATAAATATAAATAAAATAAAAAATTATCGAACTACATAATATAATTTTTTCAAACAAAGGGGTATTAATTGGCACCCTTTTGGATAAGGTGGCTCTGCCACTGGAGAGAGCTAGACTATTAGCTGCAGGATCGGATAAACCTAATAGTTTTTATACTTGTGCTAAAAATTTTATTATACGTATAAATGTTTGATTGCAAATCTAATTGCTAATTAAGACGAGTTATGAGTACAATGACTAGTTCAGAATTTCTAAACTTCAAATTTTGATTCCGCGTTAACTTTCCATTGTGGGGTTCATTGATGCTAATGAATTGATACTAATGCTTATTTCCAATTAAGTCAAGTTTCACTTTGATGGTACTATAGCTCTGTAGTAAGTGGTTCATAGAACAATTTACAAGAAGAGAGTGGATGTCAAAAATGGAATATGACGAAATATGGTAGTGATAAATGTATATAGGTAAAATATATCTGGAATTTTTCTTGATTCTGAACATACATGATAGAGTAGTACTGATTGTTCATATCAGGATAAAAGTTGATCGAGTTGTCGATTGGTTTGTGGACTGATATGGCATAATTCAATTGTATGCTTTCTTTGTCCAAGTCAAAAGATTCAGTATATATACTAGCTAATGTTTTTGGAATGGCATCTGGTTCAGAAAAAATAAGAAGATGGGAATTAAAAGAAGCCACTGTTAGAAGTGTGCTTTTATGACATATCTTCTTTATTTAAAAAATAAAAATAATAAATCACTCTCAGGGTAGGGTTAGACGTACGGACCCCTAGTGTTTATTAAAATCAGAAAAAAGTGCTTCCTCCATTCCATATTATTTGAGCTAGTTTGACTCGATACGAAATTTAAATTTTTTTTTAAACTTGTGGTCTTAAAAGTTTAAGGGGTAAAAAGTTTGTGGGGTCATACTATTTGTGTAGCTATAAAAGCTTTTCATTAAGTGCAGAAAGGGTAAAATGAAAAGTTTAAAGTTGAATTATTTCCAAATTTAGAAATGTATCATTTATTTTGGAACAGACTAAAAAGGAAAGTTGCTCATTAAATATGAAACGGAGAGAGTAATAACTGCATATTGAAGGGGACATTATCTTCTGTATTGCTAAAGACTCACGTTAGTAATATTTCCTTTTTGGTCGTTTAAAAAAGAATGGTCACTTTCTAACAAATATATTCGGTTCCTTTTTGACTTATTAGGATCACAAATTCTACAAATCTTTATTTTTTTCTTAAACTTTATGCCCAATCACACATATTCACATAAACTAAAACAAAAGGAGTATTACATAAGTCTTTATTTCGAATATTTTACTGGATATCTGTCATTTTTGTCGGTAAAAATATTGTGTAATTATGTTCATCATATATAATTTAAGTAGATAAAAAGAAATACCTAGTAATTTTTTGTCTCAATATCGTATTTTAAGCCTAACCTTCAAGGTTAACACTGCTTTATATGTTTTATATATTAAATTTAAGGTATGTTTGGTATGAAAAAAAAAATGTTTCTCTTGTTTAGTTGGTAAGTGAAAAAAAAGTTTCGAATTTTTTTTTCTAATATTTGGTTAAAAGAAAGTAGAAAATATCTTTTAGGAAACTAATATTTAGGAAAATAATTTTTTATGTTACTTTCCTCACCCTTCTTTTCCTAAGTATGTCAGGCATATATCAGGTAAAACTGATAGTCCGAACAGGAAAAACTAATTGAGTTATTAGTATCAGGTTGTTAGATATAGTTTGGAAGTTTTTTACTATTGAGTTATCAATTCAGGTCTCACTTTGTAAATTTTATAATTGAGTTAACCGATAACTCAATAAAAATTAATAAATTAAAACTTTACCCTAAAATATATACATACATCTAGGGCTTCATTCTATTATATTCCCTCTCAGTCGTACTCTTCAGTTCATTTTCTTAAAGTAACCTTTCTCCTAGCATAAGTCTTATATAGTAGGTTTTATAACAAAATTCTATCTTCATATAGGGATTTTTTACTATTAAATATTCTTTATTTTGTGCTCTTATTTTATGATTTTTATTTTCATTCTTAATTTGGATAACTGTTATTTAAATGTTAGACTATTACTACTGTTTTTTACAGTGTTTGGAGTTTCAAACACTGTTGAACATTCTTTTTCTTTTTACCAGTTCTAATTATTATATCTGTCCAGTAAATAATTTTGAATTTAAAAAGGTACTGAACATGAGTAGGATATTAGGAGTCAGTGCAATGGCACAGCTTGTTTTTGACATTCCATTGCAATATGTGGAGGTAATGAATGGAATTCTGTTGCTACTAATTGTTATTAGTATATTATTATTATTATTATTATATGTTTTTGGCTAATTTAAGTTACTGTCGCAGAGCTTATTCGATGGTTGTGGTTATTTGTTGTTTGTTGTTCTACTCCTAATTAGTTGCATTTTGACATATTATGTCTAAAGGATTAAAATCGTAAAAAAAATCTTCAGTTCTGAGCTTTTGATCTAGATTGAGTTATTTTATCAGTAAACCGATAGCAGTTGATAATTAATTAATCGGGAATTGATAATTAATTTATTATTGATTTGCTTATCGGTTTATAAAGTGATAACCGATAATATTCACCATCGAACCGAACTGACTGATGTTCACCCTTATTCCCAAGCTCCATGTTTCTGTCATCTTCATCCACCTCCCAAATATCCAACGTTAATTATCAGGATTGTAATTTTTTTTAAGAATTAATTATTTTTTAAATAATTTAAACAAATCCAAAGGAACTAATAATGTGATGTTTTACTTTTTTCCGTAAAAATAACGTCGAAATTTATGCTCCATAACTAAAATAAAAACACTCTTTCTACAACATGAAAATAAAGTACTCATTTTATGGAAATGAAAGGAAATAATATTTCTACATCAAGAAAAGAAAATACTCATTTTGTTGAATTGAAAGAAAATATTTTTTTACTACATTATTTTGTTGAAAAGAAATAAAATATTTTTTCTACATCATTAAAAAAATCTTTTTTGTTAAATAAAAAAGTACTTTTTTATGTGATGAAAAAAAATCTCATTTGCCGAGATGAAAACAAATACTCTATCTATAACATGAAAAGAAAATATTATTAATAATGTTGTTATAAATAGTATTTTATTTATGGTGAATATCTATATTTAGAAAGATTTTAGGGTTTATTACTTGGTTGCTAAGTCACTTTCTCCCTATAAATAGATAGTTCTACTCCATTGTAATTCATCCCACATTAATAAGGATTTTCTCTCCCTACTTTTCTCTGCAATACTGTTCTTTTTTTATTATTATTTCATAATACGTTATCAGCACGAGGCTTTAACCAATTCAGTAGAAGTTTTGTGATTGAGCATAATAATTTTCAAATGCTCCATGAACTTTCTTCATGATTGAATTCTGGATTTAAGGTAATTATTTTAATTTATTTTTCTCTTTTTAATCTTCACATTCTATAATTTAATTTTAAATACAAGCAAATATGGATATCTCTAAAAGAAAAATTGGATCACAGTTCAATTGTAAAAATATTTATTTAATTGGCTCATGTACGACACATACAATATTCAAAGAGAAGAAATATTTTTTTTATGCAAGTGTATGTAAGGCAGATGTTACTATAATTTCTAGTAGTAGTAATTTAATTGAAGGCTCTGGAAGAGCTACTATAGCTCTGCCTAAAGGAACAATAGTTATCATAGAGAATGCAATATTTTTTTAATTGTTTGTATTTCATTTTAAATACAAGCAAAGAAAGTAAATTTTGATTAGAACTCTAATGGAGTTAGTAAAAAATTATAACCACTCAAAGTGGTAAATTTCTATGTCTTTCCATGATCAAAGTCATTTATGATCGTGAGCACAAGAAGTGAAAACTCGTCCCATTGAATTTGCTTCATTCTCATTCCCTTAAGAGAATGTGATAGCAACATGTGATAAGTTTGAAAGGAAACAAAGTTATCACCAAGAAGATATCGATGGATGCGGATGTGGCAATAGATGAAGTTATAATTGTTATCATTGTAATAATGAGGATAATAATGATTCTCAAAATAATCCTTCACTTTGTGAAAGTAATATTTGTCATCGATTTGACATGAGATTTTATAAAGCACATATAGATGATTATAGTTCCTTCATGATGTGAATGTGATAACATCTGATTTGTGAATCAATATTAATTCTTGGAAGAATATTAATGTGCTAATGGTAGTGAATATACCACACCCACCTCTAGAATGAAGCTTGAGATGGTATAAGAAAATAATGTCATTATTATGGCATGAATGGTCATTGGTCACGTATCTACTATAGGCCAAAATATTTTAGTAATGTGTTTATTAAAGAATAACATGGATGCAAGAAACATATCTTGCATATAATATTGACCATAACCATAATGGTATAACTTTATCTTTAAAAGAGATATACACAATATGGATGTTGATGAATATATGGTAGTACAAAATTAATTGAGAGCTCTGGAAAAGCCAATTATTACTATTTTGAAGGAATACAATTCATTATCATGTCAATTTATTGTGTCGTAATAAGTCTCAAAAAACTTATTCAGTTTCTAAAGTATTTGCAAAGCGATTGTTATATTGAGACTATAAATAAAAGAAAGATTATATATCTTCTATTACTACAACTTTTAGCGGGGTAATATTAAGTGAAAAGTTACTCGTTTTATTCTCCAGTTTGTACTACACAAATAAACGAATACCATAATAAAGTGGATGTTTATCGATATAAAAATCCATATCATAATAAACTTGGAGTTTATTGATACTTGCACACATCATGGTATAAAAATGAACTTTATCAATATTGATAATTTTTTCAGTTTGCATAATTGGTTTGGCTATGTTAATCTAAGTATGATGTACAAAAATAAAAGAAAATTCACATGGGTAAATATTAAAGAACTAAAAATTTCTTCACAAGTTTTCTTATGTTGGTTGTTCTTATTAATTAATAGACCAACTAAAATAGGGATTGAATCCCATGAATACTAAAAATACTAAAGGTAAATATGGGCCCATTCACTTGCCATGTATACCATATAAGATGCATTTATTATTAACCCATAATACGATGTTTACGAGGTAACTTGCTCAATAATTTGATTTAGATCATAACTTCTAGATTTTTTTTTCAAGATAGTTCATCTTAATAAGTTGGTTTACAGCCCAGCTGGTTTAGCAAAATGATTTATTGAGTGTATTCACTTAATAGCTAACGCAATTTTGTATACGAAAATATATTATTTTCTCCCCTCACAAGTGATTCGAGGTCAGGAACCAAATAATTTCATCTTATTATTATTGATGTGTGGTGTATATTTTGATAACACCATAACGCACAAAGATGATTTTTAAAATTGAGGAAGAAAGTTAATTTTTCTAACACGAGGGGGAGATAGGATAAATAGTTGAGAAAAAGTTACGTTTAATGAATTATCAGTCTACATATAGATCCTTGAATAATATAATATGAACTTGAAGTCCATAAAAGATAATTCATCTGAAATATATTGCAAAGCATGTCGGATGCATTTGTTGACCCAAAAAAAGTAACTATTGTAACGACACGACCGATTGTTTCATGTGTTGCCGCTCCGTTTCCCCCATTTCTGCTTCTTATATTATTGTTCAGCTGTATTATGTGTTATCGGGTTAGTTGGTTTGGGTTCAGAGAGGTTTTTGTAAGGTTTGAGACACTTAGTCTCTTTTGAATAAGCTTAAGTTGAAAAAGTCAACCAGATGTTGACCTATGTAAAAAAGGGCTCAGATGTGAATTTTGATGGTTCGGATAGCTTCAAGAGATGATTTGAGACTTCGGAGTTTAATTGAAACATATTTTGGAGGTCCGTAATAGATTTAGGCCTGAATTGGCAAAATTGGAATTTTGGCATTTTCCAATTGATGGGTGAGATTTTGATATAGGGGTCGGAATGGAATTCTAGGAGTTGCAATATGTCCGTTGTATCATTTGGAATGTGTGTGTAAAACTTCAGGTCATTCGGATATGGTTTGATAGACGTTTTGATCAAACGCGAAATTCGGAAGATTTTTGGAACCTTAGGATTGAATCCGGCGTGATTTGGTTTATTCAATGATGTTTGAGGTGTTTTGAATATTGGTATAGGTTTGGATAATGGTATCTGACTTGTTTGTGCTTTTATTTGAGGTCCCGGGAGCCTCGGGGTAATATCGGATGATTGATGGAAGATTTAGAGTTGGGTTTGGCAGCTGATGTTTTTCTATTGTTGTCATAACCGCACCTGCGGCTAGGGGACCACAGGTGTGGAATCGCATAAGCGAAGATGGAGCCACAGATGCAGCCAATAGGGACGTCAGCTGGAACGGTAGAAGCAGCTAGTGGAGCACACCTGGGATAACTCAGGTGCGAGCATTTAATCGCCGATGCGGAAATAGGCTTTTAAGTGAAAATCACATATGCTGTGGGTTAGACCACAAAAGCGGGATCGCAGAAGCGGAAAAAGGCCTCAGGCGTGGAATCCCTAGGTCAGAAGGTATATATTTCACCCTTCGCGATTTTTGATCATTTTTCTCAATATTTCATTCGAGAGGAAGCTTTTGAGAGCCATTTCAAGGGAAGTTTTCAGAGGGATTCATTGAGGTAAGGTCCTTGTTCCTAATCTCTTTATTATAGTTATTTTTATCGTTGTTAGCATGAAATTTAAGTAAAAATCAATGGTAAATTTGGGAATTATGGCTTGGTTATTTGGTGAATTTTGTGTAGTGATTTGAGGGACCATTTGAGGTATAGGTTGTATGTTTTTTTAAAGCTAGGCATATAATGAGAAGCCTACCCTCCATAGCTCCGCCTCTCTTTTCTTAGCCAGAGCTTTGCCCATTTAGTCCAAACTTTGGTGAGAGGCAAGCAGAAAAAAAAAAATCTAAAATGAAGAATTTTATGACTTTATTGACCTGACCAGGAAAAAAGAAGTTTTTCAAATTTTTACGATACTTCTTAATTGTTAATTGAATGAAATTATAATGGGTATGAATTGACATAAATGCTTTTATTTTATTGGACCACTATCAATTCTTTATTCGTTGAACAAGTAGTTTAAACCTATTGATTATCATTTATCTTCTTTAAAACTATTACTATTATTATAACTGTAATATAGAAATCTATTTTGTTTTCAATCTATTCTAGCGAATTGAATATCTTTTATAAGGAATCAGAGGAATATGCGAAGTTTTTTTTCCAGAAATTCCCAATGAAAAATACAGACTATTCCTTCCTTTCTATCGAATCGATCATAACCACTACCTACATTCCAGGGAACTGTGCACAAAAAATAAGAGCTAATAAGGAGTCCCGCAATTTAGCAGAATGAGGTTCTTATCTTTAAACCTTTCGAGGTCTTTTATTGCATGTAAACGAAATGTGGAACCATAAATAGAAATCGTGTTTTCTTTTTGGATTCTTTATTTTATTTTTGGTTTTTATTAAGTTCAACTAATTTCCTTTCTACAGAACAACCGATTAGCAAATTCTATAGGTATAGATTTTATGTGTCAAAAATAATGTGAAATAAAGATACCAGTAATTAGAGATTTTGATACTTTTGGTATGCATGAACTCGTGGCGGAATAAGAGGTTTATTGATGTAAAATTTGTCGAATTCCGAGACGTGGGGTTGGAGGGGGGGTCAAGTTTGGTTAATTTCTAGATTTTTGTTGTAATTTTATTATTTTCACGTGTGCTTTGTTCCCTTAGAATGTTTTGATGTCATGATTTCTATTTTGCATAGATTCGATGCAAGTTGAAGCCAAGATGAGAGGCAAAGGCATTGCAAGCTAGAGTTTGGACCGGATAAAGGTAAGTAATGATTATAAATGCTGTCATGAGGATATGAAAACCGGATTTCACATCGTTGTGCTACTTTGAGGTGATGAACACACTAGATGATGAGCGTGGGGTCGTGCAACATTGGCGATTGTGACTTAGTTCGTCCGGTAAGAATATTTGACCGCATATTTGACTGAAAACTATTTGATATCATCATCTTTGTACTCAATCATGTTGTATTCTACTGATTTCATAACTCGGCCGTATTTACTCTATTTTGACATCTTAAATGATATTTTGGGTTGTTCATCATATTTTACTATGTCCGAGTAACTTTCTGAAATTTCTAACTCAGTGAGGCCGAGGGCCTAGTTGTGAGGTTATTATGGGATTGGGCTACGTGCCGCAACTGTATTGTTCTAATTCATGATTATGAGGAAGAGGGCTTGAGTGTTATGCCACGAGGTGGTTTGTTATAAGGTTGGGTGCCTGTTTGATTTTGCCACGAGATGACTTGTTGCGCTTGGCCATAAGGTTCCCCTCCCGGAATCTATATACCCTCAGTGAGCGCGGATACCCAGTGTGAGATCCGCTATAGCACGAGGTGTTTATTGCCTGAGGAGATTATACGAGTGATTGTGAGATAGCCCGAGGGGCTAATTCTGTTAGTATTTTGTCCGAGGGGCTGATTTGTGTTTCTTTCTTTTGTTTCTTCTTTCATTCACTCATTTGAACTATTAGAAGACCTTTTAAAGTTGTTTTACTAAGCTAAGAAGTTTTTACGAGTTTTAATTATTTTATTTTATTTTTCTGGTTTTATACTGCCTCGTTGTAGCATTTTGTTGTGTTTTACATATTTTCTTATTGCTCAACTGCCTTTATTATTATTACTTACTGAGTTGGCACTATCAATACTCCCTGCATCCTATGTGCAGATTCAGGAGTCTCTAGTCATGCTAGCAAGGGCTGATTGCTTTCCAGCAGGCTGTTCGGAGTTTACTAAGTAGTTGCTCGGCATTCTCAGCCTAGTGCTTCTCCCTCATATACTTTTTTCCCTGTAATGGATTTGTATTAGACTATGTATTCTCTTCATACTCTTAGACGGTTGCTTAGATGCTCATGGCTGGTGACACCCTAATGTCGGGCTGTGCTTGTTTCCGTATTGTTCTATTTCACTCTTTATTTTGGGATTTATCGCTTATTAATGACTTCAATATGAATTATTATAACTATTAATTGGTTTGGGGATTTGTGTCAGCTGGCTTGCTTCACGATAAGCGCCATCACGATAAGGTCCAGTTTAGGGTCATGACAAGTTGGTATTAGAGCTTAGGTTACATAGGTCTCACGAGTCATGAGCAAGTTTAGTAGAGTCTCGCGAACCGGTACGGAGACGTTTGTATTTATCCTTGGGAGGCTGCAGAACCTTCAAGAAACTTCATATTTATGAAATTCTTGTCGAGCGAATTTGTTGATCTGAGTACTAAACTTCTATTATTCTATTCTCTCATAGATGGTGAGGACACGGGCAATTGGTCATGATGGACGACCACCAGTACCACCAGTTGTGGCCACTAGGGGCCGAGGGCATTGTCGAGGCCCTAGTAGAGGCAGAGGTGTAGCCCATACTACAACTAGGGTAGCACCTACAAATCCACCAGCTACCCCAATTCAGGATTAGGTCCCAGCTGTGGACACTACGAGAACACCAATTTAGGCACCATTTTTGCCTATTGTGATCCTAAGCCTACAAAAGGCCCTAGCCCAGATTTTATCAGTATGCACTGGCCTAGCTCATGCGGTCTGAGCAGGTCGTAAAGGGACTTCAGATATTGGGGGCACATCCAGCGCTGCCGATTCAAACTATTCAAGACTATGTAGCTCCTACTATGCTGAAGGACGAGCAGCATCAATTGGAGAGGTTTGGTAGACTTGAGCCTCCGACTTTCAGTGGTGTAGAGGGAGAGGACGCTCAGGGTTTTTTGGACACATGTTAGAGGGTTCTTCGTACGACGGGTATTTTGGAGACTAGCAGGGTCGCATTTACTACCTTTCAGTTTTCTGGAGCCGCCTTCACTTGGTGGGAGTCTTATGATAGGCGTATGCTGGTGCATTACACTTTACCTAGAAGCAGTTCTCCATTCTCTTTTTGGAGAAATATGTGCAAGAGTCCTGCAGAGAGGAGCTGCGCAGGCAGTTCGAGCAGTTGAGATATGATTGTGATGCAGTATGATATGAGGTTCTCAGAGTTAGCTCGTCATGTTATTTGGATGGTTGATACACATAGAGAGATGATCAGGAGGTTCGTTGATGGCCTCACATATCAGTTTGGGATTCTCATGACTAGGGATAGGGATTCTTGTGCTACTTTTGAGGAGGTTATTGACATTGCTCACACGATTGAGTCAGTTCGTCTCCAGAAGCGAGAGGAGAGGGAGGCCAAAAGGCCTCGGGGATCTAGTAGTTATGTTGGTGCTCCTTCGAGAGGTCAGTTTCAGCATGGCAGAAGCCGTTCATTCAACATGCTCAGTCGGCTCGCCCATGTTATTGTGGGGCGTCATTGAGTGATGGTTCTCATAGTTCTCATCAGGAGGTTCATCACTCAGTGCCCTTCCAGCCTATAGTTTGTTCCGTGCTTCGTCAGTTTACGGTTTTCCTATGCCAGATTCATCTACTAGTCATTCCGGTGCTAGGGGTTCCCTTCAATCCCCGTCTCAAGCACCATGTAGCTGTTATGAGTTTGGAGAGTTGGTTCATATATGGAGGAAGTGTCCTCGTCGCCTTGGGGGTTCATCTTAGTAGAGGAGTCAGCCATTGGCTTCAGCACCAGTTACTTTACCCCCACCTACCTACCCAGCTAGGGGTTGAGGTCAGTAAGTTAGGGGTCTCCCTAGAGGGGGAGGTCGATCAGATGACGGTCTGGCTCGTTTTTATGCACTCCTATCTTTACGCGATACCATTGCTTCAAGTGTTGTGATTACATGTATTGTCTCAGTCTTCCACAGAGATGTTTCTGGTGTTATTTGATCCTAGTTCCACTTATTCTTATGTGTCATCATACTTTTCTCGTTATTTGGATAGGCCCCATGAGTATCTTCTTTCATCTGTTCATATATCTATGCTAGTGGGCGATACTACTATCGTGGACCGTGTATACTAGTCATGTGTGGTAACTATTAGGGGTCTGGAGACCCAAGTGGATCTTTTGTTGCTGTTTATGGTAGACTTCGATATTAAATTAGGTATGGATTGGCTATCTACTTGTCGTGCTATCTAGGACCGTCATGCTAAGACAGTGACTTTGGCTATGCCAGGCTTGCCACGAATTGAGTGGCAAGGTTCGACGGATTATGTTCCCGTAGGGTGATTTCATTGTTGAAGGCCCAGCGTACGGTTGGGAAGGGTTTTCTTTCTTACTTAGCCTTTGTGAGGGATGTTGGTGAAGAGACTCACAATATTGATTCAGTTCCTTTTGTGAGGGATTTTTCCGATATGTTTCCTGCAGACCTATCAGTCATGCCACCGGACATGGATATTGATTTTGGTATTGATCTGGTGCCGGTCGCTCAGCCCATTTCTATTTCGCAATATTGTATGGCACCAGTGGAGTTGAAGGATCAACTTTAGGAACTTCTTGATAAGAGTTATTTAGCCTAGTGCGTCGCCTTGGGGTGCGCCTATTCTATATGTGAAGAAGAAGGATGTCATGATGAGGATGTACACTGATTACAGGCAGTTGAACAAGGTTACAATTAAGAACACGTATCCTTTGCCTCGCATTATAGATTTGTTTGACCAGCTTCAGCGAGCTAGAGTGTTCTCCAAGATTGATCTTCGTTCATGGTATCACCAGCTAAAGATCAGGGACTCGGATATTCTTAAGATTGCTTTCAGGACCCGATATGGTCACTTTGAGTTCTGGGTGATACCATTTGGGCTGAACAATGCCCCAGCAGCATTCATGCATTTGATGAACAACGTGTTCCGACCGTATTTCAACTCGTTTGTCATAATTTTCATGCGACGACCCGGCCGGTCGTCTCATGAGTTACCACTTTATCTTCCCCTATTTCTCCTTCTTTATGCTTCGTTATCCGTATGTCATGCGATCAAGTTGATTAGTTTGCATTCAGAGTGATTTTGGTAAGAAATGAGACACTTAGCCTCTTTTAAGAAGGTTTAAGTTAGAAAGTCAACCGGATGTTGACTTATGTGTTAGAGGGCTTGGATGTGAGTTCTGATGGTTTGGTTATCTTTGGGAGGTGATTTATGACTTATGAGTGTGATCAGAATTGGTTTTGGAGGTCTGGTGTATAATTACGCTTGAATTCGTGGAGTTAGTATTTTGGTGTTTTTCGGTTGGTAGGTGAGATTTTCATCCGAGAGTCGGAGTGGAATTCCAAGAGTTGTTGTAGCTTTGTTATGTCATTTGGGTTGTGTGTGCAAAATTTCAGGTCATTCGGACGTGGTTTGGTTTGGTTTTTTATCAAATGTGTATAATTCAGAAGTTTTTAGAAAAATTTAAGCTTGAATTCGATGTGAATGGGTGCATTTGATGTTGTTTGAGGTGTTTTAATGATTGGAACGAGTTTGAATGAGGTTTTAGGATGGGTTGGTGCTTTTGGTTGAGGTCCCGGGGGCCTCGGGTGAGTTTCGGATGGTCAATCAGACCATTTTTTAAGTTTGAAAGTTGCAAAATTTTGGACTTCAGGTATTGCACAGATTAAATCTTCGCGTTAGTTTAAAGAGCCTCGCATTCTCGAAGAAGGACTTTGGAAGGCAGGAATTAAAGCCTTCAGGTTCGTGTCCGAGGGCTCGCGTTCGCGGAAGGCTATGAGTTTGTGCTTCGTGTTTGCATGGGGTTGGTTGCGTTCGCGTATAAAGATTTGGGGTCCAGTGGAAATTGTTCTTCGCATTCGCACTTTGGGTCTCGCATTCACATAGGTCTGGGACCTGAGGCATCACGTTCGAGACCAGTGTGTCGCGTTCACATAGAGTTAAATGGGTCAACGCAAGGTTGTGCTTCGCGAACGCGAGAGTTTGACCACGTTCGCTAAGATGGAAGGGTTAGACCTGGCCAGAATGTTTTAAAATGTTTCATCTGTGACTTCGGGGCTCATTTACTCCATTGTTGATATTTTTGATAGATTTTTGAGGGAGAATTGAAGAGGGATTCAAGGGCAATCGATTGGAGGTAATATTTTTGAACCTAAAAACGTGATTCTATTGTGAAATCAACCTAGAAATCTATGGAACTTAAGCTAAAAATGGAAAAAACTAGGGTTTGAGATTTATAAATTTGATTTGGGGATTTGAAGCACCTTTTGGGGTCATATTTGAGAACTTTGGTATGTATGAATTCATGAGGAGATAAGGAACCAGTTGATGTTAAAATTTCTGAGTTTTGAGAAGTGAGCCCGGGGCTCGGGTTTTTCTCATTTCGGGATTTTTGATTTTTTTGATTGTTTTTGCTTGGATTTCGTTTCCTTGGCATATTTTGACATATTCTTCTAATTTTGGATAGATTCGACGCGCGTGCAGGTCGATTTGAGGGGTAAAGGTGTCGGAAGCTAGAGTTGTTGCTGGATTGAGGTGAGTATTGATTGTAAATAATGTCCTGATGATTTGACACCCTGGATTACACAACGTAATGCTATATTGAGGTGAGATATGCGCTTAATGATAAGCGTGGGGTCGTTTACTACTAGAGATTGTGACTTGGTCCATTACCGATTGATGATTTCACTGTGTATTTGACTGAAACTTATTTGTTATCATCATGATTTGGGTTGATTGGCATATTTGTGCTTCGTGCCAACAATTTGAACCCTTCGGGAATTTTTATCACTGTTTTCTCAGCGATTTGACATATTACTTGAACTCAGTCTTATTGTTTACAACTTTTTCATAAGTCAGCCCCTTTTACTCAATTTTGAGACTTAAATGATATTTCTAAATGATTTTTTGTGCCGAGAACTAGTAATTTACTAATGCCCAAGGGGCTGGTGAGGATTTTTGGACTGAGTATGGCAGAGGTCCATATGTGAGGATATGCTGAGTGATATGAGGCCGAGAGCCTAAGATACATTTATTTGTCACGAGGTGGCTTGAGTGATGTGAGGCCGAGTGCTGATAGTTGATGCCACGAGGTAGCTTGATATAGCGCTTGTGCCGTAAGGGGCCCCTCCAGAGTCTGCACACCCATAGTGAGCGTAGGTACCTATCATGATCCGAGAGTGAGTCCGAGTGGCTAATATTGTTTTGAGAGTGAGCTTGAGGGGCTGATACTGTAATGAGAGGGAGCCCGAGGGGCTGATATTGTTCTGAATGATTGATACTGTTCCCGAGGGGCGATTTCTACTTGTTATTTACCTGCTAAATTACTTGTTTTACTTGGTTTAAAGGGATTTCAGTTGCCATCTTCACTGATTTACTGCTTTAAGTGATTTAACTGCTTGATATAGAATTGCTTTGTGCCCTTACATTTTTTCTTGCTTTCAACCATTATTTATAATTATTACTCACTAGGTCGGAGTAATCACATTACTCCTTGCACCGTGTGTGCAGATTCAGCTCCTGAGTGTTGATCCTTCTAGTCAAGGCAGTGTTTCGGAGACTACGAGGTAGCTGTTGGCGTCCGCAGACCAAGTGCCTCCCTTATCTTATTAATTATATGTTTTCCAGACTATTATATTAGATTTCGTATTTAGTGGACTTGTATCAGGATTCATTACTTGCTCATGACTTGTGACACCACAATTAGGGATGTGTCGGGATAGTTTCATCTTTTATTATCTATGTTTCTACAAATTTATTGCTATTAAATTATTGCTTAAACCGTTCTATGGTAATTAACTCCTAAGGGGGTTGTATTGTATTAATCTAGCTACCCGTCTCTTCATGAGATGCGCCATCACGATCGGGTTTGTTTTAGGGCCGTGACAAATTGGTATCAGTACCTAGGTTACATAGGTCTCACGAGTCATGAGCAAGTTTAGTAGAGTCTGGTGGATCGGCACAGAAACGTCTGTATTCATCCTCAAGAGGCTACATAACCTTTTAGAAGAAACTTCATACTCTTGAAGTTCTTGTCGTGCGAACTTGTTGATTCAAGAACTAAATTTCTGTTATTCTATTCTCTCACAGATGGTGAGGACGCAAGCTACCGGACGAGGTGGACGACCACCGGTTCCACTCACTGAGGGCACCATAGGCCGTGGACACGGTCGTGGCAGAAGCGGTGCAGTGAGGGAAGAACCTGTTGATCCACCAGCTGCTCCAGCTCTGAATCAGGCTCCAGCAACACCAGTTCAGGCACCAGTTGTGCCCATCATGATTCCAGGTCTACATGAGACCTTGGCATAGATCTTTATAGTTTGCACTACCCTAAATCATGCAGTTTTAGCCACCACAACAGCAACTACTTCACAGGCCGGAGGAGGCAATCAGAACCCCGCCGCTCGTACATCTGATTAGGTAGTGCAGCGACTACAAACACCGAAGGCACTTCCAGCCCTTCCGGTTGCAACAACCTAGGAGTTTATGGTACCAGTTATGCCGGATGACGAGCAATGTCATATTGATAGGTTTGATAGACTCTAGCCTCCGTCATTCAATGGTGCTGAGAGCGAGGATGCCTAATGTTTCATAGATAAATGCGTATGCTCCGTTCAGCAGGGTTTCTTGAGACTAGTGGTGTGGCATTTACCATCTTTCAGTTTACTAGGGCTGCCTTCACTTGGTGGGAGTCGTATGAGAGGCGTAAGCTGGTTGGTGCAGTGCCCCTTACTTGGCAGCAGTTCTCCACTCTTTTCTTGGAGAAGTATGTACCGCTGTCCCGCAGAGAGGAGCTACATTGATAGTTTGAGTGGCTGCGATAGAGGGATGTGACTGTGTCACCGTATAAGTCGAGGTTTTCTGAGTTGGCTCGTCAAAACAAACACAAGTATTAAGGCATGAATTAATGTGATTCTTTTAATCCACAATTATCTTTCCAGAAACATGAGAATATTTAAGAATCAAACAACACATGGAACAAAGTATTCATTAACTAATTAGAATCTAAAAGAAAAGGACATAGAGAAATGAATCTTTATATTGATGAATAAAGTTGAAAATTTGCTACTAAACCAGAATAACAGAGCAACAACTCTTGGATTGAACACCAAAATTATGAACCGAAACCTCGAATCGACATCGAAAAGCTCGAACTAAAACGACCTCAATGAAAACCCACCTTCTCTAATTTACGACTAACAGTCAATTAGACGACTAGCAGTATTGTTGACACTATAACTAGAAACAATTTGGTTGGACGTATGATGTGGAAACTGAAACTAAACTTGAAACTGGCTTATCCAAGCGTCTATGTGATTACTCATGAATCATGATAGAAAAGCAATTGTTGCTAAAATTGTCACAAGAAGAACTAATGGTTCACATTTGAAAGGTAGCTTGAGAAGCCGAATAGGGAATGGAAAGAAGTAGAGGAGTTCATATACATCTACATTCCTCTGTGAATACGATTATTTACTCGAGAAGTGCTCTTCTTTTGGGACTTCAATCCAGCTGCCATCTTTGTGTGTTAGCTCATTTATATGGAGTATATTGCGGCTGATCTTTTTTTTTTGGGTTGAGGGTTAGGTATTATTATATAGAGATAAGGATTAGGGTTATATTTTTGTGTTTTTTCTCATTAGTCCCTAGGTATTTTTATTTATTTCAAAGAAAAGTCTAGAAGGGTCCTAAGATTAGCTTAATGAGTATTGGAAATTGGGCTTAAATAATAGGCTAGAAACTTGGGCCTTTATGACTAGATACGCTTAACATTAACTAAAAATATTAATTAGCTCTACTCAAACAAAAATAATCATTAAAATAAAACCACTCTTTAAAACAAACCTATCTTTTGTATTTTTTAAAATATCACAGTAAAAGATAAAATAAAGACAAGAGGGGTTGCTCTGATGGTAAGCAACCCCCACTTCCACCCGAGAGGTTGTGAGTTCGAGTCTCCTCAAGAGCAAGGTGTGAAGTTCTTGGAGGAAAAGATGCCGGGGATCTATTTGGAAATAGCCTCTCTACCCAAGGGTAGGGGTAAGGTATGCGTACACCCTACCCTCCCTAGACCTCATTAGGTGGGATTATACTGGGTTGTTGTTGTTGTTGTTGTTGTATAGTAAAAGATAAAATAAAACTGAAAAATCACTGTGAAATTAAAATGATATTCCAAAAATTAAAGTTATACTATTTTTGTATTTTTATATGAATTTTATGTAAAGTAGATAAATTAAAAGTAACTAGATTAGCTAAAAAAGAAAATATTTCTATAATTTTTATTTTTGTGAAAAAAAATAAAAGGGTCAAAATTAGCTAAAATATCAATATTAACCATAAATTAAATATTTATATGCTAAAATATGTAAAATCTTGGGGAGTGTTAAAAATCACATGTCTACAATCATACCTAATTAGGGGACCTCGTGCCTCATTTTCTGCAAAACAAAAGCGTTAGGCCTTACCCCCACCGGATGCGACTATTTATACATTTAAGATCAGTATATCGACATTTAGTCCTCCAAAATAATGCACAAAACGTGGTTGCATATGTTGGGATTATGGAAAACCTGATGGACTTTGGAGAAGGCTTATCCTAAAGGATCATTATATAGACAACATAACTGATCAAACTAGGTTTGACCATGATGCATGCACAATTTAAACAAGTAAGGTTTTTATGGGGTTTTAGACTGGTACCTCTCAAGCGAACAACTTGAGAGGGAACGCACGAAACCGTCGACTACACCGTTGATCAACTAATTTTACTGCAAATAAGCCTTTCCGAATTTAAGGGTAGTAAATAGGAAGAGCACAACCACTCATTAAAGAGTTGCTATAGTATTTGATACGCATGAATGGAATATGGTATGGAACATGAATTATGCAGCAACTAAAATTGTGTAGTCAGGTATTTTCACGTAGAAAAAAAAGAAATACAGTATTTAAAAATTGAAAAAATAGTTACAGGAAAAAAAGGAAAACAAAGAGACAAGTGAGTTTCATGAATAGAAAAACATAAATACTTAAAATAGGCAGTTAATTCAAATAAAGGAGTAGGGCATAGGATAAGCATGCTTGGACTAATTTGTAAACGACAAGTTCTTTATGGTAAAAACTAAAAATGTCCTTAGTAGAGTCTCCATGCTGTCCCGAGTGCTCCAGGTTTTGATATTCACGAGGTGTGATGACTCATTTCCTTTTGGGAATCAGGTATTTTGAAGAGTCGCCACCTAACAGATTATGGTGCACTAGGGCACCTAGAGCGATTAACTCTTAGGCTGGTTTGCGTTACCAGAGATTAGGGTAAGGGATCTAAGTAACCCCGAGGGGAAGGTGTTAGGCACCCACCTTGGTCTACAACTGTGGGTCCTGGCCGAACTTATATTCACAAATTAGTCTATATAAATAGTTGAATCAAATAAGTTGCAAGTAAAGCACATTAAATAACTTGAGTAACGAGATAAAGGTTTGCACAAGTTGTAAGAACAAAAGTTTTACGAGAGGTTTTGGGTAAGGAGGGGTCCTAGGTTGGTTATCCTATAGGATCACCACATGCAACGTCTGGTGAACACTCCTCAATGAGGGGCTACACATGACATTGACGCGTAGTCATCATATCCCATGTCTACCCTTCCCATCCCCTTATTGGTCATGCAAAGCAAATGAGGGTTCCTAGGTTGGGTAAAAAATAAATACATAAAACTAAAAGAGACTTTGTTGGCTGCAGGTCGCCTCGAAAAATACAGCTCATCTAAGTCTCCGTATCTACCATGGTGCCATGCCCAGTAGGCCACTAGAGATACATGCACATGTGCAACAAAAATGCACATAAGTGTAGTATGACTACGAAAACAATGTGTACTCAATGAGTATCCTGTCTAATCTCGAAGAAGTAGAGACGAGATGGTCGACTTCGGTTCTTACTAATGGTTCAATTATGATATCCATAATATGTTAAATTTTGGATTCATCTAAATAAGATTATAATTCAATGGGTTGAAGCAAATAATTAATTCTTTCTTTTATAGGAAATTATTCCTTTTCATCATTTTGTACATATAGTCTTAAAGCCAGGAAGAGGCAACAACTACTTCAATAAGTTTTAAGGCAAGTAATACAAGCATGTGCAAATTATGCCGAGGCGTCAGCCCGATCCAATAGAAAATAAATTGTGCACTGCCGAGGATCGAACGACGCGAACCATAGATATATCTATTTAATCTACCGAGGTGTTCGTCCCATCAAAAATAAACACACACAAAAAGTTAAGCAAGAAGTCAACACGGAGCAATTATCCAAGGAAAGCCACATCCTCTTTTAACCATTTAAGAAAAAAAGTTTAATCTGTTACTTACAAATTCGATGTAATTTAAGCAGTTCAAGATCTCAGTAAGTTTAAAATTATATCCAAGTATAGAACGTTTTTGGGTCCTAAACTACCTGGACAATAGCATAATAGTAGCTACACACGGACTCTCATCATCCCGTGTGTACGAAGCCCCCATAAAGAGGAGCACATAACCAATTAACTTACCTATGGAGATAATTCCCTCTTACAAGGTTAGAAAGGAAATGTGATGAACCGACCCGTCCTCTCATGATTTACCGTTTCGTCTCCCGTTTTCAGCTTCTTTATGCTTCATTATCCGTATCTTATGTGATCGAGTTGGTTCGGATAGGTTTTGGTAGGAAATGAGACGCTTAGTCTCTTTAAGGAAGATTTGGCTTGTAAAAACTCAAGCAGATATCGACTTATGTGTTAGAGGGTTCGGATGTAATTTTCGGTGATTCGGTTAGCTTTGGAGGATGATTTGGGACCTAAGAGTGTGGTCGAAATTGATTTTGGAGGTCTGGTGTAGAATTAGGCTTGAATAGGCGAAGTTGGTATTTTGGTGAATTGCATTGGATAGGTCAGATTTTGATCCAAGGGTCGGAGTTGCTATTGCTTCTTTATATAATCTGTGATGTGTGTGCAAATTTCCAGGTCATTGGGACGTTGTTTGGTTGAGTTTTTGATCAAATGCGTGTTTCAGAAGTTTTAGAAGAACTTGGGCTTGAATCCGATGTAATTTGATGGCTTTGGTGTTGTTTGTGGTGTTTGGATGATTGAAGCAAGTTTTATTGATGTTTTAGGATGGGCTGGTATTTTTGGTTGAGGTCCCGAGGGCCTAGTGGTGAGTTCGGGTGACTAACGGGAAGTTTTTTGACTCGTGAAGTTTGATGTTGCTGCTGTTTCTGGTATTTTTCACTTCTGTGGAGCTTGGGCTATAGAAGCGATACATCATATGGGAAGGAGCGGCCGCAGAAGCAGTTTTGGACTTTAAGTGGATTTCCAGAGAAGTGGAAGGGTTGATCGCAGAAGCGGTTCCTTTGATGCGGAATTTGAGATGTAGAAGCGTTTCCTGGGGGCCTAGTGATTTCCACAGAAGCGGATATTGACCGCAAAAGCAGAAGTCACATATGCGACAAAATGACCGTAGATGCGGTAATGACTGGGCAAAGCTATTTAATTCCATCTTCGCGAATTTTTGAGTACGTTACGAGGGTGTCTTGCTTTACCCTTTCGTGTATCTACCGGACGGGTGATGCTATTATTGTAGACCATGTGTGCAGGTCATGTTTGGTGATTATCAGGGATCCGGAGACCCGAGTTGATCAAATGTTATTGAGCATGGTGGATTTTGATGTTATTTTTGGCATGGACTGGTTGTCTCCATGTCATGCTATTCTAGACTGTCATGCTACGATAGTCACTTTGGCTATACCGAGTATGCCAATGATCGAGTGGCGTGGTGTGATTATGTTCCTAGTAGGGTGATTTCGTTCTTAATGGCCTAACGTATGGTTGGGAATGGTTGCCTTTCGTATTTGGCGTTCGTGAGGGATGTTGGAGCCAAGACTCCTAGCATTGATTATGTTCCAGTTGTGAAGAAGTTCTTCGGTATATTTCTTGCAGATCTTCCGGGCATGCCACCGGGCAGGGATATTGATTTTCGTATTGACCTGATGCCGGTCACTCATCCCATTTCCATTCCGCCATATCGTATGGCACCAGCGGAGATGAAAGAATTGAAGGATAAGCTTCAGGAACTCCTATATAAGGGGCTCATTCGGCCTATTATTTCACCGTAGGGTGCACCTATTCAGTTTGTAAAGAAGAAGGATGGCACCATGAGAATGTGCATTGATTACAGCCAACTGAACAAAGTGACAGTGAAGAACAAATATCCATTATCTCGCATTGATGATTTGTTTGAACAGCTTCAGGGAGCGAGGGTGTTCTCCAAGATTGATCTCCATTCGGGCTATCACCAGTTGAAGATCAGGTATTCAGATATTACTAAGACATCATTAAGGACTAGTATGGGCACTATGAATTTCTTGTTATGTCTTTTGGGCTGACTAATGCCCCAACAGTGTTCATGGATTTGATGAACATTGTATTTCGTTCTTATCTGGATTCATTCGTTATTGTTTTCATTGATAACATTCTGGTGTACTCGCATAGTCAGGAGGAGCACATGCAACATTTGTGAGTTGTATTGCAGAGATTGAGGGAGGAGAAGCTTTATGAAAAGTTCTCCAAGTGTGAGTTTTGGCTCAGTTCAGTGGCTTTATTAGGACATGTGGGGTCTAGCGAGGGTATTCAGGTTGACCCGAGAAAGATAAAGCAGTTCATAGTTGGCGTAGACCGACCTCAGCCGCAGAGATTCGCAGTTTCCTTTGTTTGGCAGGTTATTATCACCGATTTGTTCAGGGATTTTCCTCTATTGCATCGCCCTTGACCAAGTTGACTTAGAAGGGTGCTCCATTTGTTGGTCGGACGAGTGCGAGGACAGCTTTCAGAAGCTCAAGATAGCTTTGAGCGTAGCTCCAGTATTGGTCTTTCCATCAGCCTCAGGTTTTTATACTATATATTGTGATTCGAGAGTTAGGATCAGATATGTATTGATGCAGGAGGGTACAATGATTTCTTATGCTTCTCGTTAGTTGAAGCACCACGAGAAGAACTACCCTGTACATGAATTGGAGTTGGCATCTATAATTCATGCTCTAAAGATTTGGAAGCACTACTTATATGGTGTATCTTGTAAGGTATTCACAATCATCGTTGTCTTCACCATTTGTTCAAGCAAAAGGATCTAAATTTGAGGCAAAGGACTAGAGTTACTTAAGGATTATGATATTACCACTTTGTATCATCTAGGGAAGGCTAATGCAGTGGCCGACGCCTTGAGCCGAAAGTCAGTTATTCTGGGGAGTTTGGCGTATATCCCAGTTGGGGAGAGGCCCTTTGCAGTTGATGTTCGCGCCTTGGCCAATCGGTTGGTGAGACTAGATATTTCAGAGCCTAGTTGGGTGTTGGCTTGTATGGTTTCTGGGTCATCCTTATATGATCGCATCCGAGTGCGCCAGTATGATGATCCACATTTTCTTGTCCTTTCGGACAGGGTTCAGTATGATGATGCCAGAGACGTGACCATTGATGAGGACGGTGTGTTGAGGATACAGGGCCGGATTTGTGTGCCTAATGTGGATGGGTTTCGGGAGTTGATACTGCATAATAAGCCAATTATGATAGATTAAGCGACCGTGCTAGAACCATAGAATTTGGGAGTGCCTAACACCCTCCCTTGGGTTAACAGAACTTCTTTTCCAGAATTTCTAGTTCGAAAAGTTCAAAAGGAAACTCGAATTTTCCTCGATTTGGGATTTTAAATAAACCGGTGACTTGGGACACTAGAAAATAAACTATCCCAAGTGGTGACTCTAAATAAAAATAAATAATTAATCCCATTTTGAATAATGTCACATAAATTGAAAAAACTCCCTTATATGCATTCTTCGGGGTGGTGTGTAAAAAGGGAGGTGCGACAGCTCTGGCGACTCTACTGGGGAAAAAGAACCCAGAACTTCAGTTCAAGGTTCAAGAATTCGAGAATCTGTTATCTAATTTTCCTACATGTTTCATCTTAATGTGCTAAATGCTTTACCGCTTTGATATTTGGTGAATTGTATATATAAACTACTATGAAACCCTTTCTCTGTCTGAGTCTTCTACATAAGGGAGAAGGGTGCACTTTGTGTGACTTCTGTTCTGCTTAGAGTCTTATCCCAATTTAGAACGTGGTTCGGACAAGTTGCTAAGCCAGAGATTCTTATGTATTCCCGGTACGCTGCCCCCAACTCGAGTTGTCCGCTCGGATAAGCTTGGTCTAGAACAATAAACCCAGGTTTTAAACCTAGTATAACAATGCCTCGTGCCAGATCCCTAGTAGGAACATTTGTTTGCATCACGTACATTTGATTTAGGGGACTCAACACAGGGGTTGAGTCCTTCTAGGAAAGGTGTACCCAAATGGAAAAGACCATTCTGATGCATCCTACTTAATACTTGTGCATTTGTTTGCTTTGGATTAACATGTTGACCGGCTTGTAAATAATGGGAGAGAGTTGAAAAGAAAATATCAATGTTATGGGTAAAAGATGCTAATCACCTGTTTTGAAAAACCAATACCAAAATCATACTGAAACTCTGCGAATTTATGAGAAAATGAAAGAAAAAGAAAGGTTTTCAAAAATAGTTGGTTTGCCTAATCTTCCAGAACTACGTGGGATTGATTCTCCCCGGATGTGAGATACGTAGGCAAACCTCAACGGTTCTGGCCCCCAATTTTAAAAAATCCAAAAAATAACTTTTTTACTTCCTTGTTTAGGAAAGTTTTTCTTTGAGACCCCAATTTAAAAAAAATAAAAAAATAAAATATTTTCTTTTGGTTTCTTCTTAAAATAAAAAAAGAATACAAAATAATTTCATTCTTCTTTCAAAAATTCAAAGAAAAAATCAAGATTCAAAAATATCTTCCCTTTTATTTAAGAGTATTTCATTCAATAACTCAAAAAAAATCAAACAAAATTCTTTCTTCTTTAGAAATTTTTCTTTCAAAATTTCGAAAATCTCTAAAAATTCAAAAAAAATGTCATTCTCTTTCAAAAATTGAAAAGAAAATTCAAGAATAAAAAATACTTTCTTTTTCTTTAAAAGTACCTTTTTCCTAGCATTGAAATAAAAATTCATAATGCAAATTTTTTATTTTTTTTGGCAATCCACTAGGCGAAGCCTAGGGCTAGTTTTTTATTTATAGAAAAAAGTAAATTACAACAATTAGGATAAATCCTAATAAGGGAGACAATATCGCCGGAGTTTTTACCCATATAACACAACCGGTCTAGCCTTACCGTATTCATCCTATTGAGGCTTCAAACACCAAGAACTACTAATGTGATGTGATCTATTTTTCAATATGGCTTTAAAAATCACGATTGTTTCTCGAACGATTAGGCTTTGTAACAGATGGTTGCAAGAGTTGTTTCTGCTTTGCAATTCTTATTGGGGGTCTCCGAATGTTAGCATCTTCACAAATCCTGCTATCTCCACTTGTATCTCTTTGACGATACTTCTTATTTGTTTTGCTATGCATTGGTGATAAATCTCCATTTCTTGACGCTTGAGCTCTACAATGCGATAGGATATCTTCTTCCTCCCCTTCTTCATATATATGTCTTCCTATCTCCTCTTTGAAAAAATTTTGATTCTGGAGATTGGTTGCTGAATTAATTAAAACAATCTGTTGTTGTCCCTTTACCATTGATGTGGTTATCTTAATAGGCATAATCTGATTCTAGATTGCTATATTTTTTGTGCTTCGATTGGCAGCTGAAGTTTCACATGAATTTATAGTATTTCTTGGCAAAAATACTGGAGCATTATGGTTCAAATTGGTTTTTCTGAGCTACTATTTGCATTTTACCGTTATTCTTGCTTGTCACAAACTTCCTTTGAGTTATGAACTGACCCTCACTGTCCTCTCCAGCAGTGTCGTCCGCAACATCTTGATCATCGTCTGAGGATGAAAAATCAGCAAATCCTTCTCCCCAGCTCTCCTCATCGTCATAATCTCGTTGGTCTTTCCACAATTTTGATTTAATGACCATGTCCCTCATGGTAACAACTAGTTGTTGTTATTTCCAATGGAATTTGTTGGTGGCAAAAATTTAACATTGGCCTTCTGCCCATTCTGCATTTTATTCTTGTCGGTTGTATGCTGCAGAGTATAGAGCTGTTCGTGTCGCATATGTTGTTGAATTTTTGTGTTGTCAGCTTCTATTGCACCAGATGGATTAGATTCTGATACTCCATTTGAATCAACCACATGAATGAGTAACTATATGTCCTCTCCTCCGAACTGATGTTTATTGCAGCATTGATCTTGATGTTTCGATTCATCTGTTCTGGTATGATCAGAAGTGACCAAAACTGTTTTTGTATTCCACTATAATGTCTTATCTTCCTCATCATTCGCTTGCCCAGATTGATTACTAGAGACTTCAGGAGATTGCATTTCCCCAGATTTACGTACATCTTTGGAAGGCTTAGCAGGCCCTTTTTCCTCCCTCAATATCTCCTCCACCGACTTAACTGAAAATGCTGCCTGATTTGTATCCTGGCTCTCAGTTGAAACTCCTTGATCAGCAAGACTATGAGTTGGAAGAGTATAATCCAATTTTGGCACTACAGCAGCTGCAATGACAGCTTTATTAATCAGTGAACTATTAGGAGTATTTTGATCCATGGCCTGTGTTATCTTCTCCTGTGATTCAAAAGATTCAAAAACTGTTTCATTCTGCATCATGTACTGTTGATCAGCAAGACTGTGAGTTGGAAGAGAGTAATCCAACTTTGGCACTACAGAAACTGCAGTGACAGCTTCATTAAGCAATAAACTGTTCGGAGCATTTTGATACTTGGCCTGTGTTAACTTCTGTTGTGATTCATCAGATTCCACAACTGTTTCATTCTGCATCAAATACTGCTGTTCAATAGCTACTCTCTGCACTGAGGAATTTGTACAGACTTGATCTGTCCTTTTGGTGTTTTCATCTGGTGGTATGCAAGATGCAGCTGAATGTGTCAAATTTGATGCAACCATAGCTGACTGTTTTTTAGGCAAAGCATTTTGAAGAGGCTGCTGTGGAAAATTATTAGAGGCTTTGCTAAGATGTGCAGCATGAGAGTTTGGAATCTGCTGCTCAATGGTTTTGTCCTTATCAGACTGTCCAGCGAGATCAATGACCTGTCTAGTGCGTGCACTTGATGTGGTAAAAGCTGTAGAGGTTTGAATTGTCCCAGCACTCTCAACATAAGATGCAGGTACATCCATAGCCAAATTAGGAGGTCGATTGTCCAAATTCATTACCTCGTCAATATGCTTCTTTGGAGCTGCTACCTGTGAAACATCTGATACACTACTGATCATAGCAGTCTGCAAATTTGACACCACTTGTTCACTGGAAACATTCAATTTGGATGCAAAAATAGATACATTTTTACACATCTGTGCAATATATTCATTCGATGTTGAGCTAGCTTCTACAGTTGGAACCATTTGATCTGAAACAATTACATCAGCAGTCACGAGCATCCCTGCCATATTTGACACCACTTGTTCACTGGGAACATTTAGTTTGGATGCAACTGTAGAAGTGCTTTTACACAGCTGTGCAATATTATCATTCAGTGTTGAACTAGCTTCAGCAGCTGGAACCAATTGACCAGAAACAAGTACATCAGCAGTCCCATTAGGAGGAATTTGGCATGTTTGACACCAACTGTTTACTGGAAACATTCACATTGGATTTAACAGTATTAGAAGTTTGAGTAGACTTAATGTCATCATTCTGTTTCGTAACATCTTTTACAATACCATGTTGTACAACTGAATCAAAATGACCAAAATTCTCATTCAATATTGTATTCTTTTGTGAAGTAACTGCTTCAGCAAAATGTGCAGTGTGCTGTGCAACTTTTTGTAATTCAACTCCTGAATTATCATGTTTTTCTTGTAAATCCTTAGCTCGTTGTCCAGCTAGTTTACCATTTAGATAGTCCCTTGCATCCCCTTGTAATTTGTCAACTTCATTCCCATCATTACGAATCAGATCACTAACCAGATTATCCTCTATCACCACATCTGCTCCGGCTTTTTCTTTTCTGATTTTGCAGGCCTTTACATCGTGCCCTTGATGTTTGCAGTAAGCACAGTACTTTGGCAGATTGTCAAAAACAATTTGTTGATGGAACTCGACAGATTTACCTGAAGCAGAATCTAAAATCTACAGCATGACCTTTTTTGGATGTTTATTCAAAAGGTCCACTATAACCTTAACTCTTGCCGCGCTAGGTCTCGTTCTGTCCTACGTCGCCTTGTCAATAGCAAGAGGTTTTCCCACAGCTGAGGCTATAGACATTAATGATCTCTTAGCAAAGAAATTTGGAGACAGGCCTGGTAGTGATATCCACACGACTGCCATCGATGTCTCTTCCCTCGGATTGAAACCGAAAGACCATGCAAATGTTCTGAAGAAGTATTCTTTGTCTTTGGATTTAATATATCCAATCGACTTTGAAAGGAAGCGAACATAATCATCGTACAGATCAAATCTGATTAACAGATGCCCAAATTCCAACTGCCCAACATTACATTGACCTTGAACATCAAATTGCAACGAGAACATTTTTCACACTTCCGCTAAATCAGGTCTGCCATAAGAGAATTCTAAAACAATTGCCTGATGTAATCCTTCTTCCTTAGTGAAGTTGTTAACCTCTTCCATTGTGAATTAAATTATAGGTTCATCGTGATCTTATATAACTGGACACAGCTCTATTTTAGTTGGAGCCGACTGTTTTTCTTGTAAAGTTGAAGCATATGATTGCTTGAACTTTTCATTTGAATCAGAAGCCTCACCCACAGCCAAAGGCTGGGGAGAGGTCCGACATGGTTGCCAAGATCACTACATGATGAAACAATTCATTGTTCTAAACAGCCGAGAACAGTAATTTGTAATCAAATTAAGATCTTGGAGAATTGGATAAGGATTTGGAAATGAAACCAGTTGGAGATTATTTTGATAGCACGATTCGAAATGCTACAGTAAATAGGAAACTAGATTCAAGATTTAGAGAAATTGGCTATAGATTTGAGTGTAAAATCTATTGGGGAATATTCGTAACGATAAGGGATGCCGTGACACCAAAATTGTGAAAATCTACCACCGGATTCCAGCGATATAGCCGATAAATAGTGACGGAAATACTATTCACTGAATAGTGCCTAGAGAGAAGGCACAGAGGGAAACCAAAATTCTCTCCATATAAATTACTCCTAATCAAATTACTCTCTCTAATGCAAAAATATTTTTCTTTCTTCTTTAGAAGTTTTTCTTTCAAAATTTCAAAAAAACAAATCTAAAAATTTAAAAATATTTTCATTTTCTTTCGAAAATTGAAACGAAAACTCATAACTTTAAAATACTTTCTTTTTCTTTAAAAGTACTTCTTTCCTAACTTCAGAATAAATGGAAAAATAAATTTTTTCTTCATTAGAAGTTTTTCGTTCAAAATTCAAAAAAAAAGCAATAAAGTCGAAAAAAAATCTTTATTCTTCACAAGTCTTTCTTTGAAAAAGTGTTGAAGAAAATCAAAATCTAAAAATATTCTTTTTCTTCTTTATAAGTCTTTCTTTTGAAAAAAAATGAAAAAACAGAGAAAATTCGAAATCCAGAAAAGCATAAACTTAGTTTATTTTCTCTAATCATAATATTCTCGAACTATGCAAGATATGATTCATGCGGCGTCATGATACACATGCAACCCACATCAGGTTAGATCATCCATGGAAAAGGAAAATGAGAAAAATGAAAAACAAGGTAGAAAAAGAAAAACAAGAGTGAAAAATGTTGATAATAATAAGGACTGACTGAGTCCATTCTAACATGTCTTGTGTTTTGAATTGTTAATAAAGTTTGAGGTGGTCGGTTTGCGGTAAGCAGACAACACAAGATTCAAGGAAAAATGATAACTGACATTGAAGCTGTTACAAGTGCTCAAGAGACTCAAGGTCAAAGGGTTTGACAAGAGTCTACTGTGGTTGAGGAAAATAGAATAATGAAACAGCAAATGAC
Organism: Nicotiana benthamiana; assembly: GCA_034376525.1. Lineage (NCBI taxonomy): Eukaryota > Viridiplantae > Streptophyta > Magnoliopsida > Solanales > Solanaceae > Nicotiana > Nicotiana benthamiana. Next base: position 67,424,899 of record CM067331.1, on the reverse strand, counting down.
CAAAATGTGTCAAGCATGGTCCAATGGCCAAGGAGAACCTTGTCGTGAGTCACAATCTGCTGCACAGCAAAAGCAGTACCAATCTTCTGAATACCACTCGTACTCGTTTGATCTTCCTGCAAATGTTGAGAACCCTTCCCAAAAGATGGTACAAGAAGAAATTACCCATAAAGTGAAAAGCTTAGAACAACGATTGAAAAACATGCAAGGGTTAGCGAGTCAAAAGAGTGTTGCCTTCATAGATCTCTGTATGTTTCCTGATGTCCACTTGCCGCCTGGTTTCAAGACTCTCAAATTTGAAAAGTATGATGGGCATGGGGACCCCATAGCCCACCTGAAAAGGTATTGCAATCAGTAAGAGGTGCAGGAAGAAATGAAGAATTGCTGATAACTTATTTTGGGGAAAGCCTCACGGGAGTAGCATTCGAATGGTTTTTGGATCAAGACACATCTCACTGGTTCGTCTGGGAAGACATTGCACATGCCTTTGTCAAAAAGTTCTAATACAACATTAACATTGCCCAGACCGCAATTCCCTTTCAAAACTGAAGAAGAACCCAAGGGAATGTTTTAGGGAATATGCTATTAAATGGAGAAAACAAGCAGCGAGAGTTAAGCCATCCATGGATGACCACGAGCTATTCATTGTCTTTCTTCAGGCTCAAGAGCCGGATTATTTTCAAAACATGATATCAGCACTGGGTAAATCCTTCTCGGAAGATATCAAAATAGGGGAAATGGTTGAGAATGGCCTTAAGACAGGCAAAATTATAAGTCAAGCAGTTCTCAATGCCACAACTCAGGTTGACCACATTAAATCAGATAATTTTCGTTATTTTGGTGACCCGAATGAGAAGTTTGAAGGAATCATGATGACATCAGGGTCGAGATGAGGTTCTAGGAGAACATCTCGAAGGTATGATTAGCCTTCTCAGGCTTTCCCTGACTCCACTGAGCAATATTATCCACCTTAGAACCCTCAATACTCTGTTGCTGCATCTCAGTATGATGCCCGGCCACCAAGACACCCTATAAGGCGTGCACAAGCACTACAAAATCTCCACCAGCCTCCACAAAATTTTCAAGTGCCTTATGACCTACATCCAAGCCAGGGATATAGAAGGGAACAAAGGTTGAAGCATAATTTTACACCAATAGCAGAGTCCTATGCAAGCTTATTTGAGAAGTTAAAGCATCATGACATGACTACACCCATTCCTCCAAATCATGTAGACCCACGTGCAAGAAGCTTTGGACCTTCCAAAAGGGGTGAATATCATTCCAATTCTCAGGGTCACAATATTGAAAGTTGCTAGGATTTGAAAAGAGAAATAGAAAGGAAGATCTAGGAAAAAGTGATTGTGAGCCAAGATAGTGACACCCAGAGTATCGCATAGATTACTTTACTTGCACATGATGATACATACTTTGTGGGGAAAATGTGTGGTGACATGGAGTACGAGAATCCTCTCGGGAACTTGCTGACTAATATTGGAGAAGTCCATGGTGATTCTGATGAGCAAATTTGGGGCTAAATGTCAAGCTTAAAAATTAAAAAGTCATTCTCTCCTTACTAGGAAGGAATCTTGGTAGCTTGTTTTGATGTTTTTTCTGTTATCTGGGTTATTTCAGGGTAGTGATCCAGATTTTATTTGCTTTATTGAGTCAAAACCTTCTATCTTTCTAATTTGTTTGTATGATTCATGTCTGTTTGTCTTGTTGCTATATTCATTATCCTGGTTATTTTAGGTTTATAAGTTGGATCTTAGGTTGCTTGTTTAGTTGTCAGGCCATTCCATCCTCATTCAATAAAATACAGTTTGTCCTTTTGTGCCATCCTATTCCTAGTTCTTTTCTCGCTAGTTATATTGACATGACATGCATGCGGAAAGTTAGGCCAGATCTTAGAAACTGACTTAATCTTGAATTGGATAACTGAAGAAAAAAAAATACTTTTGAGGATGAATAAAGTGTTGAGATACTTTGGAATAAAGGTCAAGTAAACTTCACCTTCAAATCATTGTGAAGATTGGGCTTGGGGATGTTTAATCAATTGAAGTTTGTTGGAAAGTAAAGGATGAAAAGCGTCCGGCGACCATGACACATCAAGAAGACAGACATGTTCGTCAATACTGTGATCGCAAAAAGATACTATGTTTGGCATTCTCGAGGTTGGGAGGCCCTTTTTCTACTATCCAAATACTTTATATCATTCGCTACCCCTTTTGAGCCTCTGTTATTTTCTTTGATCACCCACTTTTGGAATCAATTTAGAGTCAAGAGTCAAAAAAAAAAGAGAAAAAAGAAAGAAAGGAAGTCCATATCCCAAGAATATAAACTGGGGAAGCTTTTAGAAAGTTCTAAGTTAAAAAAAAAGATAAGAAAAGAATTGCCAAAGGTCCATGTTGTCAAAAAGAGAAGATGGGGCGAACAAAAAAATAAGAAAAGAGATAACAAAAAAAGGAGAATAAAAAGAAGAAAAAGAAAAAGAAAACATAAAGAAAGATGAAAAATAGTTAGGTCAGATGTTTGTACTACGCCAAACTTGATTCCTTTAAAAAGTGATAACGTAGGCAGCCTTACGGTTCGGTCCAACGAAATAATAATTCAAGAAATATAAATCCCCAAAGGTTGAAACTGGGCAAAGGTTTTATTTCACTAATCAAGAGTCGATTCCAAGAGTTGTATGTCAATAACCCCTCATTTTTAATTCTACTCTGAGCCTTCATGCCGACCTTTCTTTCCAATCCTGTCTAAAAACCTTCCCAATAAAACCTCCCGATAAGCCTTCAAGAATGCCAAGAAAGCATGCAAAGAGCAACAGTTGTCACGCGACATAGAATATTGTCAAGTTTCTCACACAAGAAGCAAAAGAAAAAGAAAAAAATGGAAAATGAGAGAGTCTTATTATGAACACCCTCACGGGCACTATAAGACGACGGTATGCAGAGATGAATAAATGAGAGAGACTTACTGGTGAAAACCCCTCGGGCACCACTAGTCGAAAGTGAGGCATGAAGCTAATACAAAGGATTATCATGAACAAGGTCGACTCCAAAGGTCATAAGAATGGTAAAAGGGAAGATTGGATTAGTTTTGATAGATCAGGCTGTTGAATCCAAAATGCATGTCATGACCATTAAGGCTAGTTATTAAAAAAAATGAAAAACAACTCTTGCTTCTGTCCTTCCGACAGAGGGAATTTCTTGTTAATATTTATTTCTTTGCATCATTGTGTCCTTCACTTTGAGTCCATCCTTGTCAAAACAAGCAAGAAAAGATTTAAATATCTGCTACCACATTTTCAGTTTCACAAAGTAAACTTGGCCAGCACACTCAGCTGTTACTGTCAGCATGCCTTGAGGATTCATGCAAGGGCTTCCCCAAAAGACTCTTGTCAGTATGCTTGGCGCAAGCAAAGATAATTTGTGATTCTGTTACTTAAAAAGCAGAAAATCATTGAAGATATCAGGAAAGGTCACCTGAGCAAGATATCCAATCGGGACAAGGACGACTAAGCCACAAATACAAATGGTACTCGTGTGAAACAATTAGGGTTTATGCAGAACAAAGGTTTCCTGAAACTGACTCAAGCCGATTGAAGCAGAAGCCAAGCTGCCCGAGACCCAAGGCTACAAACCGACCATCATTTTCAAAATAGACAAGCTTTTCTTTGTGTGAAACAGGAACAAAGCAGTTCAAGGAAAGTGGATAAAAAAAAGAAAGAGAGAGAAACACAAACCAAAAAAAAAAAAAGAAGAAAAAGAGAAGAAGAGAAGAGCCGACAAAGGGAAGTTTCTCGAATCTCTATCTTTTTTCGTCTTGCTATTGTTATCATTAATCCTCAAATTTTTCCTCCTAGGATAAAGTCCTGGTTTGATGGATTTTCCTCCCAATCAAAATCCTAGTATGATAGATCTATCTCCAATGATAGAAGACCTAGTCTGATAAACGTTCTCTTAGGATTAAAATCTCAGTCTGATGAATTTTTCTCCTAAGATAGAAGACCTAGTCTGATGAACTTTCTCCTAGGATCAAAGTCTTAGGCAGATGAATCTTTCTCCTAAGATACAAAAGAAAACGACCTAGTCTGATGAACTTTCAATTAGGATTAAAATCTTAGTCCAATGAATCTTCTCCTAAGATAGAAAACCTAGTCTAATGAAATTTCTCCTAGGATCAAGATCTTAGTCTGATGAATTTTTCTCCTAAAATAGAAGACCTTATCTGATGAAATTTCTCATTGGATCAAAATCTTAGTCTGATGAATCTTTCTCCTAAGTTAGAAGACCTAGTCTGGTGAACTTTATCCTAGGATCAAAATCTTAGTATGATGAATCTTTCTCCTGAGATACCAAAAATCGAGACCTAGTCTGATGAGCTTTCTTCTAGGATCAAAATCGTAACTTGATGAATTTTTCTCCTGAGATAGAAAACCTAGTCTGATGAATTCATCCAAGGATCAATATCCTAGTTTGATGAACTTTATCCTAGTATCAAAATCTTTGTCTCATGAATATTTCTCCTAAGATAGAAAACCTAGTCTGACGAATTTTCTCCTAGGATAATTTTAAAGGGATGTCGCTTAAAAAAGAGGTGTTGGGCAATTTTTTTAAAAGAATGATTTTCTCACAAAAACACAAAAAAAAACAAAAAAAAAGTCCAAAATCATGGTAGCATATGACCTTTTCCCTTTTATCTCGGCATAACCCGTGGACCTCCCCGGCATAACCCGAGATCATTAATCAAAACTAAAAAACAAAAACATTGGAAAATGTTAGCCTAAATACTACATTTGTCTTGAAACTTGTTTGCAAGACTTATACGAAAGTTTAGTCTTCAGTTTTCTTGTCTTCAATTTGCTTGTCTTCTTCTTCTTTTTCTTTTGCCATAGTTGGTGGAAGATAAACCTTGGGAATGTCTTCTTTTTTATTGCAATATTTGCAATGGTGTAGGTTGAATAAATCCTTTAGTTGTTGACATAGTAGATATTTTATTTTTTCTGTCAGCTGCTTTGGATATGTTCTTAATGCATTAGTTGTTGGTGTAGCTTCCCAATTTGCTAGGGTAGTGATCCATCTTGGTAGTTCTTCTATGTCTTTTGTTGTCTTGGCATTTGAGTAGATAATTGTGCTATTTTTGCTGTTGTAGACCCACTTTCCTCCTTCTTCATAGCTGCTTATTAGCTCTTGAATAATGACTTTGGTCATAATAACTCTTTTGTTTTGTAGAAATTCTACTATTTCTTGAATGGTTAAATCAGGTTGTTCCATAGGTTCTTCACACATAATTGTTCTTGTTAGTCCTAGCTTCACTGCTGTGATAGAATGATATATTTCTTGTGGTGTAACTTCGCAGGGTGCCGAATAGATCCTAATAAATATTAAGTCTGCTTTAGTAATTCCCAAGTATTTTTTTACTACTTGGTATAGTTCTGGTATATATTGTAGGTTATCTCCATCTTGTGTATACACTGCATGCAATAGTCCATAGTTATACATAGTTTGTACTAATTTTGGATCTGATTTATTTAGGGCAATTAACTTATTATATCCTTTCAGAGGTTTAGTTTTCCATCCAATTAAATTTTCTGGGTTAAAGTCTGGTGATTGTATATTTTTATTTAGGTAATTGGCAACTTGTATAAACTGGTTGAGGTAGTTGTATATCCGTGTACAAATTGGTTTTGTGTAGGTTTTTTGGTAATTTCGCTGTAGGTATTTGTTTGGGGTTTTGGTAGTTGGTAAATAAAGTCTGTCCTTTTTGGAGTAGGTTGTTCTGGTCTAAGTTGGATATTGAAAGGTTTAAGTTTTTTTGGCCTGGTGGGTTGTAATTTCTATCCCTTTTCCTTTATCTTTTTTGTCATATTTTTCTTGGCTAATTGTTATTTCTTTAAATTCTTGCAGGTCTATTTCTTCTTTTTTGCTATCTTCCATTTGACTAATTCTGCTTTCCAGCTTTTCAATATTTTTTTCCATACCTTGTAATTTTTGTATGTCTTGCAATAACTTTTGTACTATTTCCCCTTGTTCAGGTTGTACCTGTCAATCATAATAAAATGCTTTTTTATAAGCTTATTCCTGTATCATATGTCTAGATAAAAAATCTGCAATAAAATTGTCTTTAGTACTGATTAGTTCAATATCAAAATTAAATAAAGATATTTGACATACTATATTTCTAATATTTCTTGTAGTAATTGATTGATTTTTTAAATCCTTTGTTAACCAAAATTTAACTTGGGTATTATCTGTTCTTAATATAAAATTTGTATGTGCTATATATATTTCATAGTATAATAACGCTTTTAATACGCTCAATAATTCCTTTCTATTTATTTCCCATTTTGTCTCATTTTCTTTGAAAGTTCCTGAGTTGAATGATTTAATATGTTGTGTGTTATTTTCCATATTTACATATGTTAACATACTTCCAAAAGCATAATCCGATGCATCTGTATAGATTATCCATTTTATTTTTTCATTTATTTCTGGGATTTGTAATTTGGGTAATTTCTTACAATATTCCTTTACTTTCTTCAGGTTTTCTTTATCCTCTATAGTCCATTCAAATACTGTTGTTTTTGTTTTTAATTTCTTTTGTAGTGGTACTAATTTTTCACTTAAATGAGGTACATAATTTCTAATTTGATTTACTAATCCTAAAAAACTTTGTAACTGTTTCTTTTCTTTTAATTCTTCCATGTGTTCTGCAATCTTTTTTAATATATGTTCTTGCATCTCTACACCATTTCTATCTATCTTTATCCCTAAAAATTCTATTTTATTCCTCAATATTTCTGCTTTCTTTTCACTTAGAGCTATTCCTGCATCTTTTATTATTTTCTTAAATCTTTTTAATAAATTTATATGATCTTCCTTCGTTTTAGTGAATAATAATATGTCATCTATATATACAATAATTCCATCTATATTTCCAACATATGTATCCATAAATTTTTTAAAATATCCCGGGGAATTTTTAAATCCAAAGGGTAATACATTCCATTCATAAAATCCATTGGGTATTGAGAAGGCTGTTAAATGTCTATATTCTTCTATTATTTTAATATGATAGAATCCTGATTTACAATCAAATTTACTGAACCAGAACAATGGGAAATAGTACAAAAGCTATTACAAGACATATTACAAAAATTACAAGGTATGGAAAAAAATATTGAAAAGCTGGAAAGCAGAATTAGTCAAATGGAAGATAGCAAAAAAGAAGAAAGAGACCTGCAAGAATTTAAAGAAATAACAATTAGCCAAGAAAAATATGACAAAAAAGATAAAGGAAAAGGGATAGAAATTACTACCCACCAGGCCAAAAAACTTAAACCTTTCAATATCCAACTTAGACCAGAACAACCTACTCCAAAAAGGACAGACTTTATTTACCAACTACCAAAACCCCAAACAAATACCTACAGCGAAATTACCAAAAAACTTACACAAAACCAATTTGTACAACGGATATACAACTACCTCAACCAGTTTATACAAGTTGCCAATTACCTAAATAAAAATATACAATCACCAGACTTTAACCCAGAAAATTTAATTGGATGGCAAACTAAACCTCTGAAAGGATATAATAAATTAATTGCCCTAAATAAATCAGATCCAAAATTAGTACAAACTATGTATAACTATGGACTATTGCATGCAGTGTATACACAAGATGGAGATAACCTACAATATATATACCAGAACTATACCAAGTAGTAAAAAAATACTTGGGAATTACTAAAGCAGACTTAATATTTATTAGGATCTATTCGGCACCCTGCGAAGTTACACCACAAGAAATATATCATTCTATCACAACAGTGAAGCTAGGACTAACAAGAACAATTATGTGTGAAGAACCTATGGAACAACCTGATTTAACCATTCAAGAAATAGTAGAATTTCTACAAAACAAAAGAGCTATTATGACCAAAGTCATTATTCAAGAGCTAATAAGCAGCTATGAAGAAGGAGGAAAGTGGATCTACAACAGCAAAAATAGCACAATTATCTACTCAAATGCCAAGACAACAAAAGAAATAGAAGAACTACCAAGATGGATCACTACCCTGGCAAATTGGGAAGCTACACCAACAACTAATGCATTAAGAACATATCCAAAGCAGCTGACAGAAAAAACAAAATATCTACTATGTCAACAACTAAAGGATTTATTCAACCTACACCATTGCAAATATTGCAATAAAAAAGAAGACATTCCCAAGGTTTATCTTCCACCAACTATGGCAAAAGAAAAAGAAGAAGAAGACAAGCAAATTGAAGACAAGAAAAGTGAAGACTAAACTTTCGTATAAGTCTTGCAAACAAGTTTCAAGACAAATGTAGTATTTAGGCTAACATTTTCCAATGTTTTTGTTTTTTAGTTTTGATTAATGATTTTGTTTTCTAGTCTTGATTAAGAGTTTTGTTTTTTAGTATTGATTAAAAGTTTTGTTTTTTAGTCATTTATTATTTCAAGAAGTGTAGTAATTTTAGGATAGATTTTAGTCTTATTAGGAAAAGGCTTTTTGTCTTGATAGTGTAGTATTCATTCGTTGCCTATATATGTAAGACTTTGTAATTTAGAGAAGAGTTATCAGCACTTCTTACTCTTGTATAATAAAATTCTCCCTCTTTGAAAAACACTCTCTCTCACATACTCTTATCCTTGCAAAAATCTAGCATCAACTAAGGAAATAATGGAGCAAAATAAGGTACGTAATACTATGACTAGCTAAATTTTCTTTGGCAAGATTTTTGGAAAGTAGTAATAATACTAAAATGATAATGATCCTGTGAACACCGGGAGTTCGGCATAACACCTGTTTAAAGGTTTAATAACAGTAAGTATTTAAAGCTAAAGTGGATTTAGCCGTGCACTTTATCCGCTCCAGGCAGGTGGCCGTTATGCGGTGTTGTGGTGCTTAAATTGGCTTGGGATCCTTATCTGCTTTACTTACTGCTACTGATATTGTACCTTTATCCCATTGTTATTCCGTCCCCTTCCCTTTATCTAATCCCAACATAACCCGTGGATCTCCCTAGCATAACCCAATGAGCCATTTTCTTTAATCCCGGCATAACCCATGGACCTCCCTGGCATAACCCAAGGAACTTTTTTTCTTTTAATCCCCGCATAACCCGTGGACCTCCCTGGCATAACCCAAGGATCCTTTTTCTGTTATCCCGGCATAACTCGTGGATCTCCCCGGCATAACCCAAGGACCTTTTGCTTTTTCAGGCATAATCAGGTCATTTTCTAACATAACGTGGTAATCCTCCCAATTTACGCTTCATTCCCAAGGATACACAATCCTGATTTTTATTACTTTCAATGAAAAAGTAGCTTAAATTTGTGTTGCAAATAACTCACAAAATTTTTCTAGTGAAGATTAGGGCAGAAAAATTTCGTTCGTTTATTTGTTTGGTGTCAGAACAGATTTTACCTCAAGGAACAAGATTTGAGGTAACCAAAAGATGAGTCTCAATCCTAAATAAAGAAAAGAACAAAAGAACAAAAGAAGCAAATTCAAAATGTTGAAGTAGACAAAGATGCGGTTTACTCAAAATATGATTGAAGTCACAAGCTTCACCTGTCTCGCTTTGATCAAATACTGAATAAAGAACCATCACCTACAGCTTGAGAGCATCAAGATTCATATTGGGGTCCACATCAAAATAAGTTAAGACATAAGATTAAGCTTCAAGTGATTCATAGATAGGAATCTTGTAACTCGTAGTTGATAAGCTATTTAGTCTTTTTCATTATTAATTTTGATGTAATAATGGGACCGTAGATCGGAACCTTGATGGCACCTCGCTCGGCTCTCAATCTTAGTATTCCATCACTTCATTCACCACTGCACTATATGTGGCCTGATTCCTTTATATCCAAGTATATATAGGCAGCTCAAATACCAAGGCTCCGTCACATTCTCTTTTCTTTTAGTTCTTAGTCTCTCCAAATAAAGGTCGGGTGAAAAACCCTAGTCATTCTTTGATTGAAAACTCTTCGCCTTACCAGTCAAAGTGGGGCAGCTGTACACATGTGATTTTTGACGCTCCCCAAGATTTTACAAATTTTAGCATATAAATATTTAATTTAGGGCTAATATTGATATTTTAGCTAGTTTTGACCCTTTTATTTTATGTATTCACAAAAATAAAAATTACAAAAATATTTTATTTTTTAGCTAATATAGTTATGTTTAATTAATCTATGTCATGGCCCAAAATCCAGTACAGATTGTGGTGGTGTCGGATAACGATGTCAGGCAAGCGAACTGAAAACCTCAATTAAATTCCAGTTTAAATAATTTTGGAAACCCCCCTTTTTTATACGATTAGGACAACACTCAGTATATTCATCCGAATGAATAATGAAATATTTAAACAGCTTTTAAAATTTCTGAAAACACATATATATCCCATAATCTGGTGTCACAAGTACATGAGCGTATACTAAGAAGGCAATAAAAATATAACTCCATCCGGAATACAGTGGACATAAAGTAAATATAATATACTAGAAGGGAAAATACTAGCTGCGAGCCGCTTCGAATAATGCAACTCACCTAGTCCTCGAATCATCCGTGCTGCTACGCCTAGTAGGCCAGTATAGTTACATATACCTATGCAATAAAAATGCACAGAAGTGTAGTATGAGTATGTAAACTACGTGTACTCGATGAGAATCCTGTCTAATCTCGAAAGAGTAAAGCCGAGATGAACAACTTCAACACTTACTAGTGGTCCAACAATGATGTCAATAATACATTAAATCATGAATTTCTACAATCATGATTTTTACCAAATAGCAGGAAAATAGTAGACAATTATTCTTTTTAGAGGAAATTTCGAAAATTCCTTTTTCATTATTTTTCGAATATTCCCAAGCCATGAAGAGGAAATAACGACTTTAACAAGTTCAAGGAAATAATACCAGTATGCGCAAATAACCACCGTAGGATGTACGACTCGATCCAACATAAAAGTAAATTGTGCATTGCCAAAGGTCGAACGGCTCGAACCATAGATGCATCTATTACCCCGCTCGCGAATCATCCATGTGACGCAGTCAAATATAAATAAAAATTCCCTGCTCGTCAATGACCCATACGATGTAGGTACACATAGAAGCATGCATTCAAAAAGTCAATCAAGACTTCATTAGGGAAAAATAATTACCCAAAAGAAATATCAATTCTCTTTAACCATCAATAAAATGATGTTTAATACTTTTGAAATTAATTTACTATTTGATGTGATTTAAGCAATTCTAGCGGTCAATAATTTCACAAATATTCCAAGCATAACATGTTTTTTGGGTCCTAGACTACCCGGACTTAAACAAAATAGTAGCTACGCACAGACTCTAGTCACCTCGCGCGTGGTATCCCTCACAAATAGGAGCAAATAATCAATTAATTCTCCTACGGGGACATTTCCCTCTTACAAGGTTAGAAAGGAGACTCACCTTGCTCCGAAGTTCCATAACCGTCATTCCACACCCTCTCGAAGACTCAAATAGATGCAAACAATGCTCCAAAACTCACCAATAATTATATAAACCCATTAATATAAGTTTAATTACTCATTATATTCTAATTGATAACAATTCCTAACCCCGAAAGAAAAGTCGACAAAATTGCTCTCGGGCCCACGTGCTCGGATTCAAATTTTTTTTAAGAAAGTTGTTCTCTACTACCTAAGGATCAATAATATATGATTTCTAGTTCATTTCATAGCATTTCGTGGTTAAATCTTAGTTTTATAAAAACTCTAGATCTAGCTCTAACCCTTTGATTTTACCTAGTTTTTGGTGTTTAATCTACCTAATATACATGTATTTAAACTAAGGATGAATGGAAATAACTTACCTCACAATGCTATGTTAAAATCCCCTCTTTGGAAGCTCTCAAATCGCCCAAGTGTAGAGTAGAAATGAAATTAATGTCCTAAGTCACGTTTTGAAAAGCTCTTACCAGTCCTCTGATGTTGCATTTGTGACACCAAGCTCACAAATGCGAGGTTGCAATTGTGACAAAAGGTTTGCAAATGCGAACTAAGCCCTAGCCTTCCTCGATCAAAAATGAGATGCATGGCTCACAAATGCGGACCCTGCTGCGTTTGCAAATGCGAACATTGCCTAGCCTGCAATTATCGCAAATGTGATACATGGGTTGCAAATGCGGACCCTGCTGGGTTCGCAAATGCGAACACTGTCCAACCCGGCCAATAACGCAAATGCGAAGAGTTTCTCGCAATTGCGATGGCTATATCACAATTGCGAAACCTGCAGCAGAAGGAAAAATACAACCAAAACTATTGTGTTCCTTACCTCCAACCATTTTCGAATCTCACCCGAGCCCTCGGGGCTCCGCTCCAAACACTCACGCAAGTCCTACCACAATGTGCACACTTGCTCAAGTAATCAAATCGCCCAATTACAACCTAATACCACAGATTTAGCCCACAAATGCATGAATTCCTTCCAAAACACCCAAATTCCTATCTTTTCAACCGAACATCCGAGTCACGTCAAATCAATCCTGTTTCTCACCAAATTTCATAGACAAGACAAAAGCACTATACCGAACCTGCACCGGGCTCCAGAACCAACATACAGACCCAATATCAATATGATCAAGCATTTTTCCTCTTTATTAAACTCTTAGGATTTCAATTTAACAATTTTCATTAAAATTCATTACTCGGGCTAGGGACCTCGAAATTTGATTCCGGTCGTACTCCCAGCTCCCATATTTTACCATGGACCTTCCGAAACCATCTAATTACGAGTCTGGGTACATTTTCCCAAAAACATGAGCGAACTCAAACTTGGTCTTTTAAGAGAATCTTTAAGAAACAATAGGACATATTTCACTCAACACTCTTCCAACTCTTGAACTAATCGGCGCCGCAAGTCATAAATTAGCCAAAGCAAGTATGAGAGGTTTTATTTAGGGGAACGAGGTTCTAAAAGGCATAATGACCGGTCGGTTCGTTACATTCTCTCCCCACTTATGTATACGTTCGTCCTCGAACGTGCTAAGAACTACACTAAAGTAGTCTGAAATCACTATTTAACTTCTCATGCACCTTTCTCTAGTACCACAACTTAGTTGAGCACATCAGCTCGATCAATTCATAAGATATTCCCTTTTATTCAAACAAATAAGCCTTAGAGCCCTATTCCAACATCAGAATTCTATGCACGACCTGCTTCCAACACAAGATCACCATATCAATTACTACATGTTGTACCCAAACATGGTTGCATAACTCTGCTGAATTCACACTTAGCATCACTTTACTCACGGACCAGAATAACATTTACTGATCAACCTAGTCAAAATTCCACGAATTTGATGAACCCATTGCACCCTATGACATACACAGGTCTTACTATAACTCTTGCAATGCTGCCACAACCGAAGAGATATGCAGAAATTCATAATCAACTGCCCAGTCAACCAATCATTAAGTCTATACTTCTAACAAGAATCATTACCTCATGATGAACCAAATAATGATCTTTGTTCCTTAATATATTTCATGCAATCAGATTGCATTGATCTTGAATCCAACAATCTCGTCTCACCAAGTACAAACTTCTCATGCAATAAGCCACCCCGATGTGATCAAAAGTCTTATATGATGCCACAATGTGCCAAAAGGCTACCAATTAGAATGCGATATAAAAAGGAAAATGAACTCTAAAATGCAATTTCAACTACCCCTCTCGCGAATCATACTTGCGACGCGGGCACACAGCTAATACGAGCTTCGTTCAAAAGATAGGAAACCGTATGAGGAACAATACTGAACATCACACTGTTGCGGTGCGCAACCCGATCCGAGCAATCATTACCATGGCGACGTGCCACCCGATCCACACAACATAACCATGGCGACGTGCCACCCGATCCAAATAACATACCCATGGTGGCATGCCACCCGATCCACATATGGAACTCACATAAGGAGATGTATATCGAGTTAAATTGTTTATTACAACAAAATGCTGAATATCAGTCAGAAACACGCTAAGTGCATAATACCATTCCCTGGGGAGATATATACTATATAATCCACACACTAGAGCACAAATGAAGTGCGATATATGATCTGAATCTCAAGAGCCATCCTGCTCATATAACCTCATCACTATGCGGAACCTCAACATATCCGAAATTCACCAATCCGTCCCATAAATTGCACGACGCAATACATCGTTACATGAAATAGCTGATAATGAAATAACACCCCAACTCCCTTCCATAAGGAGCGTATTGCTAAGATGAACACATTTGGCCTGATATAAAGCCTCTATTCACATTTAAATCAATCTATTGATCTCAAGTTGATTTCGGAATGCACCAACTAGGCTAATAACCTTTCAAAAGTCCATAATAACTCCCTTTTTCTCATAGAACATAAGAACAACTCTCATAACCGGCGCCGAACCTCCACAGTCCACAACCCAATAAACAGCCCTCCAGACATAAATTTTCAAATTAATGATATTACCACAATCCTCGTACTTGGTTTAAATCTTTAATCAATCAAGTGACTACATGTCACACTTATACAATCTTCCTGTGGGACACACTCCCAGAATCCTCCGAAATGAATAACGGGTCAGCACATCCAAACCACCGGCCGCACTAACATTGAAAAATGATCAAGAATCCTTAACCATCATGCAAAGCCCTTTTCATAAAACACCAATATAATGTATACTGACAACAATACCAACTCACTTTAAATATCAAAACTCCTTTCATCATGTAAAACATTCCACTTAACTCGATTTAGGAGAACATAGCAACACGTAGGTGCGCGTAGAATATGCAAATCCCTAAGTGGTGGTCTGAACAACCATAGCCCTTTCGGGATCCACCTCTACATAATAGGCCACAATGGTAGAATACTTTCTAAATTACACTAACTAAGAGCCCGAGCTCACCCTCCAGCTGAACAAGTCCATTCTCCCCCTGTGGACATCAATTAGCCGTGCAAAAACATTCTCCGAATTCAATGTTATATTGAATCTTTTTTCATTCAAGCAGCTCCTTCCCATTACATCGAATATCCTGCCGCATAATAGCCCATACTTCAAATTAATTCATAGGCCCCAATCACCAATCACTAAAATTTTCTCAAATCGATCCAAACTCTACTTAAGGCACGTAGTCATCCTACTATCAAGCCCCTATGCAGCTCCGCAACTCTCCCACTTTGGGCAAACTCACTTCTTTTATCAACTACATTACTTGCGCTTCTTATACATGGTGTCAAGAAGTTTTTAACTCAATCTGACTCTTCGCACGTGTCTTTCCTAAAACTTTGCTGCTCAATTGCTGCCTTAAATAAATCCATCTTTGTAGCACTTGAAACCATGAATTGCCACTAACTTTAAACCTTTCTGAAGATTATCTTTCTAGAGCCGTCAACACTAGGAACACCGATTCAATCCTGCATCACCGCACCCTGTGATATCTAACACTCATTTCTTCAATACTGACCCGCAATATCCTGCTCCACTGGCGAATTGTAGAAGATCATAACACTGGCGAACTTAGTACCTTCAATAAGGACAACAACACCTCATCATAGAAGGAAACTGCACTAACACTTGAAATTACCAAGTCCCGTTCCCCCCATCAACCCAAACCTGAACCTTCTCAGCATGATTGCCTTTCCCCTATCGGGAATAAAATATCAAATATCTAGATCATGCACTGATTAAACCTCCCTTTTAGTCATTCACTTCCCCGAAATGTAGGCAAATATCCTACTATCATAATAATAATGCGGAACAATTGTTCATAAGCATCATAAAAACTTGTGACTAACCTCAAAGCTCTCAGAAGTACTGCAACTGAGCCGACACAACAGAATATCCTCCCACAAGGCAATGAAAATAGCTCAATAACCCCACAGGAGAACCACCCGCACCACATTCGTAGTGCCATTACAATTCTTCTGTTCTCGATTTATAAAAAGCGCTTCGCGTAGCATAAGATTGAGTAGGAAGGAAACAAAGGCATAGGACTCACAGGAAGTCAAGTCATATAATAAGGAATCAAGAAGGGAAGTACTCCTAACAGTGCTGTAGCCTCATGAAGATAAGTACAAGCGTCTTCGGACCGATCCGTGATACTCTACTAGACTTGCTCATGGCTTGTGAGACAAAAGGGAACCTAGTGCTCTGATACCATGTCGTAACGACCTAAAATCCAGTACGAGTCGTGGTGGCGCCGGACACCGGTATCAGGAAAGCCAACTGAAAATCTCAATTGAATTCATGTTTTAATAATTTTGGAAAGACCCCCTTATTTTATACGAATGGGACAATACTTAGTATATTCCTCTGAATGAATAATGAAAAATATTTAAACAACTTTAAAAATTTTTGAATAAACCCAAATACATCCCAGAACCTGGTGTCACAAGTATATGAGCGTATACTAAAAAGGAAATAAAAACATAACATCCGTCCGAAATACAGTGGACATGAAGTAAATACAATATACTGGAAGAGACTATACTAGCTGCTGGCCGCCTGGAATAATACAACTCACATAGTCCCCGAATGATCCGTGCTGCTACGCCTAGTAGGCTAGTAGAGTTACATATACCTATGCAACAAAAATGCACAGAAGTGTAGTATGAGTATGTAAACCACGCGTACTCGATAAGAATCCCGTCTAATCTCGAAGGAGTAGAGACGAGATGGTCAACTTCGACACTTACTAGTGGTCCAACAATGATGTCAATAAAACATTAAATCATAAATTTCTACAATCATGTTTTTACCAAATAGCAGGAAAACAATTGACTGTTATTCATTTTATAAGAAATTTCGAAAATTCCTTTTTTACTATTTTTCAAATATTCCCAAGCCATGAAGAGGCAATAACGACTTTAATCAGTTCAAGGAAATAATACCAGCATGGGGAAATAAGCACCATGGGACGTACGGCTCGATCCAACATATAAGTAAATTGTGCACTACCGAGGGTCGAACGGCTCGAACCATAGATGTATCTATTACCTCGCTCGCGAATCATCCATATGACGCAGCCAAATATAAATAAACAATACCCTGCTCGCGAATCACCCATACAACGCAGGTACACATAGAAGCATGCATTAAAACAGACAATCAAGACTTCATCGGGGAAAAATAATTACCTAAAGAAATAGCAATTCTCTTTAACGATCAAGAAAATGATATTTAATCCTTTTTTATTTCATTTACTATTTTGATGTGATTTAAGCAATTCAAGCGGTCAATAAGTTCACAAATATTCCAAGTATAGCATATTTTTTGTGTCCTAGACCATCCGGACTTAAACATAATAATAGCTATGCATAGAATCTCGTCACCTTGCGCGTGGTATTCCCCACAAATAGGAGCTCATAATCAATTAATTCACCTATGGGGACATTTCTCTCTTACAAGGTTAGAAAGGAGACTCACCTTGCTCCCGAAGTTCCATAACCGGCATTCCACACCATCTCGAAGACCCTGCTGGGTTTGCAAATGCGAACACTGTCCATCCCGGCCAATATCGCAAATGCAAAGAGTTTCTTGCAATTGCGATGGCTATCTCGCAATTGCGAAACCTGTAGCAGCAGCAACAAAAATAACAGCAAAATTGATGTGTTCCTTACCTCTAACCATGTCCGAATCTCACCCGTGCCCTTGGGGCTCCACTCCGAACACTCACGCAAGTCCTACCACAACATGCACACTTGCTCAAGCAATCAAATTGCCTAATTAAAACTCAAGACCACAGATTTAACCCCAAAATGCATGAATTCCTCTCAAAAACACACAAATTCCTATCTTTTCAACCGAATTTCTGAATCATATCAAATCTATCCTGTTTCTCACAAAATTTCACAGACAAGACAAAAATATTGTACTGAACCTGCACCGGGCTCCGGAACAAACATACGGACCGATATCAATGTGATCAAGCCTTTTTCCTCTTTATTAAACTCTTAGGATTTTAATTTAATAATTTTCAATAGAACTTCATTACTAGGACTAGGGACCTCGGAATTCGATTCTGGGCATACGCCCAGGCCTCATATTTTTCCACGGACTTTCCAGGACTATCAAACCTCGGGTCTGAGTCCGTTTTCTCAAAAAGTTGACTAAAGTCAAATTTGATCTTTTAAGAGAATCTTTAAGAAACAATTTGACATATTACACTCAAAATTCTTTCAACTCCCAAACTAACCGTCCCCGCAAGTCGTAAATTAGCAAAAGAAAGTACAGGAGGTTTTATTAAGGGGAACGGGTTTCTAAAACGCAAAACGACAGGTCGAGTCAATACAATCTACTTTAGATTAAATTCAAATAAAAAAACAAAAATAGTTTCACTTTAATTTTAGAAATATTATTTTAATTTTACAATGATTTTTCAGTTTTATTTTATCTTTTACTATGATATTTGAAAAATACAAAAAATAAGATTGTTTTAACGGGTAGTTTTATTTTAATGAATTTTTTTATTTAAGTAGAGCTAATTAATAATTTTAGTTAATGGTAAGCGTATCTAGTCATGAAGGTCCAAGTTTCTAGCCTATACCTTAAGCCCAATGCCTAACACCTATTAATCTAATTTTAAGGACCCTTCTAGACTTTTCTTTGTAATAAATAAAAAGACCTAAAAACTAATGAGCAAAAACACAAAAATATTACCATAATCCCTACCCCTATATAATATACCTACACCCTAAAACTAAAAAAAAAAAGATCAGCCGCAATACACTCCATAGAAATGAGCTAACACACAAAGATGGCAGCTGGATTGAAGTCCCAAAAGAAGAGCACTTCTCGAGTAAACAATCGTATTCACAGAGGAATGTAGATGTATATGAACTCCTCTACTTCTTTCCATTCCCTATTCGGCTTCTCAAGCTACCTTTTAAATGTGAATCATTAGTTCTTCTTGTGACGATTTTTGCAACAATTGCTTTTCTATCATGATTCATGAGTAATCACATAGACGCTTGGATAAGCCTGTTTCAAGATTAGTTTCAGTTTCCACATCATACGCCAACCAAATTGTTTCTAGTTATAGTGTCAACAATACTGCCAGTCGTCTAATTGACTGTTAGTCGTCAATAAGAGAAGATGGGCTTTCATTGAGGTCATTTTAGTTCGAGCTTTCTGATGTCGATTTGAGGTTTCGGTTTATAATTTTGATGTTCGATCCAAGAGTTATTGCTTTATTATTCCGGTTCAGTAGAAAAGTTTTAAAATTTCTTCATCAAAATAAAGGTTCATTTCTCTATGTCCATTTCTTTTAGATTCTAATTATTTAATGAATACTTTGTTCCTTCTGTTGTTTGATTCATAAATATTCTCATGTTTCTGGAAAGATAATAGTGGATTAAAAGAATCACGTTAATTCATGCCTTAAATACTGGTGTTTGTTTAGAGGCCTAGATTTTTTTCTTTTTTTTTGAATAAATGAAAGTTATTTAGATGAATAGTATGAGTGGGCCGTTGAATTCTAATGACTTGGAAATTTTGGGCCAATTAATTGTAATCTATCAAGCCTATTAATGTCGTAGTTGCTTTAGGCGCATTATTAAAATATTACCTTCCTAAGCTCGGATGTGCATTTGACTCAAATACAAATCATGACAACGTTCAATAAAATATGTTGCAGACCGCAGGTGCATTTCACGTGGCGTGGTTCAAGGTGTGTTTTAAATAACATTGAATCTTCCTAAAATTAATCAAAAGCGATTAATAAGTTAAAATATACCATAGGTGAAAACATGTATTAAAATTAGATAATAAGTCAATTATGATAGTTTAAGCGACCATGCTAGAATCACGGAATCTGGAGTGCTTAACACCCTCCCTCGGGTTAACAGAATTTCTTATTCAGAATTTTTAGTTCGCAGACTTCAAAAGGAAACTTGAATTTAATTCGATTTGGGATTTTAAATAAACCGGTGACTTGGGACACAAGAAAATAAACTATCCCAAGTGGCGACTCTAAATAAAAATGAATAATTAATCTCATTTCGAAGAATGTCACTTAAATTGAAAAAACTCCCTTATATATACTACTCTTCGGGGTGGTGTGTAAAAAAGGAGGTGTGACAGCTCTGACGACTCTACTGGGGAAAAAGAATCCAGAACTTCAGTTCAGGGTTCAAGAATCGAGCTTAGAATCTGTTATCTTATTTTCCTACATGTTTCATCTTAATGTGCTAAATGTTTTACCGCTTTGATATTTGGTGTATTGTATATATAAACTACTATGAAACACTTTCTCTCTCTGAGTCTTCCACATAATGGAGAAGGGTGCACTTTGTGTGACTTCTCTTCTGTTTAGAGTCTTATCCCATTTTAGAACGTGGTTCGAACAAATTGCTAAGCCAGTGAAGCTTCTGTATTCCCGGTACGCTGCCCCCTAACTCGAGTTGTCCGCTCGGATAAGCTAGGTCTAGAACAATAAACCCAGGTTTTAAACCTAGTATAACAACGCCCTGTGCCGGATCCCTAGTAGGAACGTTTGTTTGCATCACGTGCATTTGACTTAGGGGACTCAACACAGGGGTTGAGTCCTTCTAGGAAAGGTGTACCCAAATGGAAAAGACCATACCGATACATCCTACTTAATACTTGTGCATTTATTTGCTTTAGATTTGCATGTTGACCGACTTGTAAATAATGGGAGAGAGTTGAAAAGAAAATAGCAATGTTAGGGGTAAATGAGGCTAATCACCTGTTTTGAAAAACCAATACCAAAATCGTACTGAAACTCTGCGGATTTATGAGAAAATGAAAGAAAAAGGAAGGTTTTCAAAAATAGTTGGTTCGCTTAATCTTCCAGAACTACGTTGGTCTGAATCTTACCGGATGTGAATACGTAGGCAAACCTCAACGGTTCCGGCCCCAAATTTTCAAAAATCCAAAAAAAAATAAATGTTTTACTTCCTTGATTAGGAAAGTTTTTCTTTGAGACCCCAATTTTAAAAAAAATAAAAAATAAAATATTTTCTTTTTGTTGCTTCTCAAAATAAACAAAAAAAAGTACAAAATATTTTCATTCTTCTTTCAAAATTCAAAGAAAAAATCAAGATTCAAAAATATCTTTCCTTTTATTTAACAGTATTTCTTTCAAAAATTCAAAAAAAAAATAAAAATCCAAAAAAATGTTTCTTTCTTCTTTTGAAGTTTTTCTTATCTCTAAAAATTAAAAATATTTTCATCCTTCTTTCGAAAATTGAAAAAAAAATCAAGATTCAAAAATACTTTCTTTTTCTTTAGAAGTACTTCTTTCCTAACTTCAGAATAAAAATTCATAAATGCAAAAATGTTTTTCTTTCAAAATTTCGAAAAAACAATCTAAAAATTTTAAAATATTTTCATTCTTCTTTTGAAAATTGAAAAGAAAACTCATAATTCAAAAATACTTTCTTTTTCTCTAGAAGTACTTCTTTCCTAACTTCATAATAAAAATCCAAAAATGCAAAAATATTTTTTTTTCTTCTTTAGAAGTTTTTCTTTCGAAATTCCAAAAAAAAAAAAACAAAAAAAGTCGAAAAAAAATCTTCATTCTTCAGAAGTCTTTCTATGCAAAAGTGCCGAAGAAAAATCAAAATCTAAAAATATTCTTTTTCTTCTTTATAAGTCTTTCTTTTGAAAAAAAAGTGAAAAAACAGAATAAATTCGAAATACAGAAAAGCATAAACTTAGTTTATTTAATCATAATAATCTCGAACTATGCAAGATATGATTCATGCAGCGTCATGATACATAGGCAACCCACATCAGGTTAGATCATGCATGGAAAAGGAAAATAAGAAAAATGTAAAACAAGGAAGAAAAAGAAAAACAAGAGTGAAAAATGCTGATAATAATAAGGACCGACTGAGTCCATTCTAACATGTCTTGTGTTTTGAATTGTTAAGAAAGTTTGAGGTGGTCGGTTTGCGGTAAGCAGACATCACAAGATTCAAGATAAAATGATAACTGACATCGAAGCTGTTACAAGTGCTCGAGAGACTCAAGGTCAAAGGGTTTGACAAGAGTCTACTGTGGTTGAGGAAAATAGAATACTGAAACAACTAATGACCAATATGTGTCAAGCATGGGCCAATGGCCAAGGAGAACCTTGTCGTGAGTCACAATGTGCTGCACAGCAAGAGCAGTACCAGTCTCCTGAATTCCACTCGTACTCGTTTGATCTTCCTGCAAATGTTGAGAAACCTTCCCATAAGATGGTACAAGAAGAAATGACCCAAAGAGTGAAAAGCTTAGAACAACGATTGAAAAACATGCAAGGGTTAGCCAGTCAAAAGAGTGTTGCCTTCAAAGATCTATGTATGTTCCCTGATGTTCACTTGCCGCCTGGTTTGAAGACTCTCAAATTTGAAAAGTATGATGGGCATGGAGACGCCATAGCCCACCTGAAAAGGTATTGCAATCAGCTAAGAGGTGCAGGAAGAAATGAAGAATTAGTGATAACTTATTTTGGGGAAAGCCTCACTAGAGTAGCATCCGAATGGTTTTTGGATCAAGACACATCTCGCTGGTACGTCTGGGAAGACATGACACATGCCTTTGTCAAACAGTTCTAATACAACATTAACATTGCCCATACCACAATTCTCTTTCAAAACTGAAGAAGAACTCAAGTGAAAGTTTTACGGAATATGCTATTAAACGGAGAGAACAAGCAGCTAGAGTTAAGCCACCCATGGATGACCACGAGCTAATCATTTTCTTTCTTCAGGCTCAAGAGCCGGATTATTTTCAAAATATGATATCAGCTGTGGGTAAATCCTGCTCGGAAGTAATCACAATGGGAAAATGGTTGAGAATGGTCTTAAGACAAGCAAAATTATAAGTCAAGCAGTTCTCAAAGCCGCAACTCAGGTTGACAAGACTGAATCAGATAATTTTCATAATTTTGGTGAACCGAATGAGAAGTTTGAAGGAATCATGATGACATCAGGGTCGAGAAGAGGTTCTAGGAGAACATCTTGAAGGTATGATTAGCTTTCTCAGGTTTTCCCTGACTCCTATGAGCTATATTAGCCACCTCAGAACCCTTAATACTCTGTTGTTGTGCCTCAGTATGATGCCCGGCCACCAAGACACCCTAGAAGGCGAGCACGAGCACTGCAAAATCTCCACCAGCCTCCACAAAAGTTTCGAGTGCCTTATGACCCACATCCAAGCCCGGGGTATAGAATGGAACAAAGGTTGAAGGATAATTTTACACCAATAGTAGAGTCCTATGCAAGCTTATTTGAGAAGTTAAAGCATTATGACATGACTGCCCCTATTCCTCCAAATTATGTAGACCCACGTGCAAGAAGCTTTGACCCTTCCAAAAGGTGTGAATACCATTCCAATGCTGAGGGGCACAATATTGAAAGTTGTCAGGATTTGAAAAGAGAAATAGAAACGATGATCTAGGAAAAACTGATTGTGATCCAAGACAGTGACACCTAGAGTATCGCACAGAGTACTTTACTTGCACATGATGATACATACTTTGTGGGGATGATGTGTGGTGACATGGAGTACGAGAATCCTCTCGAGAACTTGTTGACTAAAATTGGAGAAGGCCATGGTGATTCTGATGAGAAAATTTGGGGCTAAATGTCAAGCTTAAAAATTAAATAAGTCATTCTCTCCTTACTAGGAAGGAATCTTGGTAGCTTTTTTTGATGTTTTTTCTTTTATCTGGGTTATTTTAGGGTTGTGATCCAGATTTTATTTGCTTTATTGAGTCAAACTCTTCTATCTTTCTAATATGTTTGTATGATTCATGACTAGTTGTTTTGTTGCTATATTCATTATCCTGGCTATTTTAGGTTTGTAACTTGTATGTTAGGTTGCTTGTATAGTTGTCAGACCATTCCATCCTCATTTAGTAAAATACAGTTTGTCCTTTTGTGCCATTCTATTCCTAGTTCTTTTCTCGCTAGTTCTAATGACATGACATGCATGCGGAAAGTTTGGCCAGATCTTAGAAACTGACTTAATCTTGAATTGGATAACTAAAGAAAAAAAATATTAATAAAAATACTTTTGAGGATGAAAAAAGAGTTGAAATACTTTGGAATTAAGGTAAAGTAGACATCACCTTCAAATCATTGTGAAGATTGCGCTTGGGGATGTCTAATCAATTGAATTTTGTTGGAAAGTAAAGGATGGAAAGTGTCCGGTTACCATGACACATCAAGAAGACAGGCATGTTCGTCAATATTATGATTGCGAAAAGATACTATGTTTGGCATTCTCGAGGTTGGGAGGCCCTTTTTCAACAATCCAAATACTTTATATCATTCGCTACCCCTTTTGAGTCTCTGTTATTTTCTTTGACAACCCACTTTTGGAATCAAGTAAGACTCAAGAGTCAAAACAGAAAAAAATAGAAAAAAAAGAAAAGAAAAAAAAAGGAAGTCCATATCCCAAGAATATAAACTGGGGCAGGTTTTAGAAAGTTCTAAGTGAAAAGAAAAGGTAAGAAAATAATTTTCAAGGGTCCATACTCTCAAAAAGAGAAGATGGGGCGAAAAAAAAAAGATATAACAAAAAAAGGAGAATAAAAAGAAGAAAAAGAAAAAGAAAACAGAAAGAAAGATGAAAAATTGTTAGCTCAGATTTTTGAACTACGTCAAACTTGATTCCTTTAAAAAATGATACGTAGGCAGCCTCACAGTTCGGTGTAACAAAATAAGAATTCAAGAAAAATAAATCCCCAATGGTTGAAACTGGGGCAAAGGTTTTATTTCACCGCTCAAGAGTCGATTCCAAGAGTTGTATGTCTGTAACCCCTCATTTTTAATTCTACTTTGAGCCTTCATGCCGATCTTTCTTTCCAACCCTATCTAAAAACCTTCCCAATAAGACCTCTTGATAAGCCTTTAAGAATGCCAAGAAAGGATGCAAAGAGCAACGGTTGTCACGCGACATAGAACATTGTCAAGCTGCTCACACAAGAGGCAAAAGAAAAGGAAAAAAAAAGAAAAAAGAGAGAGTCTTATTATGAACACCCTCACGGGCAATGTAAGACGACGGTAAGCAGAGATGAATAAATGAGAGAGACTTACTGGTGAAAACCCCTTGGGCACCACTAGTCAAAAGTGAGGCATGAAGCTTATACAAAGGATTAGCATGAACAAACCCGACTTCAAAGGTCATAAGAATGGAAAAAGGGAAAATTGGATTAGTTTTGATAGATCAGGCTGTTAAATCCAAAATTCATGTCAAGACCATTAAGGCAAGTTATTGAAAAAAAATGAAAAAAGAACTCTTGCTTATGTCCTTTCGACAGAGGGAATTTCTTGTTAATATTTATTTCTTTGCATCATTATGTCCTTCACTTTGAGTCCATCCTTGTCAAAAAAAGCAAGAAAGGATTTAAATATCTGCTACCACCTTTTTAGTTTCACAAAGTAAATTTGGCAAGCACACTCAGCTGTTACTGTCAGCATGCCTTTAGGATTCATGCAAGGGCTTCCCTAAAAGACTCTTGTCAGTTTGCTTGGCGCAATCAAAGATATCTTGTGATTCTATTACTTAAAAAGCAGAAAGTCATTGAAGATATCAGGAAAGGTCACCTGAGCCAAGATCTCCAATCGGAACAAGGACGATTAAGCCACAAATACAAATGGTACTGGGTGTGAAACAATTAGGGTTTATGCAGAACAAAGGTTTCCTGAAACTGACTCAAGCCGATTGAAGCAGAAGCCAAGGTGCCCGAGATCCAAGGCCACAAACCGGCCATCATTTTCAAAATTGACAAGTTTTTCTTTGTGTGAAACGGGAACAAAGCAGTGCAAGGAAAGTGGATAAAAAAAAGAAAGAGAGAGAAAAACAAACCAAAAACAAAAAACAAAAAAAAAAAGAAGAAAAAGAGAAGAAGAGAAGAGCCGACAAAGGGAAGTTTCTCGAATCTCTGCCTTTATTCGTCTTGCTATTGTTATCATTGATCCTCACATTTTTCCTCCTAGGATAAAGTCCTGGTCTAATGGATTTTTCTCCCAATCAAAATCTTAGTCTGATGGATCTATCTCTAGAGATAGAAGACTTAGTCTGATAAACTTTCTCCTAGGATCAAAATCTTAGTCTGATGAATTTTTCTCCTAAAATAGAAGACCTAGTCTGATGAACTTTCTCCTAGGATCAAACTCTTAGTCTGATGAATCTTTCTCCTAAGATACAAAAGAAACGACCTAGTTTGATGAACTTTCTCCTAGGATCAAAATCTTAGTCCGATGAATCTTTCTCCTAAGATAGAAAACCTAGTCTGATGAGCTTTCTCCTAGGATCAAAATCTTAGTGTGATGAATTTTTCTCCAAAAATAGAAAACCTTATCTGATGAACTTTCTCCTAGGATCAAAATCTTAGTCTGATGATCTTTCTCCTAAGATAGAAGACCTAGTCTGGTGGACTTTATCCTAGGATCAAAATCTTAGTCGGATGAATATTTCTCATGAGATACCAAAAAACGAGACCTAGTCTGATGAACTTTCTCCTAGGATCAAAATTGTAACTTGATGAATTTTTCTCTTGAGATAGAAAACCTAGTCTGATGAATTCCTCCAAGGATCAATATCCTAGTCTGATGAACTTTCTCCTATGATCAAAATCATAGTCTGATGAATATTTCTCCTAAGATAGAAAACCTAGTCTGACGAATTTTCTCCTAGGATAATTTTAAAAAAGGGATGTCGCTAATAAAGAGGTGTTGGGAAATTTTTTTAAAAGAGTGATTTTCTAAAAAAAAGAAAAAAAAATCCAAAATCATGGTAGCATAGGAACTTTTCCCTTTTATCTCGGCATAACCCGTGGACCTCCCCGGCATAACCCAAGGACCTTTTTCCTTTTCTCCCTGGCATAACCCAAGGACCTTCTTTTTCTCTTATCCCAGCATAACACGTGGATCTCCCTAGCATAACCCAAGGAGCCTTTTTCTTTAATCCCGGCATAACCCGTGGACTTCCGTGGCATAACCCAGGGAGCCTTTTTTTCTTTTAATCCCCGCATAACCCCTGGACCTCCCTGGCATAACCCAAGGATCCATTTTCTGTTATCTCGGCATAACACATGGATATCTCCGGCATAACCCAAGGACCTTTTTCTTTTTCTTGCATAATCCGGTCATTTTCTAACATAACCTGGTAATCCTCCCAATTTAAGGCTTCATTCCCAAGGATACACAATCACGATTTTTATTGCTTTCAATTAAAAAGTAGCTTAAATTTGTGTTGCAAATAACTCACAAAAATTTACTAGTGAAAATTAGGGCAGAAAAATTTCATTCGTTTGTTTGTTTTGGTGTCGGAACAGGTTAAACCTCAAGGCACAAGATTCGAGGTAACCAAAAGATGAGTCTCAATCCTAAATAAAGAAAAGAACAAAAGAACAAAAGGGGTAAATTCAAAATGTTGAAGTAGACAAAGATGCGGATTGCTCAAAATCTGATTGTAGTCACAAGCTTCGCCTATCTCGCTTTGCTCAAATACTGAAGAAAGAACCATCACCTACAGCTTGAGAGCATCAAGATTCAGATTGGGGTCCACAGCAAAATCAGCTAAGACTTAAGATCAAGCTTCAAGTGATTTATAGATAGGAATCTTGTAACTCGTAGTTGATACTTATTTAGTCTTTTTCATTATTGATTTTGATGTAATAATGGGACCGTATATCGGAACCTCGATGGAACCTCGCTCGGCTCTCAACCTTAGTATTCCATCTCTTCATTAACCATTGCACTATATGTGACCTGATTCCTTTATAGCCAAGGATATATTGGCAGCTAAAATACCAGGGCTCGGTCACATTCTCTTTTCTTTTAGTTTTTAGTCTCTCCAAATAAAGGTCGGGTCAAAAACCCTAGTCATTCTTTGTTTGAAAACTCTTCGCGCTAGCAGTAAAGTGGGCCAGCTGTACACATGTGATTTTTGACCCTCCCCAAGATTTTACATATTTTAGCATATAAATATTTAATTTAGGGCTAATATCGATATTTTTGCTAGTTTTGGCCCTTTTATTTTATGTTATCACAAAAATAAAAATTACAAAAATATTTTCTTTTTAGCTAATCTAGTTACTTTTAATTATCTATGTCATGGCCCAAAATCCAGTACCCATCGTGGTGGTGTCGGATAACGCTGTCAGGCAAGCCAACTGAAAACCTCAATTAAATTCTTGTTATAATAATTTTTGAAACACCCCTTTTTTATACGATTAGGAAAACACTCAGTATATTCTTCCGAATGAATAATGAAATATTTAAACAGCTTTTAAAATTTTTGAATAAACACATATACATCCCATAATCTTGTGTTACAACTACATAAGCGTATACTAAGAAGGCAATAAAAATATAACATCCACCCGGAATACAGTGGACAGAAAGTAAATATAATATATTGGAAGGGACAATACTAGCTGCGAGCCGCCTCGAATAATGAAACTCACCTAGTCCTGGAATCATCCGTGCTGCTACGCCTAGTAGGCCAGAATAGTTGCATATACCTATGCAATAAAAATGCACAGAAGTGTAGTATGAGTATGTAAACTACGTGTACTCGATGAGAATCCCGTCTAATCTTGAAGAAGTAGAGACGAGATGATCAACTTCAACATTTACTAGTGGTCCAACAATGATGTCAATAATACATTAAATCGTGAATTTCTACAATCATGATTTTTACCAAATAGCAGGAAAATAGTAGACATATATTCTTTTTATAGGAAATATTGAAAATTCCTTTTTCATTATTTTTCGAATATTCCCAAGCCATGAAGAGGCAATAACGACTTTAATAAGTTCAAGGAAATAATACCAGTATGCGCAAATAACCATCGTGGGATGTACGACTCGATCCAACATAAAAGTAAATTGTGCATTGCCGAGTGTCGAACGGCTCGAACCATAGATGCATCTATTACCCCCCTCGCGAATCATCCATGTGATGCAGTCAAATATAAATAAAAAATACCTAGCTCGTGAATCACCCATACGACGTAGGTACACATAGAATCATCAATTCAAATAGTGAATCAAGACTTGATCAGTGAAAAATAATTACCCAAAGAAATAGCAATTCTCTTTAACCGTCAAGAAAATGATGTTTAATCCTTTTGAAAATAATTTACTATTTTGATGTGATTTAAGCAATTCAAGCGGTCAATAAATTCAAAAATATTCCAAGCGTAACATGCTTTTTGGGTCCTAGACTACCCGGACTTAAACATAATAGTAGCTACGCACAGACTCTCGTCACCTCGCGCATGGTATCCCCTAAAAATAGGAGTACATAATTAATTAATTCACATATGGGGACATTTCTCTCTTACAAGGTTAGAAAGGATACTCACCTTGCTCCGATGTTCCATAACAGGCATTCCACACCCTCTCGAAGACTCAAATAGATTCAAACAATGCTCCAAAACTCGCCAATAATTGTATAAACCCATTAATATATGGTTAATTACTCATTATATTCTAATTGATCATGATTCTTAACCCCGAAAGAGAAGTCGACAAAATTGCTCTGCGGCCACGTGCCCGGATTCAAATTTTTTTGAAGAGAGTTGTTCTTTACTACCTAAGGATCAATAATATATGATTTCTAGTTCATTTCATAACAAATTTTGTGGTTAAATCTTAGTTTTATTAAAACCCTAGGTCTAGCTCAATCCTTTGATTTAGGCTAGTTTTTGGTGTTTAATGTACCTAATATACATGTATTTTAACTAAGGATGAATGGAAATAACTTACATCACAATGCTATGTTAAAATCCTCTCTTTGGAAGCTCTCAAATCGCCCAAGTGTAGAGTAGAAATGAAATAAATGTCCTACGCCCCGTTTTTAAAAGCTCTTACCAGTCCTCTGATGTCGCATTTGCGACACCAAGCTCGCAAATGCAAGGTCGCAATTGCGACAAAAGGTTTGCAAATGCAATCTGAGCCCTAGCCTGCGCGATCGAAAATGCGATGCATGGGTCACAAATGCGGGTTCGCAAATGCGAGCACTGCCCACCCTGCAATTATCGCAAATGTGATACATGAGTCGCAGATTCGAACGCTGTCCAACCCGGCCAATAATGCAAATGTGAAGAGTTTCTCGCAATTGCGAGTTTGCAATTGATGGCTATCTCGCAATTGCGAAACCTGCAGCAGCGGGAAAAATACAACCAGAACTATTGTGTTCCTTACCTTCAACCATATCCGAATCTCACGCGAGCCCTCGGGGCTCCACTCAAATCACTCACGCAAGTCCTACCACAATGTGCACACTTGCTCAAGTAATCAAATCGCCTAATTAACACCTACTACCACGGATTTAACCCCAAAATGCATGAATTCCTTCCAAAACACCCAACTTCCTATCTTTTCAACCGAACATCCGAATCACCTCAAATCAATCATGTTTCTCACCAAATTTCACAGACAAGAGAAAAATATTATACCGAACCTGCACCAGGCTCCGGAACCAACATATGGACCCGATATCAATGTGACCATGCATTTTTCCTCTTTATTAAACTCTTAGGATTTCAATGTAACAATTTTCATTAAAAATTCATTACTCGGGCCAGGGATCTCGAAATTCGATTCCGGGCATACGCCCAGCTCCCATATTTTTCCACAGACCTTCCGGAACCGTCAAATTACGAGTCTGGGTACGTTCTCCCAAAAAGGTGAACGAAGTCAAACTTGGTCTTTTAAGAGAATCTTTAAGAAACAATTGGACATATTTCACTCAAAACTCTTCCAACTCTCGAACTAGCCGGCCCTGCAAGTCATAAATTAGTTAAAGCAAGTACAAGAGGTTTTATTTAGGGGATTGAGGGTCTAAAAGTTAAAAAGACCGGTCGGGTCGTTACATTCTCTCCCACTTATACATACGTTCATCCTCGAATGTGCTAAGAACTACACTAAAGCAGTCTGAAATAACTATTTAACTTCTGATGCACCTTCCTATGCTACCACAACTTAGTTGAGCACATCAGCTCGATCAATTCTGAAGATATTCCCTTTTATTCAAACAAATAAGCCTTAGAGCCCAATTCTAACATCGGAATTCTATGTCTGACCTGTTTCCAACACAAGATCACCATATCAATCACTACACGTTGTACCCAAATATGGTTGCATAACTCTGCTGAATGCACACTTAGCATCACTTTACTCACGGACCACAATAACAATTTCTGATCAACTTAGTGAAAATTCCAAGAATTTGATGCTCCCACTGCACCCTGTGACATACACAGGTCTTACTTTAACTCTTACAATGCTACCACAACCAAAGAGATATGCAGAAATTCATAATCAACTGGCGAGTCAACCTATTATTAAGTCTATACTTCAAACAAGAAACATTACCTCATGCTGAACCAAATAATGATCTTTGCTCCTCAATATATTTCATGTGATCAGATTGCACTGATCCTAAATCCAACAATCTCGTCTCACCCAGTACGAACTGCTCATGCAATAAGCCACCCCGATATGACCAGAAGTCTTATATGATGCCACAATATGCCAAAAGGCTACCAATTAGAATGTGATACAAAAAGGAAAATTAACTCTAAAAAGCAATTTAACCTACCCCGCACGCGAATCATACCTGCGACGCGGGCACACAGCTAATATGAGCTTCATTCAAAAAATAGGAAACAGAACATAATAAACAGATACGAGGAACTATGCTGAACATCACATTGTTGCGGCGCGCAACCCGATCCGAGAAATCATAACCATGGAGGCGTGCCAACCGATCCACACAACATAACTATGCCGGCATGCCACCCGATCCAAATAACATACCCATGGTGGCATGCCACCCGATCCACACATGGAACTTACATAAGGAGATGTATATCAAGCTAAATTGCTCATTACCAAAAAAATGTTGAATATCAGTCAGAAACACGCTAAGTTCATATACCATTCCCTGGGGAGATATATAACGATATAATCCACAAACTAGAGCACAAATGAAGTGCGATATCTGATCTGAATCTCAAGAGCCATCCTGCACATATAACCTCATCTCTATGCGGAACCTCAACATACAAGAAATTTACCAATCCGTCTCATAACTTGCACGACGTAATACATCGTTACATGAAATAGCTGATAATGAAACAACACCCCAACTCCCTTCCATAAGGAGCGTCTTGCTGTGACGAATACATTTGGACTGATATAAAGCCTCTGTTAACATTTAAATCAATCTATTGATCTCAAGCTGATTTCAGATTGCACCAACTAGGCTAATAACCTTTCAAAGGTCCATAATAACTCCCTTTTTTCTCATAGAACATAAGAAACCCTCATAACCGGCGAGAACCTCCACAACGCAATAAACAGAGTGCCCTCCAGACATAATTTTCAAATTAATGATATT
The DNA here is from genome assembly GCA_034376525.1 of Nicotiana benthamiana. Taxonomy (NCBI): domain Eukaryota; kingdom Viridiplantae; phylum Streptophyta; class Magnoliopsida; order Solanales; family Solanaceae; genus Nicotiana; species Nicotiana benthamiana. The sequence continues at coordinate 67,392,451 of CM067331.1, read as the reverse complement.
ACCACAATCCTCCTACTTGGTTTAAATCTTTAGTCAATGAAGTGACTACATGCCACACTTATTCAATCTTCCTATGGTACACGCTCCCACAACCCTCCGAAATGAATAACGTGTCTGCACATCCAAACCACCGGTCGCACTAACACTGAAAAGTGATAAAGATTCCTTAACCATGATGCAAAGCCTTTTTCATAAAACACCAATCTCATGTGATACTGACAAAAATACCAACTCACTATAAACATCAAAACTCCTTTCATGCACATCCGAGCTCGTAACATCCTTGTTAGCACAAAACTGCAACCTTGATCCTCACTTCAAATTCCATACCACTCACTACACCTAATGTGCCAATATATAGAACTCATTTTTCATCATAGCTTCGGAACCACTATTAGATTAAGACTTCATGTAAAACTTTCCACTTAACTCGCTTCAGGAGGACATAGCAACACACATGTGAATTCTCATAACGTAGAATATGCAAATCCCTAAGTGGTGGTCTGAACAACCATAGCCCTTTCGGGATACACCTCTACATAATAGGCCACAACGGTAGAATACTTTCTAAATTACACTAACTACGGCATCCGAAAAGCCTCGCACGTTGTAATTCACTTGCATAACTTGATCACGCTCAAAGCACTAATCATTACCCGGGACATGCCAGTTCGACTACGGCTAACTAATCCATTTTCTTCCAATTTGTCCTTGATTTCCATAGATACAATGATAACCCCATTCAATATTTTACACTCGCCATCTAAACTCATGCCAAGTCACCATGAATCACGAAACCATGTTGTCTCAAATCCCATGAACTATTTTGTACCTCCCAATTGCTATCATCGCAAGACAAAATATCATAGAACATTTTGTGCCTCTTCTCCTAGGTTGCTATCAAACCTTATTCTTAACTGTACCCATAGGCTCGAAATCATAAGGGACCACACTTTACCCCTTTGAATGCATTAGTACTGTTGTTGAGAGCCACCCGCTCTGACTTGGCCTCGAATATAATAAACTTCATGAATCTTCTAGCACATTAATACCCTCTCGACGAAACACCTGGAAGAATCACTTCCCTTGAAACCCACATCTATACAAGGCATAAATCGTGAATCCTTCCCCAAGTATGAACAAGAGCCAATAAGACCAACCATAGCACCCTATAACAATTCCTTTGCTCAAATAACTACTTATATTATTATTTTCCCGTTGCTAAAGCAGGTTACCAATACGTCGATAACAAGAAATCTCACAAGAAGATAATCATACAACCCAATTGTAGGTGGTGGGACTCTCCCACTTGGCTTGAAGCCATTTATTACACAACTCTAGAATTAGGCAGGATACTTAATCTCTTACTGACACAACCTTGCACAATCAACCGCCTAAATTCTCGAAATCTTTTTATGAAACCCTTTTTTATATCATCAAACGCATTTTCAGAACCAATCTCTTTGCTGTATAACCAATAGAAACTTTTCACGGAAGCTTCGCAACCACGCGACTCCTCTCCTGCTCACGGGAATAACCAACCTATAAAAATCATTCTCCAAAATTTTCCAAAACTGCTACACCGTGCACAATCACTACGACATCAATAAACCATCCTGAGCCCGAGCTCACCCTCCAGCTGAACAAGTCCATTCACCCCTCGTGGACATCAATTAGCGGTGCAAAAACATTCTCCGAATTCAATGTTATATTGAATCTTTTTTTCATTCAAGTAGCTCCTTCCCATTACATCGAATCTCCTGCCGCATAATAGCCCTTACTTCAAATTAATTCATAGGCCCCAATCACCAATCAATAAAATTTTCTCAAATCGATCCAAACTCTCATTAAGGCACGTAGTCATCTTAATATCAAGCCCCTATGCAGCTCCACAACTCTCCCACTCTGGGCAAGCTCACTTCTTTAATCAACTACTTGACTTGCGCTTCTTATACCTGGCGTTCAAGAAGTTTTAAACTCCATCTGACACTTCCCACATGTCCTTCCTCAAACTTCGCTGCTCAATTGCCGCCTTAAATAAATCCATCTTTGTAGCACTTGAACCTATGAATTGCTACTAACTTTAAACCTTTTCTGAAGATTATGTTTCTCGAGCTGTCAACACTAGGAATACCGATTCAATCATGCATTGTCGCACCCTGCGATATCTAACACTCATTTCTTCAATACTGACCCGAAATATCCTCCTCCAGAGGCGAATTGTAGAAGATCATAACACCGGCGATCTTAGTACCTTCAATAAAGACAACAACACCTCATCATAGAAGGAAACTCCACTACACTTGAAAATACCAAGTCCCGTTCCCCGCATCAACCCAAACCCGAACCTTCGCATGCATTGGGTAAACCTCCCTTTATGTCATTCACTACCCCGACACGTAGGCAAATATCCTACCATCATAATAATACTGTGGAACAATTGTTCATAAGCATCATAGAAACTTGTGCCTAACCTCACAGCTCTCAGAAGTACTGCTACTGAGCCGAAACAACAAAATATCCTCCCACAAGGCAACGACAATAGCTCAATAACCCCGCAGAGAGAACCACCCGCACCACACTCGTAGTGCCATTACAGTTCTTCCATTCTCGATTTATAACAAGCGCTTCGCATAGAATAAGATTGCGTAGGAAGGAAACAAAGGCATAGGACTCACGGGAAGTCAAGTCATACGATAAGGAATCAAGAAGGGAAGTACTCCTAACAGCCCTGTAGCCTCACGAAGATAAGTACAGACGTCTTTGTACCGATCCGTGAGACTCTACTACACTTGCTCATGACTCATGAGACCAAAGGGAACCTAGTGCTCTGATACCATGTTGTCACGCCCTAAAATCCAGTACGAGTCTTGGTGGTGCCGGACACCGCTATAACGCAAGCCAACTGAAAATCTCAATTGAATCTTGTTTTAATAATTTTGGAAACACCCCTTTATTTTATATGAATAGGACAATACTCAGTATATTCCTCCGAATGAATAATGAAATATTTAAACAATTTTTAAAATTTCTGAATAAACAAAAATACATCCCAGAACCTGGTGTCATAAGTATATGAGCATATACTAAGAAGGAAATAAAAATATAACATCCGTCCGGTATACAATGGACAGGAAGTAAATACAATATACCATAAGGGACTATACTAGCTGCGTGCCGCCTAGAATAATACAACTCACATAGTCCCTGAATCATTCGTGCTGCTACGCCTAGTAGGCTAGCAGAGTTACATATACCTATGCAACAAAAATTCACAGAAGTGTAGTAAGAGTTTGTAAACCACGTGTACTCGATGAGAATCTCGTCTAATCTCGAAGGAGTAGAGACGAGATGGTCAATATCGACACTTACTAGTGGTCCAACAATGATGTCAATAAAACATTAAATCGTGAATTTCTACAATCATGTTTTTTACCAAATAGCAGGAAAACAGTAGACAATTATTCTTTTTATAGGAAATTTTAAAAAAATTCGTTTTTCATTATTTTTCAAATATTCCCAAGCCATGAAGAGGCAATAACGACTTTAATCAGTTCAAGGAAATAATACCAGCATGCGCAAATAACCACCATGAGACGTACGGCTCGATACAATATATAAGTAAATTTTGCTCTACCGAGGGTCGAACAGCTCGAACCATAGATGTATCTATTACCCCGCTCGCTAATCCTCCATGTGACGTAGTCAAATATAAATAAACAAAACCCTGCTCTATGACGCAGATACACATAGAAGCATGCATTCAAACAGCCAATCAACACTTCATCAGGAAAACTAATTACCTAAAGAAATAGCAATTCTATTTAACGGTCAAAAAAATGATGTTTAATCCTTTGGAAATTCATTTATTATTTGATGTGATTTAAGCATTTCAAGCGGTCAATAAGTTCACAAATATTCCAAGTATAACATGATTTTTGGGTCCTAGACTACCCAGACTTAAACATAGTAGTAGCTACGCACAGACTCTCATCACCTCGCGCGTGGTATCCCCCACAAATAGGAGCACATAGTCAATTAATTCACATATGGGGATATTTCTCTCTTACAAGGTTAGAAACGAGACTCACCTTGCTCCGAAGATTCATAACCGGCATTCCACACCCTCTCGAAGACTCAAATAGATGCAAACAATGCTCCAAAACTTGCCAATAATTATATAAATCCATTAATATATGTTTAATTACTCAATATATTCTAATTGATTGCAATTCTAACCCCAAACGAAAAGTCGACAAAATTTCTCTCAGGCCCACGTGCCCGGAATCAAAAAATTTTTAAGAGAGTTGTTCTCTACTACCTAAGGATCAATAATATATGATTCTAGTTCATTTCATAAAAAATTTTGTGGTTAAATCTTAGTTCTATTAAAACCCTAGGTCTAGCTCTAACCCTTTGATTTTACCTAGTGTTTGGTTTTTAATCTACCTAATATACATGTATTTAAACTAAGGATGAATGGAAATAACTTACATCACAATGCTATGTTAAAATCCCCTCTTTGGAAGCTCTCAAATTGCCCATGTGTAGAGTAGAAATGAAATAAATGCCCTAAGTCCCATTTTAAAAAAGCTCTGACCAATCCTCTGATGTCGCATTTGCGACACCAAGCTCGGAAATGCAAGGTCGCAATTGCGACAAAAGGTTTGTAAATGCAAACTGAGCCCTAGACTGCCTCGATCGCAAATGCGATGGAAGGGTCACAAATACGGACCCTGCTGGGTTCGCAAATGTGAAAAGATGGTTCTGAAATGCGAGCACTGCACAGCCCGGCAATTACCGCAAATGCGATAGATGGGACGGAAATGCAGACCCTGCTGGGTTTGCAAATGCGAAGAAATTGTTTTCAAATGCGAACACTGTCCAGCCCGGCCAATATCGCAAATGCATAGAGTTTCTCGCAATTGCGATAGCTATCTCGCAATTGCAAAACCTGTAGCAGCAGCAACAAAAATACCATCAAAACTGATGTGTTCCTTACCTCTAACCATGTCTGAATCTCACCCGAGCCCTTGGGGCTCCACTCTAAACACTCACGCAAGCCGTACCACAATATGCACACTTGCTCGAGCAATCAAATTGCCTAATTAACACACCCAAATTCCTATCTTTTCAACCGAATTTCCGAATCATATCAAATCAATTTCGTTTCTCACCAAATTTCACAGACAAGACAAAAATATTATACTGAACCTGCACCGGGCTCCCGAACCAACATACAGACCAGATTTCAATGTGAACAAGCATTTTTTCTCTTTATTAATCTCTTAGGATTTCAATTTAATAATTTTTAATAAAAATTCATTACTAGGACTAGGGACCACGGAATTCGATTCCGGGCATACGGTGATATTCTAGGACCGTCAAACCACGGGTCCGAGTGCGTTTTCTCAAAAAGTTGACCAAAGTCAAATTTGGTCTTTTAAGAGAATCTTTAAGAAACAATTGGACATATTTCACTCAAAACTCTGCTCTCGAACTAACCATCCCCGCCAGTCGTAAATTAGCTAAAGCAAGTACGGGAGGTTTTATTAAGGGGAACGGGATTCTAAAACGCAAAACGACAGGTCGAGTCATTACAATATACAATAGATTAAATTCAAATAAAAAAAATAGTTTCACTTAAATTTTAAGAATATTATTTTAATTTCACAATGATTTTTCAGTTTTATTTTATCTTTTGCTGTGATATTTGAAAAATACAAAAAATAAGATTGTTTTAACAGGTAATTTTATTTTAATGATTATTTTTAATTAAGTAGAGCTAATTAATATTTTTAGTTAATATTAAGCGTATCTAGTCATAAAGGCCCAAGTTTCTAGCCTATTCCTTAAGCCCAATGTCCAATAACTATTAAGCTAATCTTAAGGACCATTCTAGACTCTTCTTTGTAATAAATAAAAAAACCTAGGAACTAATGAGCAAAAACACAAAAATATTACCCTAATCTCTACTCCTGCATAATAATACCTACACCTTCAACCCATAAAAAAAGATCAGCCGCAAGACACTCCATAGAAATGAGCTAACACACAAAGATGGCAGTTGGATTGAAGTCCCAAAAGAAGAGCACTTCTCGAGTAAACAATCGTATTCACAGAGGAATGTAGATGTATGTGAACTCCTCTACTTCTTTCCGTTCCCTATTCGGCTTCTCAAGCAACCTTTTGAATGTGAACCATTAGTTCTTCCTGTGACGATTTTAGCAACAATTGCTTTTCTATCATGATTCATGAGTAATCACTTAGACGCTTGGATAAGCCTATTTCAAGATTAGTTTCAGTTTCCACATCATACGTCCAACCAAATTGTTTCTAGTTATAGTGTCAACAATACAGCCAGTCTAATTGACTGTTAGTCGTCAATCAGAGAAGGTGGGTTTTCATTGAGGTCATTTTAGTTCGAGCTTTTCGATGTCGATTCGAGGTTCCGGTTCATAATTTTTGTGTTCGATCGCAGAGTTGGTGCTCTATAATTCCGGTTGTTCATTTCTCTATGTCCTTTTCTTTTAGATTCTAATTATTTTATGAATACTATGTTCCATGTGTTGTTTGGTTGATGAATATTCTCATGTTTCTGGAAAGATAATTGTGGATTAAAAGAATCACATTAATTCATGCCTTAAATACTTGTATTTGTTTAGAGGCCTAGATTTATTTTTTGAATAAATGAAAGTTATTTAGATGAATAGCATAAGTGGGCCGTTGAATTGTAATGACTTGGAAATTTTGGGCCTACTAATTGTAACCTATCAAGCCCATTATCGTAGTTGTTTTAGGCGCATTACTAAAATATTACCTTCCTAAACTCGGATGTGCATTTCAAGTGACTCAAATACAAATCTTGACAACGTTCAATAAAATATGTTGTGAACTGCAGGTGCATTTCATGTGGTGTGGTTCAAGGCGTGTTTTAAATAACGTTGAATCTTCCTAAAATTAATTAAAAGTGGTTAATAAGTTACAATATACCATAGGTGAGAACACGTATTAAAATTAGATAATATGCCAATTATGATAGTTAAAGCAACCCTGCTTGAACCACGGAATCTGGGAGTGCCTAACACCGTCCCTCGGGTTAAAAGAATTCCTTATTCAAAATTTCTAGTTCGCAGACTTCAAATGGAACGTCAAATTTTCCTCGATTTGAGATTTTAAATAAACCGGTAACTTGGGACACAAGAAAATAAATTATCCCAAGTGGCGACTCTAAATAGAAATGAATAATTAATCCCATTTCGAATAATGTCACTTAAATTGAAAAAAATCCCCTATACACTACTCTTCGGGGTGGTGTGTAAAAAAGAAGGTGTGACAGCTCTGGCGACTCTGTTGGGGAAAAAGAATCCAGAACTTCAGTTCAGGGTTCTAGATTTCGAGCTTACAATAGCTGTTATGATTGGCTTTATCTGTTATCTGATTTTCCTACATGTTTCATGCTTAATGTTCTAAATGCTTTACCGATTTGATATTTGGTGAATTGTATATATAAACTGCTACGAAACCCTTTTCTCTCCGAGTCTTCTACATAATGGAGAAGGGTGCACTTTGTGTGACTTCTCTTCTGTTTAGATTCTTATCCCATTTTAGAATGTGGTACGGACAAGTTCCTAAGCCGGCGAAGCTTCTGTGTTTTCAGTACGTTGCCCTCCCCCCCTCCCAGCTCAAGTTGTCCTCTCGGATAATCTAGGTCTAGAACACTAAACGTAGGCTTTAAACCTAGTATAACAAAGCCTCACGCTGGATCTCTAGTAGGAGCGTTTGTTTGTATCACATGAATTTGACTTAGGGGACTCAACACAGGGGTTGGGTCCTTCTAGGGCAGGTGTACCAAAATTGAAAAGACCATTCTGATGCATCCTACTTACTACGTGTGCATTTATTTGCTCTGGACTTGCATGTTGACCGTCTTGTAAATAATAGGAGAGAGTTGAAAAGAAAATAGCAATGTTAGGGTAAATTAGGCTAATCACCTGTCTTGAAAAACCAATACCAAAATCATACTGAAACACTGCCGGATTTTTGAAAAAATGAAAGAATAATAAAGATTTTCAAAAATAGTTGGTTCGCCTAATCTTCCAAAACTACGTGGGTCTGATTCTCACCGGACGTGAAATACGTAGGAAAACCTTATCGGTTGGGCCCCCAATTTTCAAAAATCCAAAAAGAAAAATTGTACTTCCTTGTTTAGGAAAGTTTTTCTTTGAGACCCCAATTTTAAATAAAAAATACAAAAAATATATTTTCTTTTAGTTGCGTCTCAAAATAAAAAAATAATTCAAAATATTTCATTCTTCTTTCGAAAATTCAAAGGAAAAATGAAGATTCAAAAATATCTTCCCTTTAATTTAGAAGTATTTCTTTCAAAAATTTAAAAAAAAATCAAAATCCAAACAAAAAAATTTCTTTCTTCTTTAGAAGTTTTTCATTCAAAATTTCAAAAATCTCTAAAAATTCAAAAATCTTTTCACTCTTCTTTCGAAAATTGAAAATTTCAATATTCAAAAATACTTTTTTTTCTTTAGAAGTACTTCTTTCCTAACTTCACAATAAAAATTCATAAATGCAAAAATATTTTTCTTTCTTCTTTTGAAGTTTTTCTTTCAGAATTTTGAAAAAGAATTCTAAAAATTAAAAAATATTTCCATTCTTCTTTCGAAAATTGAAAAGAAAATTCATGATTTAAAAATACCTTCTTTTTCTTTAGAAGTACTTCTTTCCTAACTTCAGAATAAAAGCCCATAAATGCAAAAATATATTCCTTTCTTCTTTAGAAGTTTTTCTTTCGAAATTAAAAATAAAACGAAAAAAGCTATAAAAGTCGAAAAGAAATCTTTCTTCTTCAGAAGTCTTTCTTTGCAAAAGTGCTGAAGAAAATCAAAATCTAAAATATTCTTTTTCTTCTTTATAAGTCTCTCCTTTGAAAAAAATGAAAAAGCAGAGAAAATTCGAAATCCAGAAAAGCATAAACTTAGTTTATTTTTATTAATCCTAATCTTCTCTAACTATGCAAGATCTAATTCATGCGGCATCATGATCTGTAGGCAACCCACAATAGGTTCGATCATCCATGGAAAAGCAATATGAGAAAAATGAATAAAATAAAAAGAAAAACAAGAGTAAAAAATATTGATAATAATAAGGACTCGCTGAGTCCCTTCTAACATGTCTTTTGTTTTGAAGTGTTAAGAAAGTTTGAGGTTGTTGGTTTGCAGTAAGCATACAACACAAGATTCAAGGAATAATGATAACTGACATCGAAGCTGTTACAAATCTCGAGAGAATCAAGGTAAGAGGGTTCGACAAGAATTTACTGTGGTTACGGAAAATAGAATACTGAAATAGAAAATGACCAAAATGTTTCAAGAATGGGCCAATCGCCAAGGAGAACCTTGTCGTGACTCACAATCTGCTGCACAAAAGATGGTACAAGAAGAAATGGCCTAAAGAGTGAAAAAGGGACTATTGAGCAAAAACACAAAAATATAACCCTAATCCCTACCCTTATATAATAATACCTACACCCTCAACCCAAAAAAAAAAAAAAGATCAGCCGCAATACACTCCTTAGAAATGAGCTAACACAAAAAGACAGCAGCTGGATTGAATTCCCAAAAGAAGAGCACTTCTTGAGTTAATAATCGTATTCACAGAGGAACGTAAGATATATGTGAACTCCTCTACTTCGTTCCATTCCCTATTCGGCTTCTCAAACTACTTTTTGAATGTGAACCATTAATTCTACTTGTGACGATTTTAGCAACAACTGCTTTTCTATCATGATTCATGAGTAATTACATAAACTCTTGGATAAGCCTGTTTCAAGTTTAGTTTCAGTTTCCACATCATACGTCCAACCAAATTGTTTCCACTTGTAGTGTCAACAATACAGCCAGTCGTCTAATTGACTGTAAGTCATCAATCAGAGAAGGTGGGTTTTCGTTGAGGTCATTTTGGTTCGAGCTTTTCGTTGTCGATTCGAGGTTCCGGTTCATAATTTTGGTATTCGATCCAAGAGTTGTTGCTTTGCTATTTAGTTGAGTTTCAAATTTTCAACTTTATTCATCAATATAAAGATTTATTTCTCTATGTCCTTTTCTTTTTGTCACGATCCGGATTTACCCACCATCCGGAGTCGTGATGGCGCCTACTGTCGAAGCTAGGCAATCTAACCCTTGTAATCATTTTCACAAAAATTAATCTAAAACAAGTTAAATACTAGAATAATTAATTAAGGTATGCGAAAGTCTTTTAATAACAATAACGAATACAAGGTGCGGAAAACAAACAACCTGTCTCTACCCAGTATCTGGTGTCACTGCTCACGTACGACTAAAAGAGTACTAAAAACAACGCTCTGAAAAAATACATAATATGTCTGTTCGATACAATTAAACAAACTGAAAGAAATAGATAGAGGAGACTCGGGGCCCGCGAACGCCAACGAACTATCTCAGGACCTCTGGACTGAAAGATCTCTCCCGAACTATAGCTGCGGCCCGTAGGATGGGTCCTAACATGTGCACAAAATGCACAGAAGCGTAGTATCAGCATAACCGACCCTATGTGCTGGTAAGTTCCCGGCCTAACCCCGGCGAGGTAGTGACGAGGCTTAACTGAACCTCCTACAATCGACCTTTACAAATGTATGTGCAGTAACAGAAAATAACAAATTCTAATCAGATAGTAGGAAGGGGACATTCTGGTGGTGTATCAGTTCAATTATCTACTCATCAAAAATAAGGAAGTGGAAACTGTATAACAAATACCAATATGAGAAAGACCCATAAAACAAACATTGCACGGCACCACGCATCGTGCTCTTACTCTCGTCCTCACCAAGATAATCCATCACTGTGTACGGCATCACCCATCGTACTTTATCACTCATCCTCACCCAATCAATAGTACGGAGTAGCTTAATGATTACACGCATCTACAGTGGACAGCGCACCACACCCTCCCGTATTCTCTGTGCACAATGTCACCGGCATCTCAGGCCAAAAATAATAGGTGGACGACGTGCCACACGATCCCATTATAAATTTCACTGGCATCTCAGGACAATAACAATAGGTGGACAACGTGCCACACGATCCCATAATAAATGTCACCGTCATCTAACGCCAATAACAATAGGTGGACGGCGTGCCACACGATCCCAGTATGTAATGCAATTGAATAATTCGAACAATCTCTTCACAGAAGATCCCGATAGGGAAGCACATCAATATAATAGTCTAACCCGGCAAGGGTACAGCTAACAGCCCAAAATATCCTGGCAAGGGGAGAACAACTCCACTATAAGTCCCGGCAAGGGAAAATGGTTCAACAACAAATCCCGGCAAGGGAAAATACCATAATTCCTTCCTTAACTCATTTCCTTCTCAACTATCAATTCACAGTTCGTTCAACAAGTAATTATCACAATTGTTCACTTCTTTCAACAATTTAATAGCAATTATGACTCACGGTCATGCTAGGCTCGGGTACATAGGTAACCGTCACCATACCTATACACCGACACATCGCAAATATTATCCTAATCCTATTCCCTCAAGCTAATGTTAGATACAACACTTACCTCGAAAGATTCCAACTCAACTCACCCTTCTAGAATAGCATTACACCTCGAATTTGCTTCAAAACCGATCGAATCTTACCACAATTTACTCAAATGTATCAACAAATGCTAGTTAAATCAATTTGAATGCATAAGCATGAAATTCCCAAAGTTTTATCCAAAAAATCCCAAAATGCCCCCAGGCCCATTCAAAACCTGAGGTTCGAACCAAAACCTGATTACCCATTCCCCCACGAGTTCATATATGCAATTTGTTTTGAAATCGGACCCCAAATTGAGGTCCAAATCCCCAATTTTATGAAATTCTAGGTTCTACCCAAAATCCCCCATTTTTAACCATGAAAGCTTTGATTTCAGGATGAAATCATGTTAGAAGATGATAAAGATTGAAGAAAACTACTAAAAGTTGACTTACATTTGATTTGCGGATGAAAGGATTCGAGAGGAATCACCTATGGTGGTTTTGGGTTTTGAAAGATATGAAAAGTGAGGTTTAAATTCGTTTAAGAATAAGTTGTAGGGTTGCAGATGTCGCAATTGCGATATTGACTTCGCATTTGCGAACTGGGGTAAAATGAAAGGCACCTCACAATTACGAGAAAATAGTTCGCTATTGGGAACTTGGCAGGGAAAGGGGGAAAACTTCCATTTGCAAGAAAAGGTTCGCAAATGCGAACATAGGCTTTGGCTGGGGAAACTCGCATTTGCGAGATTGGACTTCGCATTTGCGAAGTCTGGTTACAAAGGGGGATCGCAATTGCGAATGGGTTTTCACATTTGCAAAGGCTGGCCAACCAAGGGAGGGTCGCATTTGCGAGCTAAGTCTTCGCAATTGCAAAGACTGCACATACCAAAAGTGGAAATGCAACAAAATGAGCCTAACACCTACCCGAAACTCACCCGAGCCCTCAGGGATCCAACCCAAACATGCACCCATCCTCTAAAACATCCTACGATCTTACTCGTGCGATCAAATCGCCAAAATAACAAATAAATGAAAGAATCAACCTACGAAATTCATGATTTTCATTTCAAGTTCAATACTTTCAGACTTTTCCACTTTTAGTCCGAAACACATCGAACGACGTTTGTTTTCAACCAAACTAAACAAATAGCGCTTAACGCCCATTTAAGACTTATACCGGGCATCGAAACCAAAATACGAACTCAATACCATCACGTTTGATCAAATTTTCAATTCCATTTTACCTTAAGCAATTTAAAAAACAATTTCACAGAAATTCTCCGTACTCGGGCCTGGGACCTCGGATTTCGATTCCGTGAATACGCCCAGGTCCCAAATTTCATTAGGGATCCTCCGAGACCGTCACATAACGGGTCGGGTTCCATTTACCCAAAACATTGACCAAAGTCAACAATAACAATATTAGTATAAAAATTCATAGTTTTAACACAGAATTCAAATATTTTCACATAAAAATCTTCTGGTTTCACACCCGTACTGCGCACGTAAATCGAGAAAACCAAATAAGAGGTTTCAAGGCCTTAGAAGCGCAAAGAAACAGAGAGTTATAGTGATGACCCTTTGGGTCGTCACATCCTCCTCCTCTAAAACAACCGTTTGACCTCGAACGAACAAAAGAAATGAGTATCTGAGTCGGGGAATAGATGGGGACAACGGCTCCGCATATCAGACTCAGACTCAAAGGTTGATGCCTCAGGAGGCTGACCTCTCCACTGAACTTGTACTAAAGGATAACTCCGCGACCTCAACTGTCGAACCTACCGGTCTAAGATAGCTACCGGCTCCTCCTCATATGACAGGTCCTTGTCTAATTGGACAGTGCTGAGATCATATGACAGGTCCTTGTCCAATTGGACAGTGCCTATTTTCATGCCGACCGGAATATAGGCAAGGCTACCCATGCTAGCGGACTTCCTACTCAATACATCAGCCACCACATTGGCCTTTCCCGGGTGGTATAAAATAGAAACATCATAGTCCTTTAGCAACTCCAACCACCTCCGCTGCCTCAAATTTAACTCTTTTTGCTTGAACAAGTACTGAAGGCTCTTGTGATCCGCGTACACCTCACATGTCACACCATACAAATAATACCTCCAGATCTTCAAGGCATGAACAATGGCTGCCAACCCTAAGTCATGAACCAGATAATTCTTCTTGTGGGCCTTCAACTCTTCCTTGAACTCTATCTCAACTATGGCGGGGCTATGCGATACAAAGAAACAGAAATAGGCTGCCCAGCGCTAGATCAATGTGAAGATCGATATCCCTGTCAGGAGGTATACCCGGCAGGTTCGATGAAAAAAAAAACATCGGGGAAGCTCCCGAACAATATGAAGAGAACAAACGGAAGGAACCTCTGCACTGGAGTTGCGATTATACGCCATTTGAGCTAAGCACTCCTCTCTTAACCATGCGTCGAGCCTTTGCATACAATATCGCACTGCGGATCGGAGGATCTAAAATCCCCCCTGCATTCTAAATGAGGCAATCCTGGTAAAACCAAAGTCAGGGGGACAACTAATCCATCCTCAATATAACGTCAAAGTCCACCATCTCTAAGAGCAATAAGTTGACACGGGTCTCAAGACCCTCAAAAACCACAACACAAGAATGACACACTCAGTCGACCACTATGGAAATCACCAACTGGCGCGGACACATATACAGGAACACCGAAAGCCTCTCTAGGCATGATCAAATGGGGTGCGAAACAGAATGACAGATAAGAATACATTGATCCACGGCCAAATAGTACTGAAACACCTTTAATACAAATCAGAATGGTACCTATGTTTACAACATATGCTGACTCGACCTTCGGCCTGGCCGGCAAAGCATAGCAATGGGGCTGACCCCCTACTCCCTGAACTATATCTCTGGGCTGATCTGGTGCAAGCTGACCTCTGCCTCTGGCGGTCTGAGCTCCACGTCTATGCTCACTACCTCCACCTATATGGCCTCTACCCTTGCCTCTTACTGGCTGGGCAGTCTATAGATCGTCTGCTGCCTGAACCATGGGATGAGAACCCTGCTGCTGGAAGCTCGAGAGAAATACTTGGCAATGTGCCTCAGATTGCCGCAAGTTAAGCAAGCCCTCGGATGCTGAGAATATCGAAGCAACTGCTGGGTGGGATACTGCGACTGAAAACTGCGACCGCCTCGAGTACCGCGAGAAGCGTGAAGGGCTGACTGGAAAGGCCTCGGGGGATGGCCTCTGTCATGTGAATCCCTACCTACCGATGAGGTACCAGTGAATCTACTAGAATGTCGAGGCCTCCTATCAGACCCCTGACCACTTCCATGAGAAAGTTCCATCTCTATCCGGCGGGCACCATCGGCCGCCTCCTGAAAAGTAATCTCTCTCCCGACGTTCATAGCCATCTGAACACGGATCGGCTGAACCAGCCCATTCACAAACCTCCGCACCCTCTACCTCTAGGTGGGGAGTATCACCATAACATGATGTACAAGATCAATAAACCGCGTCTCATACTGCGTAACTGACATAGAGCCCTGCTGGAGGCGCTCAAACTACATGCGAAGTGCCTCCTACTGCGTGACGCGGAGAAACTTCTCCAAAAATAACCTCGCGAACTGATCCCATGTATAAACTCGAGACCCTTCTTGTCTAGATAGACAATAATCCCTCCACCAAGTCTTGACTGACCCCACAAGCGTGGAAGTGCAGAAATCGACCCATTGGTTTCTACTATCCCCATAGTCCTGAGGATCTCATGACAACTGTATAGAAAGTCTTGGGGATCCTCCGATCGAGCACCGCCGAAAGTAGTAGTGTAAAGCTTGGAGAACTGATCGAGTCTCCACAAAGCATCCGAAGACATGGTCGCATCTCTGGCCTGAGCTATAGTACCTGTCTGAGCTGCCACTGCAGGCTGAACAAATGGGACCTGAGTCTGGGGAGCTACCTTCTCTGATGTACGTGTAACATGAGTCTGAATCCTTCCTCCAGCCTGAGAATTGGCTGGTGCTACTGGCAGCAATCTTGCTCTGGCTACGCTGTCCATAAAGCCTGCTATGCGGACAAGAGCATCCTGAAGATTTGAAGAAAGCATCACTCCTCCTGGGACCTGAGCTGGGCCCACTAGAGTTGGTGGAGCTGGAACCTCCTCATCGAAGTTAATATGAGGCTCCGCCTCTGGAACTACAGCCTGGGGTTGAGCTCTGCCCCTGCCACGGCCTCTGGCATGGCCTCTGCCTCTGCCCCTTGCGAGACCTGCTGCTGGGGGCTCGGGCTGCTTCGCGGAAGAAAAAGACATACGTGTTCTCTCCATCTGCGAAAGAACAAAGTAGAACGACAATCAATATTTGGGGACAGAATCGTAGGACAAGAATGAACAAAGTGAAACGTTTCCTAACTCCGTAGCCTCTGGGGCATAAAAATAAACGTCTACGTACCGATCTCTCAGACTCTACCGAGCTTGTCTGTGAGTTTTGAGACCCAAGTAACCTAGTGCTCTGATACCAACTTTGTCACGATACGAATTTACAGACCATCGGGAGTCGTGGAGCCTACTGTCGAAGCTAGGAAAGCCAACCCTTATAATCATTTTCATAAAACATAATCTAAAACAAGTTAAATACTAGAATAATTAATTAAAGCATGCGGAAGTCCTTTAATAACAATAACGAATACAAGGTGCGCAAAACTAACAACCTGTCTCTAACCAGTATCTGGTGTCACTGCTCACGAACGACTAAAAGAGTACTAAAAACAACAGTCTGAAAGAAATACATAATATGTTTGTTTGATACAACTAAACAAAATGAAAAAAATAGATAGAGGAGACTCGGGGCTCGCGAACACCAACAAATTACCTTAAAGCCTCTAGACTGAAGGATCACTCCCGAACTATTGCTGCAGCCCGTAGGCTGGGTCCTGACCTATGCACAAAAGGCACAGAAGCGTAGTATCAACACAACCGACCCCATGTGCTGGTAAGTGCCCGGCCTAACCCCGGTGAGGTAGTGACGAGGCTAAACCGGACCTACCACATTTAACCTGTACAGATGTATGTGCAGTAACAGAAAACAACAAATTCTAAACAGACTGTAGGAATGGGACATGTTGGGGGTGCAGCAGTTCAATTATATAATCATCAAAAACAAGGAAGTGGAAGCTGTATACAAACACCAATACGAGAAAGACCCGTAAAACAAACATTGCACGGCATCACCCATTGTGCTCTTACTCTCGTCCTCACTAAGATAATCCATCACAGTGTACGAAATCACCCATCGTACTTTATCACTCATACTCACCCAATCAATAGTATGGAGTAGCTCAATGATTACACGCATCTATACTGGATGGCGGGCCACACGCTCCTGTATTCTCTGTGCACAATGTCACTGGCATCTCAGGCCAATAACAATAGGTGGACGGCATGCCACACGATCCCATAATAAATGTCACAGGAATCTCAAGCCACTAATAATATGTGGACGGCGTGCCACACGATCCCATAATAAGTATCTCGTGGTCGACGTGCCACACGATCCCAATATGTAATGCAATTGAATAATTCAAACAATCTCTTCACAGAAGATCCCGATAGGGAAGCACATCAATATAACAGACTAACCCGGTAAGGGTACAACTAACAACCCATAATATCCTAGCAAGGGGAGAAAACCTCCACAATAAGTCCCGGCAAGGGAAAACGATTCAACAACAAATCCCGGCAAGGGAAAACACCATAATTCCTTCCTTGACACATTTGCTTCTCAACTATCATTTCACAGTTCGTTTAACAAGTAATTGTCACAATTGCTCACTTCTTTCAATAATTTAGTAGAATTATGACTCACGGTCATGCTAGACTCGGGCACATAGGTAACCGTCACTACACCTATACACCGACTCCACATAGCGCATAGCAAATATTATCCTAATCATATTCCCTCAATACAAAGTTAGATCAAACACTTACCTCGAAAGCTTACAACTCAACTCACCCTTCTAGAATAGCTTTACCCCTTGAATTTGCTTCAAAACCGATCGAATCTTACCAGAATTTACTCAAATGTATCAACAAATGCTAGTTAAATCAATTTGAATGCATAAGAATGAAATTTCCCAAGTTTTATCCAAAATTTTCCAAAATGCCCCCGGGCCCATGTGGTCAAAACGGTTCAAACTAAAACGGGGTTACCCATTCCCCCACAAGTTCATATCTGTAGTTTGTCTTGAAATCGGACCCCAAATTGAGGTCCAAATCCCCAATTTTATGAAAACCTAGGTTCTACCCCAAATCCCCCATTTTTAACCATGAAAGCTTTGAATTAAGCATGAAATCACGTTAGAAGATGATAAAGATTGAATAAAACTAGTAAAAGTTGACTTACATTTTGTTTGGGGATGAAAGGGTTCGAGAAGAATCGCCTATGGTGATTTTGGGTTTTGAAAGATATGAAAAGTGAGGTTTAAATTCGTTTAAGAATCAGTTGCAGGGGTGCAGATGTCGCAAATGCGGTATTGACTTCGCATTTGTGAACTGGGGTAAAATGAAAGGGACCTCGCAATTGCGAGAAAATAGTTCACAATTGCGAACTGGGCAGGGAAAGAGGGGAAAATCACATTTGCGAGAAAAGGTTCACAAATGCGAACATAGGCTTGGGCTGGGGAAACTCGCATTTGCGAAGTCTGGTTACTAAGGGGGAGGATCGCAATTGCAAATGGGATTTCGCATTTGTGAAGGCTTGCCACCCAAGGGAGGGTCGCATTTGCGAGCTATGTCTTCGCAATTGCAAAGACTGCAGACACCAACAGTGGAAATGCAACAAAATGAGCCTAACACATACCCGAAACTCACCCGATCCCTCGGGGCTCCAATCCAAACATGCACCCAACCTCTAAAACATCCTACGGACATACTTGTGCGATCAAATCGTAAAAATAACCTCTAAATCAAAGAATCAACCTCCAAAACTCATGATTTTTATTTCAAGTTAAATACTTTCAAACTTTTCCCCTTTTAGTCCGAAACACGTCAAACGACGTCCTTTTTCAACCAAACTTTACAGATAGCGCTTATCAACCATTTAAGACATGTACTGGCCGTCAGAACCAAAATACGAGCCCAATACCATCACTTTTGATCAAATTTTCATTTTCATTTTACCTTAAGCATTTTCAAAAATAATTTCACAGATAAGCTCTGTACTCGGACCTGGGAACTCGGATTTTGATTCCGGGAATACGCACGGGTCCCAAATTTCACTACGGACCCCCAGCACTTTCACATAATGGGTCCGGGTCCGTTTACCCAAAACGTTGACCAAAGTCGACTATAGCAATATTAGTATCAAAATTAATAGTTTTAACAAAGAATTCAAATATTTTCACATAAAAATCTTTTGGCTTCACACTCGGACAGCGTACGTAAATCGAGACAATCAAATAAGAGGTTTTCAAGACCTCATTGGTGCAAAGAAAGAGAGAATTATAGTGATAGACCTTTGGGTCGTCACACTTTTAAATTCTAATAGTGAATATTTTTGTTTCATGCGTTGTTTGATCCATAAATATTCTCATGTTTCTGTTAGTATTAATTACGTTATTGTAGTATTTGTTTGTAGTTGTTTTGAATATTCTTCGTGAATTTGCTGGAAAGATAATTGTGGATTAATCCATGCCTTAAATATTTGTATTTGTTTACAGGCATAAATTTTTTTATTGAATAAATGACAAGTTATTTAGATGAATAGTATAAGTAAGCCGTTGAATTCTAATGACTTGGAAATTTTGGGCCAATTAATTTTAATCTATCAATCTCATTAATATCGTAGTTGTTTTAGGCGCGTCATTAAAAAATTACCTTCCTAATTCGGGTGTGCATTACATGTGACCCAAATCCAAAATTTGATAATGTTAAATAAAATATGCCGCGGACCGCGGGTACATTTCATGTGGCGTGGTTCAAGGTGTGTTTTAAATAATGATGAATCTTCCTAAAATTAATTAATAGTGGTTAATAAGTTAAAACATATCATAGGTGAAAACATATAATAAAATTAGATAATAGGCCAATTATGATAGTTTAAGCGACCCTGCTAGAACTATGCAATCCGGGTGTGCTTAACACCTTCCGTCGGGTTAACATAATTCTTTATTTAGAATTTCTGGTTTGCAGACTTCAAAAGGAAAGTCAAATTTTCCTCAATTTGGGATTTTAAATAAATCGGTAACTTGGGACACCAGAAAACAAACTATCCCATGTGACGACTCTGAACAAAAATGAATAATTAATCCCATTTCGAATAATATCGCTTAAATTGAAAAACTCCCTTATACACTACTCTTCGGGGTGATTATAAAAAATGAGGTGTGACAATGGCTAGCAATATCCCTTCATTGTTGCAATATTGGTGGGTAGATATTTCCTCAACTGACAAGAAGCATGTGAAAAAGTACCTGGGCAACTTGCCTTCCCTGTTAGCTGTTGAACCAAACAACAAATTGATCAAGGTTGCTACTTATTCTGGGATAGTGAAAGATATGTGTCCCGTTTCGGTGACATAAAAATGACACCTCTTCAAGATGAAATATGAGGACTTGCAGGGTTAACTTAGGATAGTCATGTGCTTTTGGTGCCAGAAAACCATACGGGTAGGGGACTTTTGAAGATGGTGGGGAAAAAGAATGTCGACCTAGTGTGCCTTAAGGACTTCTACATACCTTTCGAGTATCTCTATGAAATATATGGCCATAGCAAGTCTTTACGCACTTACCATGATGAGGTTGACCTAACTTCACTGGGTTACATCTAACGCAGAGTGTTCGTGTTCATTGTATGCTTTCGAAGGCTGATAGTATTCCCAATGAAAAAGGAAAAAATCCACACTAGGTTGGCCATGGTCGCCAAAACTCTATTGGAAGTGATTAATAGGCAGACATATACCATAGTCTCCATGATCATAGTTGATATCAAAAGGGCCCTGGAGCGCTTTCAAAGAGGAGCCAAGCAGTTCGAGGAATATAATTTATTGCTGCAATTATGGTTGTTGGAGAATCTCCAAAAGGGTTGATATTGTCAAGAATTTTCCCGAAGGGCTTGGAACGACCACATTGCCTTCTATTACCCTAAGTAGATAACCTACATTCAGATAGAATTACTCTGCCAAAAAGTGCCATTGAATAGATAGAGTTTTATGACAATGTGACCGAGGGATAGGTACAGTGAACGATTGAATGGTTTCCAACAGAAGAGTTTATTTCAGGTCTAGGGATGCTCCGCATTTGGTTTTGATCGGGTGAAGAGGGATATATCCATATGTCCCTATGCGAGTTACAAGGCAAGCATGTAGAAAACAAGTCATACCAAGGGTCATCAAGATGAGCCACTTCAGGGTAGACTTTCATGACGACGATGTCCCTTACAAGTTCCAAGCTCATCATATGTGGCATAGCAAAATCATTATGGATAAGAATAACATTAAGCAAGACAAATATCATGCAGGGTGCGAGCCTCTATACCCGACATGGTTAGGGGACAATTTGAAAGGGATGGTGACACCAGGGATTGGTCAAGGAAATAGAATCATAGATGAGGAAGCTGAAACCTAAGTCAGGTATAACAGGTTGCGCAAAAGGGTTTTCGACTCTAATAATGAGCAGTGGGACATGAAAATAACGCAAGGTTGATTGAGGAATGGAAAGAGACCAGTCACTTCCAACAGGAAATTGGAATACCTGGAGCGAGGAATAGTGGAGCTACAGGGAAAAGTCATAAAAAAGGATTGAATACTATCAGAATGTTGAAGGAGCTGAGGGAGGACATCTGGCCCGAGCCTACTTGATGTTGGGATTACACGAGCTGGGGAATCTATATGACGGAGTCCGAAATATCGAATCTAGGAAGGTCCTTCTAGGACCAAATAGATTAGGATTATTTGTTTTTCTTAAAATGTAAAAAGGCCAAGGGCATTGTTTTTTTTTTCATTATGTAAGTGTCGTTTTTGGATTCATCTACCTTTATATTATGAAATGAGGCATTTATTGGCATTTAAAGTTCTCTAAATTTACTTGTCACTAGTCCTACCTTGGGCACAACGAGGCTCCCAAATTAGGATACGAGTTTATATTTTTCAATATGTGTTTAAATACTTCAAACATTTTAGGATCCTCATTGGCTTGATACCTTCTGGTTTTTGTTTATTTTTATTAGTATTCCCATCCACCTTAGGTTGGTTCATCCATACTGGCCTCATCAGCATATTATACCAAATCTAGAGGCCCTCCATCTCCTTCTCCTCCTCAAAGCAACACAAAAAGACGAGGGAAAGAAAAGATGGAAAACTTAAGTTGAATATGAAAGGAAAATTGTGAGAATGCAGAGACCTCCGATGCTTGTATTACCCCGGCCCCGAATGACCTGGTTTTGAGACTTGAATAAAAGATACTAGAACTTCAAGGAGAACTTGAGCAGGTTCACAATTTGGCAAATTTTCCACTCACCCTCAATGTCCCTAATATTCACCAACAAAACACAAAAAATCCAAAACCTCCTCAAAATACCCAAAACAAACAGCCACAAAATCCTACCGCAACTCCACTACAAAATATTGATCCATTTACCAGTACGACTCAACCACAAAATCAGCATCAACCGATCTACTACCCACCAACCACCACTTACCACACTCCTCAAAAAATGCCACCACTCATTCCTGATCCACAAAACTCCACCAATGACCATCACTATACCCATGTCCCTAGCACCTATCAGAGCAATCCCATATACGTGAAACTTATACCACATTCTACCCAACAAATCTCATGTGCACCAGAACCCTCCATGAAGGACCTTCTCATTAAGAACATGGCCGACGAACTCAAGAAATCAACAAAATCGAGTTCGAGGTGTTGAAAATGATATAGGAATAGAAGGTTTGAACTATAAATATATGTGCATACAGTCCGATGTGGAATTGTCATAAGGTACAAACATCCGAAGTTCAAAACTTTTGATAGAATAGGTGATCCTAGGGTTCACCTAAGGACCTACTATGACAAGCTTGTCGCGGTCGGAAAATATGAAAAGATTTGAATGAAGCTCTTTATGAGAAGCCTTACTGGGGATGCGTTATCTTGGTATACCAGAACCCCAAGAAATAGTCTAATTAGGTAAGCATGGCATCAGATTTCATGGACCGGTTCAGGTTTAACACAGAGAATGCACCTGATGTCTTCTACATTCAGAATCTTAAGAAAATCCTTACTGAAACTTTCCGCAAATATGCTACTTGTTGGAGGTCGGAAGCTGCCAAGGTTGGGCCCGCTTTGGATGAAGAACAGATGAATAAATTCTTCGTTAGAGCTCAAGATCCACAATATTATGAGAGATTGATGGTCATCAAAAATCACAAATTCTCTAATATCATCAAGCTCGGGTAAGGAATCATGGAAGGAATCAAGAGCAGATGGTAAAAAATTTTGAGGCACTGCAAGCCACGAATAAGGCACTCCAATCAGGTGGCATATCAAAGAAGAGAGATGTTAAGGCAGTAATGGTGGCCCAGAGTCCAAAAACTCCACTCACGTATCAAACACCTCCCACCATATACCAGACACATTCACATACATACGAAGCATCACCACTTACATATCAAGCATCACCACCCACATATCAACCTTCATCTCCCCGATATTCTCAACCAGCCGATGTCTGTCACACCAATAATTCTCAACCATCCTACTTCAAGTCACCACCAACTCGCCAAAATTACCCAAGACCAAGGCCCAACTTCGACCGTAAGCCACCCAGACAATACACCACCATTGCTGAGCCCATCGATCAATTGTATGAAATGTTGAATGTCGCAGGTTACGACGCTATTGTTCCTATTGTTGCACTAGAAAATCTATCCCAATGGGTCAATCCTAGCAAAACTTGTGCTTACCATTCCGGTACTAAAGGGCACACCACTATTGTGTTCTGAACATTGAAGGATAAGACCCAGACACTCATTGACAACAAGGCCGTACAAGAAAAGGAAGTCGCACCTATATTCGTTACAATCCCCTCCCCGATCATAGTGGTGATGATGTACATGTTATTGCAACACATGAGGAATGGGACCCTGAGGGGTCAATCAAACTTATCCGAGAAGGTGATGACTCTAAGGTTGCAGTTACACTTACTCCTATTATGATTTAGACTCAAGCACATATTGATGTTAAGGTAACTGCATTAGTTCCATTCGAGGTGGAAGTAGCTCCCCCCCAGCCACCTCCGCTCCATTTGAAGTAGAAGTGCTCATAACTTTTACTAATATGGTGTCAACAACACCCCCATTTAACTCAAAATCAATACCCTTGGACTATGTCACCGAGGCTCGACGAAAAGGGACAACTAAGATAGAGGAATCTGATGCCTTTCAAGGAATGACTAGTATTGGAAGAATCTACACACCTAAGCACCTGGAAGGTTAAATTATGGATGCCACTTCTAGGAAGCCTGTCATTGAGACTGGGCCGGATGAACTGTGGAGCAAAGTACGGCAGAAAGTATTCTATTGTTGATCACTTGAAAAAATTCCCTGCTCATATATCTCTGTTACGAAATTTAGAGGCATACAAGAACGCCTTGATGAAAGTACTGAGCGAGGCTTATGTAATCAATAATATTACTGGTGGAGAAATGGCTAACATGGTGGGTTAAGTGCTGGAGAGCCATAAGTTCATCTTCCACAAAGATGAGCTGCCTCTTGAAGGTTTAAGTCATAATTGAGCTCTAAATATTACAGTATAAGTTGAGGACAAGTTCATTGCTAGGGTTCTGGTTGATGGAGGTTCTAGGATGAATATTTATCCACTGGATACTCTAATAAGGTTGGACAAAGGCTTCCATAAAGTACAGACTTGAAGCATGAATGCAAAACCTTTCGATAGGTCTTAGAGGGCTACTATTAGGGAAATCAACCGTTGCCTGCAGAAGGGGCCAACATGGTTCGGCGTTGAATTCCAAGTGCTTGACATACCATACTAATAAAATCATTTGTTGGGTCACCTATGGATCCATTCTTCTCCCCTGGAGGCGTGCGATCCACACTACCTCAAGTCATAAAATTGGACTGGAACAATCAGGATGTAATCATTCATGGAGATGGTTGTAACCCCATGTACACTAGTCAAGTGATCCTGGCCATCAAAAATAGAAGGAGGCTAGGAGGAGAAACATATCATCACATTGAACTGGTTAATTGAGAAGGATAAGTGCTAGAGTAACAAAATTGAAAACATACTAGCATGGTCCGGATATGAACCCGGAAAAGGGTTGGGAAAGAACCTCCCGAGTATCACCAAGCCAATACGACTGAAAAATCATGGTACCACCTTCGGGCTCGGAAACCAGTATACATGGCAAGAATACATGGAGTGGTTGCCTCCATGGCATGGAGCATATTACCCTCTTGAGCAACCAGTACCACGTTTCGAACAAGTTTTTCATCAAGCAGACACAATATAGGGAACTGCAGAAGAAGAAGCACTAGCTGGATCAAAGAATATGTTCTTGGAAGTAAGGATATGGATTGCAGTGCCATAATTAAAGAGGATGAGGAAGAAGGCCTCCTCATTCAAACTATGGCAAAGGGAGCTATTCTCAGAAACTGAGCTGCCACACCATCTTAAACCCGCCGAGTCCCCGAGTAGCTTGGTAGAATTAGCTATTCTAGGCATTTAAATTTATTGCAATTTTTTTAAGATTTCATTGTTTTAAAATAAATGCTCGATTCACCGAGCCAAGATTTGTTTGAATAATTTTCTCAATTTTAATCAAATATATTTATCCTTTATCGTTATTCATTACTATTTTATACTTTTCCTTTTTACAGTGTTATTATTACTTTTCCTAATGAACCAGTAACTGTGACATATAATGAGGTAACGCAGCATGAGAATAGTAACTCAGAGGAAGAAGATGAAGATGAGATACCCGAGGAAATCGTCAGAGAAGTTGATAATTTTTAGAACAAGCCTAAATCCAACTTTGACATAACAGAAGCAGTAAGTTTGGGAAACACTGAGACCGTCAAAGAGACCTACCTCAGCATTCACTTGTGGCCAATAGAGAAGGAAGAATACATCCATTTTCTAAAGGATACGAGGATAAATTCACATGGTCGAATGATGGTATGACCGATTTAAGCACATCTATAGTAGCTAATAAGTTTCCTACCAATTCCATGTGTCCGCCACTCAAACTGAAACTCAGAAAATTCAAACCAGACATGAGTTTGAAAATCAATAAGGAAGTTACCAAGAAGATCAAACCCAAGGTTCTCAGGGTTGTTGAGTACCCGACATGGTTAGCTAACATTGTGCCAGTTTCGAAGAAATATGGGAAGGTTCAAGTATGTGTTAATTATCTAGAATTAAACAGATCAAGTCCCAAAGACGCCATCCCACTGCAAAATATACATATCCCGATCGATTATTGTGCCAAGCATGAACTCTAATACTATGTAGATAGCTTCGCAGGTTATCACCAGATCTGGATGGGTGAAGAAGGGGCCAAGAAAATAGCCTTTATTACACCTTGGGTGTGTACTGTTACAAGATAATGTCATTCGATGTAAAGAATGATGGGGCCACTTACATGAGGGCCATGACAACCATCTTTCATGATATGATACACAAGGAAATAGAGGTATATGTGGATGACATCATCATAAAATCCAAGAGGGCCGCAAGTTATATAGCATACTTCAAAAAATTCTTCGACTGTCTTAGGAGGTACAATTTGAAATTGAACCCCGTGAAATATGCAGTCGGGGTTCCTACAGGAAAGTTATACGGACTCATTGTCATTTACCAAGGGATCGAGCTAGATCTGACTAAAGTCAAAGCTATTCAGGAGATACCGCCACCTAAAAGCAAAATGGACGTGATGAGCTTCCTAGGATGAGTCAACTATATCAGCCGATTCATAGCACAGTCCACAGTAATATGTGAACCCATCTTCAAGGTGCTGAGAAAATATGTCGAGACCACTTGGACTGAGGATTGTGAAAATTCTTTTAACAAGATCAAGGAATACATGTCCACCACTGCCAGTTCTGGTCCCCCCAAAACCAGGACGATCTCTGCTACTTTATCTATCCGTGTTTGATGGAGTCGTCGTATGTGCTTTGGGACAACATGATAAAATTTGAAGAAAGGAGCAAGCCATATATTACCTGAGTAAGAAATTCACACCTTATGAAGAGCGGCATTATCTTCTTGAATGCACTTGTGCTTTCACATGGACAGTCCAGAAATAAAGGCATTATTTCTATGCCTACATTACATACCTCATACTCCGAATAGATCTTCTAAAGAACATATTTCAGAAGCCCATGCGTACTGGGAAGTTGTCTAAATGATAGATACTACTGAGTGAGTTCGACATCATCTATGTAACTTAAAAGGTAGTCAAGAGACAGGCATTGGCAAATCACCTCGCTGAAAATCTGGTAGGAGGAGAATACAAACCCTTGAAAACATATTTTTCCGATGAAGAAGTATCATTCATAAAAGAATACATTACTGAAGCATATGACGGTTGGAGGATGTTCTTTGATGGAGCCACAAATTTCAAATGAGTATGCATTGGAGCAGTTTTGGTGTCAGAAACGGGTCAGCATTATCATATATCTGCTAAACTCGGATTTCCATGCACCAACAATATGGCGAAGTATAAATCCTGCATACCAGGGCTCAACGTGGCAGTCGACATGAACATTCAGGAGTTTCTGGTGATCGATGCCTCATATTTTCTTGTGCACCAAGTATAAGGAGAGTGGGCTACCAAAAATTCCAAGATATTGCCATACTTGCACCATGTGCAAGAATTGAAAAGTATGCTCACGAAGATAGAACTCCGACATGTGCCCTGAATTTAGAACGAGTTGGCTGATGCATTAGCCACCTTATAATCCATGATACAACATCCGGATAAGAACTATATTTATCCCATCTCGGTCAGGATCCATAATCAGCCGACATATTGTGCTCATGTGTAGGGAGAAGCAGATGGAAAGCCTTTGTTCTTTGATATCAAGGAGTACTTGTCAAAAGGAGAATACCCCGAGCATGCAAATCACATTCAGAACACTCCCAAGATTTTCTAATCACTTCATCCACGGTGGAGGGAACTTGTATAGAAGAACTCCGGATTTGGGTTTACCAAGGTATGTCAACGCAAAGGAAGCCTCTAAGCTACCTGAGGATGTGCATGTTTGGACATGTGGTCCGCACATGAATGGTTTTATTCTGTCCAAGTAGATACTCAAGACAAGTTACTTTTGGATGACCATGGAGACGGATTGTATTTAGTATGTCCAGAAATGCTTTCAATGTCAAGTGAATGCCAACATGATAAAATTATTGCCAAGTGAGCTCAGTGCAACAAGTTGACTTGGCCATTCGCCGCCTGGGGAATGGATGTTATTGGACCAATCAAGCCCACTGATTTGAGCGAACACTGGTTTATCCTTGTATCTATTGATTACATAAAAAAAGGGTAGAAGATGCATCTTACAAAGTTGTAACAAAGAAAGTCATTGCAGATTTTGTCAAGGATCGTATAGTCCGCCGAATTGGGGTTCATGTGTCCATTATTACTGACAATGTTGTCAACCACAACAGTGATTTGATGAAAGTTATATGAGAAACTTTCAAAATCAAGCACAAAAATTCCACCGCCTACAGACCTCAGATGAATGGAGCCGTAGAAGCCCCTAACAAGAACATTTAGAAGATACTAAAGAAAATGGTAAAGAATCATAAGCAGTGTCATGAGAAGTTAACCTTTGCTCTATTAGGGTACCGCAACATGGTTCGCACGTTAACTAGAGCAACCCATTAAATGCTGGTTCATAGTACCGAGGCTGTCATCCCAACCGAGGTGGAGATTCCTTCTTTAAGAGTCACATAGGAAGCTGAGCTCACCAATAAATAATAATAAGGAGTCGCTATGAGCAATTGGCCCTTATCGATGGAAAGAGAATGAACACAGTGTGTCACGGTAAACTATGTCAGAACAGAATGTCTCTAAAGAGCCAAACCGAGAAGTTCACACTAGGACAGTTGGTATTGAAGAAAATCTTCCCGCATCAAGATAAAGCCAAAGAGAAATTCACTCTCAACTGGCAAGGTTTGTACATGGTTCACATCTTCCTAACATGAGGAGCACTCATACTTGCAGAAATGGATGGAGAAATCTTGCCAAAACCAATCAATTCAGACGCAGCAAGAGATATTATGCCTAAATTATTTCACATTTTTCTGATATAATTGATCTATGCTTGACTTGATTCTGATTTAACAGGGGATACGTAGGAATTCCTATGGCTTCGGTCAAATCATAACAAAATATTCATTTCCGGCAAAATAAAAAATTGGGGCAAAATTTTGAGAAGGGTCCTCACCATTTTAGAGCGAGTCCAACCAGTTCCGTGACATGCCAAGAGGTCAGTCATCATCTAAGAACTGGGGGAAAAATTTTGAGAAGGATTCTCAAAATTCTGGAAAATATTCAATAGGGTGCACCATCTGCAAACAGCAAAAATCATCTACCCACCTAGGGCATAATTTTGAGGAGGACCCTCAAAACTCCAACATAAGAGAGTTGCAATGCCTCACAATCGCTAGTTCATCAAAAATTACTTGATATATCAATACGCTTCCAAAAGGATTCTATTTTAACCAATAAATGCATATTTTTCATAAATTCTATTTTTTCATAATGGATAGGTGCCACCTCGGAGGACTCGAAAGGGGCTTCCAAAGGAGAGCATAGCAAGGCAGGCAGACGAAGCAAAAACCAACCTCCCCTCATTATACCTATGATTTTTCTTTGAACGTAGGCACATTCGATGTAACGGTATCATTCGCAAAACACCCATACACAAAGCAAAATTCACCATCCATCCGGCCGTCAGACACTAAACATATCATAGCTAAGACATACTCTACTCTTTTCTGCTATTCCATACTTGCATGA
The DNA here is from genome assembly GCA_034376525.1 of Nicotiana benthamiana. Taxonomy (NCBI): domain Eukaryota; kingdom Viridiplantae; phylum Streptophyta; class Magnoliopsida; order Solanales; family Solanaceae; genus Nicotiana; species Nicotiana benthamiana. The sequence continues at coordinate 67,362,849 of CM067331.1, read as the reverse complement.
GTCTAATCCTTGACTGCATACTTGCATGAGTCTAATCCTGACTCCATACTTGTATTAGTATAATCCTGACTCCATACTTGCATTAGTCTAATCCCAGACTCTATATTTGCATAAGGCTACGCACTGCCTTCTCTTTGCATGAGGTTAAGCTCTACCTCCCTATTTGCATAAGGCTAAGCATTGCCTTCTCTTTACATGAGACTAAGCTCTGTCTCGAATCTTGCATGAGTCTAATCTCTTACTCTATATTTGCATAAATCTAATCCTTGACTTCATACTTGCATGAGTCTAATCCTTGACTCCATACTTGCATGATTCTAAGCCTTGACTCCAGTCTTGCATGAGTCTAATCTCTGATTCCATATTTGTATGAGTCTAATCCTTGACTCTATACTTTCATGAGTCTAATCCTTGACTCCGTGCTTGCATGAGTCTAATCCTTGACTCCATACTTGCATGAGTCTAAGCCTTGACTCCATAACTGCTTGAGTCTAATCCTCGACTCCATACTTGCATGAGTCTAATCCTTGACTCCATACTTTCATGAGTCTAAGCCCTAACTCCATACTTGCATGAGTCTAATCTCGGACTCCATATTCGTATAAGGCTAAGCACTGCCTTCTCTTTGCATGAGGTTAAGCTCTACCTCCCTATTTGTATAAGGCTAAGCATTGCCTTCTCTTTGCATGAGACTAAGCTCAGTCTCCAATCTTGCATGAGTCTAATCTCAGACTCCATATTTGCATGTGTGTAATCCTTGAATACGTACTTGCATGAGTCTAATCCTTGACTCCATACTTGCATCAGCCTAAGCACTGACTCTATACTTGCATGAATCTTATTCTTGACTTTATACTTGCATGAGTCTAATCATTGACTCCATACTTTTATGAGTCTAAGACCTGGCTCCATACTTGCATGAGTCTAATCCCGAATTCCATATTTACATAAGGCTAAGCGTTGCCTTTTCTTTGCATGAGGTTACGCTCCACCTCCCTATTTGCATAAGCTAAGCACTGCCTTTTCTTTGCACGCGACTAAGCTCTGTCTCCATGTTTGCATGAGTCTAATATTTGACTCCATAGTTGTATACGTCTAATCCTTGACTCCATATTTGCATAGGGCCAATCCTTGCCTCCCATTTGCATAAGGCTAATCCTTGCCTCCCCTCTTGCACAAAACTAAGCATTGTCCTTTCTTTACACAAATATCATTCTATTTCTACTACTGCCTACTTGCTTTTTTTTCGGGCTAAGCTTTTCCCTCCACTTCAAAAGACTAATCCATGGCTTATTGTATCATACAATTGTTTATCATGCGCTGAAGCATTGCCAGTTTATCCAAAGGCATCATAGTCTAAAGGAACCATCCTAATAACCAGAAGACACGATGCCATGGCCTGGGGATCTCTCAAATTTTCATAACATTGTTCAAAGGCGCCATGGCTTTGAGGCACCATTTTCATGGCCTGTGAATTCCTAACTAAATAATTCATGGCCCAGTATGTCATGCTCCAAGGACATCATCTTTAATCGTTCGGAGACAACTTTCATGGTCCAAAGGGAATGTGCATCATGCCTAAAGTTTCGCAAATACATTTGTGGAATCTTTTATCTGCAGGCAGCCAATAAGAAACCGCTATCCTAGAAGGAGCGATCTTGCTCCCATTCCCTTCAACCATCCCGATCCTTAACCATAGTCGCTTCCACATCTCGTGTCCGTTCTTGCAATAGTTTGATCGGCATACTCCGCAGGTGAATCCAGAACTACACATGGCGTGATTCCTATTAAACGAAGGATATTTAAGCAACTCAAAAATCAGAGTCCAGCCTTTGTCTTTCAAAACATCCCATAGGGCCAAATTGGCCATCATTTATGTACACAAAAACTCTTTCATCCTTCCCGGGTAAAGAGGGGCTGTTGTTGATACACAATTTTTTCCTGTATATATTAAATATGCATAAATACATTCAATATATATATATATATATATATATATATATATATATATATATATATATATATACATATACATGCACAAGGTTTGTATAATCTTTTTCCCATAATTTTAAGGATTTAAATTGACTGATTTTCTCCCCTTTTATGAATAAAAACCACAATAGATATTTTCTTAATTATTGTTATGATGATTTATTCATTTGATTTCTATAATTATGCCAAAATATGGCTAATATAATTTTTATGTATTTTTATAATCACATTTGGTATTTTTCAAGCTAACTTGCACATAATTGCAATGCTAGACCCTTTTAATGTATAATTATATTTCCTATGTGTAAAGTTGGCCCCTATATTATTAAAATGAAAATTATATATTTCTAATCATTTTAGTATAGAAAATATTATTTTTTGATTTATGGAGAAAAAGTGTCGGTAGAGAGAGAAAAAGAGAATCCAGCGACGGAAAGCGAGCTGCTCACCGCCGCTGGCCACCAACACAACCATCCCCTAAAAAAATTACTCCCCCACACTATCTATGGCTCGAATCGTAACTTCAGAAAGTGGAATCCCACAGAAAGTAACTCCAATTCCACTGCTACAATGGTTCCCCAGAATGGGCAGTGCCCCGACGGTGATGCAGCCAGTATCGGAGAAGGAGGAATCAAAAAGCCCATTAAAGGAACCATATATGACAACAACAACAACAACAACGAGGAAGCTCAATTTCTCAGTTGAATCACAGAAGCAAACTTTTGTTGAAGTTGTTCAAGGTAACCGAACCCCAAACCAAGGCATATAACTCAAATACTACCCTCCGATGGTGAATGATGGAGTGAAAATTGCACAACTAAACCCCAAGGAGATAGACATACAGAACCAAAAATGGAAAACTGGTGCTATCGGATATGTAATAGGAGGTAACCCATCGTTTAAAGAAATTCTCAAATATGTATATGGAGTTTGGTATACTGTTACAACACCGACAGTTCTGTTACATGATGATGGTTATTTCATTTTTAAATTTGATTGTATGGGGGACAAAAAATTGATAATGCAAACTGGTCCTCACACCTTCAAAGGAATGCCTCTGATATTAAAGGATTGGGATCACAATTTTCAACTCCGGAATGAGTCAATGCGAATTGTACCAATCTGAATTAACTTCCCAGATTTACCGATCCAATGTTGGGCAGAGGAGAACCTAAGTAGAATAGCTAGTTTAATTGGTAAGCGTTTATGCACTGATAGGCTTACTGCTGATTGTGAAAGGATTTCTTATGCTAGAATCCTACTGGAAATGGATATAGCCCAACCCCTACCTGATGAAGTGTATATTGAAATACCTGATGGGAGAAGCTGGATGAAAATAGTGGAATTTTGAATGGAAACCTATTTTCTGCCAAGACTGCAATTCATTTGGGCACAAACCAGGAGAATGTCAGAAGAAGGGGAAAAAAGCCAAGCCACAGGAGCGGAGAAAAGGGATCAAGCACAACACAAAAAAGCAATGGCACACAAAGCCTGTAAGGAAGGAGACGATAGTCAACCAATAGCACGAGGAGCAAAAAATTCAACCTGAAGTGGAACTATCAATAAATAGTCGAGGCAAACAGGTAGTAACTATCTAAGGAGCTGCTGAGACTACTGCTCAAGGGGTGATCAAATATACTGAATTGAATGTCAAGCCTATTTCTACTGCAATGATTCTTAAGGAACCAGAACAAAGGATCCAACAGCAGGGACTCGTCTCTTATGCTGGCAGAATCCAACTTATCAAAAGTGTCCTCTTTGAAATGCAAACCTATTGGGGCCAGGTTTTCCTCATTCCAAAAAAAAATATAAAACTGGTAAATGGAATATGCAGGAATTACCTTTGGACTGGTAATCATGAAACGAGCCATAGGAATCCAATTGCATGGGAAACACTATGTAAAACAATGGCGGCAGGAGGACTGAACATTATATCCCATGAAAGATGGAATAAAGCGGCTCTATCAAAACTCCTCTAGGCCTTAATGGCAAACAAAGACAAACTCTGGATCAAATGGATACATTGTCACTACATAAAGAAAAAAGATATTGATACCATAGAAATTACTAAACAAGCTAGCTGGCTCGTTAGGAAATTGTTTGGCGCGAGAGAATGGTGGGCAACTGATGGTACAGGACTGCAAACATGTACAAATAATGGAAAATTTAGCATCAGAAAGTCATACATTCAGACCACTCCTCAATATCCCACGATTATGTGAAAAAATTATTAATGGTGACTGGCATGCTCCCGAAATAGAAATACATCTTATGGATGGTGTTGCACAGACGCTTGGCGACGGTTGACAGATTCGCTAAATGAGAAATTCACACTTATCAATCCTGCAGTTTGTGTGAAAGTGATACTGAAGAAACACACGACCATTTATTCTTTGAATGCGTATACTCCAAAACATTGTGGCAAGCTATGTTACAATGGTTGAAATATCAAAGAGCGATAGGCACATGGGAAACAGAATCCAATGGCTGACAGCTAATGTAAACAACAGAAATCCCAGAAAAACCATCCTAGGTGTGGTGTTTGCAGCGGTAGTATACAACATATGGATGGAAAGGAACAACAGAAGGTTTCAACAGACAACCAGAGATGCCAAAGTCCGAGCAAAGGAGATTACAATTCAAGTGCACTTCACTAGCGTAAAGCTACCTAAATGGTCACCCATGTTACAGAACATAAATAGCTATCCTTTATGCGAGTTTCCAAAATTGTAGCAATTTATGTAATAGGACATTGGTTTTAACAACAGTTGTAGAATTTTCTAAATGATTGTACTACTGAGATCTATTCAAAAATCCAAAAGAACAGATGATGTAAATTTGCCATATAGTTGAAATAAAATCAAAATTTCTTTAAAAAAATTATTATTTTTCAAAAGCTGTTTATAATTTTATTAAAATTAAAATAGGTAAATTTTCTATTTAAATCATCCAGATTTAGCTTTAAATTTTAGTCGAATTCTAACCCAATCCCAGCAAAATCTCCTATCAAACAACCTGACCTAGGCCCTAAACACTTCCTACCCGACGCAAAATCCATCAGATTCTAGTCGTTGATCAAAAATATCAATGACCCTCATTTTTTATTTACTTTTTTAATTCATACACCCCCAAACCCTACAACATTTTCTAAATACGCCGCCTTCAAAATCCTCTCATCTTCTCTATTCTCTCAACCTAATTCTAGACTCTGTCAATCGCCTCCCTTCTCCAGTCATCTCTGACGACCACCTTTCAACCCCAAGACTCTAATGGTTTTCCGTTCACTTTACTCATCATCTCTGAGGCCTTCAAGGATATTGAGCCATGCCGATTTGGATCTAGGGTTTCTATTTCTTTTGTTCATGGATTCTCCGATGTGCTATTTTTAACACTAAGTCTATTTTTTTCTATGTTTTACACTATTCTTAAACTTCTTCTTAAAGATTCTCAACTTTAAACTGTTTTACTTTCTTTTAAATTATGTTTCCTCGGAGTTTCTTCTTCACTTATTTTAACTGATAAGTTTAAACCTCTTTCCTCACATATCTTGACTGATTATGTGTTCTCAATGCTTTTTCAACTCGACTCTGTTAAAAGCCCTAATTTCTTAGATCTTCTTTGTTTTGTTCTGTGTGTTAGCATGACTACTTGATTCAATTAAGTTTCTATTCATTACCATTCTTCAAATGGGTTTTCTATTGAGTCATTAGCCTATTTGTATCACTTTTGTCACGACCCAATTCAATAATAGGTCTTGAAGGCGCCCAACGCTTATTCCAGGCAAGCCAACGCGGAAACATCTCGAAATCTCTTATGTTGATTTTCTTTTTATCAGAATTTAAGTGAAATAAGTACCCTAATTTGAACTCAAAACCAGAAGTGATAGATAATGTAAATAGCATAATAATACAACCCAAAAGTAAGTCTACTAATGTGTGTGCCAGAACCCGGTGTCACAAGCTACGGGCAGCTAGTGCAATATACACAAAAGAATATCTCTATCCTACTGTCTGAGATAAAGAAAGATAGCAAAAGTAAAGGAAGAATCCATCTGGCTACTGAGCGGCATAGGAAAAAAACAACTTATCATGGAAGTCTCTGCCACAAACTTAAAGGCACGTACCGGACTGTTAATCAGATGTATCTGCCTCAGATCATGTACAATTAAGTACAGAAGTGTAGAATGAGTACATAAACAATATGTACCCAGTGAGTATCCTGTCTAATCGCGAAGAAGTTGAGACGAGAGGTCGACTTGATACTCACTAGGGTCAAATGGTATATCAAGGTAATTATGCAAACCATGAAGAATCACTAATAAGCAATAGTTTATAACAAGACATAAAAGTCCTATTCTCCACTATATCTCCGGCTAACTATTTACTGATGTTATATTTATCAATTTATTTCGGCCTATGAAAGGTTATATCAATATTTAAAAACTCTCAGGCAAACAATAATAGCATGCGCAAATATGCCGAGGCGACGGCCCGATCCAACAGAAATAAACTATGCACTTGCCGAGGGTTGACGGCGCGTTCCGCCCTATCAAAAAATAATAAGAAATATCAAGTATACACACAAGGCACATCCATAGTCTTTAATACCTAGCAAGACTACAACAATTATACAAGTACGTTCTTATTCCCCTTTTAAGTCTCTGGCATATCCTAGGTTCTCATATTAACAAGATAATATAGAGATTTATATAAAATAAGCATGGTGTGGGTCCTAACTACCCGGACAATTAACATAGTAGTAGCTACGCACGGACTCTCGTCACCTAGCGCGTGTGTAGCCACCGTATTTAGCAATAACTACTCAATTTTTAATCCTATGGGGACAATTCCCTCATACGACGTTATAAAGAAGACTCACCTCGCTGCAAAGCATACTTCCAATATCAAGAACAAGCCCAAGTCCTCAATTCAGAGCCGAAGGATCACAAACTAGTTAAATAGAGTAAAAACTAGTTAATATAAGAGCACAAGATCGATTTCTAGCTATTCAAGCCATTTACCAACTATTTACACGGGTTTCCAAAATTCCAACCCCGGGCCTACATACCCGGATCCCGAAATATTTAAAAGAAAGTTGTTCTACTACTTAAGGATCAATAATGTATGATTTCTAGTTCATTTCATAACAAAATTCGTTGTTAAATCTTAGTTCTATTAAAGCCCTATGTCTAGCTCTAACCCTTTGATTTTACCTAGTTTTTTCTGTGTTTAATCTACCTAATGTACATGTATTTAAACTAAGGATGAATAAAAATAACTTACCTCACAATGCTATGTTGAAATCCCCTCTTTGGAAGCTCTTAAATCGCCTAAGTCTACAATAGAAATGAAATAAATGCTCTAAGTCCTGTTTCTAAAAACTCTTTCGAGCCCTCTGATGTTGCAATTGCGACACTAGACTCGCAATTGAAACAACTCATTCGCAAATGCAAACATCCCCCCTCCGTCCTTGATCGCAAATGCAAAGGAAAGCTCGCAAATCGGGACCCCTTGGTTTTGCAAATGTGAAGAGCAAGGTCGCAATTGCGACTCCTACCCAGCCGGCCAAAGTTTGCAAATGCAAAGCCACACTCGCAATTACGAGTTCGCAATTGTGATGAGTATCTCGCAAACGCAATTGCGATGAGTATCTCACAATTCCGAGACCTACAGCAAGGACCAAAAAATACCAGAAAACTTGTATGTTTTCTCAACTCCAACAATGCTCGAATCTCACCCGAGCCCTCGGTGCTCCACTCCGAACACTCACACAAGTCCTACAATTATGTGCAAACTTTCCCAAGCAATCAAATCGCATAACTAACACCTAAAACCATGGATTTAACATCCAAATGCATGAAATCCTCAAGAACACCGAAATTCCTAACTTTTCAACCAAACGTTTGAATCATGTCAAATCAATCCCGTTTCTCAGCAAATTTCACAGACAAGACCCAAATATTGTACCAAACTTGTACCGGGCTCTGAAACCAACATAGGGGCTCGATATCAATGTGATCAAGAATTTTTCCTTTTTATTAAACCCATAGGATTTCAATTTAATAATTTTCAATAAAAATTCATTACGCGGACTAAGGACCTCGAAATTCGATTTCGGGCATACCCTCAAGTCTAATTTTTCCACGGACCCTCCGGGGTTGTCAAACAACGAATACAGGTCTGTTTTCTCAAAAAGTTGACCGAAGTCGAACTTGGTCTATTAACAAATCTTAAAAAATAATTGGACATATTTTTGCTCGAAACTCTTTCAACTCCCAAACCGACCATCCCCGCAAGTCGTAAATTAGCTAAAGCAAGTACGGAAGGTTTAATTTAGGGGAATAGGGTTCTAAAAGGCTAAACAACCAGTCGGGTCTTTGCAACCTCTATGTGATTGTTATTCATATTGATTTGTTTATCTCTTTCTTTTTTCTATCGATATGACTGACCTTGCATGTTTGCTACGCTTGTTCTTTCTTCTCTATTTATATGTTGCAATATAGAAACGTGACCCTTTCTTGATTTGTTTATGATTTACCTACTGATGGTTTGATTGAAAGATTTCCTTTTATAGCCCTAAAAGCTTTACCTCAACTGTTTAAGTTTACTGATTACCTATTTGCTATAATACTTTATGTTTTTACTGAGTCTATCCTTAATTGAGGTTTTCTGAATATAGTCCTAGTTGACTACTCTATGTTTAATGAACCTTGATTCTTTCCTTATTTAGTCATGCACTGGTTTTTATTCCTGCCTTATATGATACTGAATAATCCTGTTTGATTTGATTCCCTTAACTAAAGGGAGTACTTCCTTGATTTTCTAATTGATTGATTCTGAGTTCCTCAATTATTATTCTACTATAATTCTTACCTTATATTACTACCTTTTTTAAACAATAAGTACTCTAAGTCATTCATTAGCACAAACAAGAACATTTGGGGGTTCAGAAACTATCTCTCTTACTAAAAATCTTTACTCTCTCTTGTGCTATTTGCCATTGTTAGCCAGCTGCAAGCCAATGCCAATCATTTATGCTCTCTTGTTCTCTCATTCTGCTTACTTATCTCTTCACTAGTATGCCAAATTTTAATTTTAAGTTTCAACAAGAACATGCCTCTCTTATTGTTTCACTTTCTCCTATTTCTAGTTTGTTTCTACTTGTGGTTCTGTTTTGAAATTTGTAGGTAAAAGTACATTACCGACATGATATTATGTCTCCCCCTTCCTTTAGATTAGTCCATTCTCCTTAGTGTGTGTTCCTAAGGATTCTTTTCCAATGGTCTATTACCTACTGTGTACTTACCATTTTATGAGTCCCCAAACCCCGATCACTCCTCTATGTGCTTGTGTTCTTCATGATTGGTTTTTGACCATAACATTATCAGTTGTTTATGAGCATGTCTAAACTAGTCCTAAGACCTTTGTTGGGTTACATATCGGCATCCAAATATTTTATATGTCCCAAACCCCTAACACCTGTGTGACTACTGAAGTGATTCGGTTATGTATACTAGCTATATATGATCCTATCCTGAGATGCTTAAAATTTGTTCACCACCCACAATCTCTTTTTCAAACAATCTCTGTTGCTTTACTAATTACTTTCAGCAAAGACTTTCTACTACAGTCTTTTAATAAACCTCTTTCAATTTGTGTCTGTTACTTTTACTTTCGTCTTAGTATATAAGTTCTCCCTCCTGTAGAATGTGTACTACACTGGGATCCTCTTGAGAGCCCTTTGAACTCTGGTATACTGAGGCTAGCCTTTTTCACATTGCACTAGTTCAATTCTTGGTTGCTAAGTCTAGCTGTAAGCATTGTCCGTGGTCCTTGAGACCCTTAGGGAAATTTGATGCGCGTAGACTCTAATTTATCTATGTAATTAAGGCTTATGAGACCATTGAGTCTTGGGAAACTTGGGCCTACTTGAAGGCTCCCTATAGAATAGCGTGTTGATTTTCCATTTTACTCATGTAATTCATACACCTGGCTTGTAATAATTTGTAAACAGATATTTGGGGTATTTAGTAAAATAGGGTGGGTAGATGCATACTTTATGGGGTAATACTGGTAGAAATCCTACTCTTAGGGCATTATTTATAAAGTCTGATTGCTTTACTTATCTAGAAAACATGCACATAGTTTACTCTTTAATTTGTTTGATTGGTCTAATAGAAAAGATATTCATAGGCTTTACTTTTAAAAACTCTGATTGCTTTACCTAATAGAAATCATGCCAATAGGATTTTACTTTTAAGTTGTTTTCATCAAGTAGAAATCATGCTTATAAGGCTCTATATTTTTTTATGTAGGAAATCATGTTTATAGGTTTCAAACAATCATGTCTCAAATCAGTTCAATAAAAGATGCCATGCCTATAAGACTCAACTCCGATTCAATTATAATGATTATTTTGGTATGTTGACGCTAATCTATTAAAATCAATAATACGCCTAGAATATCATGCCTACAGGGATTCTATTCGCAATACTGTCTGGTAATTTAATTTAGTCTAAGAAATCAACTTTATTATGGCCAGTTCATTTTAAAAAAAAAATTGGTCTTATTAAGTGTTAAACATTTCTTGAAGCAAGTTCTATCAAAATTGCCTCAATCTTATTAGATATCATGCCTATAAGTATTAAAGGAGTCTATTTCAAAAACCTGATTGTTCTGCATTAACATAGATACAGGTATTCTGCCTATAAGCAAGCATTAGGGCGTTTCTTTTAACAATAGCATTTCCCTGACACTCTCTCTGCCGCTCAACATTTATAACAAGCTTTAAAAGGAGTCCATAGGCAACTACTAGGTTATAACTTCTGAGTATAAAAGTTTGATTTGTTCCTGCATATTCACTTAGTGATCTGCTTTAGGACATTGATTAATAAAGATCTTAACTGTGTTTAAGTCATGTTGTTCATGTGTTTGTTTGAGGAGAAACTCCGAGCCTCTTAATTGCTCACATTATGTGTGAAGTTATAAATGTTTTTGACTATCGCCTCAGAATTTTTGCCTTTTTAAACTTTAGGGGTATGTCTAGAACGACCTATAGGTAGAGGTCCTAACTTCCTCTAGGATAAGTACGAAATGACGGGTAGCAACACACAATAGGAATCATTAACCACAAAGTCGCTTTGCACGACCAGTAAGGGGATGGGAAGGGTAGACATGGGATATGATGACTACGCGTTAACGTCATGCGTAGCCCCTCATTGTTAGTTTTCACCAGACATTGCATGTGGTAATGTAATAGGATAACAAACCTAGGGCCCCTCCTTACCCAAAACCTCTCATTATACTTTTGTTCTTACAACTTGTGCAAACATTTATCTCGTTACTCAAGTTATTTAATGTGCTTTACTTGCAACTTATGTAATTCAACTATTTATATAGACTAATTTGTGAATATAAGTTCGGTCAGTACCCACAGATGTAGACCAAGGTAGGTGCCTAATACCTTCCCCTTGAGGTTACTTCGATCCCTTACACTAATCTCTGGTAACGTAAACCAACCCAAGAGTTAATCTTTCTAGGTGCCATAACGCACCATAATCTGTTAGGTGGCGAATCTTCACATACCCAATTCCCAAAAGAAAATGAGTCATCACGCCCTGTGAATTTCAAAACCTAGACCTCTTCCCCCGTAAAAAAGGGGAAGAAAAGGGGGGAATGACAGTTACCTCTGTCACATAGTTGTGATATACTGATTAGGCTACATTTAAATTCATCTATCAAGTAGACATTATCAATTGAATGTGAGTTTGTCTTACCTCCTTTTGCAACCCCAATAATCTCACCTTTCTTCCCATTTCTAAACGAGACATTACCTCATTTTAAGTCCTCAAGTGAAAGGAACTGGTTCTTGCTTCTAGTCATATGTTTTGAGCAACCATTATCCATGTATCATATTTGCCTACTTCCCTTCGACCTACAAAAAGAAATCAAGGGTTAGTCTTAGGAACCCAAACTAGTTTGGGTCCCTTTCTATAGGCAAATGGGTAAATTAAATTCCTTTTGGCCCATCTAGAGAGCCTATTTTTCTCTTGAACAAAGGTTTTGTTCTTTTGACTGACCTTTTCTTTTGCATTACATTCACTTTTGTAATGATCGGTCTTGCCACAGTGTGTGCAGATTTTGTTTTTAGGAAAATACTTGCTTTTGGGATCCCACTTAGGTGCTCTGGTCCCATAGCCAAATCCTTTCTTGTTGTTACTATAGTGTTCTTGTATCCAGGGTAGTGTATCAGAAGCCTTATTCCATTTGCAAGTTCTGTCTAGTTCATGTTTTACCTTCCTTAGGTCTTCTTTTTAGGCTATTATTTATTCATTTTTATTGAATAGCTCATCATTCATTTTTCCTAAATATTCTTCCAAGGTGATATGTGTGTGATCAGCTTTCTTCTTACTTGTTCCTAATTTAAGTTTTAAATTTTCAGACCTAAGTTCTAAGACACTGGTGTCAAGTTTAAAAACCTAATTCTTCAACTCGATATTTTTACTGTCACTCTCATTTGCCCTAGATTCTAGATTTTTGCACTTGGCTTTTAAGATCACACACTCCCTACATAGTTGTTCTTTTTCATTGTTTATTACCTCAGACTCATCTATGAAGTCTTGAATAGCAGTGATTTTGCTTTCCTAAGTTACTGGTAAGACTCTTGTCGAGATTTTCTAAACCTTGCCTTTTCAAAGGATAATTCTCCCAAGAGATTTAAGTTCATTTTCAGTGTTGTGAATCTTGTGTACATCTCCTGGATAGTTTCTCCTTCCTTTATAGTGAAGTTCTCATATTGACAATATAGTTGTGTTCCTCTTGATCTCTTAACTTGAGAAGTTCCTTCATGAGCCACTTGTAAAGTGTCCCCCTTAGCAGTGGTACAACTTTGAATCCTGCTGTACTCGTATGGACCTAGTCCACACAAAAGTCATTTCTTGGCCTTAGCATTCTTTTCCCATTTCTTCAAATCTCCAGCAATGCAGTCAACTCTTATCTTTGGCACGTCCACTCCTTCTACATTCTTCTTTGCACTAGCTAAGGGAACATCAGTGACTATGTCCTAGAGTTCATAGTCTTCTCCTATGATATGGTTTCTCATCCTATTCTTCGGCCAAAAATAGTACTGATCATTAAAGAGTGGGGGCCTAACAATGGATTGCACTTCCTAGTTTCTAGGTAGTGCACTCATCTTGATATTTTTGCTAACGTGTTAACCTCTTCAAGATAACCTGCTCTGATACCAATTGATGTTTTATACTTCAATACCACACAAGGGGAGGGGGTAATTTATGTGGTATCCAATTTTCGCTTAAATTGATTATAGAAGGACCTGGCTCTTCAATTTATTCCAACTACTAATGTTTACGGAATAATAATTAAAGAAAATAAAGAACACGGTGATTTTATACGTGGAAAACACCTGGCTCAAAAGATGAAAAAATTACGACCTACTACTCAATAGGATTTTTTCAAACTTCCACTAAAATCACTAAGACAAAAATTGCACTTATAAAAACTCTTTTATAAACCTAAGATTAACTCTAATTATGTTGTGGCACATAGCCTCAACTGTTGCGACAACTTCAAGTTAACTCTTACTCGAACACTCTAAGTACCTAATACAATTGCTTCTATAAATGCTGAAAGGTATAATGTAAAATCACCTACTACGATTGAATTAGAATAAAAGATAGACACTTGGAACTAGTTCTTCTATCTTGTTCAAGTAGTTTTAGGAATGCACGCTTGAATCACACATAAATTGCTTGCAAAATTGCCTTGCTATTTTGCTCTCAGTTTACGTATAACTTTTGCTTATGTATATTACCTATAAAAGATAACATTGATATTTAAATGGGTTCATAATTAGAGATTGATTGGGATACATATGCTACTCCTCTATAGTAAAAGAGTTCTAGTTGATTTCATAATCAAACACTATACTCTTTCTAAATTGTGTTCTCTTTGTGTAAGAAATCTTTCTCTCATTATCAAATTATGTAAGCTTTTCGATAAAATCAAGAGATACTACTTCTGATAAGTTAGATTTATTTCCTTCACGTGCATTTCACATGTTTGGGTTGATCATAACTGTGCATCACAAGATGGACCTGTTTTATGTTTGAGGTCTTTTGTCAGTCTTAAAAATTTTACCTTTACTTGGGCCAACACAAGTGTTCTGATTTCAAAGCGAACTCTTCCAAATCCAGAACCAATCATACTCGCAAGTCATAAATAACTTAAATCAAGTACGGAAAGTCTTATTTAGGGAAATGAGATTCTAGAAAGCAAAATGACTAGTCAGGTTATTATACAGCTGTTGAGAGCTGGAATAATTTCCATTGATTATGTGAAGTCAGAAGTTAATTTGGCCGATCCTCTGACTAAACCTCCGAGAAGAAAATTAATTCTTCAAACTTCAAAAGAAATAGGGTTAAGGCTGCCACGTTGTCAATAGAGATGGTAACCCAACCTATGTGATTGGAGATCCAGTTAACTTCCTTCATATGGGTAATAACAAGTCAATATTGACACTTAAGCGCTAAAAAGAGTGTTTTAATAGGATGAATTATAACTCTTAATTAAATTCATATTTTCTATGGTTAATGTATTTAAAAGTAGTATACACTTGATGAATTCACCTATATTAGAGTATACTGGGGCCGCTCCTATGAGATTTTGGCCTAATCTCTAGAGTTCTCATGAATAACCAAGCACGCGTATGGCCTAGTAACGAAAAACTGCATTGAACAGCAAAATTATGAGGGTTGAAATGTGATTGATAAAATCTCTTACTTACAATAAGAATTATTGATTCATAGAAATAGTATATTTCACCAGTAATTCTTTGTGTTAAGCTGGCCTAAATTTGATTCATAGTCCAAAAGATACCAAACATATTATTTTTGGGTCATACAAATCCTGCAAGTTTCTTTTTGAAGGTCTTTAAAATAGTGGGGGAATGTGACAATATTTTAAAGACTTTGTTGACAAATGTTATAATCAAAACCAAGTGACATCCCTTATAGAAACCATTAGAAAGATGGCAAAATGCCTTGGTAATATGGCAAAATCTATCAGCCACTTTCCTTTCATAAACAATAAAGCTTCATGCAAATGAGGCTATAAATGGCCATTACCAATCGATCCTTTTTATCATTTGCAATAGCAAGACAAAGAAATCTTTCTTCTTCTTTTCTTCTAATTTCTGTATTCGTCGGCTTCCCTTTTGTTGTCTTTCGTTTTAGTAGTTTAACTTCTCTTGTTTCCTTGTGTCAAATAGTTGGGTTTGTAATTTAATTTTGTTGATTCCTGTATTCTCTTAAATGGACGTAGACTTGATTAATTCTGAGAAGACAATTCATACTGCTGAAATAATTTCTTAGGACAGTGCCTAGCACGACTCAAGTCTACCTGTGTATCCGCTTACAGAAAAATTTAAAACAGTGTTATTATTGAATTTTTTGCTCTCATTTCGTATAGTCCTTATAGTATATTGGCCAAAATTGCTATAAGTATTATAGATCATAACGTTTTATATTTTAAATGGTTGAAATGTTAGAAAAAGTATTATAAAAGAAAAAATAATTTAACTCTTCAAGCGGTAATAGTATCGTATATAATGAGACAGAAGAGGACTAATTAGTCCTCCCATTGAATTGAAGAACATCTTCGTCTACAATGAACGTATCACATGAAGGGAATCAACCTAAGCTATATTCCAAACGTCCGTCCGAAACGACCAAGCGTGTTGAAAAAACTAGCAGAAATAAAAAGTGTAACCCAAAATTCAACTAATTGTGAAAAAAAAAACTACTCCATTAATTGACCTTCCTTAGTCCTTTCAAATTGCTAACAAAATACTAATATAATATATAATTTTATATCACTATGTCGTCGTCGATATATGTTAGTTGAAATTTTAGCATAAGATCAATAAGTATATACTATGTCATAGCGCCTTTTCCATCAAGTTTCCGCTAAGTCAACAATCAATACTTAATAATTTATAGAGTAAATGCTTAAAAAGTCTTCTAACCAAAGAAATACTACCAAAACGTTGAAAGAATACAAGCAATGTCAAAATGGTCAGAAAAGATTCAAAGTCCTGTTTCTCTTCACCTCAGCTTTCTAATCCTAGTCCTCCTCCTCAGCCACCGGCCGCCGCCTGCAACTGCAACGATGTGGCGGAGTTTACGTGTACTTTGTGCTTATTATGTGTATGTTGTCCATTTTCTATCATTTGTTGTTGTATTAAGACACCATACAAGATTGTTAAGCGATTAACAGGACGTGACAAAAATAAGACTTGTTTTGGATTGGAGAAAAAGGTTTTGCCAGGAGATTATTCTTCGTTTTCGGGCATGGATGTAGAATCTCAGAATAAGCCTGCTGGTCGATCATACCAAGAAGAAGGACATGCTTCTGTCAACTGAATATTGATATATATACTCAGTAATTAAACATTAATGTTTCTTCTTTTATGTTTGAATTTCTGTATGTTCACGGGTGCACTAAGATTTTTTTACATAATTAAATGAGATAAAGAATTGGTTTCTTATTGTATAGGCTGATTAGAACACCTTGGATAAGGTTCTGTAATAAATAACCATGTTCCCTTTTAATACATGAATGAAAACGAAAACTATGATTCATGACTAATCAGATTCCGTTTGTCAAGTGACTGAATTCCGTGGAATAAAGTTCGAATTGAATTTATATTAGATGGGATCACTATAAGTCCACACTTGAATTTAGATCATCGAAAAGTTTGAGAATATTATCATTATGTTGAGCAGTTCAATAAAAATTTATAAATAAAGTTTTGGTAAATAGGGAGAAGGGGATTTACGCGATCAAACTGCTTGGAGATTTAGCTTCTCAAATTTATTTTAAAAGATCAGAAAAAGTTAAGATAGCAAAAACAAGAAAATACAATCAGTTTGTCAAGAATGGGATTCAAAGCCACGCCCTTTCGGACCAGTACCTGAAACTGGCGACTTAGACCAACTCGGCCATCTTGTCATTGTGAGAAATATTTAACATTAATTTTTATAAAATTTACTATTTCTATTGATCGGTTACACATTGGAGAATAAGCTTGTCCATCACTTGGTGTTTACAAAAATTTTAAAAATCGAATCAAATCGAAAACCAAATTAAACTGACCAAAAAAGTTATTATTTTTTTGTTTGGTTTGGTGTTGGTTTTGAAATTTAAAAACCGATCAAATTTGTTTTTGTTTTGGTTTTAATAAAAAAATAATAGAACCAAACCGAATATAGGAGTAGCTTTTTTAAATTTACTATTACACCTATATATATGTATACTTTTATACAAAATTTTAAAATTTTTATGGTAATTATTAATCGTTTGCACTTTTAGTACAGTTCTTTACCTTGATATTCTAGTTTGATTGGTAGTTTTCTTTTGTTAAATGTAAGAATCCATTTCATGTTAAAAATAATATATATTTAATTGAGTCATTAAATTATTCATCACTATTTGATTCAATTATCATCAATATATCTTGGTAAATAATAGATTTCTCAAAGGGCAATTAATTTGATAGGTTACGTTGAAAATGTGGTCGCCGAAAGATGTGTTTGGTAGTGTATGTCTTATATTTAAGAAAAACCTAATAAATAACCGAAAAAATCGAAAAACCGCATAAACCGAATTAAGAAAATCCGACTTAATTGGTTTGGTTTGATTCTAATAATTGAAAAAACGGCTTACTTGATTTGGTTTCTTTTTAGGAAAAAACCGATCCAAACCGAACCATAAATGCCCCTACCATCACTTATTCAAGAAATTAAACATTGAGAAGATTTTAAATGTGTACATGTTCAAGTTCCTTCTCTTATCCACTGATTAGCAGATTGCATCATTCTTATCTCCCCTTTGGAGTAGTTTCTATTTTTCAAATTTTGTCACGATCTGAATTTTCTATCCTCAGGAATTATGAGGGCTTCTATTTATGAAAGTTAGGAAAGACAATTATTCCAATTATTTAACCTTTTCAATTTTTAATCCCTTAAAAATTGTGAATAACATTATATAAACAACGGAAATAATAAAGCAGAAGACTAAAATGTAACAATTTAATAATGATACCGATACTAATCGATAACCATAAGCTACTCAACACTAGTGTGACAAACTCACAACAGTCTAAGAATAATACAAATAGGTGTCCGAATGATAAATACAGTGTTGTTTCTGAAATACATAAAAGAAACAAGATGGAAAGATAGAAGGAGACTCCAAGGCATGCGGACGCCTGCAGGACTACCTCGGGTCGCCTGATGGACTGAAGGCAGCAACCTCACTGTGGTCCAAAAGGTATCGCACTGGGATCTACACACAGCGCAGATGTAGTATCAGCACAACCGATCTCATGTGCTGGTAAATGTCCAGCCGAACCTCGGTGAAGTAGCGATGAGGCTAGGACCAGACTACCGAATAAACCTTTGCAGTTAAATCATATACAACAGAAAATAAAGGCAGATATTTACAGTTAAAGATAGGAGGGAAAAATATGTTGCGGGAATATCAAGTAACAATAAAAAAACCAATAGAGGAATGCAAAGAGAGCCATAATTCAATTATCAACAACACGTGCATGGCATTATCCTGCGTGCTTTTACTCTCATCCTCACTATGAAAATCAATAGAATCAGTAGAGCATCACCCTTCGTACTTTTACCTCACATAATTATGGCACGAAATTATCATTCGTGCATTATCACTCATATCATGGCACGTCATTGTACATCACACATCACGACATCATCCTTCATACTTTTACCATACAATATTGGAATTCATCACCCTTAGTGCATTAACACTCTCAAAATCATGCACGCAATCACCCTTTGTACTTTACACTCTTCCTCACCCAAGCAACAATCACAAAGCAATTTGGGTAAGGGAATCAATAATATCACTATAAAATACAGGCAAGGGAACAATATCATAAGAATAATATCCCGAAAGAAAAATAATATCATGAGTAATAACATCCCGGCAAGGGAAATAATATCAAAAGCAATAACATCCTGGCAAGGGAGACAATATTATAAACCTCTTCTCTTTTTAACATTTACTTCACAACTCAATTCTCAACTTAAGCCAGCGCTCGACAATGTTCAATTATCAATAATACTTCCACAAGCCTATACGTCGTACTCAACAATTAACACACAGCAAATAAGACACAATAGCTAATACCTCAAGTTAAAGGTTAGACCCAACACTTACCTTAATGCCACGAACACAATTCAAGCCTCAAATACCGCGTTATCTCTTGTTTCCACCACCAATTCTCTTGTATCTAGCCACAATTTACATATAATATTAATAAATGCTAAATGAATCAATTCTAATGCATGAAAATGAGTTTTCTAAAGATTCTCAAAAAAGTCAAAAATTAACTCGGGCGCACATGGTCAAAACCCGAGGTTTGAACCAAAACCCGATTACTCATTCACCACGACTCAGATATATATATTGTTTTTTGAAATCGGACATCAAATCGAGGTCCAAATCCCAAAAATTTTAAAATACAAAGTTTTACCCAAAACACCCAATTTTCCCATGAAAACCCTTGATTTTGAGTTGAAATCATGTGAAAAGATGTTATAGATTAAAGAAAATGAGCTAGAAATTACTTACAAACAATTTGGGAAAGAACGTTTCTTTGAAAAATCAAACAAGAGAGCTTTGGGTTTGAGGGAGTTTGAAAATGAAGAATAATGCATCTAAGTCCCAATTAATTCATAATTGCGACAAGAGCTTCGCAATTGCAAAGCTCGCAAATGCAAACAAGGCCTCACATTTGCGAACCTAGGCATTTTCTGCTAACCTCGCAATTGCGAACAAATAGTCACAATTGCGATACTGGGCATTTTTTGATGACTTCACACTTGCGAAAGGTGGTTCACAATTGCGAACACTAGCAGGAAAGGCTTTCTTCACATATGCGATCAAGCCCTCACAATTGTCAAGCCAATCGGGCTCGCAATTGCGAAGCCTGGCCTTGCAATTTCAAGATCAGAGCCTGCAACATAGCTGAACCTACAATAGTCATTTCCCTAAGTCTAAATTTTTTTTTTAGGCAATCCACTAGGCAGATCCTAGGGCTAGGTTTTTTATTAATAGTAGAAAAGAAAATTACAACAGCAAATAGGCAAAATACAGATAAGGGAGTCAATCTCGCCGGAGTTGTTATCCTAACACCACCGGTCTAACCTTAACGTATTCCTCCTATTGAGGCATCTAAAACCTCATTACAAGCACGCCCTGCAAGGACTAAAAACTATGATCATCACAGAGTGTTGTATCAAAACTCTATGATGTGAATAGCAAGATGACATGAGAGGTTGGAAACTATTGTGATGGCAATCTAGAAATTTGAAGAAGCCAAACATCGCTCTTCTTTCTCCATATTGTAATTTACTGCCTTCGATCACAATTTTTGTTAAAAAGACTTCAGAATTCGTGGTATAATTTTTGCTCGACTTGATTATGAACCAGGGAGTCGAGCGACCTATTTTTGTTTTGCAGCTCTCGTTGGGAGCTTCCTCGTTTTTTTATTCTGCAAATCGGACTTGTTTTGATGAGGCGCTGCAATTCGATTCCACGATTGGCTTGTTTGTGCATTATATGCTGCAAATATGTCTGTTTTCTGTGATGTAATGTCAATAGTTACTGCTTTGTTGGCCATCGTCCATTGTCCATCTTCACTTGAATGTTGTCGAGTATCACTTGAATGTTGTCGAGTATCAGCAGCAGCCACTGTACCTGTATGAGTTGTTGTTCTGTGGATACCTTTGTTTATTGCTTCATGCTTCTCAAACTGTGATTCACTCTGTGGCCTATCCAAAACTCACTCGAGCCCTCGGGACTCCAAATGAAACATGAACGCAAGTCAAGAAAATATCGTTTGCACTTGCTAGTGCAATCAAATCACCAAAATAATATCAACAACTATGAATTTAACCTCAAATTCATGAAATCACTCAACAACATCAAAATTACTATTTCCTCCATTATAGGTCCATTTTATACTAAACCAATTCCGATCTTAGCCAAATTTTACACATCCAACTTAATTATTATTTCAAACTTGTAACGGGCTCCCAAAACCAAGATACGAGCTCCGAAACTAAAATACAAGCCAGATACCATCAAGAAAATGCATCAATTCACTTCTAAAAACCTTAATACTTTTCAGAAAATAATTTTTTTAAAAATTTATTT
The DNA here is from genome assembly GCA_034376525.1 of Nicotiana benthamiana. Lineage (NCBI taxonomy): Eukaryota > Viridiplantae > Streptophyta > Magnoliopsida > Solanales > Solanaceae > Nicotiana > Nicotiana benthamiana. Next base: position 67,341,592 of record CM067331.1, on the reverse strand, counting down.
CTCGGGCTTGGGACATCGGAGTTCAATTTCGAGCATACGTCCAAGTCCCAAATTTTACTGTGGACACTACAAGACTGTCGGATCACAGGTCCCATTTCATTAACCAAGAATTTTGACCAAAGTCATTTTTATTTAATTTTAAAAGCCAATTTTCTTTTTTACTTAGTTTTCGCATAAAAGCTTACCGAAAACATGCCCGGACTTTGCATGCAAATTGGGGTGAGACAAAATGAAATTTTCAAGGCCTCGGAAAATAGAATTTGTTTTCAAAACGAGTGATGACCTTTTGGGTAATCAAATTCTCCACCTCTAAAACAACTTTTCGTCCTCAAACGGACATAAGAAAGAAGTACTTGAGTTGGAGAAAAGATGGGGATATCAGCTCTGCGTATCGAACTCGAACTCCCAGGTCGCTACCTCAATAGGCTGACCTCTCCACTGAAAAAGAACATAAGGGAACTCTTCAATCTCAACTGACAAACCTGCCATCTAGAATAGCTACTGGCTCCTCCTCATACGACAAGTCCTTATCCAACTGAACAGTGCTGAAGTCTAACATATGGGATAGACTGATGTGCTACTTTCGAAGCATGGACACATGAAACAGAGATGCACAACTGATAAGATCGGTGGCAATGCAAGACAATAAGCCACATCTTGCACTCGATCAAGAATCTCAAACAGGCCAATGAATCTAGAGCTTAGCTTGCCCTTCATTCCAAATCTCATCATGCCCTTTATTGGAGACTCCTGAAGCAACATCCGCTCACCGACCATGAATGTCACATCACGAACCATACAGGCGGCATAACTCTTTTGTCTAGACTGAGATTTATGAAGCCTATCCTAAATAATCTTCACCTTGTCCAAGGCATCTTGTACCAGATATATACCCAATAACTGAGCCTCTTCCGGCTCAAACTACCTAAGCGGTGACCCAAACCGCTTACCATACAAAGCCTGATAAAGACCCATCTGGATGCTCGACTGGTAACTGTTGTTGTAGGAAAACTCCGCTAAATGCAAGAACTGATCCCATGAGCCTCCAAAGTCAATAACATAAGCTCGACGTATATCCTCCAAAATCTGAATAGTGCGTTCAAACTGTCCGCCTGTATGAGGATGAAATGATGTTCTCAACTTAACCCGTATGCCCAACTCTCACTGAACTACCCTCCAAAAAATTTGAGGTAAATTACGTACCTCGATCAGAAATGATAAACACTGGCACACCATGATGACAAAACTATCTCCCGGATATAGATCTCAACTAACCTCTTAGAAGAATAGAAGACTACCACAGGAATGGAATGCACTGTCTTGGTTAGCCTATCAACAATAACCCACACTGCATTGAATTTCCTCTAAGTTCGTGGGTGTCCAACCACGAAGTCCATAGTGATATGCTCCCACTTCCACTCGGGAATCTCAATCTTCTTAAACAAACCACCAGGTCTGTGATGCTCGTACTTCACGTGATGACAATTAAAATACTAAGCCACATATGAAACAATATCCTTCTTCATCCTCCTCCACCAATAACGTTGCCACAAATCTTGATCCATCTTAGCAACACCCGGATGAATAGAGTACCGGGAACTATGGGCCTCCTCTAAAATCAGCTCTCGAATTCTATCCATATTAGGCTACAAATAAGATCATGTATCCTCAAAAGTCCATCATCTTCTAATGTAACCTGCTTGGCATCATTATGCTGAACTGTGTCCTTAAGGACACACAAATGAGGATCATCATACTATTGATCTTGGATATGCTCAAATAATAAAAAACGAGCGACTGTGAAAGCTAACACATGGCTCGGCTCAGAAACATCCAACCTCACGAACTGGTTGGTCAAAGCCTAAACATCAAAACCAAGCGGTCTCTCACCTATCAGAATATACACAAGACTGCCCATACTGGCTGACTTCCTACTCAAAGCATCGGCCACCACATTGGCCTTCCCCCAATGATATAAGATGGTGATGTCATAGACTTTCAATATATCTAACCACCTTCTCTGCCTAAAGTTTAAATCTTTTTGCTTGAACAAAAACAATAGACTCTTGTGATCCATGAACATCTCACATGACATGCCATATAGGTAATCCTTCCGAATATTCAACGCGTGAACAATGGTTGCTAACTTCAAATAATGAATTGGATAATTCTTCTCACGAATCTTCAATTGTCGTGAAGCATACGCAATGACCTTGTCGTCCTGCATCAACAACACACCAAGTCCAATACGAGATACATCATAATACACTGTATATGACCCTGAACCTATAGGCAATACAACCACCGGTACAATAGTCAAAGTTGTCTTAAGCTTCTAAAAGCTCGCCCGACACTCGTCCGAACACTTGAAATGGACACCCTTATAGGTTAACCAAGTCATCGGGGCTGAAATAGATGAAAACCCCTCCACAAACTGATTGTAATAGCCTGCCAAACCCAAGAAGCTTTGGAGCTCTGTAGCTGATGCGGGTCTAGGATAGTCCTTGACTGCCTCTATCATCTTTGGATCTACCTGAATACCCTCTGCTAATACAACATGACCCAAGAGAGAAACTGATCCCAATCAACACTCGCACTTTGAAAGCTTACCATACAACTAACTATATCTCAACATTTGAAGAACAACTCTAAGATGCTTCTCATGCTCCTCCTGGCTGCGGGAATAGATCAACACATCATCAATGAAGACTATCACAAATGAATCCAAGTAAGGCTTGAACACTCGGTTCATCAAATCCATAAAAGTGGTTGGGCATTAATCACACCCGAATGACATCACCAAGAACTCGTAATGCCTGTACCGAGTGTGGAAAATTGTCTTAGGGACATCGGATGCCCTAATTCTCAACTGATGATAGCCAGATCTCAAGTCAATCTTCGAAAACACCTTGGCACCTTGAAGCTGATCAAACAAATCATCAATCATCGGCATGGATACTTATTCTTAATTGTAACCTTGTTCAACTGTCAGTAATCTATACAAATCCTCATCGATCTGTCCTTTTTCTTAAGAAACAACACTGGCACACCCTAGGGTGAGACTCTAGGTATAATAAAGCCCTTCTCAAGCAAGTCTTGTAGCTGCTTCTTCAATTCTTTCAACTCTGGCGGGGCCAGACGATATGGCGAAATAGAAATAGGCTGAGTGCCCGGAGCCAAATTAATGCAAAAGTCAATATCCCTGTCCGGCGGTATACCCGATAGGTCTAAAGGAAATACCTCAGAAAACTGACAAACAACAGGCACAAAATCTATAGAAGGAACCTCGGTACTAGAATTACAAACATACGTCAAATAAGCTAAACATCCCATATCAACCATACGACGAGCCTTCATATATGAGATAACCCTACGGGTGGAATGAACAGGAGTCCCTCTCCACTCTAAACGATGCCACCATGGCAAGGCTAAGGTCACAGTCCTGGCATGACAGTCCAAGATAGCGTGGTAAGGTGATAAACAATCCATCCCTAATATGACATCAAAATCAACCATGTCAAAAAGTAACAAATCTACTCGAGTCTCAAGACCCCCAAGCATAAATATACATGAATGATTGACACGATATACCACAATAGAATCATCCACCAGTGTAGAGACACATATAAAGGAGCACTCAAGGAATCACTAGGCATAACCAGATATGATGCAAAATAAAATGACACATACGAGTATGTAGATCTTGGATCAAATAGAATTGAAGCATCTCTATTACAAACCAAAAAGGTACATGTGATAACTGCATTAAAAGTATCAGCCTCAGGCCTGGTTGGAAGAGCATAACATCGAGGCTGGACCCCACCACTCTAAACTATATCTCTAGGGCGACCTCCTAGTGGCTCGCCTCCATCTCTAGCGGACTGACCTCCACCTCTAGCACCTCTAGCTTGCTGAGAGGGCGGTGAAACTCTCGGTGCCTTAGCAATGGCATGGGAACCTTAATGCTCACAGCTGCTCGGTGTTTGAGGGAAATATTTAGCAAGTATGCCTCGTATCGCCACAAGTATAACAAGCCCTCAGCCGGTGATACTACTGACCTTAACGACCTGAATGACCACCCTTAAAACTCTGGACTGGTGGTGCACTGATAGGAGATGGTAGTGCAGTGTAGGGCAACTGATCAGAATACTGCATATGAGAACCACAGCAACCTAGAGCACTGTGAGAAGCCTGATGTGATGAATGAAATAGCGTGGAAGAATGACCCCTACCAAAAGAATCCCGACCTCCAAATGATGCACCACTTATCCTGTTCAAATGACGAGGCCTCTTATCAGACCCATGATGACTCCCCTATGATAGAACCATCTCAACTCTCCTGGCCACATTGCCCGCATCCTAAAAAGAAATATCGCTCCCCGTCTCCTTATCCATCTGCAATCGAATAGGCTGAACAAGTCCCTCAATGAACCTCCTAACACACACACTCTCCCTCTCTCTCTCAGTAGGAAGTATAAGAAGGGCATGATGGGCCAGGTAAATAAATCTAGTCTCGTACTATGTAACAGTCATTGAACCCTGTTGGAGATGCTTAAACTGTCTTTGATAAATCTCTATCTAGGTAATAAGAAGAAAATTCTCTAAAAATAACTTAGAGAATTGATCCCAAGTCAAAGCCGGTGAACCAGCTTGTTTGACCAAACAATAATCTCTCCACCAAGTCTTGGAGGATCCAGACATGTTCCGAAGAACCTTATGATAGTTGTGCAAATAATCCTGGGGATCTTCAGAAGATATACTACCAAAAATAGTAGTGAAGAGCTTGGTGAACATATCCAATCTCCACAAGTCATCATCAGACATAGTTGGGCCCTCTCCGGTCTGTGCCACGATACTAGGCTGAACTACCCTAACTGGTTGAGCTGCTGGAGTCTAAAACTAGGGAGCCATATACTCCAGAGTGCGAGTAGTAGGAGTCTGGGCTCCTCTTCCAGCCTACGAAATGGCTGGTGTTATAGGAAGCAAGCATACCTGGGCGACACTATCCATAAGGCCCACTAGACGGACTAGAGCATCTTGAAGTACCGTGGTGGCAATGAACCCTATTCGAACCTAAGTTAGTCTTGCCGGAACTTTCTAGGCTGGAACCTCATTGTCAAACTCAACCTGAGTCTCTGTTGCTGGTGTTGCTGCTCAAGCTCTGGAATGATCCCTGCCTCTTCCTTGGGCCCAAGCACGGCCTCGACCTCTGCCCCTCGCAGGAGCTGCTACTAGTGGCTTGGACTGCTGGTCAACTGATGAAGTGGTACGTGTTCTAACCATCTATGAAAGAACAGAGTGGAAGTTCAATTAGTATTGGGAAATCAAGTCTCACCACATAAAAGTATAAATAGAAAGTTTTTTCGAACTCTGTAGCCTTTGGGGGATAAAAACAGACGTCTCCATACCGATTTCTCAGACTTTACTAAGTTAGTCTATAAATTGTGTATACCTAAGCAACCTAGAGTTCTGATACCAACTTGTTACGATACGAATTTCCCACCCTTGGGTGTCGTGATGGCGCATACTAGTGAAAGCTAGGAAAATCAATTATTCCAATTACTTAACCTTTTACATTTTTAATACCTTAAAAATTATGAATAACATTATATAAACAGCGAAAATAATAAAGCGAAAGACTAGAATGCAATAATTTAATAATGATACCGATACCAATCCATAATCAAAAGCTACCCAGAACTGGTGTCACAAACTCACAAACTATCTAAGAATAGTACAAATAGGGGCCTGAACGATAAATACAATGTTGCTTCTAAAATACATAAAAGAAACAGTAAGGAAAGATAGAAGGAGACTCCAAGGCCTGCGGACGCCTGCATGACTACCTTGGGTTGCCTGATGGATTGAAGGCAACAACCTCACTATGGTCCAAAAGGTGCAGCATCGGGATCTACACACAATACAGAGTGTAAAATCAGCATCACCGACCCCATGTGCTTGTAAGTGCCTAGCCTAACTTCAGCGAAGTAGTGACGACGCTAGGACCAGACTACCAAATAAATCGGTGTAGTTAAATCATATACAACGGAAAATAAAGGCAAATATTTACAAATATAGATAGGAGGGGGAAACATGTTGCAGGTATATCAGGTAACAACAGAAAAAGCAATAGAGGAATGTAAAGAGATCCATAATTTAGTTATCAATAAGAATCAAGAACTCAATAACACGTGCACGACATCACCCTTCATGCTTTTACTCTCATCCTCACTATGAGAATCAATAGAATCGGCACCACCCTTCGTGCTTTTATCTCACATAATCATGGCATAGTAATCCTTCGTGCATTGTCACTCATACCATGGCACAACATTGTACATCGCGCGGCACGGAATCACCGTTCGTAATTTTACCTCACAATATCAGCACAGCAACACTCTTCGTGCATTAATACTCTCAAAATCATGCATGACATCACCCTTCATGGTTTACACTCTTCCTCATCCAAGCAACAATCACAAAGTAATTTGGGCAAGGAAATCAATAATATCACAATAAAATTCTGGCAAGGGAATAATAGTATAACAATAATATACCGGCAAGGGAAAGAACATCATGAGTAATAACATCC